>OX411798.1:2400000-3600000 GCA_948252455.1 Acleris cristana | reverse complement strand
TTTTAAATATATTATCGCCTATTTCTTAAATATTTAGGACAGCGGACTGACGGCGGTTGAAACGCCTGTATAATCACCCTTACGTAACAAGAATTTCATGATTTGTGTTACCTCCCCACATATATTGATACGAGTTACATTCACGACTTCAAGCATATTTTTCTCGAAATTGGTCCCAAATTAACGCTCGTGACCGTACATCGGTAAGCCATATCAGTTGTTTTACTGTACCGTGCTCTAACGCTACAACCCCCCTCTCCCCTAAAGCTACAAGTGACTCACGTCTCGCTTGAACTCGTCGACGAGGAAGTTGACGATGACGTTGTCGAAGTCCTCCCCGCCGAGCAGCGTGTCTCCGTTGGTGGACTTCACCTCGAACACGCCCTTCTGGATCTCCAGCACCGAGATGTCGAACGTGCCGCCGCCGAGGTCGTACACGGCGATGCTGAAACAAAAAAAAAGGGTTGATTAATAAATGACAAGGGACAATCTCTGACAAATTGACCTAGTCCCAAACCAAACTAAGCTCTAGGCTTGTACAGTCAACGGCAAAAGTAGATATCTACTCACTTTTGTACTTTATCACATTAATATATTTCACAATTTTGTTTGACATTGCTTCCGTGACTGTAAAGCGACAAAGAGTTCATAATATACTTCTTATGCCGACTATACAAGGTTCAAGCTAAACAGTATTATCGTTTAGCCACCCAGTCATATAAACTTAGCCTCAGTTAACTATTAATTTACTTTATTTATTCATCAATGTAATATTACAATATAAATTGCATTCGATGTCCAAAAAATACGAAATTACATTGATATCGTCAACATTAACACAAAATATTAAAATAATAATACAAAAATAACACTCAAATAATCAAAGACAACATTAATAAACAACTAATAAATGGTCAGTTTCCGATGTCAATATACAAAAAGTAATAAAGGTCAAATTAACAATAATAATTATAATAATAACAATGGCAGTCACAATGACAAGGATCTAAGTATGCTCAACATTTTTATTGGGTGACTGTACATCATAACGTGACAAATACCATCCTCATAACTGGTACTGACACGCGTTACGGAACCATGTGACGACGAAATGTCTCAAATGTGTCACCGTAGCATGAGTGCAGACACTCAGCAGATTCTCGAGTTCAAGGTTATGTGAGCTGACTTACATCTTGTCGTCCGTCTTGTCCATGCCGTACGCGAGCGCCGCGGCCGTGGGCTCGTTGATCACGCGCAGCACGTTGAGGCCGGAGATCTGGCCTGGAAGCAATTCGTAACGAGCTCGATTACCTTCTCCGTGTTATAAAAACAGAGGTTGATGAATGTAGAGGAAGCGAAAGTTGTATGTTTAGACCGGTGCACCTGGCGTTCCATAGTCTTTGCGTACCCCCTTGGGAGACAGGCGTGAAGGCTAACACTTGGGCCGGGTTTTACCATGTTTTGGATTTCTAGGTTTTTTTAATTATCGTTTAAAAAAATAAAGGAAAATAAAAATTTCGAGGTAATTAGTTTAGTTCTTTCAGGCGGTTTCTAAGATGACATCCACAGTGGCAATTACTGTAATTTGGAACATGAGAGCTCTTTTACACGTCGGTAATATGGAATGAATAAACTAGCGCTTCGGACAAGACCATCATTGCAGAGAAGAAGCAGCGTAATAATAAGGTCCCGTTTAGCACCCTTTGGATATGGGACCCTAATAACAAAAAGCAAGCTTTAAAACTAACCAACTTGAAATTGTTATAAATCCCAAATGATCATTTAATTAAAAATGACGAAAGAAACATAAAGTTCATTTTTAAATACCTATTCAACGATACCTTACTTGTCATGATTTGCAAACTTTTTTTTTTCTTTTTTACAATATAGCGTCTGGTTGCCGCCATATTGAATTTTCTTTACTGTTATATTTTTAGTGACACTCACAAGATTAAAATAAATCGATTGACATATGAATGATCAAAATCGGTCCAAGCGTACATACATACAAACATATAGGCTGAAACATTACTCACTCTCCTTTGCGTGGCGCAGTCGGGTAAAAAAACCATCTGGGGTACGTTTTATAAAGCTACAAGTTACAATTTTACAGGGTTAAACTGGCAACACTGCTCAAATGACCGGTCGTCATTGGTCGAGCTTGCGTCAAATGGAACCTTGTAACCTGTAATTTGTAGCTTTATAAAACAGGCCGCTGATAGGGTTATAATCACGGAATAGAAAAAACAGTGGAAGTGGCATTAGCTTCGCGTAGTATCAGGACTTTTGTCGCCAATACTCAAACTATCATAAAAACAACACGCCACCATGGCAAAAGGTTTTTGGCGCGGCTACCGTTTTTACATTCGAAAAAAGCACAATAAGGTCAATAAGGCATGCTTTTGGATTTATTTCCTATTTTAGAAATGTCAAAATATTGAAATATCGAAATAAGCGATCGCGGCAAAAGTATGGTAGGTTATGCGGAACTCCGCATAACCATGCCACACGTTACACGCCCTCTTGACACTTCGGTTTTTTTCTGTTCTGTGGTGATAATAAGTGTGTGTGTGTCTCACCGGCGTCCTTGGTGGCCTGCCGCTGCGAGTCGTTGAAGTAGGCGGGCACGGTGATGACGGCGTTCTTGACGCCCGTGTTGAGGTACGCCTCCGCCGTCTCCTTCATCTTGATCAGCACGAACGCGCCGATCTGGCTCGGGGAGTACACCTTGCCGTCGCTGCCTGGGTAAATTAATAAACAAAATTAGTTTGTCAATATTCATTTTTAGGAAAACCTTTATTGCAGACTGTCTTTTTTTTTCAAAGTCATATGCTGATCAAGACCAAACTAATGAATCCCATCACGGCGGGTCTAATTATAGCGGAGATGCTGTTGGGTCAGGGTTTTTCAGATTTTTTCATTTATAAACTTCGGAGATTAACAATTTTCGGGGGAGGTAACAGTCATTTTTTGTACATTTTTGTCTATAAATCAAAAAGTACATAACAGAAAAAAAAGAATAGTTTTGAATTGTGCAGATTGAGCCCTTTCATATGACACCCCATTTTTTATAATCAAACCAGTTTCAACCCCCCCATTCTAGACCCCTTTTCAATCATTTGTAAAATTAATTTCATATTTTGTTTACTAAAAACAGATGCGGGCAAGCAAGTTGTATAGCTATGCCAAATTTTAAATTGATAGCATTTGTAGTTGCTGAGAACTGTTGTGATATACAGACAGACAGACAGACAAACGGACAAAGAAGTCTCACCATAAGGGTTCCTTTTTTAACATTTTGGTACGGAACCCTAAAAAGCTTGTAATAAATAGGGGGCAATCGAACCCAGGACCGCTAGCGTTATAGGCATGGTCAATACCAACTGGGCTAACCAGCGGGCCTGAAACTGACAGATGATTTGATAAAATAATAGGTACAGTCAACCAATTTGATTCCTAGGCCACTATGGACTTTGTCAACGTGACATTGTCAACCAAATCATAAGAAGTCTCTTACGTTTGGTTTACAACCGTGACTTTAACATAGTCCATAGTGGCCTAGGAATCAAATTGGTTGACTGTACAGTCGCAAACTTTAATTTGGTACCCACCTTAGGTCCAAAGTCAATCTAACATTCTACAACAATAAGGTTGAGTTTCCTAAAAGTTACAAATGACTTGACATCTCTAATGACATTGACGACTTCAAGCATATTTTTCTTGAAATGGGTCACAAATTAACGTTCGTGATAGTACCCTTAGTACAGATGTCGTGCATAATTTACAAAGAATTTTTTTGTTCTTTTTACCTTGCACCCAAGCATCTCCATTCGACGCCTTCACAACCTTATACGAGAGGTTCTTCATGTCCTTCTGGACCTCGGGGTCCTCGAACCGCCTGCCGATGAGCCGCTTGGTGGCGTAGAAGGTGTTGCTGCTGTTGGTGACGGCCTGCCGCTTGGCCGGCATGCCCACGAGCCGCTCGCCCTCCTTGGTGAACGCCACGTGGGAGGGCGTCGTGCGCGAGCCCTCGGTGTTCTCCACTACCTGGTGGAGGAGGTATATTGTGATCTTTAGAGCCTGTCCAGATGAGGCGATCTGCGCGCGAGTCCACTCGCGCACTTGAATTTTGACCCTATCCAGATGGGGCGTTTTACGCGCGAAGCGACTCGCGCTTAGACACTCGCGCGTTTCCGAGATACTAGAGCTACATACAACACGTCCGGATGCTGCCGCGTGTAAACGCGGTACCTGGACGCAATATAAATTGAAGCGCGTGAGTGGACGCAGCAATGGCGCCCGAGTATCTCGACTAGCGCGGCGCTCGCGCGTAAAACGTGCGAGTCGAGAGTCCGGCGCATGGCACGCGTTTTACGCGCGAGTTTTGAAACGCGCGAGAGCATCTGGACGGGTTGTATGTAGCTCTAGTATTTCGGGAACGCGCGAGTGTCAACGCGCGAGAGCTCACGCGCGCAAAACGCTCCATCTGGACAGGGTCTTAGAGGTTATCCAATCAAGGAAATATTTGTCATTTATCAGGGGACAATGTCACACTAGGGTGGTCCAAAAAACAAAAGTGTGTAATATTGTTTCTCCACAAGTTTCTTTTTATTTCAAAATACACAAAAATACTTTGCAGGTCGCCATTACTGAGTTGCAGCAGTAGGCAAAGAATATTCTGTTTTTAATTTTTGCTAATTTTCCTAGATGTCGTTTTGTATGAGTTTGAGATCTTTTTGGCAAAAACTAAACGCTTTGGGCGACCAGTAAACGACCACTCAACAAGCTTAAATTTGACACATAAGTAAATAATTTATCGTAAACGAAAATAAGCTGTGTGGAGGAATGATTAGTTAAACTTTATTTTTCTTCATACTATTTTGGACCACCCTAATGTCACACCAATTGACCTAGTCTCAAACTAAGCTCTAGGCTTGTACTATGGGTACTAAACCACTATATAAATACTTATATAGAGAAAATATAAACTTAAATACATAGAAAACATCCATGACTCAGGAAGAAATATTAGCGCTCATCACACAAACATCTGCTCTTACCGGGATTTGAACCCAGGAGCGCTAGCTTCGTAGGCAGGCTCACTACCGACTAGGCCAACGCGTCGTCGCATATACTAGTCACTGACATGGCATCGTTGCGCCGGGCTCAAGTGATGTGCAATGATAAGATCAGATGCATCTAGTAGCCCGACAGACGGACGGACGAACGGATTGACGGACGGACAAAAAAGTGGTCTTATAATGTGCCCGTAATTTGTATATTTCAGTATTTTGTACGGAACCCTAAAAACAGATGTAAATCATGGTATTCAGATCTGCATGCAACTTTATGGAACAACAAAACTATGGAACTCAATAATGTATTTCCCCCTATCTCCCTTCTGCATTCATATCGTTCGGCATGGCAACTATACCTGCGTCCGTTCACTGATAAGCGCAGCAGGTAACCTAAATCTAATTTATCTAATTTTATCGGTCGCCGGCATTCTTTTTTAGTTTCGTAATAGATAGCATGGAATAATGATAGTATTTAATGACCAAAATCCTTGACTTTTACATTGATCATGATGAATTGATTCGGTAATATTTATTACGTATCGCGTAATATTAATAGAACAATCTAAAATAGAAAGAAAAGGGTACTATACTGACTGAGTAACCCTAAAAACCATTTAAAAAATGTAGGACAGTACAGGCAAATAATCTATAACCAAGCAATAAAAAAATCTGGAAAGAATCTCAATCTTACATATAAATAAACATGGAGATACTAAATGACTCCTTTCTTGACTACGAACTCCTAATTTTTTTTATTAATGTAATAATTAGTAATAACGCACGTCATTTACGAATGTCAATCTATAATGATGCCAAATTTCATCACTACAGTACGAATACTTTAAATTAAGACTGTTGCATGCGAACAAACATGGCGAAAATAAAGAGTTCAATTGTTGACCACTGAACCCTAAAAACCAATAAAAAATACATTGTATGAAAGAAAAATGTATAATAATTGTACCAAATTTCAAACTATAAAAAACCCATTATTAATTGTACCAAATTTCAAAGTTTAATATTCTCAAAACGATTGTTACATACGGACAATCATGGCAAAAATAAACGGTTCCCTTGTTGACTGCGGAACCCTAAAAAAACAAAAATGTAGCACGGTATCTAGGAAAGCCAATAGCCACAGGGCAATGGCTAGCTGGTTCCGCGCAGCACTCTGGCACCGCTGCAAGAGCACGCGCGCATGGGCGCGGGCGCTGATCGACGGTGCGACATGGAAAAATTAACGCCGCCGAGGTTCGAACTCGGACCGGCGGCGTTCGCTCTCGAGGCGCGACGTAGACCGTTAGGCTACGTCAGACGGCGGGAGGTGTGACGAAATTTTGGTACGTATTAGAACGTGGGAATTTGTTATTTTGATCATGGTGTTTTGTAGATTTCTATCATGTGGATATAGCATTTATGACTGTGTAATTTTTATTTTTTATTTTTTTCATAGTTTAATAAAAAATTCTATAAGATATATTTGAAATTTGATATTGATTTTAGAGCAAGCATGACCGCAATAAAACAAATGAGGCTACTTCTACACTTGGGACAGTAGTTGAAAGCTTCGTTTTAGATTTGCCATCGTTTCTCCATTTTTGTACAGATTTATGTCGCGATAGGACCCTGTTTTGGGAAAAATTTGCGTTTGACAAACTAGAGTTAGTTTTACTCGAATTCTTAGTCTTTGTAACACATCTTTGGAAGGGTCGGAAGGGGCCGCCCTAGGCGTACTTTTTCGAATCAAATCGGAGAAATACTGGAAAAGGGCCGAATTTTAAGTACCCGAAACCGACGTGCGTGCATGACTCGATGTATGAATGTGGAAGAAGCGAAAGAGATTTGTCAAGATCGTAGCAGGTGGAAAGAAGTGGTCTCTGCCTACCCCTCTGGGAAACAGGCGTGATTTAATGTATGTATGTATGTATGTAACACATTTAGTGTCGGTTTTAATATTATCTTCAATACTTATTTTCTTTTCCATAGCAAGTTGTGACTTACGCCCTTAACCCTGTTGCATCTATTTATTTGACTGTACACAGTATTCAAATTACCCACACAGAATTAATGGTTCAAATTCCAAATTTGAACGCGAGATTGCAGCATTACTAGATGACGTGAAAGGCTCACTCACACAAGGAAGATAGACGACCTGGTCAAGTTGAGATGCCTAGAACAGGCAAGTTCCACGCAGCGAAATATGGTTGCAATAACTCTGTCCTTTTCTTTGTATCAAACTTGGCAGCGTTACGAGCAGCAACGCATCTGAAGCGATCCATGGATTTTGTGTCTCTGGGAGGTCGATTTTTTAATCTCATCCGTGACTTAAACCAAACTGGCCGATAATAAATAATTTCAAGAAGTTCGTATTTTTGAATCTCATTGGTAATTTGAATTCTCACGCCTATGATAACAAATATGAGTGCCCCAACTAGTGTTGCCAGACGTCCCGATTTTCAGGGGTCTACGGACACGTCCCGATTTACCCGTGATCGGGGCGTCAAATGTACCGATTTTCAGCACATCGCCGGCGTTTTCATATATAATTGTGAGTGAGGTATTTTTTTCTGCAGTCCCGATTTTTCCCTAGCACAGTCCCGATTTATGATAGACTAGACCTGGCAACACTAGCCCCAACCACTGATGTGCCAAACGAAACTTTCCAAAATTGCGGAACATTTCATGTAGGAAAATTTCGGAAACTTCTCACAATTGTGCGTGGGGATTGAAACTTTCCGTTTCTTATATTTAAATTTCCTATATTTCTAGTGAGATTCCGGTAATTTCTTAGAACTTTTCCAACTTTTTGGAAACTTTTCGCAACCTTTTCACAATTTTATTGTTACTCCCTAATCATTACCTAGTTTCTAAAATAGACGTGCTGGCTTACCTTGGGCGTTTTCCCCTCCATGACGGCCACGCAGGAGTTGGTGGTGCCGAGGTCGATGCCGATGACGGCGCCGCGGACTGTGTCGGACCTGCGGACATCAGCACGTGAGGAAAGAGGACAGAGACCGAGCTAAGTACCATAAATTATGTTATAACGAGGGTTCGGGGTTCTTCGGGAACTGTCCAATTTATCAGTATAAAAAGTACCTGTTCGTGTACAGGTCATCTGTACCAGATTTTACCTAGATTGATGTTAAAGAGGTATGACGGAACAAACATACAGATGCACTTCGCAATTATAATATTAGTAACATGGTAAGAGTTCGTCATAGGAAATTGCTCAAACCAACCTAACCTTCCTTGAATGTCTATTTGTCTGTATGTTTCCTTGTTAAGTTCTTTTGGAAGGCAAACAACAATGTTCTCTACGCAAATCGGTCCAAAATGAGCCACAGCATAGATTTGATCAAGCGTTTTTGCCGGAAACATTTTCTAAAAGATCTCAAACCGTATCAAGATCTTTTGCGTAGTTGAAGCATAATTTAGAGTATTTTAGATAAATGTCTTTAATACATACTATAAAGATCCCACCCGGCCGCAGCCAGGGCGGATCGTAAGTTTTAAATACTAGAGGACGCCCACCACTTCGTACGTGTATAATTAGTTCCCCACTACTCCCCCTTTTTCAACCCCTTAGGAAGGAATATTCCGCCAAACTTCATTTCCCTAGGTCCAGCAGTTTTGGCTGTGCGATGATCGATCAGCCAGTCACTTTCTTTTCTATATATAAATTGTAATTTTTCATTTCGTCATTTATTCTCGATTATAATTACGTGTCGGCAGACTGCGTCGCCACAGATCTTGGACCTATGCCATTCTACAACAGCCATAACTGCACATAACTGTGCACCACTGCGAATATTCACAGCACGCCTAGTGCCGAGTGCAGACCATGAGACCACATTCCATGCATTTAGCTATCCCAATTGCGAATATTGACAGGAAGTGTAAGAGGTGAGAGTGTATGGTCGAATTTAGAAGTAGCAGTAAATTGAGTACGTTTTATTTACTTATTTAAGGGATAACAAACAACCATGCACACTTAAGGCCCAGCCACAACACCTGCGTGACGTTCACGTGCACGTGCGCGTTCGCTTTCCACTGCGTTGTATAATGACATGTCGTAATGAGAATTCATATTATACAACGCAGTGGAAAGCGAACGCGCACTGCACGTCACGCGTCCGTTGTGGCTCGGCCTTTACACATGCACATTACCTTATGCATGGCCAACAACATGATCCATGTTGCTATTAAACAAATTGAAAGCATTACTTTTATATGTTACTGTTACTTGTTTTTTTTCGACATTTTCATAAGTCAATAATTATTAAATGTTTTGTTTAATTTTTAAAATAAATTCAATTATTGTATTCCTTCAGTAAAATAATAAAATAAATATATCACATCAAATTATTATTGATTTTTCAAATTCAGAGATAAGGGGAACAGGGTTTTTTCTAATTTTAAGTCAAAACCTGTGATGAGCAAATATTGCTTTTTTTTGGCTCTGTAAGAACCAAGACAAAATGATTTATATTTGCAGTAAGATATTTAATATATTAAAATTGGTAGAGTAACAAATTACTTAAAAAAGATCACACATTCAGTACACCTACGGCAAAAAAATTGATTTACATATTTGCAACTTACTTAGGTACATTTAACTTTTTATACATATTATCCTCGTGGATCCCCACATACTTTATGTACAAATTACCAAAGACAAAAGAAATCCCACAATTTATTTGACTCGGTGGCTTTTACAACAAACCAACCAAATAGGTATCGGGATCCACGAGGTTAAAAAAGGGATAGCTCAATACAGAAGTAGCCGGGACAGGAGAGGCAAGGGATTGGTTGTTGCACAAGCATGATGACTCAAACGAATACTAGTCAGTTACATCAGTAAGTACATTTATTATTATGAAATACCTTAAAAATATTGTGGATTGACCAGTGAAAAAGAATGCCCAATGAAGGGTTTTGTGATGATTATATACTATACCTCCTTTTCTTTTTTATAAGACTGCACGAACTAACTGCATGAATAGCCATGCTATTGGTTTTCTTATACATTATTTCTCCAACCATGAAATTATTATTGCCACATCAATACAATGACAATTAGAAACAAAGCAATAATTGTCTTATGCAGTAACATCTGTCTAGGGCATGGTATCTCAAAGAGGGGTACGCGAACCCAGTCAGCAGGTGAGACAAGATTTACTGAATCAGAGCTAAGATTGAGATTGACCTTAATTGCTCTAGAAATCGTCTCAATTTACGACAAGAAATAACCCCACCTAGCTAACATTAACAACATGGTTTTTGTTTAATTTTTACTTTTATTTAAATAAAATAACAAACAAATATCTGGGAAATTCAGTAGAGGTATGTGGGGCTAGAAGGTTAGGAACGCCTCGTCTAGCGCATGTGATTACTGCTCTTGGCGAATTGAACTAAGATCAGTCATAAATTATGGCGAAGTTCTTAATCAAACTGGTATCAACCAGTTATTTAGGCATGGGTTGGATTATACCTAGCATAATATGTTATTTAAATAATTTAGGATCTTCTGCAGAATCTAAGTCACAAGGAGACAATCCAATACATTCAATCTTTTAAAGCCCATTTAACCATTACTTTGGTTATTGTACAATATGATGCAATTAATACAAATTTGTTCCAAGTTACGCGAAAGTACAAAAGGCCATTTATCTTTATGGACTACAAAAGCAAAGGTCGTAATGCGAAATTAGTGAGGTTATGATGAAATATATGACAAAATTATGATTTCTGTGCACTTACTTATTTCTGTACTGTGCTGCATATTGCTGATAAATGGGCACTGTGGGGGCTGCGGTCTGAAATCACGTGAAATTGACGATTTATCGAAGGAATCCATAGTAATAGATCAACCCCATGTGCCCCCAAGGACCGGCCGGATAACTCCAAGAAACTACCATAAACCCGTAGCTAAATAGAAAGAAATATAAATAAGGGTATCTAATTGACATTTTTAGAGTAATGACAAACGACTTTCATTCGTTTTACAAAATAAAATGGTCACTTACATTTTTCAAGATTGTGCTGAAGTTTCGCTGTGCATAAAAGTCTGTACCGATGCCGGAGCATTCCAAAGCCTTTCGGCTTATCACCCGCGTAGCGCACAACATTTTTAATTATTTATTATCAACTGTTCAATTTAATTCTGGTTTTATTTCACTTCAGACAGAACATGTGGGTGACGCAACTTCACGAAAGAACAATTTTATACTTTTTTCTAGCATGGAATTTTCTTGCCACACGGAAAAACGCACGGTCTGTAGAATATTCTCGTTAGAATATTTTATTAGGTTGGTTTTCGTTGGTCCACTAGAACTTTCAGATTGGGTAAATAGTATGACGTTACGAATAGGAACCAATCAGAGAGACAAGAATGATGCTTTAATTGTGATGTAGAGAATATGCTGACTTATTACGTAATTCAACTGAATCCAATCATAGTAACAACATAAAAAAAGTCAATGGGATTTTAAAAAAAAATCTAGCTTATCTCATATTTTAAAAATTAATAAAGTGTACAATTACAATAGCATACCACTTATTTCCAACTAAACAAAATCTAGGTAAAGCGCTATCTCATGGACTATACCAACACTATCGTCATATGACGGATGATGTTCAGTACAGTGCCATCTGTTGCTAAGTAGCAAAAATGAAGGTAGTGCCCGAGCAAAAAGTTTTCAGTTTCGGCCTAGTTTCGGCCAAAAAACGAGTTTCGTCTGAGTTTCGGTTTCGGTTACAAATGTTACAATCCGGCCGTAACGAAAAGTACGTTCGGGAATTAATTCATACTTCATTCCAGTAAGAGTCCAAATTACACTGAGACAAGGGAAGTAAAACACTGCCATCTAGAAATATTTATGATGTGAATTTGTAGTCCTAACAGCTAAAAAATAATTTATAGTAACTTATTTTCATTTAAAATGTGCCCATAATAATAAATAAAATACTAACTTTCAGTGTTTCCGCAATGCAACAGGTTGCTGAAACGATGGCGAAACGCTATTTGACAAGTAGGTATGTCATGTCAAAATAATAATGTCACGTCCCTATGAGGAAATTGAGAAATGTTTTGTAAAAATGTTTCGCTTGGTTTCTTTCCTTTCTTATACTATTTAGATTTAACCTTATAAGTTGTGCTCATGCTTACCGCTATGCGTCAACTTAATGTCCTATGTTATCCATGAATAATAGTTTCCTACAACAATGGAAACCGAATTTGCAAGTTGTGTCTGTCGTATATGTCTTTCAAAAGGAGAGGAGATGCAGGATCTGTTTGATGAAACCAGTGTTGTGGAACAGATAGAATACTGCACGGGGCTGCTAGTAAGTTATTTATTGGCTTATTACTTTTACTTTGCCTGGTTGGAATTATTAAGAAAAAAAAGGGTTTCGGAATGAGTAGTGGAATACATTTCATTCGCAAAGGAGAAGTTATAGGTCTTCATGTTATATTGTTATATCAGCTGAATTACATTATTTATTCCTTCAAACTTACGGCAAGCACTATTAACTAAAAGGAACATTAAAAAAGTTTGTAAATAAGTTGTACTAAGTTATATTTGATTTAGAATTGTAAATAGGGTATACTTTCTTTAACTTATGTCTTGCAACTTAAATGCCTAAAACAAATTATTTAATTAATTTATTAACTGAATCATTATTTATATAAATGAATTGTTAATAGGTATTTAGAATTAAGAATTATTTTATATTGCATGCTAGATACAAGCAAATTATGCCAGATCAATACATTTTATGTAACACCTTTTGTACTCTTTCTTGCAATAAAATTGGATTTGATTTGACTTGATTTGAGCAGCCAAAAATTTGTTTACGTTCTAATAAAAAAAATACACAAGACAAGTGTTTAGTATCAAAATATATTATTATTAGCTTCTACCCGCGACTTCATCCGTGTAGATTTCGATTATTGTTATTTCCTTGGAAACTTAAAATTACCGGGTTTCCAGGATGAAATGTAGCATACATGTTAACCTTTAGAAACCCGATACATACAGTGAAAAAGCAAAATAGTCATTAGTGTCTTAAGACAGAAATCAAGTACTTTTTGAAACTGGCTCTCTGGGGAGCCGACGGGTCTCGAAAGGTTAATCCAGGGTATAAGCTATCTCTATTTCAAATTTCAACCTAAACTGTCCAGGAGTAGCAGCATGCAGGAGTATCAGACTAAAACACACAAACTTTCGCATTTATAATATTAGTAAGATAGTTAAAATGGTAACATTTTAAAAATTGTACTGCCAATCCCATCACATAAAGCATATGATAAGTTTATAACTCTAAGCCATATTTAATTTAACTTCACAAAGATTAGTTTATCCAAGATGTTACATTTAATATTTTTACTGTAGATACCATTTACATAAATGTGGTGTGGTGCCTTGGAGCAAAATCTTGTTAATTATTTTTACATGCGTAATAAGTTTAAAATTAATATGTAACCGTCCTGATTTCAGCTATCACCCGATCCCGGGCTGCCCGAGTACATCTGCCGGCTCTGCCTCTCCCACCTGCGCACCGCCCACACATTTAAGTCCGTCTGCCTCGCGTCCCACCACTCCCTGCACTTACTCATTCACTCGCAGCTGCCCTCGGTAACTGACTCATCTGTGACCACCCTCGTACCAGACCCTGTCAATGTCAAAGTGGAGAGAGATGACGGTGACGTGGACGATGAGTTGGACAGAGATGACGACTGGGTAGATGAGGTGAAGAGGAGTAAGAGGATTAAGTTGAAAAAGGAGAAGGAAGATAGGTGAGTTATTGCGTAGAGGTCACTAAGTTGGTAACTATGTTGTTATTCATACGGCTGTATTATATTAATAAACTCATCTTGATCGAAATGCCCGTCCCTAGATACGTCAAAGTAAAGGTCAAGCCATGGAAAGCTGTCATTTGTGACGCATCTTGAGAGAAACATTACAGTTGAGATCAGTTTATTCATACGGCCCATACATACGTAGGTTGTATGGAGAAGGTGGGAACTTAAGAACCGCCCTGCATAGCTAACGTACATACAGGGTAAAACACCCAATTATTAACAACCTGGGCCTCTATTAAACTTGGTAAAACCTAATTGCTTTTGATGTTAAGATATCTCTCAAGTAGGGCTTGCAAATATTCGAGAATTTTCGGTATTCGAATATTCGAATTTTTTTCTGGCATTATTCGAATTATTCGAATATTATTCGAATAGTTAAAAACTTTTGTAATAAGCCAGTTTTTTTATTGCCAATGACTTATTTAGAGTCTAATTTCTCTGTATCTAAACAAAATCTAGTTGAATATTTAAGAACAATTTATTTGATTTGATGTAAGACACTCAACTATCGCAGTCTTACAAAAACTTGGAAAATAGTTGGTGGTTAACAACAAAACCAGTCGTATAAGTCGAGGTCTTACTCAGACAACAGTAATTATGTAATTATAATAAAATCAAAAAATCAAATGTATAACAATGAACACTCTTTTTTAAAGTTACTAGAAATAAGTAGTAAATTCTAACCGTTATTTTTGGTTCTTCGTAACGAAACGTAAAACCTCAAATTCAACTAAGAAAAATAAAGATACCTAATGAGTAGCAAGCAGCAATGAAGCCAGCTCAGCCGAACTAAACGTGATATCGTTCTTTAAATCAATAAGAGTCTTCATAATATGGTCTTAAACATGCGCGCGAACTTTGAAAGTTGTATTTTGTACGCATCAAATTCTGAGTTTGGCGTTCCGGACATTGATCGAATATTCGAATATCACAAGTTTTATATTCGAATATTCGAACCAGTTTATTATTCGAATTATTCGAATATTCGAATGCAAGGCCTACTCTCAAGGGTGTCAAGGGTTAGCTGGAAGAGGACCCTTAAAGGGATATGTTCGCCTTTGTACATATTTTTATATTATTTGTATTATTTGTATTGTTATGGTTTTTCTTCTGTACAATAAAGTGTTAACGTACATACATACATACATACATACATCTCTTATTTACTTGATAGTAATGGGGCGGTTGCAATATGATAAAATCTCAAGAGCAATTAGGTTTTGCTGGGTAGAACAGAGCTTCAATTACTGTCATCTAATGATTGTAGAATTATCACCTCTATTACCTTGGAATACAGTTTATGGTGCCAAGATTTAGTTGGAGTCACTGTGTCGTTCGATTGTTATAATCTATATCTATCTATATATATAAAAGGCAAACCTGACTGACTTATATATCCACGCACAGCCGAAACTACTGTACCTAGAAACTTGAAATTTGGTACAGGGGTTCCTTTCATGATGTAAGTGAGCACTAAGAAAGGATTTTACGAAAATCGACCCCCAACGGGAAGAAATGGGGGGAGTAGAGGGAAACTAATTCTACGCGTACGAAGTCGCGGGCGTCCTCTAGTGATAAGGGTGGTATTCCACCGATCCAATTCTTTGTCCAATGTGCATTTGATCAAAGAAATTGGATGACTTCATCAAATTTTCTAGAAACGCCTACATTTGATCAAATGTTACGAATGACATTTAATTCAAAATGGCTACGCAAATAGTATAAAAACTTGGACCAAGATATTGGACAAATGGAATGGGCCTCCATCAAAAAAAATTTGATCAAATATTGGATATAGAAATTGGGTAAGGAATTGGATAGGTGGAATACCACCCTAAGTAAAGCTGGAAAACGAATGAATAAAATGAGTAACATTCCAGCTCTGTGGACTCGAAGCCCCCGAAGGCGTTCACGCGCGGCCCCTACAAGAAGGCGGGCGCGCGGCGGCCCAAGTTCAAGTTCCGCCGGCTGTACTGCTCCATCTGCCAGCTCCGCTTCGGCAGCAAGGCCGAGAGCGACGCGCACCGCGCCGCCGCGCACGCCGACCGGGACCCCGAGCCCTGGATGTGCGAGGTGAGCCACACTCTAAACTTATCAGTCACACTGATCCATTCATACACTAGACTAGACTCATAAATTGCACCAATAGGCTATTTGACTAATCTTAGAAAGCCTTTTTAAGTAATTATTTATTACATAAAAAGCGCACTACATTGATATTTCCGTGAGACTACTGTATTATCAATAGAAGATATCTGTCATCCTGCGCAGATGACAAAATTTCGAAGCGCGGGAACCAATCAGCATGATCCACGCGTTGCGCGTCTGTATTCTGTGCTATTATTGGTTATTAGTGACGCCATGTTGACGCGCGCCCGCGTCTCATTCAGTCAGCCGTGAGTGAGATGGAAAAAATAGCGGCAATTTAATTTGCACCTTATAACTATCACGTACAAGTCTGATCGTGGGTTTTAATCGTGCTTTCAGAAATCATCGGAATCGTTGTTCGTGTCTGCGCGAACGAAGATTCACGACACACCATATAAATTGTGTTCTACGTATCTTCGACAGAGCACGAGGAGAATTTATTTTAAAAGTGCATTTGTTATATTGTTCTTTCTTGGTTCTATCTTTTCGGTTCGACATGCCCCTTCTAGCAGGATCGTTTACTTGTCTGTCTGTACCGCGCCCCCCCCCCGCAGGTGTGCGGCAAGGTGTTCGCGCACCGCGGCTCGCACTACACGCACGTGCGCTCGCACGCGGCGCCGCGCCACGCCTGCGCGCACTGCGACTACCGCACCTGGCACCGCCACGACCTGCTCAAGCATCTGCGCATACACAGCGGTGACCACTCTTTGTCATTCAATACATTTAGGGTCTCCCCACACCTATCGACGCGGAATCGGCGTTAGCTGATCAAAAAACTCTTTATGTCTAGGCAATAAGAGCGAAACAAACGTCAATCGGCTCGGCTCGGCTCGCTTCGGCGTTGCGAACGCAACGACGTCGTTTTCGCTCTGAAAACATAGATCGGTTACCCGAACTGACTAATTCCACGTAGCAAACTTCGCATATTTCCCTATTTTTTTTTTTCCCAATCGCATTTCTTTCCATTGTTTTTTTTCCCCACTTGCATGTTTTCTCAATTCAAAATCAATTTCACTGAGTCGACGGACCTCCGCTATCGCGGAGCTCCTTTTTTGGGTGCTATGGTTCTCGGGCCTTCTGCAAAACTAACATAACCTAAACCTATCTACCAATTTCGATCTATTTCGATTTAATTACGGTGGGAAATTTTGCAAATCCTAAATGGAAAATATACGTTTGCTAAAAATTCAAAATGGGAAACAATGTGATCGGAGAAAAATTAAAAACGGGAACAATGCGACTGGAAAGTTTTCTACGCGGAATTAATCAGTTTGAGGAACCAATTAAATTGACATATATTATATATGTATTAAGGTTCTATGTCATTATTTAAAATAAAAACTTCTTTAAGTATAAGTACAGTATAAATATAGGAAAAGTAAGCTGCAGCATAATTAAATTTAAAAATAACACAGAAAATAAAATTTAAAATTCATCAAATATTCGAATGTATTTTTTTTTGCTTTTTACCGGCTCAAGCCGATTCCGCGTCGATAGGTTTGGGGAGACCCTTATTCTCTTATTAATAATAAAAGTATGCTTAAAATATGATTTGGCCTTATCTGTCATTGTGATATTTGATTTTGACGACAAAGCATGCTCTAACTTAGTAGATTATTAGTTTATTAATAAAACCGTATTGCTTATTTCACATCAGCATTGTCACTGGTTTCAGTGAAACTCTAGAGATAAGAATAGAGATTTAAACTCTCTAAAAGTCGTCCATCTATTGCGTAGTTGACACTCCCCGTGACAAGTGGGTCAATCAAATTTTTGTTGTATTTCCTTGCCACTGTGATGTCTCTTGGGTCACTTTTTAAAACTATAATTTTAAATAATATTCTAATTCCAAAAAATCTGTTATATGTTATATGGGCGATTATAAAACTATTCTTCTATGAGTTTTCCCCTGAGTGTACTAAAGTATATATTATAACAATTTTTCTAAGAAACTATTACTGTTGTCTCCTGGCTTACGGGACAGAATAACAAAAACAAAAAGATGATTGACCCTAATATTAAAGAAGTAATGGTGGTTGGTGATGGTGTGTACAGTCAATGACTTAAATTTGTGACCAACCTTAGGTCAAAAATTAATCTGACATCCTACAGCAGTAAGGTTGAGTTTCCTATCAGTCACAAATGACTCGGCATCTTTAATGAATAATACTCGATATCTTTAAAAAGTGTTTCCAACACTAGCTAGATTGCGACAGTCTTTTGTTTTGCCGCGAAAAATCCGGGCTCTGCTAATGACTTCAATCATATTTTTTGTTGAATTGGTCTTTAATGAACGTTCGCGGTGCAGGCGTGAAGCAGTACTCGTGCGGCGTGTGCCGGCGCGAGTTCCGCACGGTGTCGAACCTGCGCTCGCACGCGCGGCGCCTGCACGAGCGCGCGCGCCCGCACGCCTGCCCCACGTGCGCGCGCCGCTTCTTCGACGCCACCAAGCTGCGCCGCCACATGGACTGCCACCAGGATATCAAGAGGTGCCGCACGTACAGTTTGATTTCTAGGCTTTGCACTTTGGACTATGTTAAAGTGACGTTGACAACCAAACTTCTTATGATTTGGTTTACAACGTCACATTGACAAAGTCCATAGTGGCCTAGGAATCAAATTGGTTGACTGTACATACATAAACTCATGCCTTCATTCCCAGGGTGGGGTAGGCAGAGCTACATGATTACTAAACATCAGTATCGACGTTCAACATTCGTGGCACCCGGTCAGGGTAGCGAAAAAAGAAATACATTCGAATATTTAATGAATTGTCAATTTAATTGTCGCACCAAATGAAACTGCTGCTGTTTGCGCGTGCGTGTGTGCGTGTGTGTGTGTGTGTGTGTGTGTGTTTTTAAGAATTTTTGTGTTCAATTTAGTTAAATACAAGTTAATTTTTTCTATGATAGTTGAAAGAATGGCTTGACAGCGGCCAAAACAATACAAGTCAGGATCGTAGCAGGTGGACAAAAGTGGCCTCTGCCTACCCCTCTGGGAAAGAGGCGTGATTTAATGTAATGTAATGTATTTTTAAACAAAAACAGTTCTCCATGCCGATGCAAATACCCTAACATAAGTTCTAAATCAGCATAGGAAAGCTGTTTTCAATGCTCTTACAATGGTGCTTTTTGTGGTGGCAGGTTCGAGTGCGAGGTGTGCCACTCGAGCTTCACGCGGCGCTGCTACTGGAAGAAGCACCTGCTGAAGCAGCACAACGTGGCCGTGCCGCCGCAGCGCCCCGGCCGCCAGCGGCTCAACTACCAGGTCGGCGAGCAGCTCCTCCAGGGGACCGGCCCGGGGACCGCGGCGGCCGGCGGCAGTCCGCACAGGTTGGAGACTGATCATTGATATAGGGATACCATTTAGAGGTTGGCTGTTGCAGGGTGTGTTATGGGTAAGTTTCGAATATATGGAACGTATTTTAGTTTTTTTTTTATTGTGTTAAAATATATAAATCTGTAACTTCGCAGATTCGTTTCCCAATTTTTATAAGTTAGAAATGGTTGAAACTTTTTGTTGTAGCTCGTTGCCATGGTGACGTCTCCTGGGTCACTCTTTAAAACTATGATTTTAACCCTTTATAGGGCAAAACTAACAATAGAACTGAATTCTAGCCTCATTAGGTTTCTCCTATTCGATAAAATTCTTTCAATAAAAAATACAAAAAGTATCAGTTGTAAATGGTCATTTTTAGAACCAGGTTTTAAAATTGACCTATAAAGGGTAAAGGATATATAAGTACAGTAAAAATCAGTTTTATTTGCAATTACAAACCCATTCTTTTATGGCTTTTCTCATGAGTGACCCAGGAGTAATATATTATGATTTTTTTTCTAAGAAACTCTAACACTGTTGTCTCCTGGCTTACGGGACAGAATAACAACAACAAAAAGTTGATCCATTCAAATGAATTTTTACTAGTTTTCCGCTCTGAGAGCGAAGGCGGCGCGTTGCCATACTAAAAACGCCTCCACCACGCTTTGGGTACGCTTTTTAGTGTGCAAACGCGCCGCCTCCGCTCTCAGTGCGTTCGTTACTTTAGGGCCACTTGCATCGCGTAAAACTTAAATCCGGTTTAAACTAGATTTATTTGTCTTTTTGGTGCGAGCGGCCTGATCTTTTCATTAAACACTTAAAATGGCTGAAGCGTTTAATGGAAAAATCTGTTTTGACCTGCTTGCTCTGTACCAAACTGTATTCAAGAAAAAAAGGTGAAGACCCAGGCGTAAACATGAAACTCTTGGCAATGATTGTTTCTAGACGCCTTCTATCTATGAAGTACCGCAATGTTAAAGTATACATTTTAATCATTTTATTTAATCGAAGTAGTTTGACAGATAGTGTTGCTAGATATACAAGAGGTTTAGAAGACCTACATGCTATGACAAGCTTTGGTCATATGGTCCGTTATATCTATTACGGCATTATCATGGAAATGTCAGATTTATAAAGATGATACATAATAAATGATTTCAGTTAAATCATATTATAGTACAGTCAGAGTCTATGATGTACCGAACTATTTGAGCACCTTGAATGTTAACTTTTATATATGACGCTTACTGTACCAAACGGTTAATTCATATTGTATCCGACCGTAAACTTTTGTGTTTTAATATTTGTGCATGTTTAATTTGTCACTCAGGTTCGCCAAATTACATAAAATACTTTAGTTGCGTTTGATATATTTATTTTTAGGAAATATATACTTAAGGTAAATACGTATATCGATCAAAAAGTAGCGTTGTTGTTTCAGTTTAAAGCACCTACATGATGTTATTTATTGCAATAAAGTAAGTGCCAGCTCAAAAACAAGTAAATTATTATTAGGGTTTATTCGCGGGAGCAAAAAACATTCGAGTTTAGAGAGACTGTTGCCCTTTTTAACTTTACTTTGGATGTGAGGCGCAGAACATTATTTTACTATTATTTGATATTTAAAGATGTTTCGTTCGTTATTATATTCTAAGAAAATGAATAATGATTTTAAAATAGGTTGTGGTACAGTCAACAGCATAAATAAGTGATCATTTATTTACCTTGTCGCTTAGAACCGTTTCACAATTTTGTATAACATTTCAAACACGACGTTAAAGTGACAAGGTACATAAATGATCACTTATTTATGCTGTTGACTGTACGAGTATGTAGGTAGGTTGTATACAGTGTTACTTTTATCATGTGTTGTTGTTGGTCCTATTTAATTCTTAAAGTCCTATTGGATCGGTTATTTTCAAGTTTTAACGTTAAGTTTTATTGATATCTATAGTTTTTTTAGTGCTCTTATTAGTTTTAAATAAGATCAAAATCTCAACTTATTCCATTTAGTTAATTAAGTGAACTTACAAAAGCGATAATTTTTCACGTGTTAATTTATTTGCATGCTGATCTAAAATAGCCGTTTTAATAAGTGTTTTCTTTAGGCGATACAATATTGTAACTGGATTTACGTCCATTTTCAAGTTGTTCTATCCAGCCTACACGAAAGTGGTATTTTTGGGTTCCCCCAATCGCGCGTGGGTTCAGTGGTGTAAAAACAGATCGTATATGAAATTAACAATTGCAATCAATTTTTTACTACTAATATCATACCTTGTCGGCTAAGTTCGTACCTATCTTGCTTTCTCAGATGCTTTTAGTTTAATTACTGAAACTTACTGAAAATAAATATAATTACGAACTTGACCAATAAAATACGTTTTTTTTATGTTAGTTTATCTAAGCCTCTATTCCACATTATATTAGCTCATCTTCCTTTTATATTTCTCAGCTCTTAAGTAAGTAATATAATTTCTGGCATCATTCCACAGAAGGGAGCAAATTTATATAAGTTACGTGTTTTAATGTATTGAATTATTTACAAGAAATAAAGTATTATTATTTTTATTGACTTGCTGTTTCTTTTTCAACTAGGTATAATTGTCATTATAATTCGGTCGATGTGGAATTATCCCTGTAACACCCGTATAACGTACATTTAAACACGTATAAGTCGACACACGTAAAAAGAGCCCCGAGCGAGCTGCCTGCGCAGTGAGCAAATTACAGACCAAATTGGTGGAGGCGACGGGGGGAGCGTAAACCGCTTTGTTTTGCTGCCACGCTATTGGTTCCCAGTAATACCCTCTTATCTATGATTGGTTTGTCAGTAGACAACATGCGCAAACATATCCTCTCCACTAGCCGCTCGGATCTCTTTTTACGTGTGTCGACCTGCCCCCTATTTTACCATCCTGACAATGACATGTGACAGGTGACATTTCAGTGTACATGGCGCAGCCGATATGAGACCCAGTGATGTATCAGCATGTTAATTTTGCAATGTATACCGAATTGTCACCTGTCACATGTTATTGTTAAGATGGTGATATAGGGGGCTGTACTGTACTCGCAGGCCTATATTGGGATGTGGCCTGATAAGGAAGGGTCATGCCGAGCAGTGGGTGGATGGATCATTGGTTCTAGTGTCTTCTGCGTTTACTGTTGTACAAAACATATATCGCTACATTATGTTTAACAACTTGGGTTGTCACTTTTGTCATATCTGACTCTGGATGCATTGTAACTATTATTTTATCGACACAACCTTCAACGAACGCGGAATTTTCATTTGGCTTATGTTTAAGACTACGCCGAGCGCACAGTGGCGCCCTCATCACTATTATTGTGTTTTCTAATAAAATAAAGTATTTTCTTGAAATCGGACGATGCTTTTTTGTAGAGCAAGTAAAAACACAATTTATGGGATACGTAACAAACTTTGATAACAATTACCGTATGAGTAGTCAGCTTAACGGGAAAAGGTGGCCACTTTTTTCCGTTAAGTTGATAACTCAAAGGTCAATTGTTATTAAACTATGTGATATGTCCTATAAGTTGTGTTTTCATTTGTAGTACAAAAATGCACCGTCCGATTTCAAGAAAATACTTTATTTTATTAGAAAACACAATAATAGTGATGAGGGCGCCACTGTGCGCTCGGCGTAGTCCGGATCACCAGATATAGTAAAATAAAACGCCAAAAAAACACTTTTTACTGCCGAAAGTAGTAAATGATCACCATAAACTAACCTAATTTGGTGATCGTTTACTAATTTTGGTGCTGATTATATTTGTTGCCTTTTCATATCATCGAACGGCATTTCTCCCCGCCAGAGTTTTTTTTTGGCAGTCACAAGTCTACCCTAACCAAACCTACGTAATTAATGTTTAAGATATCCTGAAAACAATACGGTTTCAGCAGAAAATAAAGCGTTTGATGAAGCGAAGTTCGAAAAAGGACACCATCTACGAAGTCAAATTCATTACTATGATGGGTTACCACTATAGGCTTAATGAGACGAATGTTATACAAAGTAGATTTATTTGACGGGTCTTGTGTGGCGCGGCTCAGTCCCCGTGCATGCAGCGGTCGGAGCAGCGCTTGAGGCAGTCGGGGTCGTTGCGGCAGTGCGCGCGGCAGCTGGCCTGGCAGCGCGTCACCGTGCGCACGTTGGTGCGCGCGAGCTTCTCGTCGAACATCACGCTGTCACGTACAACAGATAGAGTACAGAGGACGGAACAATAACGTTGAGCCTGTGTTTGAAATCACAAACGTAACATTACAGCTCCAAATTTCTACATTGAATTGGCTCGGGGAGAATCTCGCAAAGCCATCTAGAGTCGACTAGCTGTACTAAAATTATTTGACTACGCTATCTCGTATCGAATAGCAGAACTAACTATAACTCAACGTCATACAAAGCCATCTAGTGTTGAGTAGTTATACTAAAATGATCTGATTGACTATGCCATCTAGTATCGAGAAGCAGTACTAACCATAATGCAACATCAAGCAATGCCATCTAGTGTTCAGTAGTAGTACTATTTTCATAAACGCCATCTAGTATCGAGTAGCAATAGTAGTAACAGAGTACATATAGCTAGTCAGTAATGCTTTTCAACACTAGATGGCGTTAACAGCAACAAAGTACATAAAGCTAGTCAGTAATGCTTTTCAACACTAGATGGCGTTGATCTGTAAAATCGTCCAGTAAATATGCTGCGATTATTGCTTTTCAACACTAGATGGCGTTGATCCGTAAAATAGTCCAGTAAATATGCTGCTATTATTGCTACTCGATACTAGATGGCGTTAATCTCGTAATTTACCTAACATAGTTCGGTAACTCTGCTACTATTACCACTACTCGACACTAGATGGCGTTAATAAATGTAGTTAGTACTGCTACCTAACACTAGATGGCTTTGCATAGTGTTATTTCAATCATGAGAAAGCGGCAATTATGAAGGGCACGTTAGACGCTGTTACAGTGCAGCCTTAGCAGCGCTAAGAAGACCAGAGTGTGTGTGCTTAAGACAGAATCACGCACCGCCTCTAGTGTTGAGTAGTACCTTATATTAAATAGCTCAAGTAGGTATGGTAAGCGCACCATATTGTGTTTTCAATCCACGACAGCACGCCCCGCCAATCAAATTGACGTTGCACGGATGTGTCAATCGTATGAGAAATTCAGTAAGTATTTTGGAGGGACGTCGTGGATTAATTAGTACTTATGTGTCCTGGATTGAAACATAGCAGGTAAATTACACGAACACCGTCATTAAATGTTGAGTGGTAGCACCAACCTGTCTATGAACGGCACACTAGTACAAGTGGACGCGTCACAATGCAACACCGGCGGCGCCACGGATGCCATCAACGAGCTGTCCTCCCCGATCACGTAGGGGATGTGGTCGATGTACACGTTGTCGAACAAACACAGGCGTTTCATATACTCTTCAGCGTGAGTGAACATTGTGGGAGGAGTGCCTGGAGAAACGTAAACGTAACATAATGCAATTATAACGAAATTCGTGTAACTTGAAGTCGAGCAGCCGTATAATTGCGCTGTCGTACAAGTATTCCAAAATAATCAAAAACCTAATAGTTCAACATTTTTCCAGATTTAGTTAGATAAAATTAACATTTTTATAGCACCTACCTACTTTATGATTTCTGTTCCAACTTAAGGTTTTTTGTTAAGGAACACTTGTAACAATAAATCCGCCTTTTGTACACTTTTTTGCAATAAAATATTTCAGTGTAGGGTTCAAAAAACAATCGGTGAAATTACTAGCATAGAGGTATTTCATTTTAGTTCTCAGGGTTGGCAACAATTGCTAATGTCCATGCCCCCACATACCATCAGCTTCAGCGTAAAAGCTTCGTTAGTCTTACTAGGAGCGCAAGTAGGTATATATATATATGTATAGGTATAGCCTATTGTGCTAACCTAAAAACTATTCTAGAAGGAAAGGTAACTTCTGGCGACGTATGGGAATGAGAAAGGTTGCTACCTTTGTTACGAAGGCTTGTTACGAACTCTTGCAACTGATAATGATGGTCAAAGTGCAAGTAGGTACCTACTATAAAAAATAAGAATGTAAATGAGCTCGACTGTTGCTCAACTCTTCATGGTTGCCAACCTCCGCGAGTTAGTAAAGCGCCATAAGGGTCTTCCCACACCTATCGACGCAGAATCGGTGTTAAGTAATCGAAAAACTCTTTATGTCTACGCAATAAGAGCGAGTCAATCGGCTCGGCTCGGCTTCGGCGTTGCGAACGGAACGACGCCGTTCTCGCTCTTATTGCATGGACATAAAACTTTTTCTTACCGGCTCAAGCCGATTCCGCGTCGATTGGTTTGCGGAGACCCTAAGAAGAAGGGAGAGCGATAATGGAAAGGATATAAGGAGATATAGTGGTGCCACTGACCGACGGCGAAGTACCGCGTGTTGCAGGTGTGCTCCACGATGAGGTCGGAGCGGTTGCTGAACCAGCCTACCAGCCAGCGCAGGTCCTCGAACTTGGTGATCTCGTCGTTGATCACCTTGCGCGTGAGCCGCAGGTACTCCACGTCGGCCTCTATCACCGACTCGTCCTTATCCTCACCGTATCTAAATATCAAGGAGTTTTATATATATACAATATCTATGTATGTATGGTAATCCTTTATCGCACATGAAACCAACTACAGGTACGTACGTACACAAACTTAAGATTAACGTGTACAATGGCAAACTTATCCCTTTAAGGGAAAAACAATAAGCTATATTCATCACTAGGTTTTGACAGTTCATAGTAATGGATAAAGTGGCAGAAAGGGCCCAAAAGAGGAACTCACGCGCGGTACTGCATCTTGAGGATGGCCTCCGACATGTGGATGCGGAAGATGACGCCGGGTCGCAGGTGCGCCTGGTACAGGTCCTTCGGCATCTCCACGAACGACGACTCCCAATCCTGCGGCACAAGCGTCGGAGTAAAGTTGTTCCAATCCAGTATATGATTAAGGTGCGTTGGGGTAAGTTGGAAAACGGTGTAAGATGAAAAACCGTTCGTAACTCCCTATTCCGTGCACATTTTTGGTTCCTGGGCACTTAATTGAGAACTCCATTTTGTTGCTCCTCGCCCCTCAGTCAGTGCCGTTCGCTCAGTTATTGTGGTCGTGTGTTATCGTCAATTTTCGACAAGGTGAATTTTTTACGTTCAAATCATGTTTTTTAATCTTACCCCATGTTTTGTAACTCCTTTTGCAGTGACGCTAGAGAGATGTTGTATTGATACGTTTGCTTGTAATTGTTATTTTAATTACCTGTCAATGTGAATTTTAATTATCTTTCTTAGTTTCCGAGTTTTTATATATTTCAATCTTGCACCGCCTACTTTTAAAGGGGTAAGACGGTAATATTTTTGTTTTCATGTTACCCCGGTTTCAAAACCCATAGTAACAGTCACTGGTTCTCAAAGTGTGGAGGAATAACTACTTTCATTAAATATACTTAGATAGGTAGGTAGTTTATAGAGGTTTGTTATACAACCTATACAGTGCCTACATTATTGTAATTAGACGGGACTTTATCGTGAACTTACATTTAATTATTTATTTCTGTGTTTGTATGCGTTGCGTTAATAAAATTGAATAGAGAATGTCAGCCAGTTTAGATCTTCAGCTTATTTACCGTATTTTTAATTAAAACAAAAAATACCTGTGAAATAAACATTCGATAGGTACGTCAAATCGTTTCTGAGATATTGAACTTTAAACTTCGTATGCGGCGCTCAAAAGCCGACGGCTAGCGCTCACGGATGATGATGACATCGCTGCACAGCAATTATATGATTGAGTAAGTTTACACGGCTAATGACCGCTTAAAACATCATGTTGACAAAATCAATTTTGTCACATATTTGTAGCAGTTTTACTTGAGATTGCTATTTAGTCATAAACTTTGAAAGTTAGACTACGATTTAAGCTTAACATAGCATCAAAATCAGAAGCCATTATAAAAATACAATCCGTATAAAAATGCACAAAAGACAGGTTTTTCTTCATATTTCTTGTAAGGGGGTGTCTTGGGATTTGATTCAAGCGAAGTCGTATTCTATAAAGAACAGTTTGAGAACCCTTGTCTACCTATCCTCAAAGTGGGGTAAGACTGAAATATCATTTTATAGAAAGCCGAATTTTAGCTGTAAATAACGGTTTTTTTAAAATATGAAATAATGTTTTAAACTGCTACGGTGCTATACCGTTGGAATTTATGCATCACATTCACCTACGGCGCATATTAACGATTTTAAAAACTATATCAATCTTACCCCGTCACCATTCCATCTTACCCCATGGATTTTTTAGTAATGAGTGTAACTTTATTTCAACTTTTTCAATAGTAAAAGTATTAGTAACTTCCTTTTTTAAGTTTTAATATAAAGGTTCATATGTGCTCTTTACCAAAAGCGTAGCTTCCTGTAACTTGTCCTCATATTCTTGGTATAATATCACTTTTAAAAAAACACCTCTCATCTCGTGTAAAATCCGTTCAATCTTACCCCAACGCACCTTACATCACCTACTAGCGGTTCGCCAGCGACTTTGTCTGCATAGAACTCGTTTAGCGCTTTTCGTTCGATAACTATAAAATTGTCCGGTACCCATGACCAGGATATGGACATCAGTCTGTTGATTTCGGGATGAACTTTCAGACATTCTTACCTACAAACTTTCAAATGTATAATAAATGTCAGCGTAGATGTCGTTCATCGCTATTCCCTAAGGGACTGTCCAAATACTACGTCGGTCGGTTGCGGCGCTGCACCGAGAAGACAGAACAACCAACATACACTTTTTCATTTATAATATAATAGTTGTAAGGATAAAGATATATAAAGATATATAAAGATATATAAAGATATATAAGATAGATTATATTAAGGGTCAATGATATTTTAGCTGTAAAAAGAAGTGGCCGTGTGGTTACCCGGTTAGAATAGTGCCACTCCATGTCTTCCCGTGGAAGTCGTAAGAGGCGACTAAGGGAATAAAGGCTTGTAGTACTGTTAAGCGATGGGCTTGCAACCTGTCACTTATATACTCATGGTAAAAATATCTTAGCCTGATTGTGCAAAATGTGGTTACAGAATTAACAACAAGTTTTTAGACTTATTGGTAATTTTGTAGATCTGCCTACCCTACTCTGGGAATGAAGGCGTGAGTGTATGGTATGTATGTAAAAAGAAGTAAATAAATAGGTTGTCCGTTATCCCCGTGTCCCTTCGGGCGCCGGGGCCGGGCTGCAGCTGTCAGGCAGGACAGGGCGTGGTCACCTTGATGGGGGGGTCGTAGGCGTCAAAGGGCTTCCCGCCGCGCCCACTTTTGCCCTTCTTCTTCTGGCGGTAATCGAAGTCCGACCGCCGCGCCACCGGCACCGCGCTCGCGTTGCTCACGGGCTTGGGCTGCAACAATCAACAGCAAATATACTCACACTTTCTTGTGTATAAGTAGTTATTGCCATATATAGTAAGCAGCTGGGTAGTCATTCTTTCAAAAGCAATGGTGAGCGAACACAGGAGTGAATGTCCAAGCGGCAAGTTTAAGTAGTCCCGTCAGAGCGAGCAAAACACATTTTAGCGCGTGCATTCTCAATTAGGCAGCCTTATATGTTCGAGAAGCCATGCTGCCAAATTGAATACACGCGCTGAAATGTGTTTTGTTCGCTTTGACGGCACTACTTAAACTCGCCGCTTGGACATTCACTCCTGCGTTCGCTCACCTTTGCTTTTGAAAGATTCACTACCCTGTACATACCTCTTCGTCGGTCGCCGGGGAGGAGTTGCGCGGGCGGCCGCGGCGGCGCTGCGAGCGGCCGTGCTTGCGCTGCTGCTGCTGGAAATCACATCAGGTTAATACATAATCACAATGTATATCGGTCATTTGAGCTTGGCGGCTGCTTAGGCTACATTAGTTATTTAAGCTCAAAAGGAATGGGTTGGGCATATCTGTCGCATGCCGGAGGAATTGTGGGGTAAAGTGTGAACCAAATGGGTCCCACGGGGTAGGATACGCCGTCGCGGTCGCGGCAGACCAAGGCTCCGTTGTCGAGATGAGCTTGATGCCTTCAATCGAGACTGGACTGCCCAAGATAGGGCTACGTGGAAGGAAAGGAGCGAGGCCTTTGCCCAGCAGTGGGACGTTATAGGCTCTTAAATAAATAAATAATATCGGTCATTAACAAGTTCTGAGTATGGGAACGAGGATAACTCATTCAGCTTCAGCTACCCGCTAGTCCGGTTCTCTGCTCTTTTATCTCTTACTGCCGCACTCAGAGACGTCAATTAAATTTAATGCTTGTTTAGTGGCGTGTTGTCTTATTCTGTTGCTGTAGCAAAGAAAGTGACAGCAGCAACTTTAATCAAACTTTAAATTTAATTGACGGCTCTGAGTGCGGCAGTTAAAGACGGATTCCTGTCGATCGAACGAGCGAGCAAGCATACGAGCGACAGGATAAGCTTTCTACCTATTAGAGACTATTCTCAATTAGGAAGCTAGGACATCACGAATGTTCTTACCAAGATCAATGCATGTACAAAAGTTAATCTCATCAATTATTTTTATTTTAATCAGAATCAAGCGACAGGGGACTGTTTTTATAGGCTTGGTACAAAGTTTGATTGTAAGTAAGTGCTAATATAATGACTTACATATTAATTGGAATAATACTTTATAATAATGAATTGTGTACATCACCTTCACGTCACCTTCTTAAATTCCATAGAGAAATCTTGTTGTATTGTAACATATTACTAATATTATGTCAAATTTAAGAAATACTGTGTTTGGGACATGCCAGGGTACTGTTTTATGACATGTTCATATAATTATATCTAAATAGGCCGCCTTTTTTTGGTATAATATCAGACAAAAATATGGCTATTATTTATCACTAACGGCCACTTGCACCAAAAAATTTACACTGGGTTAAGACGCTAACTCGAGTTAGTAATCGTCAGATTCATACGAAAACTGTCATTTTAACTCGAGTAAGTGTCTTAACTAGGGAATCCAATCCCGCATCAAAATCGCGATCCCGCAAGCCTGCGGGATTAAGATCATCAATCCCGCGGATCCCGCGGGATTTGCGGGATTGATTTTATTTATTATTATTTTTGTTTCATGTAATTAAAAGAAAGAAAATAAATACAATATTTTTCATTATTATTACAACATGAAGCAAAGTTATCACTTATATTATAAATTAAATATAATGATGTTTAAGACAATACAATATTTACAATATTTCACGTTTCATATTTTTATTTGAAATAGAACATATTCATTGGTTCATTGGTTTTAGAGGCATTAAAAATCAGCTTATTTTTGTTTTTAATAATAAATTGTATTTTTTCACTCGTAACGTGCAGCACTTTGATAACTTGATAATAAAAAATAATAGTCTTGTCGTACGTTACGTAATCTTTTCACATCACAAGTAAGACTCAAATGACGCAATAACATTCTTTGACACTTGACCGCGCGCAAAGGTAAATCCCCGAGCGCCGTAGGGGAATCCCCAGTCATAGAGTACTGGAACTGACATTGATTACGTTCCGTTCCGATAATAGTTCCGCCGATCATCGTCTGAGCCTGTTTTTCTTACTTTTTTTCAATCCCGCGAACGTGCGGGATCCCGCATGAGTAATCCCGCATTTCTGATCCCGCAAAAATGGTGCGGGATCCCGCATTAGCGGGATCCCGCGTTTGCGGGATTGGATTCCCTAGTCTTAACCCAGTGTTAAATTTATCGTGCAAGTAGGTACGTCTTACGGCAGGTTTAGACCAAACGAGCGAATGCTCTAGAACATATTTTGTCTTTATTTTTACAAAGAAAACGTAAGAGATAATGCCATAGAATTCTTGTTCGTTCGCTTGGTCTAAACCCACCGTTACACATTTTTATTTGACAGTTATTCTAAAGACATTATTCCAATAAAAGCGGCGGACAGCGATTTTCCAATTAGTGGAGAAATACCCAAATAAGTAACGCTGACAATACGACAACATGTTAAAGGCCATGGTTTTGCCCGTAGAATAGAGGCCGGCAAGGAAGCTTTAATAATGCCATATTTCAGTTACCTACTTAAGAAGTAAAAAAATTTACGATTTTACCAATTCGTGAGTGAAAAAAATACTGTACGATCTCAGCCGAAGGACGTCCGCTGCTGGCCAGAGGCCTTTCCCAAGCATCTCCAGGACAGTTGGATTTGTGCTACTCGCGATCCATCGCGTAGTAACTGTGTTCTTTACTTACTAGATGGCGTTAAACGTGACTCAAAATTCAGTGCTGCAGTTTGTCGATGTAGCTGTGTGGGGAGACCTTAAGACCTCCCCACTTCTAAGCCATTCTGAAAAACCTTTTGTCTATGCAATAAAATCAAAAGAGACGTCGTTGGGCTCAGCTCGGCGCGAGACGGTTAGCTCAGCCGAACGACGACTTTTTCACTATTATTCCATGAACATAATAGTTATTTATGTAACTGGTACATAATGATGCTTCTTAAGGTACGAGCGCCGAGGTTAGAGCGCGAGCTTGCGAGCGCTCTAATTATAGGCACGAGTACCTTAAGAGCTACTTATGTACCGTTGCATACATAAATTTTTCTACAAGCTTAGAATGATAATGACAAAAATAAACAATCGCGAACTTTTCTCGTATACTTCACTCGATTTTTCTGCTAACAAATTACTTGTTAGCAAAGTCATTTTCATTATTCCGCGTTAACAGTTTGTAAATTTTATTGCTAAATGTTTACAAATTTCATGCAGTTTTTAATAGTTAGGTACTAAAACAGTTCTGACAATTTATCATAAAAGTTGGAATGCCAAACACGCCATTTTGTTGATATCCATATTGAACGTAACCATGGTAACCAAATAACAAATCGATGGATATTACTCATCTATTTATAGTAACTTAATAAAAATGTAATTCTAAACACATATTTAGTCTCAAAATTAATTTTATTTTTAATATACGTAATTTTAATTGGTGTTAAAATGTTTTTAACGGTTTTTATACAAATTATTAGGATGTCAAGTGTTAACTAAACTCAAAGACTAATATCCGGAATGACCGTTACCATGGTAATAACAATGCTATAATAAATTATAGAACTGTTATTACCATGGCAACGCTCATTATACAATTGTTTTTACTCTTCGGTTACACTATAGGTGGTATTCTGACACCATTAACGATATCAATATTAGCGGTTTATAGTACGCGAGTAGAAAAAGATTTTTATGACTTAAACTTAGATGTGGAGAAACACTAACATGCCGCACTCAGAGACGTCAAATAAATTTAATGCTTGTCTAGTGACGTGTTGTCTTATTCTATTGCTATAGCAAAGAAAGTGACAGCAGCAACTTTAATCAAGCATTAAATTTAATTGACGTCTCTGAGTGCGGCAGTAAGGGCCTGTTGTTTGATCAGTAGTTAAACTAACTAATTATTAAAAATCGTAACTAATGGTTAAATCTCAAGGAAATGTGTTAAATTTTCAATTCCTTTTTCGAATTGTAACAATTATTTGAGTTAACTACTGATCAAACAACGGACACTTCCTTAGACAGTTCTTAAGGTGAGTGAAGTGTTCAGAGTTCAAATACCAGCTACGATTTTTTTTCCACTATTAACCCCTCAAAAGGAAGGAAGGAAGTCTTTGAAGCCTTTGTCGGGATATGTTTCTGTAATTGTTCGTGTCAGTCCGACCATTTGCAATCACCTAGGGCCCAAACACATTACCAAAATCAAGGTATATGTACTTGAATGTTTGTATTTCGACCTTATAAAGAAATACATATCAAGAATCAATTTTGTATTCTAAAATATGTAAATAGTTACAGTTATTATTTGATACAGATGTAAAAAAACTTTGTATTCTGAATAATTTATTTTCGAAATGAATCACTCGTCGACATCCTTGGGCTCGGTGATGGAGTCGACGAAGATGACGGAGTTGCACTCGGAGGCGTCGCACTGCAGCATGGGCGGCACCTCCACCGGGCTCACCGAGTACTCGTCGCCGATCACGTACGGGTTCCCGTCGATCCACAGCGCGTCGAACAGACAGTAAATATGCACTTTAATCGTCATGTAACTAATAAACTTGTAGATGCGACCTCCGCACTCCCCTAAATGCTCTTTTATGCTCTTGTCCGTCTTATACATCAGCAACAAATTATGGAACTTGGTAATTTCATCCATGACGACCTTTTTAATAAGATTGGTGTATATTATATCAGCTTCGATGTGCCTCTCTGGATCTTCGTACATGCGCTGTTTGATTCTTAGTATAGCATCCGACATTCTTACTCTAAAAATGACTCCAGGGTTCATCTGGTCGGGGAGGATGGAGGGTCTTTTGGTGGTGGTCGTGAACTCCAGAATGCGGTCCTTGACCGGCTCCGGGTACAGGTAGTGGTGGGGCCGTTCCCGGAGCTTGGGCCCGCTGAGTGTGTTGAAACGGCGAACTCTCTGCGTACAAACAATCTTGTCACTTCTCTTCTCAAGGTATTTTGCGTTTCCACAATCTTTAACACTTAGGGTTAAGTAACACGGATCGCGAGGACAGTTGTGACTACTTAAGATGTAAAAGTAAACGCAGTTATAAAATGATGGAGATCAACGAAAAGGAACTTTTTTGAAGCTGACGGCGCGGCGCGGTTAGCCCCGTGCCCCGTTGTTGGTGCGACCCTCGCAAGACTGCCCACGAAGCTAGCGGCGCGGGGTAGTAAAGGGTCGTTGTATAGGTAGTACCTACGTACAAGACTAAGCCAGGGCTAGCTTACTTTGAGACTCGGTCAATTAATTTAATTTATTTAAAGCTTATTGGTATTTGAACTCTTTACCGACTGATATAATGATATGAGCAACTAGCAACATTTTCTGCTTTCGGCTTTGATTTAACACACGGTCGCTGGCGCCATCTCTCATCGCCAGCGAGTAACCAACCACCAAAGGGAAATAAGTAAACATTCGTTGACAGTCTGTTTTGTTGATTCATTGTTTTCTGTATTTTTTACCCTAGATGCAGGTGATTAAAACTTGCATTGCAATCTCTCTCCTTAACTGTTATATTAGAAGATCATACCATAATGATCAAATTAAAAAAACACGCTTGTTTATTTAAATGAATTACTAATAAGGATTGCAGCGAAGTTGGTGATAAATATTTAAGGGCAATATCACACAGCCAATTTGCCGATTTCCAAGCATAACGGTGGATTCACACGCGGACTTCGCGACCAAAAGCTAAGCATCTATGATGACGGCAACGCGGCGGTGTCACAATAATCTATATAATATAAAAGGCAAACCTGACTGACTTATAGGTATATCAACGCCACTATTTGTACTATTACTTATTCTGTGTCAACGCACAGCCGAAACTACTGTACCTAAAAACTTGAAATTTGCTACAGGGGTTCCTTTCATGATGTAAGTGCATTATGAAAGCACTAAGAAAGGATTTTCCGAAAATCGACCCCCAACGGAAAGAAATGGGGGGAGTAGCGGGAAACTAATTCTACGCGTATGAAGTCGCGGGCGTCCTCTAGTATCATATATGCTATCCGTGGCGTGGCTAAGCAAATCGCAGTGTGGTAGAGCCCTTAGACCTTTATCTTCTAGTTTTTGAAAGTACCTTTGCGCGTCGCTTGAGGCGATTGTGGTCGGACACTTCATCATTGGAATTGTCGTACTTCCCGATGTCCAGGGGCAGCCAGGAGTCCAAGGGCGGCCGCATGAAGGCGCCCGAGTTGCCCTGTGGGACCAACAGATGTTAGACCGTCGGTGTATGTCCACAAGGCTGACTTCGCCAATAATTGTGTAAGGATTATGCGGATCGGAATGAGAGTTGTGGCTAAGGCAAGGTAGGTCAGTTGGCGTACCGCCGATAAGATGGTCAGATGATTTGGTTAGGTCAGTTATCCTCAAAGGGAGTTCCGATGAGCAAGGGCTTATTGTGTGAGAAAGGAGATGTTCTGGAGTAGATTAAAATGGGGGATGGATCTGCTCATAATCTTATACTCCCTGGGCACGGTGGGCACAAGCAGGTGCTGATTGAACCAAGGATACGCGCATGTTGGAGCCAAATCCTTTAATATCTATAATAACCCAAATTTAAAAACGTCAACCTAGATTCTCGTCTAGTAAGTATAAAGTTTGACGTTAGTTTTAGGTTTTTTACTTCTAATATATAAAATTCTCGTGTCACAATGTTTGGTAACAAAACTCCTCCGAAAGGGCTTGACCGATTCTTATGAAATTTTGTGTGTATATTCAATAGGTCTGAGAATAGGACGTAAAGTATATTTCGAAAGGTTTGTCTGAAAAAAAATTTACACCCGGGCGACGCCGGGCGCGGACAGCTAGTAATATTATAAATGTGAAAGCAACTTCGTCTGTTTGTTACGCTGTCACACCTAAACCGCAGAACGGATTTCGATCAAATTAGGTTTGGTTTGGTTTGGCAGTCACGGGCAGTAACTAGGCCCGCACCCATGCCTAAAAGCGATTTTTCTTTTTTACAGTCGGGTCGAGGAAACATACATCAAAATAAAACACAAAACTGTCCGCAACTGAGCTAGATATTTGGTTATCTCTTTCTCTGTTTTTTAGCATAATCGGTACACTGATGGCAATGAAAAGGTTTTCTTTACTTCCTAGGTACCCTGTTCCCATTGACCATTGAACACTTACTCACGTAGCCTAAACTGAAACTACCTTATTCCCGAGTTAGCCCAGTGGGCTTAGCATGCAAGAACACTAGAATACGTCAAACGTGTCTATTCCATATTCTAACGTAAGGGTAAACGTTTAAGGTTTTAAATAAAAATGTACTTTGAGTCCTTAAGTAGGTACTCGAGTCCTTTTATTACTAAGCATCTTAAAGCGTAAAGTTAATGTCATATTTTCTTATTTTCATATGAATGACATAAAATATGACACTAGATAACGCGTAGCATACTAAGCCCACAGCAGTCGCTGCCGGCGATGTGTTCCTCGTTTCTGGAATTCACTAGAGTTGTGCCCGCTCGGTCTTTAAAGGGAGCGCCCCGATCTCGGTCAATCGGTCAAAGGAACTAGTTCGGTCTTTTAGTTCCTTTAGGTCCCTTAGCTCAGGAGCAGGACACGCTATGAAATAGGTACTATTTGTCTCGTTCACATCGAGCGCCGTGCCAGCCGTGCCGTGTGCTCTTTACTCGTTCGCTCTGTTTCGCTCATACGTTCAACAATTGATACTGACCTAAAGGACCGAAGACCGATTAAGATTGTTTACGAAGAACTAGTTCCTTTCGGTCTGTGACGGGAATTCATTCCTTTTAGTTCTTAGTTCCTGACCGACACAAGCCTAGATTCACTTCGAGGAAAGGGAGAGGAAGGGAAAGAGGTCTCGAATTATGGCTAATGTGACGTCACCTTTAGATGCGGAGTCTTTTTAGGCGCCATGAAGTTTACTGAGTGTTGGAAGTATTCATCTTTTACCTACAAACATAAAACGGACTTAAGTATCTACATATTTAGATCATACATATGTAGACATACCTTCACGCCTGGGTATTGATTCTCTCAAAAGCAAAGGTGAGCGAATGTAGGAGTGAAGTCCAAGCGGCGAGTTCAAGTAGTCCCGTCAGAGCGAGCAAAACACATTTTAGCGCGTGCATTCTCAATTAGGCAGCCTTATACGTTCGTGAAGCCATGCTGCCAAATTGAATACACGCGCTGAAATGTGTTTTTTCGCCTTGACGGGACTACTTAAACTCGCCGCTTGGACATCACCAGAGATCGGAATAGGCAGAGCTAATTTGCCTAAACTTGACGCATATTCATTCATGCGTGAGTGAGATGGGAGTACATTATTGAATGAACATGCATCAAGTTTAGGCAAATTAGCTCTGCCTATTCCGATTTCTGGACATCACTCCTGCGTTCGCTCACCTTTGCTTACTTTGGAGCTAAAGTTGGTCACAAATTTAAGTGTTTGACTACGCCTATAGTTCGTTTAGTAAGTAACACTTACTTCGTTTCCGTAGTTGAACGCGTAGCTGGCCGCCGGGTCGGCGCGGAGGGACGCCGCGCCGCAGACCAGCTGCGGACAGAAGGCTAGACGAGTCAGTCCGGGCGCCCGTGGCTACGGTGGCCACTGGTGGAAAGACCAGTGACCAGTATGATATGGCTGACGCCATGGGTTTTCTAACTTTATTACAAATAGGTACATTGCTTTTACGGAAAATTTCCATCGTGTGGACACCTGTATTGTACAGCAAGCAGCTGAGTATGTAAGAGGGTATAATTATACAAAATATCCTACAGGGTCAAGATGTATACGAAAGAGCCTATCTGATACAAGGGTAAGATGTGATGAGAGCTAGACGCAGAATTATCAATATTATCATTAATTCTGCCTCTGGATTGTCATCAATCCAGAGGCATTATTTTTAATTTCATTCATTCTAAGAAATATTTTCTTGGAAAGGAAAAGGTACAGACATAGTTTTTCAACATATTCAAAAATCGTAAAAATCGGACTAGGTTTCAGGAGAGAGAAACGTTATACTTATCGCATTTTGTGTGGATTTTTTTAGGTTCACAATGCTTTTAATAAGGAAGCATGATGAATACCAACGAATTTATACGACAAAATATGATACTCACTCCTGTCCTGTGGCCTGTTTTCTAAAGCTACAAATTACAATTTACAGGTTACTGTAACATTGTTTGTTACTTATAAAAACTTCAACAATGAACTTACCAAAGCCACGCAAAGAATGAGCGTCATGTTGCGTGCGCGCTGTTCGCCGCGCGACTGATGCCTCGAGCTCCGAACTCTTTCAGGACACTAATTGGTTGTTAGGGCTAATTGCTTTATTCGTTACTTTTACCCTATCAACGGTAACTGGGTAGTTATAGGTACAGTCAGCAGCATACGTTTACCATAACCAAACACAACTGCCAGTCCTATAATTTCGCCTTCGCATTCGCCGCTGTCCCTCCCCCGGGCCCTAGGTTACAAATGTTACCATACGTGACAGGCTACAATTCCGTATACATACATACATTACAAAGCTATTCTCTCTCTCTCTCTCTTTTACTTTAAGAGTCAATAAAGCTCGCTCCCTTTTGGTGGAGTAATCGAGATTTCTTCTTGGTCTTCCCTTGCTTCCAGGCTTGCTTCTTTTTCTTCTATCTGCCCTGCTATGTGGTTTCAAAGGTTAAGGAGAGTAACTTTAAAAATACTTATAGGTGATAGACTTAAATGACCTCTTGCATGTAGTTTTAACACATCTGTATAGACCGTCCGACATTCTTAGTACCTATAATAAGTAGTATAATTGAATTTTTATTCTATATTGGTTTTGTACACAAATTTACATGCAAGAGGTCATTTACTTATTTTTACCTATAAACAATTTTGATGTAAATTGTAGTGTTTTGTTGCTGTTAACTTAGGTCCAAAAAGTCCACCAAATTTTCCAAATTTTGTCAAAACAAAAAACAACATTCGGGTGGGGAGTATTTTTGGCGGTAGTGTATAACTATTTCTAAAATGGTAAGGCACAAAATTGAAACAATAATAGGGTATAAAACTTTATTGCAAAAAAAAAAACAACGTACAAAACACGAATCCATACCAAACCAAGAGATTGTATAAGATCATATTACATACAAATATACCGATCTCTCTGTCTAATGTATGAGCGTGTGACGCGTTGCTCACAATGACTAGGTACTGGATTATTTAATTTAGTCTAGACCACCCTATAACTGTACACTTTGTATCAAACATACATAATTAAATATAACAATTAATTTTTTCATGTAAAATACTTAAACAGTCACGTGTTGTCTAAACCAGGAAAGGAGTTTACGTACCTAAGTAAAAACCTCGGAGTGCAAAAGAAGGAAGAAAAAACTCTAAAACTCTAAGGGACTCTAAACTAGAAAAATTCGTGTGTGCGTTGCAGGGTTTTTACTTCTGTAAACGTACGTAATAAAATAAAATGCGCCATAAATGCAATTTCGAGGTTTTTAGGTGTAGGTGTGTGGGGGGAGGGGCGCTGTGTGTTTAGATGCCGAAGAGTGACCGGGCGGCGGGCAGGGCCTGGAACCTCACTGTGGGCGCCAGCCTGTCGAGCCAACGTTGTTCATTTTCGAGCGCCTGCGCCGCCTCTATTAAACAGAACAAGAACTGTATGTAACTAATTGTTATCACTTATCTATCCTTTGTAAACCACGCACGCGGCACTAGGTCGGAGGCTGCGGGGAAATACGCTGTGCCGTCGAGGCTAGCTAGATAACTACTACGGCAGAAACGTTTAGCCTACATTCTTAATACCTTGCCCGTAGATATTAGGTTAGAGGTAAAAAGGCCAAGTATAAAAGCAGACTAAAAAAAATCGTCGGTCTTAGATAGGATTCGAACCTACATCTCCTCTGGGACCCCAATTAAAGATGATTTTTCATAAAAAAATAGTACTTATCATAAATAGTAGGTGGCATAAGTGGTAATGCGCCTGCATCGGCCCGGAGGGCCAGGGACCCAATTGTCGTGACTTCGAGATGATTTTTCATGCGAGATATGTCGAAAAAATGTATGCAGTTGACAGTTGATCTCGCATGAAAAATCATCTCGAAGTTACGAGAATTGGGTCCCTGGCCCTCCGGGCCGGTGCAGGCGCATTACCACTTATGCCACTACTATTTATGATAAGTACTGTTTTTTTATGAAACATCACAAACACAATAAACAATAAAGACTTAATAAACATGTCGGATCATCTAACTGTAAAAAGGTTGATAAATGTCGGGCTCGGGACACTCCCAAGAGATGTAAGCCGATGTACCTACTTATAGCAGAACTCAATTAACATGGCTCACGTCAAAGCGCTTACGCCGTTGACCAAGAGACTATTATTGCTTAATACACGTGCCATTTAATTTGTGACCACATATACTTCTTACCTGATGTGTGGCGGGCCTGAGGCCCTACTTTGAAAATCGAAGTTAGAAGTAAAGTTAGCACCATCCCTTTCTCTCGATGTCACGAATGACGAGTGACAGGGATGCATCTAACGTAACTTCGAACTTCGATTTTAAAAGTAGGACCTCTGTTGCGAAGTTGGCTGGTACAGTCGGCCTTATAAGGAGCTGCACATCTTTGTAGGTACCTTGTCGCTTTAACGCCTTATTTATAACAGATTGGTACAGCAGTATAAACACGACAAGGGCGTTTTCACTAAAAAGTGTACCCAATTAAGGACTGAATGAAGTAACTTTAACTTTGTCAGTTTTGTGACGAAAATTAGCCATACATTGACGGCCGCAATGTATGGCTAACTTTCGTCACAATACTGACAAAGTTAAAGTTCCTTAATTGGGTACACTTTTTAATGAAAACGTCCTAAAGTGACACAGCACCAAAGATTGCAGCCACTTAACATTTGGTTTCTTCGAGGCATACCTTGCGACATCGGCTCCGCTGCCGGCTGCGAGGCGGGCACGTTGTGGACTTCATCGTACTTAAACAGAGGCAAAAGGCGCCTCGTCTTCACCAGGCGAGTCAAGCCTTCTTTGATCATAACCGGCATTTTCCGTATTCGATGCTATCAGGTATCTGTAACAAAACAGCAGTACACTGAGCAGTACACAGTCGTTTTGATTCAGATTCGTGCTCTTTTGTAGACAAGAATTTTTTTCGCAATGAATGACAGACAGCTGGTAGTTTTTTTTTATTTTAGGCCATGGTGTCAGACGTACCGATTTAAATTTTATAAAGGAGGATGTTTTTTTTTACTGTCTTACATGAAGCTTATCTAAATGTAATAACGCGTAAATAAGGTACTAATAGAGACATTGGGCTGGGTATAGTTATTTTAAACTTTTACTAACTGACAATATTCATAATTGAGATTCATGTGACGTGGAAGAAGCCGAAGTTACGCCATCTGGTATCCAATTTAAGAACAATGTTCATAAAAACTCAGTTTACAAAGTTGGTAAAATGTTCTACTACTCGACGCTAGGTGGCAGCACAAACAACGAAGAACCAAAACAACCTAAACAATAGATTATTGAAATAATACATATTGCAAAACTCAGGAGTAAACATTTCAATATAGATTTTCTTCATTAAATTCTTTAAAAGGGGCTATAAACTGTTTTACATTCCAAGAGCAATAACGTCTAGCTCAAATCAAATAATATAATTTTTAGTGTGAATTGTTGGTAAGAATGGTAAGTCTAGTGGATAATAGATGGCACCAGCATAAACTATTTCACTATTTTGTTCACAATCAGAGGCCCTGCGAATCGATATCAAAATATAGCGCTGATTCAGAGCTATATTTTGATATCGATTCGCATTTTCTAATTTAAAAAAAATGTGCTTCTATTAAAAAATTAAATATTCTATTAAGTAGTAAAAATCTAAGCATGACAGCAGAAGCAGATGCAGTATGGGAGAGTGCCTTTGCTGATAAGTTGATTAAAAAATTATCAAAATATATGAGACGTCATCGACCAACGACATATTTATTATAATCTGTGGTGAGACGTTTCTTCCACAAACTTGTACGGTGCAAAATAAATAGTTTCTCCTCGGAAGTGAATTACGATAAATTGTGAGACTCTCATAAACAATTTTCATAGTTCATTACGTGAGTGTGTGTCCTCGCGACGAGCCGGCGAGTTACTGTAAGTTACAAGAACATTATTTTTAGGTTAGCAGTAATCAAAGTGTAGATATGTTTACTGTTCATTTAATCTCTGTATAGGTAAATATTTGAATGCAGATTTGTTATTTATCAGATTATTTGGTGATTAGTTTATGTCTGTTGCTGATTTCGGGATAAAGATACGTTATCTGTGATGTTCTTACGTTATAATCGATAGCTGTCCCCTGCGTTTATAATGTTTTTTTTCTGTAGATAAGCTTTGAAAAAACATTATCTTTGTACGCTGTTCAGATCGGAGCGCTAACTTTTGTACGACTTGTACCCTGTGCATAATAAAGGCTAGTTAACTGATGTAATCCTTATGACATGATGTGGTAGGTATGTCACTCAGTATTCTATCTATTTGATTTAGCTCTGATATTACTCACAAACTAAATTGTGCCTCACCAGCAATCGCCTTCACTTGCTGGGCTATAACAAACATGTAACTGAGTCAATTTAAACTATATTGATTTACATATGGTACCTTGCAAAACTACTTTTCTAATATGACTGAATCTAAAATTATACATCATAAAATACATTTTTTCTATCCATACCCTGAACTTGCAAGACTAACTAAATGTCCATAGTAAATTGGGGTGCTTAATATGTAGTTTGGAAAAACTATATCTGCCTTGTTTGAGTGCACTATGAAGATATTGGTCTATTAGAATCTGTTTACAGTTTTTTTTTGTAGTACGCAATAATTCTTTCTCTAGGAATTTCTGGGAATTTATGAATCTTTCTTTAGTATCCTTCTTCTGCATCTTTTCCTTTTAGGGTGGAACTCTCCACACCTCCCCCCACTCTCCCATAAACTTTTAACCCCCCCAATTCATGCGGCAGGTTACTGAACTAATAAAAACATTAAAATGTCAATAATATACAATGAAAAAAATGAAATTTTGATTATTAACTTCATGAACTATGTATATTCTAAGCGACAGCCAATTGGCATGCCCTGACAGCTCCTAAAGTAGACTCGAGACTAGTCTACAATGGAATCCAATCCCTAAGCTTAGGCGTGTATCCGTGCCAGTTCATGAACTGCATAAGCATGGATCTGTTCCAATCCCCTACGTGCCTACCCGCATTTTATTTTGAGTCTTCTTGCATAGCTACGTAGGTCTAAAATCGATTGTAGGTAGGTTGCAATAAAGTATTGAAATTAACAAAAATCACTCCTTACATAAAAATATTCAATATGGTCGCTATTCCTGTGGGTTTGATGTCACGTGACCGCGTTGCCGCACTAGGCTGTCAAATTCTGATGTGGATTCCAGGACTCAAAGGCTTTCCCTGAACTGAAGCCACAGATGATCTGGCAAGGGAAGGGTCCAAGGATGCATATGTCAGACCTGAACAATTTGTGTCACCCTCACCGGGCACCATAAACACGTTTGCATTATATGAATTAAAATTTACAAATAGAGTTTTTACTTAATGTTTTCTTTGTAATCTCAAATTATTCATGCTATAACTATCCTGTTTTTTATAGTATTTTGTCTATTTATAGCGTAAGAGCTGCGATACTCGTATGTGCAGCAGCAGTTGTTATTTCGTTTGATTACGAGAGTTCTTTCGTGGTGGTGTAGAACTTTTTGTTTAGACTATAGTCTTAGTCTTTCTTCCGGCATGAAGAAGGCTAACGAGGACACATGCCACTTGATAGTAAGTGGTCTCCGAGTGCCTCTGAACCCTGTAGACATTTGCAATGTTAATACTGTAACTTAATGCGTTGCCCAGCTTGAGGACTAGATAAAATGTGTTTTATGGTTATTCAACGTGACAGTCCTATGCTCAAACTGGAACATAACATTGCGAAAACTGTTGCTGGGAGCCGGGTTAACGAATAGGTGGTAGAAACGACGCAGGACTCCACGATAATAGATGTCCTTGATTATCTTGATAATTATAGTATTCAAACGCAATCGATGTTGGTTTGATTTTCCCGTAACTTGTGCCAATTAAATACCGCAGCTGATTTATTTTGATAAGAAATAGGAACACTCATACTAACATAATAAATATTAGTATGCCTACTTTAATTATTTGAGAAATAAATATAAAATACGAGTATTTTGTAGTAAACACATCAAGTGCCTTACGATAGTATGAACGGGTAGTTTTGAAATGGCCGTAAGGACAATATGCATGGATTTTTTAAATCACATTTGTCAACAAAACATAAAATTATCGTAAAAGACATCATCAAAATTGAAATTAAAATTAAAATCGGTCAAGAAATACGGATGATACAAGCATTTTAAACTGTTAATTAGACAGAGAGATCCGAAATGCACCGGTGACGACATTGTGCAGTTCGGCCATACAAACTCCACGTAAAATTCTGTTTTGCTAGAAAGAGATAGGAACAAATCTTTGTTGGCTTAATATCCTGGTTATTTTTATAGCTATTCCAAAAAAAAAATTCTCACCTGTTTGTAACATGAATCAGCGTTTATTGAAGCTTTAAAAAAAAACATGCATATTCCCTATTATGTAAACAAAACAACTGTGTTTGTGTTTATTTATAATAGGAATAGCACATTCGGAAACGATTCAGATCGTTTTTATTGTGTTACATCTACACCGTAAGGCCGGCATTACATCTGTTAGTTATTGCTGTAAGTTTTGAAACAAAGCTATATGCCAGAGAGAGATGCAGATATTTGCCACTCACTCTTATCCATAGTTGCGTCTCAAAACTTACAGTAATGCCGGCCTAACGGTCAGTCACGGCTTTTGTGGGTAAGAGGACCTGGTCCGGATCTTTACCCACATGACCCTCATCTCGCCTCGCTTTGTTGCACCAATTGACACTAGTCGTTTTCTGCTCGTGAGACGGATTTTACTGGAAAAAAACTTTCGCACGCCTCTAACACCCAAACACTCTTGAATCTCCCGATATGTCACACGCCGGTCTTCCTTTATCAGCTGATATCGATGTTTTCTTGCGTGACCGCCGATTTTGGTCGACCTTCACGCAGGTCGTCCGTCAGGGCCACGTTGATATTCTGGATACCATTACCATCCGTACATTGTAGTCTTTGAAGGTGCTTCATTACTAAATTCTGCAATTATCCTGTCTCCACATTGTTTTGGTGTGCACTTTTAAAATCGTCATAAATCATAATTCTTGAATTTTCACGGGGCAATTCCATTTTCATCAGCGACTCAACGGCTTCAAAAAACAATTGAAATCGAACCATTGCTTTTTTTCTATGTGGCCAGTGTGTTAAGGTAATTAAACTTTAGAGATTACAAAAATGAGACATGAGGAGGGGATTATTGTGTCACAAATAAGATCGTAAACTAGCTTTCTGATAATAAAATCCGAATCCGTCCATTGAATGGGAACTACGATGGCGCAGTCAGATGCACACGTTACACTCGTAACCCCCCCCCCCCCCCCCCTCTTATCTGTTTACGTCCGGGGTTAAAAACGTCACTGCTTTGTCAAACGTTTTGTAGGACAGTTAGACCGACACCCTTCGCCTTCTCCGCGCTGTAATCCAGGCAATAGGAACCCGGTCATTTCAAAGGCAAAGTTGTGGTGTCAAAGCCAACATTGGAAAGGCCTTTACTCTAAACTACAAGAGAGATGGCGTCTATTGTTATTATAGCTAGTCGTAGCTAAGTTTCCGCGGGATGACCGGTTGCACAGAGGTCGGTGCGACATTGACGCGACATTGCCGCGTTATCGCGGGTCGCGGGTCAGGGGGCGCGACTGGCCGCGGCAAGGAATCGTACCACGCGCCTCGCGAATTACCAGGCGACCAGCCAACAACTAAATCATATAAGACCAGAGGTCTGTTTCACGAAGCTACAAGTTACAAATAACAAGCGGAACTCTCTGTTTAGCAAAAGGAGTTAGAAAGTGACTTCCGCTTGTAATTTGTAACAATTCTAACTTGTAGCTTCGTGAAACGAGCCTCAGGACTCATTTTAAATGTTACATTAAATGGCATTTAAGAATAAGCACCAAAGGTATGTTTTATTGGCTTACTTTTGATGACAAAGGGGGCAGCGGGATTTAGACATTGTAATAGTACATTTTTGTAGAGGCCCGGAAAATAGGAGATTGCCTGACGAGGTGGTTCTCTTTTTTTAAATCGGCTAAAAAGCAATTGAGATAATTTCACGCACAATACATCGCAACTCGATTTTGTATGCAATGAAGCGTTTAAAAAAACGCATCGGACAAAAATGGGATTCATACTTTTATTTTATTTCTACGAAGAAAACCATAGTTTCTTAGCATGTTGGACAATTAGTATTTTATAATTTGCTTAAATAATTGTTAAATATTGTTTTTTTCGGGAAAATCTTGGTAGATTTCAAGTCGAATATATGGCAAATGTTTACATAAGTATAAAGAGCATTGTTTACTTTTCTAACTAGTGAGGGCAAAAATTCGAAAAATTGCTTTGCTCCACTAACTTCTGGTTGTCGTTATGTTAATTTCTTCACAAAAGTAAATTGCCGTGTCCTTTGTTTGTTAAGATGGAGGTGATACCTGTGCACACAATAGCGTAGCGCTTACTTGCTATGACAAGTGGTACAGGGTAATTCACTAACCTCTTCGCTAGAGCCTTGACTGCTAAAGAAAAATCACAGCGGGGACTTCACTGACAGATTAGCTTCGTTGGTGTTCGTCAGCGATGAATTACGCAAAAGAATAGCGCTGTGGGCTTTACTATTGAGGTTATAGGTATTGCTAACTTCTGCCCGCGACTTCGTTCGCGTAGATTTCGACTGACGTTATTCCCTCGGGAGCTTTTACATTTTTGGAACGATAAGGATGGATAATGCTGGATGATAACGTATAATATTGTTGTTTGTGTCAACTAATAATAGAAAGGAGGTGGTTCTTAGCTAGGTTTGATGAAAATAACTTAACCGTTTAAAAGAGAAAAATGAAAAAGTCAGAGAGAAATGTGGACTAAAAGAAGATGTAGTGATTAAGATTGAAAAGGACATGCTTCGATGGTTCGGTCATTTGGAAAGGATGGATGAAAGAAGATTGAAGAAAGAGATATACAGAGCGAAAGTGAGTGGAAGGGTCGGAAGCGGCCGCCATAGGCGTACTTTTTCGAATCAAATCATAGAAATACTGGAAAAGGGCCGAATTTTAAGTACCCGAAACCGACGTGCGTGCATGACTCGATGTATGAATGTGGAAGAAGCGAAAGAGATTTGCCAACATCGTAGCAGGTGGAAAGAAGGTGGTCTCTGCCTACCCCTCTCGGAAACGGGCGTGATTTAATGTATGTACTCGTATGTATGTAATATACTAATATTTATTAGACTTTTGAATGTTAATTATATTATGTTAATGTGTGTCACCTTCCGTGCTTTCACCGCGCGTTCCCAACGGAAGACCAGCGCGCTGGCTTAACAGCCGGCACATGCTGAGTTGGGATCGTTTTACAACAACTGTGCTGCCCAAATTTGAGTAATTTACATTTTTTTATTAATGTATTTTACTCTATTTGTGTTGTTTTACTCTGTCTACGGTTGTTGTGAATAAATGTATTTTTTTTCTTTCTTTATTTTCTTTAATGACTGAAAATATGTGATATAAGCCACTAGCCCGATGTGAACCGGGTCACCAGGCTCTTGATCTCGCCCGGCACTCTCCGGCACACTCCGGCTCTCTCCGGCACTTCCCGGCACTCCCCGGCACACTCGACTGTCTCAACAGTCTAACTAACTACGAGATAAGGTGGGGCGCTCTTGTTTTATTACTATATGCCCACTATTTCACCACCTTGATAATGACACGTGACAGGTGACAATTCGGTATACATTTCAAAGTTCACACGCTGATACATCAATGGGTTTCATTGATGTCAACGGTGAAATGTCACCTGTCAGCTGTCATCGTCGGGATAGTGAAATAGGGGGCAGTTTGTACCCGGTGTCGGCCGGGTGAACTTGTTCTTTCATACAATCCTAGCGATTATGAACACAACAAAAAAAACGGCTAAATCGATTTAATTGGTCGAGCCGTTCTCAAGTGATGCTCGGATAGAAGAATACATGCGGCAATTGATTTGAATATATATGTATATAGACTACAGCAGGGTTTCTCGAACTACACAAGTACCCCTAATACATTTCCAAAAAAAAATTGGTACCTATTCAATGAAAGAGAACATTGATCAGTTCGAACAAATCTTCCATTCGCAATTTTCCTCATTAAATTTTTTCTCCAATCGCCTTTTTGCCCATTTTATTTTTTACCAATTGCATATTTTCCATTTTAGATTTTCCCCACTTGCATGTTTTATTTATATAATATATGTATTATTTTTACATCGGTTACTATTGTAAAAACATGATGTAATCTAATTATACATACCTATTATAAATTTCCATAATACAGAAAGAAGTCAGCCGGTAACTACAATCGATTGTGGATAACGTCCTAAGTCCTTCTTGCGGTTTTCCTTAACAATTTGTTCGGCTCACAACAACTTTAACTCATGAACTATTTAATAGAGTTATTTTTATTCGACCAATCAAGAAGGATGGCAATGTTTTTGGGGTGTATGTATGTAGATATTTTGTACTAGAAATTTGTTTATTTTTTCTCAGTGAACAACAAAAAAAGTACGCTTTTGAAACAAACTTCTATAAGCATGTTTTTTCACAACACCCTTTAATAAAGTCCAGTTGTCAATTCCCCAACAGTACACACGATACGCTGAGATTGTGGCATTGCCGGGTCGAGTGTGAATGGGTGACATTCGCTTCGCTTGAGGTCATAAGACTCCCGACGTCGTTGATCCTAGAGCGCCGCTTAGATCCGTTTATCGATTTGATATTGTTACGGTTTCTCGTGGGTTTGTTGTTTTATGTAACAACTTGTTTTATGTTATTAAGAATCTACACTCTTAGTCAAAAATAGTGTCCGTAAGTATACAGGGTGTCCCAGAACTTGACGTAAATATTATGGCGTAGGAAATCTTTTATACCGATTCAGAATATAGTGTTTACTTTCCAATATCGTATATTATTAAACGAGAAATATTTGTGTACAGATATATCATGTTTTCAAAAACGGCTCTATCTGTTACGAATTAAGAAATTTGCAAAATTCGATCGGTCAAGTTGTCATTTTCGGGAATTTTGCTCTCGTTTTCAACCCGAGCGACGCCCGTTCCAGGTACTGTTAATTAGTGTAGAAGTTATTAAGGTTTTAGCGATAATAATAATTTATGATAATGGTTCGGTTAGGTCTGATTTAAAAAAATCCTTAAAAATTATGTTTCTTGAAAAAAAAATGTTATGACTTGACTAAAAACAATTTATGGCAGACAATATAGACCAAAACGTTTTATGTAGGAGAACATCGAAACTCTTTTATTTTTGTCCATTTTGTTCTTATTAATTTATGACCGTATATCTAGTGCATTCTTAAATTGAAAAAACAGCCATGAATCGCTGGCCAGCTGGCAACCTAACCTAGATTTGAAAGGTTCTCACACTAACCTCCATGCTGTCTGGCCAAGTTATACCTAACTGTAAGTAGGTAGATCGCAGAACTGACGGCAGCGATTGTTTAAGTTTGACAAGGCTAAGCGCAGTCGACCGTATCGTAAGCCGGTCTTAAAAGGCAATGAGGTAAGTAGACACATGCAATACAATAATAAGACGAGACGACGCGTTTAGCGTTTAGTTGGTAAAAGCCTGCCAACGAAGCCAGAGGTCCCGGGGTCGATTCCTGGTATGGGCAAAATACAGGGTGTTCGGCAGAAGGTTGGACTAACTTCAGGGACTAACTGTAGGTCATACTCATCAACTTTTATTATGGGACCAACAAACATCCAAATCGCGAAGAAAAAAACAGCTGTTCCATACATTTCGGCTGTCTAGCTCTCAAAGTTTGTATGGAACAGCTTTTTTTTTTCGCGATTTGGATGTTGGTCCCATAATAAAAATTGATGAGTATGACCTACAGAGTTAGTCCCTGAAGTTTGTCCAACCTTCTGCCTAACCCCCTGTATTTGTGTGATAGTTTCGAGTATTTGTTTCTGAGTTTTGGATGTATTCTACTATCGTTGTCTAGTATCCATATAGTAGGTACAGGTTTAGAGCTAGGTTTGGGACTAAGTTAATTTGTGTCCGTGGCCCTGATGTTTATTTATCTATTTTAATTCTAATTTTAAAAGTCTAATCAAAACATTGATTGCCATTATGTTGCCGTTTATTGCGCAAAAACTAACATCCGTATTGACAAACAATACTTAATGGATCCTTCACTGAGTAAACGCACTGAGTTCAATACAGCTTTGTGATTGGTCCTTTTTGACCGACCTTTTGTTTATGACACCCGTATTCACAAACATTACTTAGGGGATCCTTCACTGAGTAAACGCACTGCGTTCGATACAGCTTTTTGATTGGTCCTTTTTGACCGACCTTTTGTTTATGAGACGATTTGAACCTGCGCGTTCGTGAGCACTGTGAGACCTCATAGTGACGTTTGTGAATACGGGTGTGAGACGGTTTGAACCACCCTGTGCGTTCGTGAGCACTGTGAGACCTCATAGTGACGTTTGTGAATACGGGTGTGAGACGGTTTGAACCACCCTGTGCGTTCGTGAGCACTGTGAGACCTCATAGTGACGTTTGTGAATACGGGTGTGAGACGATTTGAACCACCCTGTGCGTTCGTGAGCACTGTGAGACCTCATAGTGATGTTTGTGAATACGGGTGTTAGTCCCCTTTTGATTTGAGCACAGACTCCTCGAAAACTATAGTTGCGGTATTGTTAGTAAACCTGCGCTTTCGGCTAATATTGATTGACCTAAAAGGAGATGCGGCCCAACTCGGCTGGCACTCGGAAAGATGGTGGACTCGATAACCTACATTATTCGGCGGTCGTGGCGCGTTAAGTGTTTGGTGGGTACCGCGAGTGGTTTAGTACCAAGTTTGTTTAACTATTAAAAATACCTCCCTAGGAAATGTCACAGGCAAAAAAAAAATGGTGTCATTCTTTTTAAGATTTAGAAAAAAATCATTGATTGCTGTGTGAATCCTATCGGAACAAAGTAACATATCTCACCTCATGTCTATTGAGATGAAATAAACGTTTTTTATCCCAGAGCATTTTCTGTGGCATTTTTTTTTTTAATACGCCTACCAAAAAATAACTGTTTTAATTAGCAACACATACTAAACGACACAATATCTTTGACCGCGCATCAAAAATGACATGTTTGCATTAGACACGTTGTTTTTTTTTTATTAAAGACAATGAGTTCACTAATAATTACCTATAGCTTATCTTATCTTATCTTATCTTACAGATGGGCCCTTTCGAATACACTTCGACCCTTTAGGATCTTTTGTGCAATTACCCTCTTACACACTCAGCTGTTCGAATGTGCAGGTTTCCTCACGATGTTTTCCCTTCACCGTAAGAGCGTCGGGTAATGCACTTAAGTTAGAAAAACTCATTGGTACATGGTGACCGCGGGGGTTCGAACTCGGTACCTTACGATCACGAGTCGACCCCCTAAGCCACTATGCCACCGACGCTCTTATTACCTATAGCTAGTAATAACATAAGGTAATAATTATGGGCGTGTTTTTAAGCAATTTGAGAAATTATCAGGAATTTACAAACAAAGAACACATTATTTTGAAGAAAATCCTGTTTTTGTTTGGCATATTTTTTCGATTTTCATTTTATTTTTATGACACTGAAAATAATCTGGGATTAAAAAACTGTTTATTTCATCTCAATAGACCTCATATAAGGCGAGATATTTCACTTTGTTCGGATTGGGTCCACAGCAATAAATGTTTTTTTTTAATCTACAAAAATAAAACAATGACACCAAATATTATTTTTTACTTTTTTTTGTTAGTGAAATTGCATCTAGTTTCATCCCTATTCGTTTGTTTACTTTATCCATGGACACACTGTAGGTATGTATTTAAATATTTATTTCTGGATAAGTCTGATTATCAGATCTAAAAGTCCCAGTACAAGCCTAATGCATGTACTATCAGCCCAATGGAACCCTGACCCACCATAGAACGGTGTCACAGTGACATTATAAAACAATTTGTTTGACACTTCTTATAACTTGAATCATAACGTCTCTGTGACACAGTTCTATGGTGGGTCAAGGTTCCAATGGTCTGATAGTACGTACTGGGATTTCGTCGGCATATTTTCAGCAATGACTTGCAATCGCATGTTTGAGGTGCAACATCCTCCATTACCGGCATTCGTGTTGCCAATACATTGCTTGCAATAGCTGATGTTGCTCAATCAATTATATTAGGGATATCAGACTGTTTTTTTTAAATATTGTGGCAATATACCTAATCAGTAAATATGTACGTCGCGTTAGCTACCTTTGAAAACTGACAAGTGTATGGGATTGACGTAAGAAGTTGTCAACTTTTACAGTTTTGGAAAAAATAGCAAAATACTTTAAAAATGTGTACTAAAATTTAGGCTAATCAAAATGGACAATGATGGATGGATGGAATGGATTGGTGGAATGGATGGATGGAATGGATGGATGAATTTACATAGAAAATAAAGTTAGCAAAATGATTAATTTTTCTTTGCGTTTTCCATCCACATTATCTTAAATACGGAACCTTCGTGCCCCCGATCCGAATCCCTGCGCGAGTCCGACGAGTTTAAAGGTTCTTGCATACTTACAGTTTACCTGCCTTCAGGCCGCCTAAGAGTTCAATATCTCAAGAGAAACTGATAGTTTGTGTTCCAATACGATGAACGGGCAGGCCAATGTCGGCCGGCGGACTGTTAGACCAGGTCCAGACGGAGCGTTTTGCGCGCGTGAGCACTCGCGCGTAGTCACTCGCGCCGCTCGCGCGTTCCCGAGGTACTAGAGCTACATACATCGCGTCCAGCACGGCTAGCACATGTTGCCCGCGACTTGTTTGTCGCTCGGATCTCCGTTTCTTTCTAGTCAGTAACGGTAGAGACGCACTGAGCGACAAGCGAGAAAATACAACTTGTGCTACCCGTGCTGATGCTGGTCTTTGTTTAGAAAAGCGCGAGTGTCTACGCGCGAGTGCTCACGCGCGCAAAACGCTCCGTCTGGACCTGGTCTTAGTGTGTGTTGCCATTAGGGCCATCCGGGGCCCATTTCTCAAAGCGTATTAGGGCCTGTTTCACAATCGACAAGTAAATTTATCCGTCATTTAAAGTTGGCTTTCTCCTTGTATATTTTCAAGTGTAAGACAGAGAAAGGGCTAAATTTATCTGTCAAATATGCTTTACTTGTCGATTGTGAAACAGGCGGTTAGTCTAATAATAGTAGTGTTTTGTCTCGTAAATAAAACTACAAAATAAGACAAAACACTAATATTATTAGACTTATACTTTTTGAGAAACGGGCCCCTGTTAGGGACCATCGGTATCGCTGCTACCCACCATTACCAGCACATCAACTTTTTGACAGTCGTGCCAAACGGACGACCTGATATTTTTGGCGGGCGATTGATTGACAATCGGTTCGTTCTTTCCGCCGCACGCAAATTTTTTTCTACTTGGCGAGAATTTTCTAACGTTTTTGTGCCCATTGAGCCATTTGAGACAACGTCACAAGTGTCACAACGGGGTTGCGGGCCTGCGGTTGATGATAAATTATATAGGTAGTTACTGTTTTGCACACTTTATTTCTTACATTTTCCTCTTTTATTAAAAAAAAACCTGTTTGAATTTTTCTTGATATTTCCTTCTGATAAGTTCTGGTCATGTCAGAAATTCTTGCTCATAGATGCTAGATCTGGATAAATCGTCGTGGAGATCTTTAGGGGATAGGTACTTTTGTCCAGCAGTGGGCGAGTTTGGCTGAATTTATGATGGATAGGATTTTGTGACAGTTACGTACAAAACGTAACACTTCCCTATAAATTTTCATTGCCTTTTAATTTAACTGGTTTGAATATAATTTCAGCGAGACCCTGTTTTTACATTCAAACTAATCGCATAATTTACTATTGTTCGCCGCACATTACGGAAAATTTCGCAAACGCCTTGAATCCTTGAGATATTTGTACATATATATTATAACGAAAACTCTTCACACGTGTGTTACCGTCTACGAATAGACGACATCCAGTACGCCTCTCACAGACACTGACGTATGCGCCAGTGCACTATTGCACCCAAAGAATGCATCCCTCGAGTGTGGTCATTTAGTAGTTTGGGTCATATTAATGATGCTTAGGGCCGTATTAATAAACTCATCTTAACTGAGATGCCCGTCACAAAATTCGTCAAATAAAACATTAATTTCATGTTTTATTTCATAAGTTTTTCAGTGGTATCATACATAATTAGAATCATTACGAATCAGTGAAGTTTTTAAATCTATTTGCCCGTTTTTTGTTCCATTTTTTTTTCACATAAAGTTTTTCTCTCCACACCTTTTTCTCCCAACACTGGGACGCCAGTGTTTGCTTTTCACTTTGTATGGAAAAAACAAATTTAGGCGACTTCTTAAAAAAAAACTGGCAAATAGGTTTAAAAACTTCGCTGATTCGTAATGATTCTAATTATGTAACATACCATTCAAAAACTTATGTAATAAAACATGGAATTAATGATTTTTCGAGACAACTAACATATGGATATAAGGGTAAATTACAAAAATTCCGATTAAAATGATCAATATCTCCGGAACTAGCAAAAATCGCGTAACATACATGGGATATTTTCGGATACAACTTGGTGTGAGGATTCTATAAAAAAAATTGACGTTTTGGAGCACCCAGTATATAAAAACCAAGAAGAAAGGAAGAAACCGACTGGCTGATCGATCAAAGCACAGCCAAAACCGCTGGACCTTGGGACTTGGGAAGTATGGAGGGAATATTCCTAGGATATCCCAGGGGGATATCTAAGAAGGGATTTTCTGAAAATTCATCCCCTTAGGGATAAAAATAGGAGGGAGTAGCGGGGAAGTCGACGAAGACGAAGTCGCGGGGTTCCTCTAATCAATTATAAATGGAAAGATTGTACGAACTAGGTACATTGACTCACGCGTGTCGTGGTGCCGTAGATATTGGATAATTTTAGACGAGACGTCATTTTCAGTGCGTCAACCTGTAAGTCATAAAAACGTTTCAACATTATAATTGATTATTACGAATTGTTCGATAACTCACAATCACCGATAATTACGTTGGATTAATAAACTGGATTAACAAATTTTTGATTGTTTCCTTATCTGCTACAATTACTATAATGCTATAAGGCATTCGTTTCAATGAAGCCGAGCCAACGCAAGCTATAGCTATGTCAACGCTTTACTCTCAGTGTATGCGTAAGGTTTAATTCTTCATTTGAACCGCACCTCTGTTACTTATTCAGTTCAGGAGCCAACATTAATATACAGACGGAAGGAAGGAAAGCAGAGTGTCGGCAATAGAACTCCGTTTAGGCACAGAGAGCTAAAACTGCGGTAAAATTTCCGAATATTCGTTTTCACGGCCACATGCTGATTCAGAGATTGATGAGAGATGTTTTTATGATCATTTTTATGTGGAGCAAAATGCACCTTTTTTTCTAAGATTTTAAAGTTAATTTTGCTCTATAATAAGTATGTATAGGCCTCCTGTTGTAGCGCCCTCCGCATCTCCCGCTCTTGAGACAGCCTTCTCTGCGGAGGGAAGTCAAGTCCTTTACTTTACCCCATCTTATAGATCAAGAGCATCCTCCTCGGTGGAGAGAAGTCCTCCATCCATCTCGGAATTAGTTACCTTGTTGAAAGCAATAATTTGATTAAGTATGAACAAACGGCTCTAGAAAAAATAGAAACACTAGTCTAACTATAATTCAACTTTTAAAAACAACCTAAATGATACGGTCGCTGTTTTTGTTATTTTCCTAGACATTAATAAGGCGTTCGATTTTGTACTCTGGTTAATCGAAAAGTTATAGGTACCGGTATGGTATTCGGGGACTAAATTCAGTCGTATTTGTCGGGCAGAAAGCAAACCAGGTACAATCCTGAAGCTTAAAGTGTAATAAATTATAGATCAAACTATTATAATCATTTAATAATTTATGAGTACCTCAAGGTTGTATTTTGGGACCACTATTATCTATTTTTTATACAAACGATTTACCAAATGCTATTTCACAAAGTTGCTTTCTTTTTGCTGTATACTACAGTTGTTTGCAAGGAAAGGAGGGGGGGGGGGGGTTGATCTCATAGCTTATAAATCAACAATCAGACTAAAAGAAATTATCCAGCGGTTTAATTAAAACATAACCAATCTTGGCAAAACTACGCTGATAAAGGCAAGCCACGGTCTATTATCGACAGCTATAACGGAGAAACTATTAAACAAGTTATGAGCGTACGTGTTTGTTTATGTATAAAAAGGGGCATCTTTTTTTTCGAGTTCTCGTTGCAAAAAATAGCTACGTCATGTGCATAAAAATCTTCGAGCAGCTTCCCGACTCAATAAGAGATTTTTGAAGATTCAAACAGATTTTGACTAAATGGCTCGTTGAAAAATGTTTTTGTAGTATACAGGATTTTTAGTATTATGTATGAATGAACGTATTACGGATGCCTAGATTTCAAATAAATACGTAAAAATTTAGCTGCGGGTGGTATCTGAACGTTTCTCACCTCCTAAATCAAGCCCAATTCCCAAGATTTTTGAATATGTTGTAGTTATTATGAAAAACTAGGTTTGTATGTTACCGTTTATTTCTCCATGTGTTTCTTTCCAAGAAATATTTTCTTGGGAATGAAAACATACAAACCTAGTTTTTCATAATATCTACAACATACAAAATAAAAATTTCTGTCCGGTTTTTACCCATCGTTTCTTTGTCGCCATTTTTTTTTTTGGTGTATGTAGATGCGAATAACCTTTACGAGTCTCTTGGGATCTATGAAATTGATGTATCTTGATGTAAGGCCTGATTCGTAACGGATTCGCCAAATTCAAAACCGCAATCGCAATCGGCTTCAAAGTGGAACAATTGTTTTCATGTTGTATGCAGACAACCCTTCGATTTTCAAAATGAAAACGATTGCGATTGCGTTAGGCAATAGCCCCTCCGCACAGTACGTATGTGTTCTTTTTACGCTCGATCCGTAGCCGTACACTCGACACCTGTATTGTACTGAATATAAACTTGTTTGTAGATTAGAGTTCAATTAGGTGAATGGATAGCGCCTTGTTTGTAACTAGGCAACGCCGCGTGTCCACCGACCAAAGTTCACTGGTTACAAACGCGGTGTCAACGTGTTATTACACGCAAGGTTGGTCGGGACGTGCGGACGGCTGCAGTTCCTTCAAATTATTAATAAAGATAGCCGTTATCATCCGTATGGTTCCCGAAAGTTGGTTGATAACGGGTCGCATGCGCGGGCGCCGTTCGTCGCGTCACGCTGGCAGTCGACCGCTGAGAGCCGAGGCGAGAGCACGCACTCCGCACACCGCGAGTGAACGAAACACGATCTTAATTATCTCAGTGATTTGCAGAAGTATCGCTTCTGCTAGGAAGTGAGTGTTGTTTTTATTATTTGTATTAAATGCTGTAAATTCGCGAGTGGAATAACTGCTGTGTTAAGCTGTCATTGCATGATTAAATATGCAGTTGGGAAAACGTTCATTGTTGTCCTACTTAATATGCGATTTTGTAGGTTCCGCAATCACGCGGCGGGAATCGGGATTTAGACGTTTATTCTCATTTATCCAGCTAATTGAAAGAAAGAAAATCATTAAAAGTTAAAATCGTAATGTTTAAAACAACTTCGGTGCTCAACGTTTTTTTTGCCGGTAGCACCTTTTTTATAGCTCCTAAAACACCTTATTAACACTTACGTGCCTAAGCCTATTGGAAATTGAAAACAACACGTCGATGGAATTTGTACGAGTGGCTAAAAACCAAAACCGGTCGGCGGACGTCAAACTTCATATTTGAATATTTAATACGTGTAACTGAGCTACGTAAATAGAGAAATGGTTGAATTTCAATTCGTACGCTTTTTTAGGGCGGCTTTATGTTCCACGATCAGGTGCCCCCGTTTGCTAACCTCTTCAAATTGGTTCTTATTGACCTTCTTCTGACTTTGCGATTATTTATAATTCATTATTTAATTAAGAATGCTCGCAATTTCGTACCAAGCTTTATTACCATTTCTTCCTGTTAGGAATTGATTTTCCAAAAATATTTCTTGTTAATAATTCCTGCATTAGGAACATGCATAGATATGTTCCGAATTATATTTATTATATGTATCTTTGTTAAATTGGGTTGATTTAAATTTGATTTCTATTTATAAATACAAATCAAAGACCTACCTACATAATATATACCCACAAGTATTGTAGGTACGTAAAATAATCACCTGTACGTACAAATGAATTATAGATGAGTAGGTACGTTATTTAAGTTGTGTAGTAATTATAGTTAACGGAATTAATGGAATTTTAGAATAATTATTCTTTCAGAGTATTATACATTATTAATTAATACACAACTATATAATTGACCAATATAATAATGAGGTCGTTATCCTCAATACCATACTACCAGAATTAGAGAATAAAATAAATTGCACTTTCTCTTGAATTAAATTATTTTGTTCAACTTGAGGACACAATATTAATTCGACTTAACATTTATTTCGAAAAATAAGAAAAAAAAACGTGCATTCCTCCTGATGTATCCTGTAGGTATATAATCTCTTCAAACCGCTGGAACCTGCTGGAACACTAGTCGAACTCTTCAAATTGAAACAATTCAGGAGAGTTGCCGAACAACATCGCACTGTTGTAGGCCTGCTTGCAGTGCTATGCTACCACTTGAGCGGCTTCACTAGCAGTGACATCCATTGTCGTGGGTAGTTTTTTGCTTAGGCCGTTTGCCGAACCTATTTTTTGCACATTTATCGATTGCTATTCGAGACTTATCAAAGACTTCTTTAGTGGGTTATGTATGGGGTAAGTAAGTACTTTCGGTTTTCTACTCGTTCATGAACATCGAACTCCCAACGGGTTGGGTTTACTTATTTGTACCGACCGAACCACCCATTCTATTAAAGAAATCAACCTCAAAGTACAAACATGGGTATCTCTAGTACTACAAGTTATCGGCAATCTTGGTTTTTCTGTTGTGAGTTGTGAGTGCAAGTGTGCGAAAACCAGCCTATTTGAGAGCTTAACGCTAAAACGCTATTAAGAAGCTGGGAAATATTTGGGTTAAGCGAGGTATTCAGTTTTGATTTATTAATAAATAACAGTGCTAACTTAGAGTGCGTTGGACTTAGAGGTCACCTTGGACTCACGACATGTTTTTCATCTATTAAACGTTGTTAGTGAATTCCTTTAGCGATTAGCGGTTTACAAGGTATTGTTAGCTATACATGTAGGTAATCAAGTCTTACAATAATTTGACCATTGCCACTGCCACTCCCGGGTGTTCAATTGAACTGAAATTTTGTATGCGTAATTGTATGTAACTATGTAAACTCTTTATTGCACAAAAATATAAATATTACAAAATTAATATTAAACTAATTAACAACGGCGAACTTATCCCTAAAAGGGATCTCTTCAAGCTAACCCTGAAGTATATATGAGTAAGGACAATGCATGGGGTTGGACAACTTGGACACATACAAGAAGTCAGATGACAAAAAAGACTTGATCTTATAAGCAATGATAGAGTTGCAAAGGTATTTCTCTGCTGTACTCAACTTTGTGTATGAAGATATTTATCTATAGGTGACAATCTCAATCATATAGTACCTACCGCGTGCGGTGCAATGATATCATCAGAAATAAATCATCGTTTTGCAATAAAACCCAAAGTCCGCGTTCTGAAATTAGAATCGCAAGTCCAAGTCTGATTTGTCCAGGTGATATGGAACAGAATCGCTTAGAACTATATCTAGTAACGCGCTGTGCCATCATCATTACGGCTCGGCCAAGGTTTGAAACGGCTTATCGTTTTAAACTTCCAGTGGCCCGTTTCACGAAGCAACAAGTTACAAATTACAAGCGAAACTCCCTTTCTAGCAAAAGGAGTTAGAAAGAGACTTCCGCTTGTAATTTGTAACTTGTAGCTTCGTGAAACGGGCCTCAGCTCTATCTGTTCTCCATGATGTTACCGGGGCGCCATAAGGCCATAACAAACATAGCTGTGTCGATTCATCATCATCATCATCATCATCATCATCAGCCTATACTAGTCCACTGCTGGACATAGGCCTCCCCTAATGAGCGCCATAGCGTCCTGTCTTCCGCTTGCCGCATCCAGCATCTGCCTGCAGTCTTTCGCAGATCGTCATCCCACCTGGCTTGAGGGCGTCCTACACTACGTTTGCCGAGACGCGGTCTCCACTCTAGAACACGTTTACCCCAACGTTTGTCGGTTCGTCGCGAGATATGGCCGGCCCACTGCCAATTCAGCTTGCTGTTTCTTTGAGCTATGTCGATAACTTTGCTGTAGATATCTGTGTCGATTGTGCTGTGAAAATGTAAAATAAACACGTAGAAAAAAGGAAGGCTGCCGAAAAAAAAGGGAATTAGTAGGAAGGACCTTTAAGCAGCTGCTACCTATATCAGTGGGTCACTTAAATTCTTTAACTTCGCCGGTGAGGGTCGTAGACGTCGTAGTGGAAGTGGAATGCGCTAGTAAAACCTGCGGCCTTTGCCTACAACGGTATGAAGGTAGAATCGCATTTTCTTGTCGCTTTTAAGGGCCCCATATATGGAACGATCCGTCGTTACGATCAATCTGAGTCGATATCGTGACGATTCATATTTCGATTGAAATTTGGATGCGATATTGCCACACACGGACAATCCATCGCTCGATTTCAGTCTGAACCGACGGATCGTGCGGATATGGGGCCCCTTATACACTCACACGTAACCGTCCCATGTAAATGCATTTTCTGAGCAAAAAAAAGATAATTTACCTAAACTAGCTTGATAGAAAAATGGTTATTGTCACCTATGAATGTTTGCAACAAGAGTCAACAACAACGCTGCCTACGCGTTATATGACTCGAAGAATTTATCGTATTGTGCGAAATATCTCTCTCCAGTGCTTAATTCCACCTGTTTTTTTCTAGTTCAGCTTAAAGTACGGAATCCACGCGGCCACCTCTGACCCCGCTTGACGTAAACGACACACGGCATATTATACAACTATGCGGCCGTATTACGTAGGCAGCCATGGGGACACAATCACGTATAATGTAGGTGATTCTCAAATCGGCTGCCGGTTACTATCAGGAAATGGAGAATCAACGTAGTAATTTGAATTCATTTCTTTTGTACCGTTCCCGTACTATTACGACATAAGCGATTATTTGGTCGGGGTGTTTCAAAAGGCGTAGTTTCTGTTCTTATTTGAGTTTCTATTTTTATGAATTTCGGTTTAAAGTAAGACCAATTCCTAAGTGTGATCGTAGGATATTTATATTCTGATTAATTTGACAGTGCCCCAATAAGCGTGAGAGTTACGTAGCGTATACCTACGTAAGCCTGAAGTAGCCAGAGTTCAAGGCCTATAGGTATACCATACTATACATAGTAAATACAACGCAATATTTTATTTGAACAGTTTTTATATTGCTATTTATACGGCTGAAAAAAAGAAAAAATTAGCAAAACAACATGTACGAGTACTATGCACATCTCAAAAGCACGCTACGCGGCTTGAAGGTAAAATTATATGCATTTATTCGTGTCGTATCGTATCTATTCCACTTCCCAACACATACCTACTCAGGTGTTAGAATTTATTGTAGCTGAGAGCTTGCTTGCAGCATTCTTAAATATTGTAGCCGTATTCGAAGAGAGTAGCACGTAGGTCTATAAGGGATGCTTTTTTTGTCTTTGTTTTTGTTTTTAGACACTTTTTCGGATCAGATCCGAATAGGAAGCTGTGAAAACGCTCTCGCAAGTGAACAAAACTATTATATACTTATTCGTATTAGGTTTTCCACTTTAGATGTTTTTCCTGTAGCCAAGGATTTGTCGTAACGCCGTATTGTCGTATAACCTTTGACACGACGCAAAGAAAACAAGTTTATTGTCTGAATTTAATGAGTAGGACGTGTAGATAACTAGTAGTTTTCATTAACGGCGCTTAAATAACTTACTGACGAACGACTTGCCTTATATCTTCTACGGATTTGAAAAATATGGAATATAGGAAAACACAACTGATATGGCTTACCGATGATGTACCTGCGCAGATGACATATTTTCGAAGCGCGGGAACCAATCAGCATGATCCATGCGTTGTGCGTCTGTAATCTGTGCTATTATTGGTTATTAGTGACGACATATTGACGCGCGCCTGCGTGTCATTCAGTTAGCCGTGAGTGAGATGGAAAAAGTAGACGCAATTTAATTTGCACCTTATAACTATTATGTTTCGAAAGGGAACGGGATGTACGGATCAGGTGTTTTCACTACGGTCTATCACAGAAAAGTTCTTGGCTGTCAACCAAAAGGTTTTCTGTGCTTTTGTGGACCTGGAAAAGGCCTATGATAGGGTAGATAGAAAGGAGTTGTGGAAGGTGCTGTCTTTGTATGGAGTGAGCGGCAACCTGGTGCAAGCTTTGAGGTCCCTTTATGAGAGTTCCAGAGCCTGTGTCAGGATCAATGGGGCATACTCGGCCTGGTTTAATATCTCCCGAGGTGTTAGACAGGGGTGTGTTGCCTCACCATGGCTGTTCAATCTATTCATGGACAGTTGTATGCGAAATTTGAAAGAGTGTGATAAGGGTTTGCGTATGCAAGAGTTGCTAATCAAATGCCTCTTATACGCCGATGATCAAGTTATACTTGCTCCATCGGTACTTGAGTTGCAGGAGATGGTGACAGTGATGAATGAGGAATTTAAGCAAAAGGGGATGAAAATAAATGTTGCCAAGACCAACTATACTGACACAATATAATTCTTACATTATAAAACTTATATTTAGTGCTCATATTGAAAAAAAAAAACTAAACTTTAGGATAAAAAAAGAGTTTTTATCTTGACTTAATGAACAAATTGATAGCGGTTGTAAGTAAGTATAATGACTTAGTAATTTGGCCTGCGCAAAGAGGCATAAATTCAACTCATTTAGAAAAATATATATTAATATATCTTGGATTCTGATCACAATCGTATAAAACTACTTTTACTTTACTCTTGTAAATGGGTACGTATGCGAATATTCGATATCTCTTATAGGGGTACAATTCGCACTCACTTATGCCCGGTTTCAATATTCAAGGAACGAATCGTTTTCCTTACGTCTCGTTAAAATTTGACATTTGCTACGTACAAAATGTGACAAATTTTAACGAGACGCAAGGAAAACGATTCGTTTCTTGAATATTGAAACCCGGCATTAGCCCATTCGGCTGATTACGCTACCGGACCAAAGTGACTTTGTTTGGGACTAGGTCAATTTGTATACAGGGTGACTGCGGGGTCGTGTAGCAACAAAGTAAACTTAAAATCACTTCGCCATTAGGAATATGACGAATTAAAAGCGTTAAGACCATTACTTTGCTTTTTAGTTAAATAAACATTAAATGAAATATTTTTGTTCAGGATCATGGCTACCCTACATTGAGTATTTTTTACTCGTCTGATCGGTTGACTTTTAAATTGGTTTTAACATAAAAATGTTAGGTGACCATAATTTTAGTATTAATTACGGAAACATAATATTATTTAAGTAAAATGCGAACCTTAATTGTTTCAAAAACCACTACTCTAATAGAATCTACATCATTTACTGAGTTGGAAAAAATAATTTAGGATCACGATCCGCAGTCACCCTGTATTCATTTATTCAAACGTGTTTTTATTGAATTCTTTATTTATCTGGATTATAATTATATACATCGCGAAAAATTAATTCAGGTGGTGTCTGTCAAAAAGTCTTGAAAATTTAAAAATGGCGTAGTCCTTTTACTTGACATTTAAATCGACATGCTCTCGCGGCTCAATTGACTAGTCTCTCCACATAACAGTAAAAGATAGCCATAAGATGACGCTGACCCAGTTGACGCATGCGCGAGTCAAGATCATGGTCAGAGCGCGCGCGGCGTGACGTGGCTCGCACAACATGATGACAAACAAAATAATTAATCGTCAATACTTAATACAAAAATGTTAAGATGTAACAGAATGAATACTTAAGCGTGTTTACAACCTCGCACTGATTAACAATTTAGCTACAGTACCAATTAAGTTTGGGGCCTGTTTTATAAAGCTACAAATTACAATTTACAGGTTACAAGTTTCCACTTGACACAACCTCGACCAATGACGACCAGAGGCCCGTTTCACGAAGCAACAAGTTACAAATTACAAGCGGAAGTCTCTTTCTAACTCCTTTTGCTAGAAAGGGAGTTCCGCTTGTAATTTGTAACTTGTAGCTTCGTGAACGGGCCACAGTTCGCCTCGGTTAACGGTCATGGGCCTCTATTCAAGACGGTAAAGCAATATCGCTTTGGACGTGTTATCGTATAGTCAACGTCAATATGGTAATGGCGGCGAAAATAAAAACAATACAATAACACGTCAACTAGTAGTTTACGTTACGGTTGCGTAATGCCAATTGCGCAGAGTCGCGTACAATACTTTATCTACACACATATTATAAGTACTCTAAGATGGGTGGGCCGAAAAGCAAATGGCCAGTATTACTGTGGTAGTAGGTGACAGCGATGACAGCTGTAACGTAATTTCATTACGTTATCGAATATTGTAAGGTAATGAGATCCAAATTTGGAACATCTTCCAAAATTAACAGCTGCCATCGCTGTCACCTACTACCACATGTAATGTTGGTCATTGCCTACGGGTTTCGAACGCGTAATAGAGGACTTATGATATGTGATAAAGTAATATTGTTTTACCATGAAGAATAGACGCCATGCACACTGAGACACCCTGTAGAAACCGACCTTTTACGTGATCCTATCAGTGTTATGTCCTTGTGTTTTCGCTCTGCGTCTGGTCCGCGTTCGTGTCTGAAATAACCATCAAACGTCAAAAGTAGATACTATAATCTACTTCTAATTGTAATGAATACTTTCACTTCTGTTGAGGTTTATTTCGCCAATGTCGAGTTATTTACAGTGAATCGCCATGGACTTATTAGAGAAATAAGTCCATGGATATCACACGCGTGGACAAATTGTTCGATTAAAGATTTTCTCTTGTAGACAGAAGATGGGGTTCGCTTCACACGCTTCCGTCAAGTCGAAAAAGTAGATAATCAGATAATCTACTTTTCATATTTGATAATCTTGTTTGACATAGCTTACGTGGCTGTAAAGCGACAAGATACAAAAGTGTGTTTCTATCAACTTTTGATGTTCGCTATATCTACGTACAGACGTGAGCGGTCGGCACTAAAACTCCTTTCTCGAACCCATATTTTCTCGCATTCGAATTGGACGCGGTAAGGCAAAGATTAGATAAGGTTAGATACAGATTCCGCTGGAATCTAGGTGTATCTTTAAAATCTGTAGGTTTCTTTTATCTCTGCTTTATCGTTTAACTTGGAAGTTTTCTAAAATATATGTTTAGTGAGTTGGTCAGTGACCGAGAGATATAAATATCAGTTGAGTCGAAACTGTATCCAAGTCCGGTTTTTACCGTTTTTTAAATATTCAAACGCGTCCAATACCAACTAATGTGTGCAAAACATCTTAGAAGGTCAATGCCCTGCCGCACAAGCGTCTAACGCTGCTAATTATGAGGGTTTAGATTAAATTTATAATTTGTGATAAGATTGATAATACTATAAAACTGATAAAAATCCGCGAAAAAGCGACCCCTACCTTCAGACCTGATAAACCTAGCTAGGAGCCATCCCGATTTAAAAAAATCGCGTTTACCAGGATGTGAAAAGGGGAACCTAGATGAAAATTGACCCCGTTTTTAATATAAGGTCAAAATAAATGTAATTGTTTGATTGAAAGACTAATTAAACACGCCGATGGAGTCTAGTTTTAGCGCTATGTGTTTACTTTAGAATTTCAGATGACTTTGCAAATGCATCGTCGTAAAATGCTATCATATGTTTTTATGACGCGACGTCAACATATGGTCGAACCAAGTTAATGTTGAACTATTAACTTCTTATGTAATCCAATTCTGTCACGTAACGTTTTTCAACGCCAATTTTGATTTTAATAATAGAATAAGATAATAAAACTTTGCAATAATACATAATACATACATACATTAAATCACGCCTGTTTCCCAGAGGGGTAGGCAGAGACCACTTCTTTTAATAATACATAATATAAAAATAAATACATAATAAATGTCAGGGGACAATCTCGCACAAATTGTTCTAGTCTCAATCTCAAACTAGGGTTCAACTATTATTTTTATGAAATGGAGAAGACACTACACGTGGATCTTCAGAATCTGAATTAGCATAGGTATATATTTGCACAAAACATGGTTGCAAAGTTCTAAGCATTTCTAAGTGTTAGTAAGTAGGTACTTCAGTGTCATGTAGGTATTGTCATATAATGGGTTGCAAAAGCTTTTCTAAGATGTCCGATAAACAATTGTGCAACAGGTACTACTGAGACCCAAGACATTTTTGATTTTTTGATACTGAAATGTTCAAAACTGTCTAGGGATAAAAAATATCCCTAGGCACTTTTGATGTGTGTATTATATTATAAATATAAAAGTGACTTTGTCTGTTACGCTTTCACGGCTAAATCTCTGAACCGATCTCGATGAGATTTGGCATGGAGATAGCTTGGACCCGAGGAAGGACACGGGGTACTTCGGGTTATTCCCACCTGTTACCACCAATTTGTTACCACTGGTAACAGCTGGGAATTTTTTTCTCATCTTTTACCAGTGATAACTAATGGGAATAAAAATTTCCAACTGTTACCACTAACTACTGGGATTTTTTTTCCCCAGTAGTTATCTCCAAATATTTTATTGGTAACAAATGGGAAAAATACCGAGTACTTTAGTGGTAAAAGATGAGAAAATTATTCCCAGCTGTTACCAGTGGTAACAAGTTGGTGGTAACAGGTGGGAATAACCCGGTACTTCTCATAAAGCCGCTATAGAGCCTTACTTCTTCGCTGACAGAGTCTCGGGCAACAGTTAGTTTTAAATATAAACTAGCGAGCCGCCCTCGCTTCGCTTCGGTTTATTTGATTTTTCTGTAACACCCATACAATAAACCAGAATTTATTATACATAAAAACCTTCCTCTTGAATCACTCTATCTATTGCTGAAAACAGCATTAAAATCCGTTGCGTAGTTTAAAAGATCGAAGCGACGACAGCGGGAGCGACTTTGTTTTATACAATGTAAAGATAACACAAGTAAATTTTCATCGATAAGTCAATTTCCTAATTTGCCTAATTTTTACATTTGTGCCTTCAAAGAATTACAAGAAGAATTCAATTATTAACTTCGCAAATGCGTTGGCAACCCTAAGGACTAAGGGACTTATAAATACATTTTAAAGTTAAATACTTACCAATACTAAAGATACGAAACAACCATCACTGTAACGAACGTAACGTAAGTGCTCCTGGCGGGAGTCGATCCCGCGGCATAGTAGGACCCAGCCCAGCCAGCACGTCGCTCATATCGTCGCGTGTTCCGGTCTTGGGCATGAGAAGTGTTGCCAGACGTCCCGATTTCTGCGGCACGTCCCGATTTTGAGGGGTCTATGGACACGTCCCGATTTACTCTTGATAGGGACGCAAGTTGTCCCGGTTTTCAGCACATCGCCAGTGTGCATAAATATTTAAGATACTAATTTATTACAACCGCGAAGGCCAAAAACGGTTTGTCATAATTCTAGTCGGTAAAATCCAAATCGTATTTGACCTGGGCCTCTATTCCCGGCGGTAAAAACTATATCGTATTTGACCTGTCACGGTATTGTTTTGACGTCAGCCGCCATTACTGTCAAGGAAATAAGAGCTATCAAAAAGTTGACAATACGATAACAGATCAAAGACGATATGGTTTTTAGCGCCTAGAATACCGGCCCTGTTATGGTACCTATTGTTTTTAACTCGGCCGCCATTACTGTCAAGTAAATAAGAGCTATCAAAGCGTTGACAATAGGATAACAGATCAAAAGCGATAATGTTTTGAACGTGTTGAATAGAGGCCCTGTAATTCTGTCCCGATTTGAAAACCCAAGTCCCGATTTTTTTCTAGAACGTCCCCATTTATGATAGACTGGACCTGGCAACACTAGGCATAAGTCTCACGGCGCGGGTCGTGGCAGAGATTTAATGCGGATACGAGACTATTACCGCGTCGTTCCAAAGTCCGTCGATGTTTGCTCGGAGGTGTTTGTCCGCTTTGCGAAAAACGTGGTTACGTAGGTACCTATGAGCCTCTCAGTTCATACTGTTGGTAACTTGAGTTACGCGCTTTTCGCTCATTGCGTCTATTTCGTTGTTGACTGACTAGGATCCACCACTTAACAACGTCAAGATTTTTTTCTCGGTTGTCTCTTTGTTCTTATAGTTGTTAGCGCGTCACAAAACATACGTTAAAATTCTTGAAATTGCTAGAAAAAATTAACTATGAAATGTAAAGTTGATAAAACTTCTCCCAGGCCTAGTATGGCTGCGTCTATATCGCGCGTCAAATGTGGATAAAGCATCCGTCACTCTCGTACTTATATTACGTGTCAGAAGGTGACGGATGCCTTATCCAAACTTTGTAACGCGATAAACGCAGCCATATTCGGTAAAAACTATATCGTAGTTGAACAGAGGGCCCTGCCAAGGTGCACTACGCTAACTAGCGTTTCTATTCGTTTCGTTTTTAAACCAATCGCGTCACTGGTAGGTCACGTGACTTTTCGTATCACATCATCTACCAGTGACGCAATTGGTTTAAAAACGAAACGAATAGAAACGCTAGTTAGCGTAGTGCACCTTGGCAGGGCCCTCTGGTATGGTATTGTTATGACGTCAGACGCCATTACTGTCAAGTAAATAGAGCTATCAAAACGGTGAAAATACGATAACAGATCAAAAACGATATTGTTTTTACCGTCTTGAATATTGGCCCTGGTCGGCTGTAATTGACTTTACTTTTCTTAACTTTACTCTAACTCTATCTTTGGTTGTACTGTACGTGAATAATTACAGAAAACCCGACAGGTAATTAATATAAAATACCACCTTATTCATATAACAAGTACAGTAGGCATTCGTTCTACGTCATTGCCGCAGAGTTTAAGGATATTGTTTACGTTATCCATGACGTAAACTTCACGAATGAGATAATCTATTCAAGTATGTACTTAAAACTTTAACCATTACCCCGCTTACAAATACTGTCTGTTCAAATAAATTTATTAGCGCAACAATATAATTTTCGGTAGCTATTTATCTTTTTCCTTCTTGCGAGAGAGAGCAAGATAAAAGAGGGAAAAGCGTGTAGCCGGCGCGCGCGGCGATCGTACGATGCCGCTCCACCGGCGCCGACCAATCGTGGCGCCGCCCGTCGCCAATTACGGACCTAGCTTCGCGCTCGACTCCGAAATCACACCTGCACGGTTAGCACAAGTTGCCCGCGACTTGTTTATCGCTCGGATCTCCCTTTCTACCTAGTGAGTAACAATAGAAACGCACTGAGCGACAAGAGAGAAAAAACAACTTGTGCTACTCGTGCTGTGATGTTTTCTTCTGATCGTACTTGTCTAAATAGCCCGTGAGTTCGGACTTGGCTCCGTGACCACCTTTCGGGCTTTGTAGGCCTACGCCCTACAAGGGGCTACTTAAAAAAAAAAAACTTTACTCACCCAAAGATTACCTGGAAGAGATTCTTTAAGAGGATAGGTTCGAGACATCCTGTACATGCATTTCATATTGATAAGAATCATTCTTATTGATGGCTATAAAACCAGGGTGATTCTCTCTGAAATTTTGCATCCACATGTTTTTACCACGACAGCTTTTTTTTTTTTAGTTATTTATTAATGTTTCTCGTTATTTTTGCAGAACAACCCAACAGCCCTATGACGGAGGCCAGAGCGTGCTAAACAGAACCTAACAAACACAAACATGTCGTCGAAGGCTATATACGAGGCGACCGGCAAAGACCTTATAAACAGGTGAGATATCGGCTTCGCGCCCTGATTTAAATCTATATATATAAAAGGCTAAACTGACTGACTGACATATCAACGCAAAGCCCAAACTACTGTACCTAGAAACTTGAAATTTGGTACAGGGGTTCCTATCATGATGTAAGTGAGCACTAAGAAAGGATTTTTAGAAATTCAACCCCTAAGTGGGAAACTAATTCTACGCATACGAAGTCGCGGGCGTCCTCTAGTATACTATAAAGTCTACAAAGATCCTTGAATGGATTCAATACTTTTTATATACCGGGATCCATCAATGGATTTTTATACTACAATGTCCACGAGCATCCATCAATTTTGATGAATCCAAGAGTATTAAACGTTTAATAAAATCCATTGATGGTAGTAGTGTACTAAGATCCATTGAAGAATCGAAGTGCAATTAAATGTGCAACAGAATCCATTAATGGATCGCGGCGTATTAAAAAGTGTAAACGACTCCGAGTGGATTAAAGTGTACATTAAAGCCCTCTCTACTCCATTAATGGATTTGAATGTACAAATAGTCCACTTGACCCCTTTAATGGATCCTAGTGGACTTAGGCGTTCCGTTTTCAACTTGTGTGTGAAAAATGGTCACTAAGAAACGACTTACGGTGCGGCTCCACTGAGGCGGAGACTTGCTAATATTAACCAATAGAAGGCGCATGCGGTCACGTCGATTGCGCCTTGCGCACATTAGTTTAGATTCTATTGGTTAATATTGGCACTGCTCCGCTCCACTCCGCTCGTCTCCGCCTCAGTGGACCCGCACCCTTATCGTCATTAACTGGCTCTGGGTACAGCCGTTAGTACAAAGGCAGTCGTAGTAATGTGGTGTGTGTTCCAGGCATATAGCGTCCGGGACGGCGCTGGTGCCGTGCCGGTTCGCCACCTTCGAGCAGGGCACCGTGTGGGAGGACGAGCTCGGCAAGAACCCATGGCTCTCCAAGGAGGTTCGTATTATCCCATTACTAATAGTACATTACTTAACAAGGGATGTAAAAGAAAGAAAGCCCGAAATCGCAGGTATTTGAGACCCGAGCCGTAGGCGAGGGTCGTAAATATGCGATAGAGGGCTTTCTTTTTTACTGCCCGTGATGAGTACACAATTTTACGTCTTCACCTGGCCACAATGCGAGTTTTACCGTGCGCGCAGCGTGCGATAAAACTCATATTATGGCCAGGTGTGACGTAAAAGATGTTAATTTTAGAGGTATACTACATACATAAACTCATGCCTTCATTCCCAGAGTGGGGTAGGCAGAGCTACAGAATTACCAACAACTCTAAAAATTTAAGAGGCATACAAATTTAAAATATCCTCGTCCTGCCCAATGTTCTTTATTAAGAACAAATAGATTTAGTATGTTCTGCCCAGGAATTTAAATTATCAGTGCAAGAATGTGCTTCATAGAGGACATTGGGCAGAAATCGGAAATAGATTAAAAATACTAGGGCAGGACTAGTGTATAATAAAACACGGTTAATGGCCTTAGTATTGGCTTTATTTTAAAGATAACAAGCGACGCGCCCTCGCTTCGGTTCGGTTTATGTGAGTTTTCTGTAACACCCGTATAATCCAGAATTTATACATAAAAAAAACCTTCCTCTTGAATCACTCTATCTATTGATGTAAACCGCATTAAAATCGGCTGCGTAGTTTGAAAGATCTAAGCGTACATACAGACAGATGGCGGGAAACGACTTTGTTTAAATATTGTATGCCGCTATTTTTTTAATAATATGATTTCGCTCATAAGGGTAGGCGGGCTGGTTCGAAAGAAGCGCAATCGGGAAGTCCAGTTTTCACCACTAACAAGCAGCTGGGGTCGTATATAGGCAATAACCCGGCGAATGTGAGGACCTAAGTGATCGCCCCTCCGTAAAAAAAAAGCTAGACAACTGCATTTAGTCGCATCCCTCCTCTAGTAATGTCGTGATCACGTAAGCTAACAGTTTGGAGCCGCGCCAATACGTCGCCAATTTGCGACAAACAGACAGCGTGGCGACTTTATAGACTACTAGCTTTTCCCGTGCCCACGTCGTTGGGAATTTTTCTTTTGGGTTAATATATAGCCTATGACACTCACAAATAACGTGGCTTCCTATTGTTTTTTTTTTTTTCAAAATCGGTTCAGTATTTCCAGATATTACCCTCTAGGCTTTGAAACCCTAAGGCATTTGGAATATCAATCAATATCATTTATAATGCGTTGACAACCCGGAAATGCTTCTATAAAATTTAAATTAAAACTTTTATGTTATGATCTCCATAGGATAGTTGGTAGAGTTCCTTATTGCGTATGTTAGTTAAAGTCATCATTAAGCTTAAAAAAATACAAAATATATTTTCTATGCCTCGCCTTCATTGTTACTCAACCAAAGGATTTTTTTAACAACCAGCATTATTTCCGGGATTATGACTTATGGACCTTCAAGAGACGAACATAATCTTTTTCAATAGGCCGGCAACTTCAACTATTCCTTTCCTCGTGTTGCTGCTGTCCCACTGCACAACAGCATGGTTTCAGGCTCTCAAGCGATATTCACTTACGCGCCAGGTCTGGATTTCCTTCAGAGTATTATGCTAAGAGCGCGCGCAACAAACTGTAGTTCTTTCCACAGCTGACCTCATCTATACAGCTGTTTGTTTGTTACCAATTTATCATATTCTGTCTCATTATGTTCGCAGCAACTGGTGGTGAAGCCCGACCAGCTGATCAAGCGGCGCGGCAAGCTCGGCCTCGTCGGCGTGAACAAGTCGGCCGTGGACGTGCGCCGCTGGCTGAGCGAGCACATGGGCAAGGAGCAGGCGGTCGGGGAGGCTGTGGGCAAACTGAGGCACTTCATCGTGGAGCCTTTCATCAGACATGAAGCGGTAAGCAATAGGCAGCTTTAGAAGCCTCTAAGAGTTCAAACCAGGGGAAAAGCAGTCTCTTGCTAATATGGAATTAATACCGCTCCGCAACCTATGGCAGCAGCATCCGTTTTTACAACAATCATCCGATTCATCCGTCTATTATTGATAAAGTAGACGAATGACCAAACATCATGCCAAACATGCATTGGTAAGAACTTTTATACAAAATTCGTCAAGTTTGACCGCTCTTTTCTTGTATATAGCCCTGATCCAGATCCTACCTCACTTTCTGTCTTTCTCTAGTCTATGACACTACAACCAACTGTGTGTGTTGCAGAAAGAAGAGATGTACATCTGTATCCAGTCAGGCCGACGCAGCGACACCATCCTGTTCCACCACCAGGGCGGAGTGGACGTCGGCGACGTGGACGCGCTGGCGCTCAGGCTCGAGGTAACGCCGTGTTTCATTCTTATACTATAGACAGTTGACCTGCGCTTCGTATGATGTGGAACCCTTAAGGTTAAGACGCTGCTTTACAGTGGAGTGGTCGTGTCGCGTGAGCAGTGGCGAAGGTACCGGAGATCTAGGCGGTGCCAGCTTAGGGAGCTCAGGGGGCCCTCGGACCCTGACCAGCAAACCCCAAATCGAAGTAGCAAAAAGATCTCTATATTTTTACTTGATAAAACCCACATAGTTTAGTTAGGGCCGCTGATTCTCTGCACAGGACCTTTGATTACCTAGCTACGCGTCTACACGTGAGGGTGTTTTTTTAACATGATAATGAATAGGTTAAAAGTTGGTTTTTTTTTGTTATTAGAAAAAGTACTAAGGCAGTTTTAGTTAAAACCAACAAGGACTAAACGACGCGTATGATTCTCTAAAATATGTTATTATATATTCTGTAAAAAAAGGATAACAGACCGTTGCTATACCTTGTCCGGATAGGTATATAACTAAAGGTAAACAAACCAAACCACATGGCTCTGTTCAACGGCCAATCAAAACTGTTTGGTCGAGCTTTGACGTATCAGTGTTCTGCTCTTATTGGCTGACCAACTATGTCACGTGGTTTGTTTGTTTACAATTAGTTAAATACCCATCCGAACAAGGTATAGATCACATTACAGACTTAAAGTTTCTGAGTGGTACATTTATAGTAAAAGTCCTCCACATTATTCTTCAATACATGCATATTTTTTTCTTAACAGCTGAGGTTACTGTTTGAATTCAGGTGGCCGTGGACACATTCCCTACGGGCGAGGAGGTCGACCGGACTCTGCTCTCGAACATCAAGTCCGCCTCCATCAAAAGGTAACGTTTGACAGAATTAGAATTACGAGTAATAATTAAGTACTCGGCCCGTGTGTAAGACCAGGAAGTCGTTTTTTAATCTCAGTAACGATTAGTGATTAAATTAAAAATTAAATCACGCGGTGATCTTGTTGACGAATTTCAGTTACCAATAAGAATAAAGAATACATAATTCCAGAAATCAGTAAAATACGGCAATTTTAGTGAGCTTTAGTCTCCACATGAGATTCAAAAATCGTCTCTCCTACCTGCTCAATAATAGATTAGCTTTGTTCATTCCATGTCTGCTAACTTTTGTGAAATCCCAAAGCTTATACATTTGTTTATTTTTTTGGTACGAATCCATGCTTAGTTCTAATTTCTTTATTGCACTGATATGGATAATGATGAGATTGATGAGTTAATATAGCTCCGCAACCGATTGCAGACGCATCAGGTACTAACAAACAGGATGTAAAACTATTATACTTGTACTATTCAAATTGTCGAATATATGACATAGGTTCTACTAGATTTTGAAGTGGCTAGTTTTAACTTAAATGGGTACTTGATACATCTTTTTCTTATATTCTTGATATAGCTCCTTAAATCTGGTCTTGTCCAGAGCAAGTCTGAACAATAAAATTGTTCTACTGTTTTTATGCCAGTCCAGTCCCTGATGTTACGGAGCCATGACATCTTGCGCCTTCCCACTTTTCGCACATAATACATATCAATACTTAATTTTTTTGAATGCAAGCTGCGATATTTTAACAATCTGTATACCCAGTCATCTGCACTAGGCTCGGCCTGTCTCCCAGAATGACTAATGCTTTATCTTTATTGATTAAAATCATACCATGTTTCGCTTCGATTGAAAACAATACGCTCATAATATTAACAAAGTAAACTTAAATTTCAGAATACTAACAACGTTCATTCTGTCGTTATACCGCGTGTACGTGGACCTGTACTTCACGTACATGGAGATCAACCCGCTGGTGATCACCAACGAGCGCATCTACCTGCTGGACCTGGCCGCCAAGCTGGACCAGACGGCGGACTTCATCTGCGCGAAGAACTGGGGCACCGTGGCCTTCCCGCCGCCCTTCGGCCGCGACGCCTACCCCGAGGAGGCGCACATCGCCGACTTGGATGCCAAGAGTGGCGCCAGTTTGAAGGTAACATGAATTTCATGTTATGACGACGGCAGGGGGAATTATATTAAGCTGTAGTTGTTAAAATTTAATAATACACTTCATAATAAGGTGACTTATAGATTGTCTGATCAACACTTACCCCCTTACGAATAACGGTAACGGTGGTATAGCTATACAATGTATGGTCCTTATCTATCATTGGGACATTTGGATTGGACAGATAAGGACAAAACATTGTATAGCTATACCACCGTTACTCAACGTTTATTAGTAAGGGGGTAATATTATAAAGAGGAAAGAGTTGCTTGTTTGTAACGAATAAATTCAAGAACTACTGGTCCGATTTTAAAAATTCTTTCACTATTAGAATGCTACATTATCCCTGAGTAACATAGGCTACTTTTTATCCCGGAAAAATGAACGGTTCCCGTGGGTTGTCAAAAATACGAATTCTACGCGGACGAAGTAGCTGGCAGAAGCTTATATATTTATATTTAAAGCTGATCGCCTCTCCAACTTGTTTACGATACCTAGTATTTGAATGCATGCTTCATAGGTCGATTAGTTAAGTTAAACGATGCCTTACATAGTTGGTAGTGAGTGACTGCCAACGAAGCTTGCGGTGCCAGGTTTGATTCCTGGTACAGACAAATATTAGTGTTATAGCATGATTAATTGTTTTAAAGTCTTGAATGTTTTCTATATTATCTAAGTATACAGGGTGTCCCAGAAACCAACGTCAACTCGCCTAGGGCTGTTAGAGCAGTTAATAAGCTATCGATTTAACTCCTATGTATGTTCAGCGATTTTTACTAGTTTCGGAGATATAGATCATTTTAATCTGAATTTATGTAATTTTCAAAGTGAAAAGCAAACACTGGGACACACAGTATGGAGAAACAAACTTTCGTATTATATATATTTTTTTAAACATCCAAATAGGTTTAAAAACTTCGCTGATTTGTAATGATTCTAATTATGTAAGATACCACTGAAAAACTTATGAAATAAAACATGAAATTAATGATTTTTCGTGACATGGAAATAACGGAAAACTAGTAAAAATATCTATTGAACTGCGTATACAGTTAATAATAATAAATAATAAATTAAATTTTTATTTACCAACACAAAACAGTACATTAGGTTACACAAGATAAAAAATTGGTTTTACATAAAAGAATATGTACAGTCAAGGAAATGTATTCGCGTACCTTTTTGACTCTTATTGTCATTGTGACAAGAGTGAAAAAGGTACGCGAATACATTTCCTTGACCGTACATAGTAGGTGCGGCAAAATGGACATGAGACTCAGCAACACTGCTGGTTTTCAGTATAGTTGTCTAGTATACAAGCCTAGAGCTCGGTTTGGGACTACTTTTCGTGAAATTGTCCAGCTGATATTTCGATATTTGTTTATTGCTTTATTTTAAGTATGCGTATGTGTTTGGTTGCAGCTCACGATCCTGAACAAGTCCGGGCGCATCTGGACGATGGTGGCGGGCGGCGGCGCCTCCGTGGTCTACACGGACACCATCTGCGAGCTGGGTGCGCATGAGCATTCAGTTTAATATTTATATATGTACCTACAGTGGAGTTCATAATTATGTGTACACTTCAGTGCCTTAACACTTTAATCGCTGGGACAATTCATGTATGGCAGTTTAAACGTGACATTAAATAGACAAGGTACTAAAATGTACACATATTTTTATGAACTCGACTGTACAGTAAGGGAAACTGAAAGTCGTACAGTAGCGGCAAATATTCTGACGACCAATCAAGAACTAGTTAACCAATTATATTGATATTATTCAATTCGTTAGCTGATTAAATAAGGTTCAAAATGGTATACATATAACAAATGTTTGTACATATCATAGTTTAAAAAACCATTGCTGACGTGTTCATAAAAATCTCGTAAATTTAGTATGAAAGCGTCGCTCAATTTCGGTGAGTCACATTTGTAGGTAATCGTTTGAGATGTAAGTACAAATATGATAGATTATTTGGCGCTACTGTATCTTTTTATGTCGTATTCTCATAGTGACAAGAACGAAAAAAATACGTCTTTCGATTTCCTTGAAGATACGTATAAATCTATTCCGTGACTGACTAACTGACAGACATTTCACTCCCATCCATTTCCATTTGACGTCCGAAATTTCTAAACCCAGGACGGGTCGTTGCAAGTGTTTTATAAACGGGCGCCAGATGTCGTATGTGCCCGTTGGCCGCCTCCATAATATGTCGTTTCGGTCGCAGGCGGCGCCGCCGAGCTCGCCAACTACGGCGAGTACTCGGGCGCGCCCACCGAGAGCCAGACGGCCGACTACGCCAAGACCATCTTCAGCCTCATGTGCCGCGAGAAACACCCCAACGGAAAGGTAACCGACATGATATGGACTTTGGCTTAAGACTGCGCCGAGCGTAAGACGCGGACGCCGTTTAGGCATTTTACTCGAATCGCTGCTTGTGTGCGTGACAGAGCACCAGACACGCACACTACTGCAAATTCGCTCGGCCGATTCGAAGTTTGCTATGCTCGACAAAAGTAGCTAACCCAACAATTTAAGAAAAATCTTGGGTGAAATAGTATTTGAAAGATTTAAATTATGGACGTATATTATCGTTTGTTCGAATGAATAAGTTTGTTAAATAAATGAAATGAAATGCATATATATATTTTTTGTGATAAAACTAACTTCGCCGACTAAGACCGAGAAATACTGAGTGAAAAACTCCAAGTACCTACAGTAGAGGATCCGAATAGGAGACGACCATCACCGGGCCATCATCATCAAATTTAATATGTTAAGTAATACATGGCGAATGGGCAGGCTGAAAAATTTCAGTCCAGTATAGTTAATTGAAAACGTAAAAAAGAATTTTGTTTAAAAATTTAAATTTATATTCTATAGCCTGCATACTTTCGATTAGTAAGTAATTTGTCTATTAAACAAGCAAATGCAATTTAAAAAAAAGTTAAGTGTTCAAAAAAATTTCAGCCTACTTATTCGCCATATATTAGGTACTTAACATATTAAATTTGATATAAAATACTTTTTATCAAATAAACAGCCCAGTGAAGGTCGTCACCTATTCGGATCTCAGACCACTAATCATATTTTATATTGTTACTAGCTTTTGCCCGCGACTTCGTCCGCGTAGAACTCAGTTAGTTATCAGAGCAATTATGTTTGCCCCGTTATAATTGTGACATGTTTATCAAATAACCGCTACCAATTTAGGCATTGGCTTTATTATTATTTATATATTGTCATCTAAAATCGGATTGTATTCGTGTACCTTGTAGACTTTGCCAATGACATTCTTTTAGAATTTTAGAATTGAATGACAATCGAACAATCGTTGTAATATAAAGTTATACGAATGGAAACAATCATAAAGCGACTATAATGCAATGAGGTAAGGGTTATTTTAGGAAGTTGTATAAAATTGACTCAACAACGTTTCGAAATATTTATGAAAAGTTTATGCTAAGCACGGAAGTAAATTAATTATTTCGTGTGCTTCCGGCGAAAACCGAATCTTAGTCTAGAATCCGAATCAATTGCACTGTACATAATATTTTGTAAATTAAGTAAAAGATAAATAAGAACGGATAATCGCACAAAAAATACGCACCCTTAATATAATTGATTTTATTATGCACAAACTGATGATAAGTAACCTTTAAGTTAGGTACTGCATACTTATTAGCAATTTTATTTCACACTTCATTTTAAATATCAATCTTACCACATTTTAGTTGTAAATTTTGTATGAAAAACCCTCTCCCCCATTGTAGTCGCCAACTTCGCCATACGGATCATTTTAAATTGTGACCAGTCATATTTGTAAGTCCAGAAATAAGGAAGGCCATAGAAACTCCCCCTAATAAATAGAAAGCTACTTCTTCTTTCTTTATCTTTACCTACGCAGATCACTTTTATTTGCAATCAGGACCCTACATATATACCAATTTTCATACTGCTAAGTCCAGAAATGAGAAAGTTACATATAAACTTCCCCCCCCCCCCTATTTCACCCCCTTAGTGGTTGAATTTCTAAAAATCCTTTCTTAGTGCTCACTTACATCATGAAAGGAACCCCTGTACCAAATTTCAAGTTTCTAGGTACAGTAGTTTCGGCTGTGCGTTGATACATCAGTCAGTCAGTTTAGGCTTTTATATATATAGATTATATATAGGTATATATATGTAATAGAAGATAGATTTTTACATACAAAAGTTTTTTCCCAATAACTCCCGTTCTCGTGGGAATTTTGCAATATCGCGTTGCAAGTAAGCTTTACGTTCATTAGGGTACCTGCATGCCAAATTTCAATCATCTATCTTACGCGGTTTAGATTTTTCATACAAAAGGATTTTCCCGCTAATTCCCGTTCCCGTGGGAATTTCGGGAATTCCTTTCTTAGTGCACCTCTACGGTACCTAAGCTACGTCCCTTCCAAATTTCAAGTGCCTACGTTAATAGAAGATAGATTTTTACATACAAAAGTTTTTTCCCAATAACTCCCGTTCCCGTGGGAATTTTGCAATATCGCGTAGCAAGTAAGCTTTACGTTCATTAGGGAACCTGCATGCCAAATTTCAATCATCTATCTTACGCGGTTTAGATTTTTCATACAAAAGGATTTTCCCGCTAATTCCCGTTCCCGTGGGAAATTCGGGAATTCCTTTCTTAGTGCACCTCTACGGTACCTAAGCTACGTCCCTTCCAAATTTCAAGTGCCTACGTTTAGCCGTTTAGGCTGTGCGTTGATATGTCAGTCAGTCAGTCAGTTTCTCCTTTTATATATTTTGATGTATGTTAGTCTGTAAGGTAAGGTCAGGCGGGGCTATTCCGACAGAGGGAGTAAATGCGTCATTTGAGTTTTTAACGACGTTACAAACTATTTTAACGCCCTTTTATAGTACTTTAAGTACATACATTTTTATAAAAGGGAGCCAAAATATTTTTTAAACGTCATACTTAGTTATTTTCTTAAAAAACTCAAATGACACATTAAGCATTCTGTCGGAATAGCCCCGCCTGACCTAATTTGTAGTTTAGGTAATCGTTTGGTGAAAATATTATTCTATAAATGAAAAATAAAATTAACTCATATTTTTATTGCTTTTTCGCTTTCCCATTGTCACTGAAACAAAAAAAAACATATATTAAATAGGTCGTAACAAGCAAAACCGCGGGAAAATGATTGTCATGTATTGAAACTGTATAAATGTGCTTCGTCATATTTGCTCAACTATCTTAATAGAGATAACTCATCGCCGCCCTTGAAATAGATGCCGTTGAGGAGTTCTCGTGGCTATCTGTGGTCTTCACCATCAGTTCCACTTCACTAAATGATACTTTCTGAATGCTAATGCCGGATTTATTACTGAAAATACTAAAATAGCAATATGTATGCCTATAATATTTGAGGAGTTTCCTCAATTCCTTACGGATCCCATCATCAGATACCAATATGGTGACAATGGGACTACTTCGGAAGTATGCCATATCAATCAAAAAAATAATTTTCAAAATCGGTTTATAATTGACGGAGAAATCGTTGAACATACCTACATAAAGAAAATACAAACATCGGAACATAGAACCTCCTCCTTTTTTGAAGTCGGTTTAAGTCAAAACAATATTTAAAATAAAAAAATCGTAACGAATAAATAAAAGTAACGAAAAAAATATAAACTTAAAAAACAAACTTACCTCGTTTTACTACGCGTAGTAGAGTATACGTACACAACGGACTGCGATCGGTTTCCAAGGTCAAGTGGTTGCGCAAAGAGACGTCACCTCGCTCTGAGCTCTCGTGGTCGACTAAATTTTTCACCGCGTGAGCCGCTTATTATATTGAACGCCGCACGCCCATAGTAATTTTGTATGGCAGATTCAAGGAGCTTTTTTAAAAAATCATATTTAAATAACCACGCTACATTTATAAATACTAAAAATGGGTTTTTGTAGTTTAATTGTTTGTGATTTATTTACATTGAAGTTTAAAATTAGCTTTTTGATTTTTTTATTCAAATGGAACTAAATGCTGGAGTGCTTTTCTTTAGTTTTTTTCCAAATTAAAGTTGATGTATTTATTAAACAATAAATGATTTCTTCTTATTAAAGATGTGTTATTGTAAACACATTCTTTGCGGTCGTAAATAAATTTTTATTTAAATTTTTACTAAAAGGGTATGGGCTACAGGACCTTAACCGTGAGTACTGTTTTGGCGAATTTTGCACGGCGCAGTCTTAAGCAGCAAAAAAATTACAAAAATATATATGAAAACTTATGTACGAATCTGCTTCTAGACATACGAAGGGTACCTTGAACGAGAAAGGCCCTTTCGAGCCTTTTGAATCTTTCGCGTTCGGGTAAAATAGACAAATAATGCCATTGTTTTGATAACGCTGCCGTCTACACATTGCGGTTATCTGTCAAATATTCCAAATACGCAACGCCGAGTGAAGTGTCACCAGAAGAGAGATTCATTAATTTTGTCGTAATCTCTTTGTCGTGAGTCTCGTGACTAGAACTTGTCATCATGACAGGGTTATAATCAGTCGGCAGGGGTGAGCAATTTTTACGTCATTAATGTCAAGTGTAGATATTAATATAGATACACCTTAAAAAGAAATATTAAGAGAAAATAAAACTTCATTGATTATAATTGAACTACAATGACAATGCATTATGTACAAAACGAGTAACTACGTTTATTTATTTATTCTAAATTTTCTTTGTTATTGTAATAAATAACTATTTTTTTTGTATATTTTCAATTTTCAACGCATTTATTCTTGATTGTTTTGATGGCGACGTAAAGATCGTAGCAGAAAGGCAGCCTAAATAAAATAATTTCATTCATTAGTTATTAAATTACACCACTCTACCACTGAATGAAAAGGTATGTCGGGCAATTCCATGGCAGAGAGTAACGCAAGTTACCATTTTCTAGCCTTCGGCTTGTTTTTTTTGGTTATATTGTTAAATAGAAGAATTCTTTTATCTCTATATACGTGTTTAAATTCATATCTAGAAATATATTAGCATAAAAATTTGAAAAAACCACGAATTGAAATAGTAACTTTCGTTACATTATCGTGGAATTACCCTGTCCATGTTATGCAAACTCTGAAAACAGCTCACCCGTGCCGAGCTCTGGTTGTAATATAATTGTGACTTAACAACTAAACTGGTTGACTGTACATCCATCATCATCACCAGGTGCTGATCATCGGCGGCGGCATCGCGAACTTCACGAACGTGGCGGACACGTTCCGCGGCATCATCACCGCCATCGACACGTACAAGGACGCGCTCATCCAGTACAACATCACCATCTTCGTGCGCCGCGGCGGGCCCAACTACCAGGAGGGGCTCAGGTGAGTGTCACAAGGGAGACTCCCACTGCTGGGGGGACATTCTGAAGCCGTCTATTTTTTTATCTCTATATATATAAAAGGCAAAACTGACTGACTGACATATCAACGCACAGCCGAAACTACTGTACCTAGAAACTTGAAATTTGGTACAGGGGTTCCTTGCATGATGTAAGTGAGTACTAAGAAAGGATTTTCCGAATATCGACCCCCAATGGGAAGAAATGGGGGGGGGGGAGTAGCGGGAAACTAATTCTACGCGTACGAAGTCGCGGGCGTCCTCTAGTCTCTTATATATTTTTAATAACCTTTAACTTTCGGGTAGTCAACTTAACTCACTAGTACTAGTAGTAGTAGTGCTGTTACTAGTTACTCTCTCATAGTCCAAATTGTTATAAAGTTATGTCATATAAACTATAAATTGTGTTTTAATTTGTACATAATTAGTCACCTTAGTAACTTTTTATGATATCGTGATTTGTTTGTTGGAAACTAGTTTCGTGTAGGGGTTTTTTAAAGGTGAAAAAATAAAAGTTATATTATGGTTCATATCTGTAGGTTCATTGCGAACTTTACAATTTGTGATTAAAATCTCTTTTTTTGAGTGGCTAGACATGGTCTTTTCTTTAATTATAATATAATGCATGTTCAATTAATTTAATATTAAACTCATTTTTTTTTTCAATTTAATTGGATTAATTATTAATTAACTATCGTCGTGTAACGTTTTGAAATATTGTATAAGTACCTATAAAATAGACGCTATCTATCTATTTAATGTTGACTTGAAGTCACCCTTCGCGCTAGCCCATAAGGCAGAGCTTCCTACCGCTTTGCCTGACTTTATCTTCGAACATGATTAATGATGATGTCCGTGTGTACGGTCGGCCTTATAACAAGCTGTACACTTTAGTGTTTTGTCACTTTAACGTCATGTTTGAACGGCTGCACTAATCTGTGAAAGGCGTTAAAGCGACAAGGTACAAAAGTGTGCAGCTTCTTATAAGGCTGACTGTACAGACAAATGCGCGAGGTGGGTCACCGGCTGCGCATCCCGCTGTACGTGTTCGGGCCCGAGGCCAGCATGACGGCCATCGTGGGGCTGGCGCTGGGCCGCGCGCCCGTGCCCGCCGACCACCAGCTCGACTACGCGCCCAAGCAGCTGCCCAAGCCCGCGCCCTGCGTGAGTCTTTATATAACTTATATAATGACCGTTGCCATGGTAATAACTGTTCTATAATCATTATTATACCATTGTTATTACCATGGTTACGCGCATGCTTTTTTCTTACAATACAGTGAAATGGTCTTTATTTAAAACAGAAACAATCATCGGTAGAAATAAAAAAAACGTAAATAAAAAAAAAATGGGAATCTACCCGGCTTCTGCCGTCTCAATATTGTCGATCCTAAAACTAAGTCAATATAAACGTTAATTTTATATATGAACAACTCACACTTGACCAAAAAATTTACTATGCCAATATCGTTTTCACAAAAGAAGACCTTAGACAGTCGTCCTGTATCTTCTATGGTTTCGGATGTTCTAATACCGTCCAAGTTAAAAAACACACTATGTAGATGACGGTATCCAAACATGTAATCGGGTTTTGAAAGCTTGCTTCTTGTTAAGCCCCGGCTACACTACGTCCTGCCTGCGCGCATGCCTGTACAAGCCAGTCTGCGCGGTGAAGCGCGTGCTTGAGGACGGCTACACGGTAGCACGCACAAGCTCAAAAACGCGTCTTGTGCATTCGTTGACCAGCCAAAGATTGGCCTACACAGTTCATAGTTTTCACAGTTTTAACAGTTTTTGCTCATCCAAGCCGCGCTTCAGTCCAAGCAATAAAATTATGCACTATTTATTAATAAAATTATTTTTCGCAATATTTGAACACACCACGTTTGAAGTGCCCGTGTTACCCTTACCGTGTGGCCACTGTTCCACGTTTGACTTTGCTATTTTAACTGCGCAGGCAAGATGTAGCATGTAGCCATGTTATGAGAGTTGTGGGGTAATAGTTGGGTGCGATAATAATGATGATGGTTCGTCCTTTCGCCAGCCGAAGCCGACGATCGAGCTGCCGGAGCTGACGCCGCGCCTGCTGGAGCTGGTGTGCTCGCAGTCGCCGGCGCGCGGCGCGCTCGGCCCGCCGCTCAGCTCCGCCAAGCCGCTGTTCAGCGACCGGACCAAGGCCATCATCTGGGGCATGCAGAACCGCGCCATACAGGTAACATGCTGGAGCTGCTGTGCTCGCAGTTGCAGAAATAGTTTACGTTAGCGTTAACATTGACGTTAAATTTTCGTATATCGTCGTCGAGTGGTAAAGGTGAATGAAGTCATTCAATTAAGCTATGAACTGCTCTTGTCGGTGAAATAACTGCCACTTTTCTTTTTTCTCTGCCATTGGCCTTGTCTTATTTAAGTACGCCTAGGTCTTTCTCTTCCTCTTTTTAAATGAACTTTCGTACCGTATTAGGTGTTCCATCATCATCTTCTCTACATTCTATTGCTTTTGAAATAGTATTTTTTTATTCGACATCTACAATAATACCTGTTCGTTGGTTTTCTTCTTCAAGTATAGGTAAAATGCCGTGTGTGCGTGTTTCCAGGGCATGCTGGACTTCGACTACATCTGCCGGCGCTCGGAGCCGTCCGTGGTGGCCATCGTGTACCCGTTCACGGCCGACCACAAGCAGAAGTACTACTTCGGCAACAAGGAGGTCTTCATCCCAGGTACATTATCTATACTTAATTATTAATTTGCTTTATTTCTTTCTTTCAAATATACTATTTTCGTATGTTTGGTGAGTTTAATTTAAATACTACAGTCAATATCCAAATGTCATCAGAATGATGTATACGAGTAGTAGCATTTTAACGGTAGTGAGATGATGATGATGATTATGATGATGATGATGATGATGATGATGATGATGATGATGATGATGATGATGATGATGATGATGATGATGATGATGATGATGATGATGATGATGATGATGATGATGATGATGATGACGATGACGATGACGATGACGACGATGATGATGATGATGATGATGATGACGATGACGATGACGATGACGACGATGATGATGATGATGATGATGATGATGATGATGATGATGATGAAAATGAAGATGGTGGTGGTGATGATGCTGATGAGGGTGATGTGTGCGCAGTGTTCTCGGACATGGACGTGGCGATGCGCAAGCACCAGGAGGCCACGGTGCTGGTCAACTTCGCCTCGCTGCGCTCCGCCTACGACAGCTCCATGCAGGTAACCAACTAAATACGGGTACGCTACATAGTTCTATAGATACATTTCCATTGAAGACTTTCATTTTTGATATTCCTCAGTACCTAACAATCTATTTAAAAATAGCTTCAGCGTAGCATCAACAGCATCTTGTGTTACTCAACTTAAGTTTATTTAAGTCAATTTGGCAAATATTTTATGGGTTAGCTGACTCAGTGTAAGGCCGTTAGGACTCTAGTTGTGAGAATGATGATTTCTCAGATCCCACTTATCATCACATGGCCAGTGTACTCGTTGTGCCTTATACTACTACTTCTACTTGTCATATCATAATAAGTAGAGTATCTAACAGCGACGTGGTTGTTTGTCGCAGGCGATGCAGCACCCGCAGATCAACACCATCGTCATCATCGCGGAGGGCATCCCCGAGAACATGACCAGGAAGATCATCAAGCTCGCCGACTCGCGCGGGGTCAGTACTACCACTTGTTAGCACCATATCATCGTCATCGGTCTCTAACGGCGATGACGTCTATTTCTATGACAGACGATTATGTACAATATCTCTGTTAGATCTTAATAACTTAGTCACAGGTCGTAAAAAGAGCTCCGAGCGGCTAGTGGAGGGGATATGTTTGCGCATGTTGTATAATGATAAACCAATCATAGATAAAAGTGTATTACTGGGAACCAATAGCGTGGCAGCAAAGTGAACACTCCCCCCGTCGCCCCCACCAATTTGACCCGTAATTTGCTCACTTAGGTAGGTCGCTCAGAGCTCTTTTTATGTGTGTCGACTTGTAGTTACATTTGTCTTACAAACCAATACGAGACTGTGTGTGCGATGGATGATTTAGTGTCGCAGACGTGCTGCTTCGCGCTCCTGTTAAAACCAACGAGGAAAGGCTGCCAATGTACCAGTATCTTTAATCGATTTAAAACTAGAACATCAATGCCATATTTCGTTTCCGCATTCTACGTTCGTTCGATTTGATAGAATACAACTTGTCTAGATCTACTAGAGTTGACATGTTTACCAATTTATCTATTGAAATCAATTTACAACGGTTTTATGTCTAGCCTTAATACTTTATAGTAGTGGTAAAAAATAATTCTTGTATTAACAAAAAACATTGCACGGGACCCTATTACTAAGGCTCCGCTTTCCGTCTGTCTGTCTGTCTGTCACCAGGCTGTATCTCATGAACCGTGATAGCTAGAGAGTTGAAATGTTCACAGATGATGTATTTCTGTTGCCACTTTAACGACAAATACTAAAAACAAAAAAAAAAGTTTTTTGCTTTATATTAATAACGGCAACAGGTGGACACTTTAAATATTCACAGAATATTTAGTTGTATGTTCACTTTGAAAATAAGTAATTAAAATAAAATAAACATTTAAGGGGGGCTCCCATTCAAAAACGTGATTTTTTATAGTTTTTTTTTTATGTACGGAACCCTTCGTGCGCGGGTCCGACTCGCACTTGTCCGGTTTTTGTTATTCTTATGATTGTTAACATGAATGATCTAGTTAGTTGTGTTGACGTCGTGTTCTGTGGCAGGTGAACATCATCGGGCCGGCCACGGTGGGCGGCATCAAGCCGGGCTGCTTCAAGATCGGCAACACGGCCGGCATGATCGACAACATCGTCGACAGCAAGCTGTACCGCGCCGGCAGGTAACCGCCAGCTCTAGTACCATCGATATGTAGTCATCTCTATCCTTAGTGCAACGAGTCAACCCTTAAGTCACAAACGTACTCAAAGCTTAGGCGGTGCGACCTTGATTAAAATCGCCCAAGACATGCCGTTTTTTTTTTGCCTCTGTAAGTTTAAATCAATCTACGGGAACGGGTTTGAGTGCAGAAGTGTGAGAGCCAGAAGCCATGTTATAACTTTTTTTTCACACTTCACGGTTAGTTTAGTTTGTAGCGACCCTGCCTACGAAGCTAACGTCTCAGGTTCGATGCCCATGAAGGAAATGATTTGTATGATGAAATTAATGAACCTAAATATTTTTGTTTCTAAGTATTACATGTGTCGCCATAGTGTTGAGTAATACCTACAGTGTAGTCAACAAACAAGGCATTTAGCATATCTTTACTCCACTCTATTGTTATTTTTTGTCTTCTCTGAGTACTCATCAAATTATAATTATAATATTATAATTCTGCTCTAGCGTGGCGTACGTGTCCCGGTCGGGCGGCATGAGCAACGAGCTGAACAACATCATCTCGAAGGAGGCGGACGGCGTGTGCGAGGGCGTCGCCATCGGCGGCGACCGGTACCCCGGGACCACCTTCATCGACCACCTGCTGCGGTCAGTACACGGGGACACGGACACAGACACACACACACACACACACACACACACACACACACACACACACACACACACACACATATGCTCACACATGCACACGCACACCCTAACCTTGCAAAAGATCCTACGTCCACTGATTTCGGATAACTATTTATGTACGTTGTTTGTGTAGGTCGATTACTATTTAGGTATATGTAAACGGCTATCGTCGTGGATTGAAAACATTACACCCATAGTACAGTTAAAATTATTTTCCAAGCCGTCAAAAATATCTACACACCCCTATGCCACTAATAATAAGGTCCAATTTACATGAATTTATCGCGATGGTCGCATAAATAACTGTGCTTTTCACTGTACAAGCCAGACCTCAGTTTGGGAATGAGCCAATTTCTGCCAGTTTGTCCCCTTTATAACCTGAACCCTTTGGCAGTTTTCCCAGCAATATTTTAAAAATTGTTAATAATTATGTAGCTCTGCCTACCCCACTCTGGTAATGAAGGCGTGAGTGTATGTATGTATGTATGTTTTGAATGTTTGTAATGTCCGGGCAGGTTCGAGACGGACCCGAACGTGAAGATGCTGGTGCTGCTGGGCGAGGTGGGCGGCGTGGAGGAGTACCACGTGGTGCGCGCCATCAAGGAGGGCCACATCAAGAAGCCCATGGTCGCCTGGTGCATCGGCACCTGCTCCGGTGAGACAACACACATTACTCATATTTATTCAGTGAATCATCAAGGAGGGCCACATCAAGAAGCCCATGGTCGCCTGGTGCATCGGCACCTGCTCCGGTGAGACAACACACATTACTCATATTTATTCAGTGAATCATCAAGGAGGGCCACATCAAGAAGCCCATGGTCGCCTGGTGCATCGGCACCTGCTCCGGTGAGACAACACACATTACTCATATTTATTCAGTGAATCATCAAGGAGGGCCACATCAAGAAGCCCATGGTCGCCTGGTGCATCGGCACCTGCTCCGGTGAGACAACACACATTACTCATATTTATTCAGTGAATCATCAAGGAGGGCCACATCAAGAAGCCCATGGTCGCCTGGTGCATCGGCACCTGCTCCGGTGAGACAACACACATTACTCATATTTATTCAGTGAATCATCAAGGAGGGCCACATCAAGAAGCCCATGGTCGCCTGGTGCATCGGCACCTGCTCCGGTGAGACAACACACATTACTCATATTTATTCAGTGAATCATCAAGGAGGGCCACATCAAGAAGCCCATGGTCGCCTGGTGCATCGGCACCTGCTCCGGTGAGACAACACACATTACTCATATTTATTCAGTGAATCATCAAGGAGGGCCACATCAAGAAGCCCATGGTCGCCTGGTGCATCGGCACCTGCTCCGGTGAGACAACACACATTACTCATATTTATTCAGTGAATCATCAAGGAGGGCCACATCAAGAAGCCCATGGTCGCCTGGTGCATCGGCACCTGCTCCGGTGAGACAACACACATTACTCATATTTATTCAGTGAATCATCAAGGAGGGCCACATCAAGAAGCCCATGGTCGCCTGGTGCATCGGCACCTGCTCCGGTGAGACAACACACATTACTCATATTTATTCAGTGAATCATCAAGGAGGGCCACATCAAGAAGCCCATGGTCGCCTGGTGCATCGGCACCTGCTCCGGTGAGACAACACACATTACTCATATTTATTCAGTGAATCATCAAGGAGGGCCACATCAAGAAGCCCATGGTCGCCTGGTGCATCGGCACCTGCTCCGGTGAGACAACACACATTACTCATATTTATTCAGTGAATCATCAAGGAGGGCCACATCAAGAAGCCCATGGTCGCCTGGTGCATCGGCACCTGCTCCGGTGAGACAACACACATTACTCATATTTATTCAGTGAATCATCAAGGAGGGCCACATCAAGAAGCCCATGGTCGCCTGGTGCATCGGCACCTGCTCCGGTGAGACAACACACATTACTCATATTTATTCAGTGAATCATCAAGGAGGGCCACATCAAGAAGCCCATGGTCGCCTGGTGCATCGGCACCTGCTCCGGTGAGACAACACACATTACTCATATTTATTCAGTGAATCATCAAGGAGGGCCACATCAAGAAGCCCATGGTCGCCTGGTGCATCGGCACCTGCTCCGGTGAGACAACACACATTACTCATATTTATTCAGTGAATCATCAAGGAGGGCCACATCAAGAAGCCCATGGTCGCCTGGTGCATCGGCACCTGCTCCGGTGAGACAACACACATTACTCATATTTATTCAGTGAATCATCAAGGAGGGCCACATCAAGAAGCCCATGGTCGCCTGGTGCATCGGCACCTGCTCCGGTGAGACAACACACATTACTCATATTTATTCAGTGAATCATCAAGGAGGGCCACATCAAGAAGCCCATGGTCGCCTGGTGCATCGGCACCTGCTCCGGTGAGACAACTAACATTACTCATATTGGGTCCTTACCTATGAAATTGACGTTATTTTTACGTGTTTTATTTCGTACGGAATTTATTCATTTCAATTTTAACTTCCAAATTATTTTTAAATTTCATTAGTACAATATGTTACAAAGGTTTTAGATACAAATAATATGGTTCAATTTCTTACTTAGTGTTTAAAATTAAAGTGTGAACTCAACTCTTTTCATGTGCTGTGAGTTCAAGTGTTTCAATTACGCAGAGTTTTATGAAGCTAACTATTTTTAAGTAATTAAGATATGTATAATATAGCTTAGAAGTGTCCAATATTCCTGACAGAATAGGTAAGGACCTAATATTTTATTCAGTGAATTGGCCGCATGAGGGCTCTTCTACACGTCATCTATCTTAAATTGAAGATAGTCAATGACCATTGATTCGAACTTTTCGACGTTACGAATTTTTTTCAGCGTTGATGAGAAAAGTTTGAAACATCGGGAGTTGAATCCTTATATTGCTTTTTTTTTAATGAGTATTAGTTGCTTAAATGTGTTATTTTAATTATAAATTACCGCATAGATAGAGTCCGATTATATTGAAAACATTAATAGAAAGTAGTGGTCTTTCTCTACGAGCAGTCAAACACAGCCTGCAAATATCTGACCCGTCCGAATGTAGGAGCGCAATAGGAAATATTCATGTTTTTTTTACATCTTCAATAAAAGCTGATTCATGTAACAAACAGTTGAGAAAAATCATTTTAATAGTTATAAAAATAACCATTGGATAAGCCGACCAAGATCTCTTTCTAGCAAAACAGAATTTACCATGAAGTTTATACGGCCGACCTGTTACATGACGTCACAGTGCATATTGGATCTCTCTGTCTAATCGCTGTGTAATTAGTAGTTTCAAATGCTTCTATCATCCATTTTTTTGACCGATTTTCATTTCACTACACTGCGATAGCACTTAGAAGATGCTTCGGGTTTGTACTTGTCTCTCACTCGCTCTCATACGCTCTTATTAAGAGCGAGTGAGAGAGAAGTACAAACCCGAAGCATCTAAGTGCTCACAGACAGTACGGTATTTTCATATTTTGTTGAGACATGCGATTTAAAAAGTCCATGCATATTTCGTACTAGAGGACGCCCGCGACTTCGTACGCGTAGAATTAGTTTCCCGCTACTCCCCCCCATTTCTTCCCGTTGGGGGTCGATTTTCGGAAAATCCTTTCTTAGTGCTCACTTACATCATGAAAGGAACCCCTGTACCAAATTTCAAGTTTATTTTGACATTGTAATGGTATGTGTGCAGACATGTTCACGTCGGAGGTCCAGTTCGGGCACGCGGGCTCGCTGGCCGGCTCTGCGCTGGAGAAGGCGTTCGCCAAGAACGAGGCGCTGCGCGCGGCCGGCGTCACCGTGCCCGCCAGCTTCGACAGCCTGGGCGGCGCCGTGCGCCAGGTCTACCAGGCGCTGGTCGCCGCCGGCAAGATCATCGTCAAGGAGGAGGAGGAACCGCCCAAGGTGCCCATGGACTACGACTGGGCTAGGGTGAGTTTCATGACCAACATTTATTTTTCTCCAGCATACAATACTTAAGGGATCCTTCACTGAGTAAACGCACTGCGTTCAATACAGATTTGTGATTAGTCCTTTTTGACCGACATTTTGTTTATGAGACGATTTGAACCACCATGTGCGTTCATGAGCACTGTGAGACCTCATAGTGACGTTTGTGAATACGGGTGTTAGAAATGTTCTTATTATTAAAAAAAAGAAGACATGAAGTTCAACATTTATGATTCGTGCAACTCCCACCTATAACCGCACCGTCGATGACTTGCTACAAAAGTATGAAAATTCATTACTGGCCGCTTTTTATCGACATTTAATATGTTTAAGAACAGCAATATGCGAGCCTCGGCTGGAAAAAGCGGTTTGTGGACTTTTACATAGTGCGATCTTGGCTCATAATCATCCAACAACTTTACAGGGCCGAGAGTCTAGGTGGTAAAAACCATAACGACTTTGACCGTATTTTCAACGTTTTCATAGCTCTTATTTACTTGACAGTAATGGCGGCCGAGTTAAAAAAAATACCATAACAGATCAAAGACAATATGGTCTTTACCGCCTAAAGTTGCGGCCCTGATCGGGTTCTACTATCTTCACTCCTAAGGAAAACGCGACCTTAAACAGAGTGTCTCAAAATACTTGTTATTACTTTTATGGTGTAGTTAAGGTAGATCAAAAAAATATAGTTGTTTTGTTCGTTTAGCGACACCGTTTATATAAATGGTAAATATTTCCAGAAACTGGGTCTGATCCGCAAGCCGGCGGCGTTCATCAGCACGATCTGCGACGAGCGCGGGCAGGAGCTGACGTACTGCGGCGTGCCCATCTCCGCCGTGCTGGAGCGCCAGCTCGGCGTCGGCGGCACCATCAGCCTGCTCTGGTACACACCACACACTATACACTGGGTCTGATCCGCGAGCCGGCGGCGTTCATCAGCACGATCTGCGACGAGCGCGGGCAGGAGCTGACGTACTGCGGCGTGCCCATCTCCGCCGTGCTGGAGCGCCAGCTCGGCGTCGGCGGCACCATCAGCCTGCTCTGGTACACACCATACACTATAGACTGGGTCTGATCCGCGAGCCGGCGGCGTTCATCAGCACGATCTGCGACGAGCGCGGGCAGGAGCTGACGTACTGCGGCGTGCCCATCTCCGCCGTGCTGGAGCGCCAGCTCGGCGTCGGCGGCACCATCAGCCTGCTCTGGTACACACCATACACTATACACTGGGTCTGATCAAGCAAGCAAGCCGGCGGCGTTCATCTTTTACTTCGACATAGTTACTTCGTCAGTAATTTTTTACAAGTCAATGCCTAATCCTGGCCGGGAATGGCCGTGGCACAGTCAAAATAATTCTTAAAACGAAAAATATAAAAGTATTATAAAAAAATATGTCGTAATGAAACGCAACGTTATGTATTTTTTTTTAAGACAATAGGAATAGTACAAACATAAGGAAAGATGACTGTTAGATTAAGATATTGTTGTATTGTTGTGCAGGTTCCAGCGCGAGCTGCCGGATTGGGCGAACAAATTCTTCGAGCTGGTGCTGATCGTGACGGCGGACCACGGGCCGGCCGTGTCGGGCGCGCACAACACCATGGTCACGGCGCGCGCCGGCAAGGACCTCATCTCCTCCGTCGTCAGCGGCCTGCTCACCATCGTGAGTACACTCCACGATACACCACACGCGACACACGAAACACCACACACGACACACGACACACCACACCACACAGAGACACGACGCACCACACACGACATACCAAACACTACACACGATACACGAGACACAACACCACACACGACACACAAGGCACGAGACACGACACACCACACACGACACACTACACATGACACACCACACACGGCACACCACACACGACACACGACACGACACACAAGACACGAGACACGACACACGACACTAGAGACACGACACACCACTCACGACACACGACATACTACACAAGATACACCACACACGACACTGAACACGACACGTAAAATTTCGTACAAATATTAAAATGTATATTAACAAAAAGTAATAGATCTGATATAAGTGTGTGTGTATGGCAGGGCGACCGGTTCGGCGGCGCGCTGGACCGCGCGGCGGCGGACTTCTGCGCCGCCTACGACAAGGGCCAGCACCCGCAGGAGTTCGTCAACGAGAAGCGCGCGCGCGGCGAGCTCATTATGGGCATCGGCCACAGGTACCCGACCACACACCTAGATATCCTACATACCACCAATGCATGTACTTTGCGTGTATCTAAGTAGAGCGGTGCACCATTTGTCGGTCAGTCGCGCTCATGGGCATCGGGCACAGGTACCCGACCACAGACCTAGATATCCTACATACCGCCAATGCATGTACTTTGCGTGTATCTAAGTAGGGCGGTGCACCATTTGCCGGTCAGTCGCGCTCCTGTCGTTCTAACCGTCGGGCTGCGTTCGTCCTCTCACCGCAAAGGCCTACTGAGTACTAGTCGGCCGGTCGATATCATATCCGTAATCATTAATCGTGTTTCACGAAATTAAATAGTTTTTTTTTTATTTTGCACAGTTGTCATTTTGAGGTTATTTCCACGCCCTAAAAATTGTCTATATACAATCACTGAAAATGGCGATAATCCTCCATTCACAAACACCGTGATTAGTTGTTTAAGGGTTTCCAAAGTAAATTAAAGTGTCGTTTTATGCCCTAGGGATTAAATACATGACTTTAGTCCGCCTATACAAGGCTATTATGAGTCACTTTATAGCCTGTGAAGTGAAATAGTAGATTGTTCAACAAGGGACTAAAACAAGCCATAATGACACGAGATGTTTAGCCACGCGAGCGAGCCAGCGAGCGAGAGTGGCTATAGTTCGAGTGTCATGATGGTTGTTTAGTCTCGCGTTAAACACTCTACTTTTCACTTTGAATGCGAGGAAAAAAAACAACGTTCAGTGCCGGATTAGCCACGTACCTAGCAAGAGTAGCAAATGCTACGGGCCCCGCGCATCCACGTCTAACCTCTAAAATGGTAGTACTTACATCAGTATGCGTATGCGTGTACTCATATGCATCAGGGTTGACGATAAGATGAATAATCCAGTCGATATTCTCCACCAGATTAACCTAAAACAAACACCCACGCAAAATAGGTGCATATCTAAGTCGCTCAGTTGCGGAAATAAGACCGCCACAACCTGTAACCTAAAACAAACCCAGGGGTCTCTTTATAGAATTTGCTACGGACCCCGACGGGCTTGCTCAATCCAGCACTGACCTGACGAAGTTCTATACACATTTACAATATTGATTATAAGAAAGTTTCTTACAAATTTGTTCCGCGGTTTTTTTCTTTTCTTTTTTTTGTTAAGTGCCGCTTTAAATGCTTGCATATTTAGTCAACAGGTTTAAACTTAAATACTATTTTAAAACTAATTGGACCAAGCATAATTAAATGAATTCATCCTTAATATAATTAAATATATTCATATTCGTAATCATTAATCGTGTTTCACGAAATTAAATCATTTTTATTTGTATTTTTTCACAGTTGTCATTTTGAGGTTATTTCCACGCGCTAAAAATTGTCTATACCACAGAATAAAAACTAGAGGCATAGAAACCATACTAAATAGGCAGAAAATACATTATGGTTGACTTCCTTTTACTTACGGTTTTCATAGTGAGTTGGAAAGAGATCGTCACAAGGCGTGATTTGGACCTTTAAGCACCAGTGTGGAAGAAAGTAACGCCAAAGAAGACCGGTCGTTGATTTGACGTTTCTTCACCTTCTGATCATGACAGATTAAAGAAGAAAAGACACCTAGTTTTTGTTTCTTTTCCTCTTATCAAAATGTAATCTATAAAGTAGAGACAAGTAGCTGGTGCAACGTTCATCTTATTGCACGGCTTCTTTGCCTTTAGTCTTTATTCTGTGGTCTATACAAAAAGACTGAAAATAGCAATAAATCCTCCATTCACAAACACCGTGATTGGATGTTAAGGGGATTCCAAAGTAAATTAAAACAATTTTAATTTAATCCCTAGAGATTAAAAAGGAACTTTAGTCCCGATGTGCAGAGACTAAAGTAACATTTTAAGAGCATGAGAAGTGAAAAGAATATTAGTATTGTCCTGTATCTGTGTCCGTCCACTCCACCCTGATTGACCCATGATTCGTGGTGGCAGGGTGAAGAGCATCAACAACCCGGACTCGCGCGTGCGCGAGCTGAAGGCGTACGTGACGGCGCGCTGGCCGGCGTGGCCGGTGACGCGCTACGCGCTGGACGTGGAGGCCGTCACCACGCGCAAGAAGCCCAACCTCATCCTCAACGTGGACGGCATCGTCGCCGCCGCCATGGTCGACCTGTTCCGGCACACCAACCTGTTCACCGCGTGAGTACTGCCCACTGCCCACTGCCCAGTGCCCACTGCCCATTGCCCATTGCCCATTGCCCATTGCCCATTGCCCATTGCCCATTGCCCATTGCCCATTGCCCAGTGCCCAGTGCCCAGTGCCCAGTGCCCAGTGCCCAGTGCCCAGTGCCCAGTGCCCACTGCCCATCTGATCTGATCTAGTGCAAACGAAGTAAACTAGAATCTCTTTTGTTTTTATGATTCATGATTAGTCATGATCAAATTAGAAAATTGACTTTATTTTTAACCGACTTCAAAAAAAAGGAGGAGGTTCTCAATTCGTCGGAATATTTTTTTTTTTTTTTTTATGTATGTTCCCCGATTACTCGAAGACTACTGGACCGATTTGAAATTTTTTTTCGGTGTTCGAATGGGTATACTTTCTAGTTGGTCCCATTGTCAGCACGTCACGATCTGATGATGGGATCTTGGAGAAATCAAGGGAACTCCTCAAATATTGTATGCAAATATATAGCGATTTTAGTATTTTTAGTAACAAGTGTAGCATTTTTAACCGACTTCAAAAAAAAGGAGGAGGTTCTCAATTCGTCGGAATATTTTTTATTTTTTTTTATGTATGTTCCCCGATTACTCGAAGACTACAGGACCGATTTGAAATTTTTTTTCGGTGTTCGAATGGGTATACTTTCTAGTTGGTCCCATTGTCAGCACGTCACGATCTGATGATGGGATCTTGGAGAAATCAAGGGAACTCCTCAAATATTGTATGCAAATATATAGCGATTTTAGTATTTTTAGTAACAAGTGTAGCATTTTTAACCGACTTCAAAAAAAAGGAGGAGGTTCTCAATTCGTCGGAATATTTTTTATTTTTTTTTATGTATGTTCCCCGATTACTCGAAGACTACTGGACCGATTTGAAATTTTTTTTCGGTGTTCGAATGGGTATACTTTCTAGTTGGTCCCATTGTCAGCACGTCACGATCTGATGATGGGATCTTGGAGAAATCAAGGGAACTCCTCGAATATTGTATGCAAATATATAGCGATTTTAGTATTTTTAGTAACAAGTGTAGCATTTGCATTCAGAAAGTGTCACTTGGTGATGCGGAACTGATGATGAAGACCACAGATGGCCACCGGAACTCCTCAACGGTACCGATTTCAAGGGTGGCGATAAGATATCTCGATTAAGATAGTTGAGCGACTACAACGAAGCACATTTAATTGTTTTAAAATGACTATGATTTTCCCGCGGCGTTGCTTGCGGCGAGCTTGAAATGTATTAAAGTTTCATATATCAACTAAGAAGTGGGACTACATAAGCTTATTATGATCACTAAAAAGTGTAAAATAAAATAAATGTTTAATAAAACAAAAAACCGCCTTCAAAAAAGTAAAAAATAACTTCTACTACTAGGTACTTAGTAGTAGGTACCTATCATATTAGGTTAGTCTAACTGAAGTCGGCGACTACAATATTTTCAACAAAAAGCCGACTTCAGTTGGACTAACCTAATATGATAGGTACCTACTACTAAGTACCTAGTAGTAGATGTTATTTTTTACTTTTTTGAAGGCGGTTTTTTGTTTTTTAAAACATTTATATTCACAATATATTCATATTCCATTGACAAATTTCGTCGTATGGGGGCCTTAGGAGGGTAATTTACTCCATTTCTGCTTGTAAGTGAACGCCTTTCCTAAATTTAAGAGCTATACGCAGGTTGTATGAAAGCTTAGTGCTTCTTTTAATAAACAAATTTTATTATTATTATTTTATTAGTAGTAAAGGCAGTGAAAGTTTTCCCGCTTCCCAGGTTTCTTTTTTCATACATATTTTTTCTGGTGAAACCATGAACGTAGGTGAATAAAATTTTCGGGGTAGTGCTCATTACATGGGAAAGGTTTTAGGCTCAAAAATAGAATAAAATATATTATCAACTGCTTAATTTCCATAAATTCCACACATTTTTTGAGCAAAGAGCTACAAATATACATGTATGTCTCGTCGGAAACAGCTTGCCAGACTCGTATTTTAAATTTTAACCAGCTAGCAGCCTCGTTGGGCAATCCCCTATTTTCCAGCCCTCTACAATAACATACTAATATGTATTATGTTTGTTAGCGAGGAGGGCAACAACTACATCCAGATGGGCACCATCAACGCGCTGTTCGTGCTGGGCCGCACCATCGGGCTGGTGGGCCACTACCTGGACCAGAAGCGCATGAAGCAGCCGCTGTACCGGCACCCCTGGGACGACATCACCTACATGGCGCCCAACAACTAGGCCCGGCCCGCCCACACCGCCCACACCGCCCAGCCCGCACCCATCACCATGGTTCATGGTAGAAGAATACTGTTACATTGGACACGATTTCAAGGTTTATATTGGAAAATGTGTAACGTAAGTCGAAGTTTCATTTTCCATTGTGGTCCTCGTTCTGCGAAGAGACGTGTGCAATTTAACCTTGTTTTTCTAATCTGAATAAATTATATTTAAATCGTAGTAAGGAACTCGGTGCACAAACAGGAGGCAGAGTCGAGTTATACTGCTGGTGCGCGGCTAGTGTGCGGATAATTATAGAATCGCAATAAAAAATATGTTGGGCCTGTTTTTAACGTTATTAGGGGGTTGGTTCTACTCGACAAAACCGGTGCTTTTCACGCGTTATCGTATTGACAACGTTATGATAGGTCCTAAAAACGATAACATGTCAATACTCCATTTGTTTAGGTACCTAAAAAAATTTAAACAAGACAACCACCTGGTATAGTTCGTCAGCCAATAAAAGCAGGACACTGACACGTCAAAGTGCGATGAAACAGTTTTCATTGGCTGTTTAACAATGCCACGTGGTTTGGATTGTTTACATTTTTTTAAGTACCGAAATAAACGGAGTATAGGTTTTACCAAGTAGAATTGCTTCCGAGCTGAGACTATGCCTTCGCCTCTGTCTTAGCAAAGAATAGACAAGACAGCAATGTAGTATATGAGAGGAGTATTGTTGGGGCGCCGACGACTATAGGCCCTTTTCCTATTGGTTGAATGGTAGTTTCACTGTGACAAGGTTCGCACGAAAAATAATTGATTTGAATTACTGACACCGTTATTTTCTCGTTAATATCCAATATAAATTTTACTAAGGGTAAAAACGACACTTTATTAAAGACGACGTTAAATTAATTTGATCGTGCCAGCGCTTGTATTAAATTAAAAGAAAAAGATTTTTCATGACACATTTTAAATATTGAATCTCTACTATATATATATTATGTTTTTGATACACATTACACAATAATGAACAAATTTAAACCTGATGATATTTTTTTAAGTATTCGGTGTCGACATTGCTGGGTCCGCAGGGTCCGTCCGCGCGGGCAGGCCGCGTGTAAACATATAAATAATTAGTTAAGTATTTATGGGGTTAGTATGTGTATAATTGTTTAGAAGATTGGCTCGGACTGGAGGCGCCTTCGCCGTAACACTATATTGCATAGTTCTATTGAAGAATGCGTTAATATTGATATAATGACCGGTTACAAGACGGAAACACTAAAAAAACAAAGGATTTTGTGAGGTCTTGGCAGAAACCGCTCGTTACCTACGAATAGGGAATGCAATTTAACCGGTTATTAACCGTTTTTGTATGAAAATAACCGGTTAAAACTGGTTAAAACCGGTTATTTGCACTCTCTACCTACGAATAATTAGATCCAATATCTTTTCCTAAGGACGCCCTGGCAATGGCAGGGCGCTCAAGAGAAGTAACAAAATGTGAATAAATTTACTATTAATTGGGTGTATGTAGCTATATGATATAGTTTTAGGGCGACAGTTTTATAATTTTGACTCAACGGTGCGACGGGGATGTTGGCGCATTTCTTATTTCGCCGTTTACCATTTAAATTAAATTTGTATATTTTGATCAGTTGGGGTTATCTTTTTATTGGAGGTTTTTTTTAGCATTTTAAAGAGTACGTGTCCGTTAAATTTAACAGTATTCTCTGAAATTGACACCTGTGGCCGGTTTCACGAAGCTACAAGTTACAAATTACAAGCGGAACTCACTTTCTAGTAAAAGGAGTTAGAAAGAGACTTCCGCTTGTAATTTGTAACTTGTTGCTTCGTGAAACGGGCCTCTGCTGTGGCTACTGATCGAATAAGGCAGAGCTAAACTTGAGACAAAAACTTTATGGAGCGGGAACTATTGCAGGCGAGTGAGTGAATAGAAATGTCTACTAAAAGGGAGCATGATGATATTGGATTTTCCATTGGTGATTCCTAATATTCATACCGCCGATAGATTAGGTCACTTCGAGTTCAATTGTGTTAATTTAGTTCAATTGTGTTAAATTTAGTTCAGTTGTGTAAAATTTAGTTCAATTGTGTTAAATTTTAACCCGAGGTACGTAATCTGTTAGGGTGTAAATATTGGGCTCCCAATAGCTATCGAAGGTTGTCTTAATGTTTCTGTGTATAAATAAATATAATTGAATTGAGTTGACGCAAGTTTGGGTGAGTTAGCTCAGCCGATCAGTCCCTGCTCATGTGAGCGCCCTCTGCCGGTTGTTATTTGCTTTATATTTCGGTGTCTGGCCCCTGTGGCGGGTAGTTAGATGGTGAACGGCCGCTGTCCATTCCATAACCAGATAACGTTGTTGGAAATGAATTTTATTTTTTAAATAACTTATTGAGAAAATGTTAACGTAAGTCACAATTGTCATGTTTTCTTCAGAAGAAAATGGTTGGCTCGAGTGCTTGGGTGGAAAACAAATGATCAGGTTGTGGCGGTAAGTTGGTTCTGGTTGGTTGTTCCTGTTAAAACATGTAACCAATTGTGAGCAGCTATGACACGTGGTTGTGAGTTTTTCGCCCAAATCGCTCGGGAATTTATTTATAAGTACAACGCTTAGACCTGATGCTAAGTTAAAATGTTTTGAAGCAGTAAGTTTTCGAATAAACTGTGACGCTGGATTTTTGGTTTTCTTTTTGTTTGGACGTGACTGACTGATTTTTTCCCGACTTTTTGTATTTGATAAGCAAATGCCAATTGAGCTACCAAGACCATGCGTCAGCAATCATGACATGTATAAAAGTCATAACTTATACAGTCTAGAATCACTTTTACCAGCCGTCGTCGCGCTGCAGTCAAAGTACAATTGACTTAAAAGCAGCGCTTCCACCGCAGTAATGTGCCGCGCGGCTATACCGCTTAAAAAGCGCTTTAAAAGACATTGATTTTTATATACTGTCATAACTTATGACCGCATTCGGTACGTGTACCTTTCGTATGCGGTAGGCATAAAAAAAATGACGGCTCAGTAGGCCTAGCCAAGAGCCAAACGGTGTTAGCGTTTTTAAATTCCATCGGCTTGAAATGTATGGGATGACAAGTGGGTCACGTGGTTTAGAATGCTAGCCAACGCCCATCACGTATGTACTGTCGCGTAGGGAATATCGAAACGCCCAAAGTAGCGAGTGGTGCGACGCGGTCACGTGACATCAAACCCACTATGGCAGCCATATTATATTTTTAGTTAAGGAGAGATTTTTTGTTAATTTAAATACTTTATTGGCTTAACCTACAATCGATTTTAAACCTACGTTGTTATTTTAAAGGTTTAAAATAAAATGCGGGTAGGTACGCAGGGCGTTGGAAAGGATTCGTGTCCATGCAGTTCATAGGCTGGCACGGATTCGTGTCTTGTCTAAAATACATATACACATGCATATATGCCTCTAGTAATAAGGACGTGTCAATACATTTTCGAGCCCAATATTGGATAAGATGTTTTGCTGGTCACTACAACCTGGCGCCATACCAGTGTAGGCACAAACTACGTAACGCACAATCTGCTGGAGATCGTTAGCTGCTGCCATAAGTAAAATTTGATGCTGCACTGATGTTTGCTGTAACCTTTATCCATCCCAAGTTCACGTCTTACAAGGGCAGATTAGACTACGTTAGACTTTAGATTGAAATCTGAGCTTTTAAAAAAAAGTGCATGTATACTTATTAAGGATTCAAATTAACAACGGTACCTTTTCCATTACGTCACGACAATTAGTCATACATTTATATACTTACGGAAACAAATTTAATGAGCACCAAAATTAGTAAACGATTAGTTTAGTTTTTGGTGATCATTTACTATATTCGGCAGTAATAAGTGTTTTTTTACTATATCTGATGATCCGTTAAATATAAGTCTTTATATACTGCCCTCTTACGCGAATAGGCGGTACATATCACATTCAATAACCGAAGCAATTTGAATCCTCACTTGTTAGTAAAATGGTTGCACTTGCTACAGGAGTTTTGTCTGAGATGCCACTACTTATCTTATAGCAGTATAGTTAAATGTCGTGATGTATTAATTGAAAAGTTAGGTAGGTACTGTTGTTAATTTTAGTCTTTAACTATGCGTACTTTTTTTGGAAAATGCCCATCTGTGCTTTATTTGGGCGTTAAAGGAGGCAAAGTAGGGCTTGACTTTGACGATGGCGGTGGTTCTGTATAGGGTGACGGCACCAATTATGGACGCTTCACTCTTAATTCAAATTTCATATGGTCCTAAATTGATTGTTGAAAACAAATGAATAACCCTTATCACTACATAGTATAAAACAAAGTCGCTTCCCGCTGTCTGTCTGTCCCCATATATGCAACTACGCAACGGATTTTGATGCGGTTTTTTTAAATAAATAGAGAAAGGAAGAGGAAGGTTTATATGTATAATAAATGCTGGTTTATGGAACGGGTGTTCAGAAAACTCAAATAAACCGAAGCGAAGCGAGGGCGGGTCGCTAGTCTTCTGTAAAATAAGAATCAAGTGTCCATTATTGATCCATGTCCATTACTGGTTCCTCCACCCTAGGTAGGTAGGTTCTACTCTAGGTCTAGACGTTGAAGCTCTTCATACGGCACTACAGCTTGTATTTTTTGACTGCACTGTTTTCGATGTTGTACACTTTAGGATCGCTGTTGACTATTTTATAAAAAAAAAAGAAAATGTGTGTTAAAAAGAAAGCAGCACAATTAGTTAGATACGCACGGACCATGTCATTATTATGGGCTATCCCCCTGTTACTACTTTGTTACCACTGGTAACATTAACAACTAGAAATTTGTCCTACCTGTTAACTGGTATAGTTCAGGAAATTATGATTTGGCCGTCTGTTATCTACTTTGCGATCTTTTTTTCTGCGTTTAGACTTACCGGACCCAACCTTGACCTTAACCTTAACCTTTCAACCCACTGCGCTGTTTGAAGAACGAGGGCAGTTTTACGATTACCTTTTGTTTGAAATTAACAATAAGATCTTATTGAAGATTACAGACGGCCAATTCATATTTGCTGAACTAGGTATAATAAAAATACTAAACTGGAATAAAAACCACCAGTGTTCACCATTTTATTATAGTGATATTTCCAGTAGTTACTTGCCAGATGGGGAGCCCTGTTGTTTCCAGTGGTAACAGGCTGAAATAGGTAGCCTGTTAGTTTGTAAGTAGGTACTCGTATATGCGGCTGATTGCATAAGGCAGTCATATAGTCATAGTTTATATTATACTGCATTTTCTCCACGAATGCTGCGCCTAAATCGGCCTCAACGTGATTACTGCCCTCCTAAGCCAATTAGCAGTATCCCAAATTCAATAGCCAAAGCAGTTTGAATTCTCTTCCGTTAGTAATAAGGTTGATATTGCTACAGGAGTTTTATCTGACATACTGCCTATTGGCTTAGGACGGCAGATTTGTCATCGTAATAAAAGAGCTTTATGTGTAAGAATCAAATCCAAAATTGATTAGAACTATTTAATTTTGGTTCAAGACGATGTTGTTCTAATTTAAGTATTTGTTACTTTGCTTTTAATACAGGTGTCTTAGCACAGATTTTGCGGTAGGAGCTGATTGGGTAGGTCATAATAATCCAATAACGATTTGCCTTACCCTTAATGACAGATAAGTGAAAAGCACATTTTGAGAATAATTTATCTATTGCGTTTAAAGGTTCAATAAAAATTTGCCTTATAAATGGACCGACTAACATCATTATGCAATATGAGTTAAGATAGTTACACACTTAAAAACCACTCTGACTCTTAACTAAAATATCGGTCAGACAGTATGGTAAAAAAAAAACTTTACATTTTCACTATTCCCTATTACTCCAGCGTACACGTGTAGTGAATAAACTGAAAGCTCAAAAGCTCGTCTCTTGCTTTCAGAGTCGACTTCAGTATCTAGCGACGTACTAATTGATAGAGCACGATCAATACAAACTTATTCAGGCAAAAACGATGTCGTATGACAATTCACTACCTCTTTAATTTTAAGACACCCTGTATAAAGACATTGTTTTATTCGGTGAAACTGTTTTTTAATAGACTGAACAGGGCCTCTATTCCCGGCGGTAAAAACTATATCGTAGTTTACCTGATATGGTATTATTATGACCAGGGGGCGTACTTTTGATGCCGATGACGTCAAAATGACGAAATTTTACACACAGGGTGCTTTGGTTAAATTTGGCAGGTGTTTAGGAATGTATTAACTGGCACAAATAAAAAAATAAATAACAAGCGGTAAAATAATTATACTTAAATACAGCTTAATCGCAATCGCAGCGTAATCATACTAATCATTACTAAAAATGGCGACTTGAGTCAATTTTCTTTTATTATGAACGTCAATGCCATAATTTTATTTATGACTATTTAATCATAGAAATTTTTATTACAAAGTACAATAATATTTTTTAAATGATTGTGTTACCCGATGATTTTCGCTACTGCCGTTCTCAATCAAATAGTTTCCACTTACATTTTAGGTATGTAGTAGGTATTCATTTTTCTATGCGTGAACAGATTACTTAATATAATAGTATAAAAACATTTGGAATCATACTCTATGTAGCGTGACGTCATTTTTCCGTCAACGGCATGAAAAGTACGCTCCCTGATTATGACGTTTGACGCCATTACTGTCAAGTAAATAATAGCTATCAAAACGGTGACAATACGATAACAGATCAAAAACGATATTGTTTTTACCGTGTTGAATAAAGGCCTTAGGCCTTAGGCCTTACGACGTAAAACAATATTGATTGTCAACGTTTTAATGGCTCTTATTTACTTATATACCTACATACATATCACGCCTGTTTCCCAGAGGGGTAGGCAGATACCACCTTGTTTCCACCTGCTACGATGTTGGGAAATCTCTTTCGCTTCTTCCACATTCATGCATCGAGTCATACACGCACGTCGGTTTCGGGTACTGAAGATTAGGCCCTTTTCCAGTATTTCTCCAATTTAATTCGAAAAAGTACGCCTAGGGCGGCCCCTTTCGGCCCCTTCTACTCACTTTCGCTCAGTATATCTCTTTCGTCAATCCTCTTTCATCCATCCTTTCCAAATTACCGAACCATCGAAGCATGCCCTTTTCAATCTTAGTCACTACATCTTCTTTTAGTCCACATTTCTCTCTGACTTTTTCATTCCTTACTCTATCAATCAATTTCACACCACACATTCTACGCAAAGATTCTTATTTACTTGACAAACAGTAATGGCGGCCGAGTTAAAAACGATTTAATAACACGTCAAAAGCAATGTTGTTTAACGTCGTAGAATAGAGGCCATGAACTAAGTTCGTAAATTAAACCTGACTGTTGTTAATTAATTCCGTTGAATTAGAATTACACGTTTATTTTTCCGTACACTACTTGTTTCATTGATGTCTTGTCATTTCCAGTGGTCGGCGCAGGTGGCATGGCACGTGGTTAATCCCTAATTAATATAATAATTTGTGCAACAAGAGAGCCAACTTGGTTTTTGTTACAAGTGTTGATTTTGAATCCCGAGTAAGCGAAGTATTCAATAATTAAATCAAAGGCGTAGCGAGGTACAGGTCGATTCACAAGAGTTGGCACGAATAGATTGAACGAGTGAACGAAAGTATACAAGTGTGTAAAATAATAACAGGTTTTCGGTTTGAAATTCGAACATCGGTTCAAAGGACGGCACTCACACAATGATAGGTGACATTACTTTCGTTCAATCCATTCGTGACAACTCTTGTGAATCGACCTGTACAGTACGCGCGCGATTTGAATGCCGAGCTTAGGCATGTGCTAGTAAGGGACGGCACTATACAGTGTAGTGCACACTGAAGCCGGGAGGAGGGAGAGCGTCCTTCACCTCAGGCCCCGACTGCATTCAATTCGCGCGCTGACTGTACTTTAATGTAGAAGCCAGAGCGAAGCGAGGGATTCAAAGACACCAGATGCAAATAACTTTGGTCTCGTGTTGCACATATTTTTCACCTCAGCAACGAGAACATAAAACGTAAAAAAATACAATATGGTATAAATTAACCCAAATACATATTCACCACATTTTTTCATTTCCCTAGGACTGTTCGCAACATTTTTTTATATTATTAAAAAGTTACTCACGCTCGCAAAAATATGTCATTTTGCTCACTAAGTTTCACTCGCAGCAAATTTGAATTTTGCACAATGTCTTTAAACAACCAAAACCTTCCTTTTTGGGACGCTGCGCTGAGGTGAAAAACTATGTCGTACTGTCTGTCTGTAAGGCATTGAGTGTCAATATGAGATGGACTAATTCATTTTTTTTATTATATTAATATAATTAAGTAACTTTCAAAAGAATTAAACCTCGGGTAGTAAAAATAAAAAACGGTGTTACTTAAAAAAAAACTTTAATCTTAACGTAATGAGTTTATCCCACCTACGAGTAAAAAAAATACTAACAATTCAAGACTCTTAGATAATCCTAATAAATAAACTACGCTATGAGTCGACAACAACGCAATATATTAAACAATGATTAAAATAAATGACAATTTGGTACGAGACATCCAATCGAAGGTTGGACAGCGGCCGCGGCCCGCTCGCGGCTCCAACAGTCGCACTCTTCCCACTTCAACGTTCAACTCAAAATAACACATTGATAAACCTCATTTGTTTACATACTTGACAAATGTAAACAAGTAGACACGTGATTGTAATTCGTCAACCAATAGAACTACGAGTAAAAACAGTACATGGATACTAGGGAATGCAATTGAACCGGTTATTAACCGTTTTTGTATGAAAATAACCGGCTAAAACCGGTTATAACCGGTTATTTGCATTCCGTAATGGATAGGTACGTCAAATCTCAACTGTTTTGATTGGCTCTTAAACAGAGCCACGTGTTTCATTTGTTCACATTTAGTTATGTGTCTAAACAAATGGAGTATAGTACGATTATTTGTATATGGTACATACACATAAATAAATACATACCTTGACGCCTGTCTCCCAATCGGGTAGGTAGACTATGGAACGCACGGAATAGAAAAAACAGTGGAAGTGGCATGAGCTTCGCTTAGTATCAGACCTGTTGTCGCCAATACTCAAACTATCACAAAAACAACACGCCACCATGGAAAATGTTTTTGGTGCGCCTATCGTTTTTACGCTCCAAAATAGCACAATAAGTGCTTCTGGATTTATTTCCTATTTTAGAAATATCGAAATATTGAAACATTGAAATAAGCGATCGCGGCAAATGTATACTATGCCACACGTTACACGCCCACTTGACACTTCTACTGTTTTTTCTGTTCTGTGATGGAACGCCATGTGCCCCGGTCTACATACAAAATACATACACACAACATTATAGTAGTAGTAGTGTATATATTTACTGATAATATGGTTACTATTCACCCGAGGGTCCAAAAATCGTCTATGGCGTGACACGAACAGGCCGAATTCTTCATCCTTACTTTACAAGTATTTTAAACGCGAAAGCGTGTTTTTGTTTGTTTTGCCTCCACGGTTTAAGGTCTGAACCGATCGATATTAAAATTGGTAGAATAGTTAATAGCTCGGACAGACATATTTTTTCCCTAAACAATACCATTTCCGTGAACATAGCTATAAATGACATCTACGCGAACAGTAACGCGGGCAAAAGCTAGTTGCCAATCGTCGGTGAAACTGCACAACCGCGTAAGTAACATTTTTAATGAAGAGCAAAACGCACCTTTTTTCTAAGATTCATTTTGGTCTATAATAAATTTGTTGGTTACGCGGTTTTGCAGTTTTTAATTTTGTATCGCCGCTTTTCAAGCAAATTCTAGAGCTGGGTACTGACCAACGTTACGAGGTGTAATGTAACACGTTACACAGCAAGCATTCATGCAGTCAATACGTAATTGCTCGCTGGTTTCCCCGTAACACTACGTACTGACTGCATCAATGCTCGCTGTGTAACATGTTACATTACACCTCGTAACGTTGGTCAGTACCCAGCTTTATACTCATTGAGATGACATTCCCAGAATAAAATAGGAAGGTAGTGATCGACTGTTAGAACACCGCGCGACACGATTAATTTATTAGCCTACAAAAAGACGCCTAGAAGCTTTACACACTAAAAATAACCTATTGCATCTCAAATATACCATTGCGATATAAATTTGAAACGGTCGAGGATGGACCGGTAGCAAAAGTACACATTCTGAATGAATCGGGATCCGATCGTCAGAAAAACAATTGAACTGAAAAAATCAAAGACAAGGTTCCATTTTAAAAATGCTTCGCCGCAAAACTCAACGTTTTAAAAATACTTCATAACCGCGCCCTTGGGATGACATGACATTTCATGAAGGCAATGTATGTGCATACATCAAATTACCATGAACTATTTTAAAAACTAAATTCATTAAAATCATACTTTTGATACCAATTCTGCTCAATATTGGAATAACTTAAAATAAACACTTAATTAAACGAATCATACAAATTAACTATAAGGGTAATATTTCTTAACGCAACCTATTATGGTCTTATACTTGGTAGTGAACCGAGTTACAACTGTATCCAATATTTAAGAGCAATTTATTACACAGTGTGTTTCAGAGAAATGTGCACAAAGAGGTTATGGGCCCCAAAGTCCCTCATTAGGTACTTTTTAAGGACAAAAATATAGAAGCGGCCACTCTATAATATGTCCACGCGCCTTAATAACTCACAAAAAGTATTTGAGAACTTTTTGGTACTATATTTCCGTCCTCAACTGTACTAGGACAGTTTTTTTGCGTATTCCCGTGAAACAGAGTAGGTACAATGCAATTCAGAACGTCTGAGATTTCTTCGATCAACGAAACTAAACATTCGACAAAATAATTACATCTAGTGCGCACTTAAATCGACATTTAGATATAAAATACGAAACGACTACGGGTGGGCGTTCAGTAGGTGGTACGGAGCAAGGATTTGTAAAAGAAAAACGTTTTCTCAAATGGCTGCCAACCAGGAAGATTCAAGTTCGGCCCCCGCCACAAAGCGGGACGCACCAATGTCCATTTCATTCATTCAAATGTATGAAGCACATACTCAGAAAAACCGGCCAAGTGCGAGTCGGACTCGCGCACACAGGGTTCCGTACCATTATCTATACAACATTAGCTAAAAACAACAAAATAACACGATAGTTGTATGGGAGCCCCCCTTGAATATTTATTTTATTGTTTTTAGTATTTGTTGTTATAGCGGCAACAGAAATACATCATCTGTGAAAATTTCAACTGTCTAGCTATCGCGGTTCATGAGATACAGCCTGGTGACAGACAGACAGACGGACAGCGGAGTCTTAGTGATAGGGTCCCGTTTTTACCTTTTGGGTACGGAACCCTAAAAAGTAAATGACTTTCGTTTTCATTTCATTAACACAATGGATCGAAATATAAATTATAATTAAGTATTAAGTGTTATAGTAAAGTAAAGATACGAACCGGTGTATATAGATCATTTCACAACAGCTGGCATGGACGAGCATGACTGAACGATACTATATTATAAACCGCGATCAGAATAGGCTTGAGCACATATGTCGTTTTTGAATTAAAACATGAAATGTGCAAATAAATGAAAATACTTATATTAGTACGATAAAGTTCTGAATTTTGAAAAAAAAAACATCAATTTATATTATTTAAATAAAATACAAATCCTGTAATTACTTTAAAGAAAATTTATCGGCACCGACGGTTTAAAATTACCACGATCCATATTTTTTAAATATTTTTTTTGCTAGGTTCGATTGGATAACGTGAAAACTATGTCACAGATCTGTCAAATATATGATATTAATATATTTTTATTAGGATAATTAAAAAAAATACAAAAAAGGATGCGCTGTTCACAAAATATGACGACTCTGTAGTCGGCACATTTATTTAGTTCATTCCATCCATGCCTGTAAGTGAAAACGTAAGTAAAGCGCCTTTTGCAAACTTATGGAAGTAACGACAAATTTCAAAAATAGAATGTCTAACGGTCTATACAGATGCGTCACAAATACACGCAAGGGCTTTACTAAAGTTTTTTTATCTATATTCTTGTGTATTAGTTGAAGAAGATGGAAAAATTAGTGCGTCCCGCCAGTTAGCGAGAAACCAATTCCAATATCTAGGTCACGAATAGATCAGACTAACTATTAACTATAATTCATTTGCCGAACATTTGCAACTTCGTTCGTGCTCTCTTGTAGCACGAGATCCCACTGGCAAAACGGAAACATTACTAGTTTTTTATTCATACAAGACAAACAAAAATTTTAGTGTCCGAGATATTATTTTAAAAGCGCTATCTTGTCCGAGATTAGAAAAACAAAGAAAAAAAACTAGCATAATTGAACGTTAACTTGAAAGTTTAAAAGGCCTCAAATGGCATTTACGCAAAATATAAATTCCACTGTCGGCTTGTAATATATTTCTCAAAGCATAGCTTCAATCTGCTTTTAAGCAACATTTTTATCAAATGTTTCATATTTATTTAGCTGTAGGAAAAAGAAAACGAACGAAATTCCAAATTCCCTCCGGCGTCCTAACTCACTTTTGGAATGCTACAAAAACAAAACGAATATATTTTTGTATATTTCATAATTAACTAAACTAACCTAACCTAAATCGTGAGAGGAACAAGTTTAATTTACAAAGACATATCTACAGTACGTTTAATATTTAATCTAAAGGATTACTTACCTATTAATTTATATATTTTTATCATACAAATATATTATCTAACCTATAGCCTAAACAATATAGCTTTTATTATTAAATTTCATATAATAATAACATGATATTGATTTTTAATGTAAATTTGTTTAAAGTAACTAAAAAAAACGTTTTAAACAATATTCGATCTCGACGAGTTTTGTTCTCATATATGGTTTTATTGGTCATCAATGCAATCCTTGGAAATAAGGTGAGTTTGTCCCTTTTTAACTCATACAGAGAGAAAAAGAATAATTGCGGTGGTCCGTGAGTACCTTACTTATTCAGTCCAAACCGTGCTGAACCCCGCACGGCTCGATTATTCTGGTGCTCAAGAATGCATAGCCTAAGGCCGAGCCGTCAGATACCCTATGTCATCGGGTAACAAGTTGAAACCAATTAAAATCAGATTTTTTAAAATCAAATATGTACTTTTAATAAAAACAGACGTCAATGACATGTAATATTAGCTCGTTTAGGTTATATTTCCTAACACATTACATATGCTGCAAATACTAAGAGACCCAAATAAATTTAATATCAATAATGTGTCACTTCATATTGATCCCATCTCGAAACACGATGACGTAGACAGATCGACAGTTCGCTCTCACACTGCCATGTCAACAGTTCGGGATATAATCTAACATTCAATTTGATATTTTAAAAATCATCAGCTATTTTATCCCCAAGCAATCAATTGATCTTTATATAGAAAAAGGCGTCACACTTACAGCCACCCCGAATAACGACACGAGCGTTGCCGGTGCGTAGCGTTGTCGCAGCGTTGCTTGTGCGTTGCCTCGTCGCATAGAGCGACGCACGTATTTCAACGCATCGTGTGGCATGTCGTTCTAATTTATATAGGGTGCCTCCGATCTTTAGGGCTTTAAATGCAACGATCGATTCTACTCGCTAATCTGAACTATTTTTGTTCTGCAACATTAAAAAATAATTTAAGTTTCGATAACTAATTTATGTTAAAGTCTTACTGCCGCACTCAGAGACGTCAATTAAATTTAATGCTTGTTAAGTGACGTGTTGTCTTATTCTATTGCTGTAGCAAAGAAAGTGACAGCAACAACTTTAATCAAGCATTAAATTAGATTGACGTCTCTGGGTGCGGCAGTTACCCCCTTACTAATAAACGTTGAGTAACGGTGGTATAGCTATACAATGTTTTGTCCTTATCTGTCATTGTGACATTTGGATTTGACAGATAATGACAAAACATTGTATAGCTATACCACCGTTACTCAACGTTTATTAGTAAGTGTAAAATCGGTGTATTAAATCATGGCCATATAATCACTATCTCATGGTACGGGGGTGACATTTCCTTGGTACGAGGGCTAAAGGAAAATGGAGAATTGGATCGCGTACATTGTAAATTAAATTTAAATTGTATGAAAAAAAATGAAATTTATGTTGGACATATTTTTAACAATTTACAGAACAAAAGAAGTTCAGTTTCAGGAGTAGAAACGATCCATGCATTTAAAGCCCCAAGGTCAGAGACACCCTGTATGTAGAACAACGCAGCGACGAGGACGCAGCGCACCGGCGCGAGGCGCGAGGCGCCTCTCTAATGCCCAGTTCCTAAATTCAAGAAACGAATCGTTTTCCTTACGTCTCGTTAAAATTTGACATTTGCTACGTACAAAATGTGTCACATTTTAACGAGACGTAAGGTAAACGATTCGTTTCTGGAATATAGGAACCGGGCATAAACCAGACGTTGAGTTAACATTTACTCAGAGTGACTGTACTACGCCTCAGCCGACGGATCTTCTGTTGGCCAACATATTATTATGTATAAAGCAATATATGTTATACTATTATTGTTTCCGTATATAAAATATATGACTATGCCTATATATCCACACGACAACATATAAAAGTTGATCTATTACAACTAACGTTATATTCTATACTATATAGGGTGACGCACTTATTGGTACTATAAACTTTATACCCTTATTTATAAATAATAAACACATAAAAAAAAATCGAGCCTGGAGCACTTAGTCCAACATTAAGGGGCTTCTAAACGGGCCATATTTTCACTGCAATATGTGGCCGGCAACTATTGGTGTCTTTCTCTAATATACGAGTATGAGAGGGACATCAATAGTTGCCTGCCACGTATTGCAGTGAAAATATGGCCCGTTTAGAAGCCCCTTTAATTCAATCTGTTGTCTGAAAAGTTGATAACATAACGCATAAAATACAAAGGCAAAGAAACATATTAGACTGAATCAAATACGAGAAGAAAGAGTACGTATAGCCCGCGAGTAGATACAGAGGCTCTACTTTGAAATCCGTAATTCGAACTTCGTCTATTGCTATCCCTTTTGCTCTCGACGCGTCACTAATTCGCAAGAAAGTGACGGGGCGAACCGAAGTTCGAATTACTGATATCAAAGTAGAGCCCCAGGTTATCGCAGACATAACCTCCCGGCATCGGCTCGGCCCCGCGTCAGTTCAAAGTTAAACACTGAAAAGTGTACTTTGACTTGTGTTAGTACCGTAAAACGGGGCTATTTGGGAACCACGAGGCTATTTAGAACCAAGTACCTAATTATAAGTTTTTAGTTGATATATTTTTTGTCAAGGCAATGGTAGAACTGAATTCGCCTGGCAACAAGTTTTACACCCTATGTGGTTGCCGGTTTAGAATAGTGCCACTCCATGTCTTCCCGTGGATGTCGTAAGAGGCGACTAAGGGAATAAAGGCTTGTAGTAATGTTAGGCGATGGGCTTGCAACTGTCACTAATACGCTGGTAAACATCTTATCCTATTTGTGTAATTCTGTAGCCCTGCCTACCCCACTCTGGGATTACAGGCGTGAAGGTACATATGTATGTATGTATGTAAAAGCTTATGATTACTTTGTTCCAAATAACTTCGTGATTCCTAAATAGCCCCGTTTTACGGTACATTTTTTTTTTAAAGCTAATGTTGAAGCATTAGCCGGGCGCGGGACAGAATGCTACAACGACATAAGAGTGGAAATACGCAGATAGAAAAATAACTGGCTAAGTAAGATTTTTTTGTGACCTAAAATGAATCTCCCATATAAAATAATAATAATATAGGTACTGTCTGTTATATATATCTGTCAAAGAAAGCTCCACATTTCACTGTGCCTTGTATTACACAAAATAATCATTAAAAAAACATAATATATCGATCATCGGATCCTTTCAATATTATCAACTACAACAATTTACTTAGCATTTGCAAGAAAATGACAAACACTAACTTAGCTCATTTATATACACGGAATAGCGATATCTCTTAGATGAAATTAGATAAAAACAACCTATATATCAGCTAAAATAAGTATTAATAACTAAATAAAAACATCAATTATTTGCACAAACACAGTGCAATAGATCCATGATTGAACGTTGTCAACGCACCGGCACGACGAGATGCGTCGAGCCAGTGGTCGGCAGTATTTGCCTACGTGTGGGGCGCTTCGAGGCGGCGCGCGCGGCAGCCTGCGGGGAAACATTCATATTAGAAAGTTCTGATATTTCCGCCATCACTATAGGTAGTTTTTGGAAAGGAAAACGCACAGAACTAGTTTTTTTATATAATATTCACAACATAATATACAAAAATCGTATAAATCAAACTATACTCGTAGTCCATATCAACTGACTTGTCTTATTTAGTGTTTACACTTTTATAATCTCAAAAGTTTTTGGCTAAAACGGCCGTTTTCTAGTGAATAAAGCAACTAGAAACCACAGTGTCCACACTATTTTCCTGATTTTATATCAGGGATGGTTTTTTTATGAAAAGGGAGCATTTTGAGGTTATAACAGTGTTTACTAAATAAGACAAGTCGGATGGTAGCTTAAGCAACGAAGACCAAATACTGCCTCTCAGGGGAAAAAACTCGTGTATAAGCGAATTTTGGCATAGTTGTAGGGAATGGTGTTTTAAACCACATACTAAAAGTACTGACGGGTGGTGGAGCTAACTTGTAAAGGTCCCGTTTTTTAGATTTTCATAAATAACTCGTAAATGATGGCCATCATTTTTCCGAAAAATATGTTATGCTAGAGCTATTTTAGATTAAATGCATAATTTTATTGCTATACGTAGGTTAGGTTAGGTTTGATTTATAAGCGATAACAAAAAATAAAGTCTCCTATCAAAACGTTGCATTTGGAATTATGAAAATTCGGATTTTTGATCAATTCGGAATTATGTAGTGTACCCCTTCAAGTAGTATGCCAACTGACTGGGGAAACTTCGATAGCGCGATGCAGCGCCCTGTCAGATTTAGTAGTGCCAACAGACACCGGTGGCGCTGGTATAGATGGTCGCCCCCTACTTGTCACAGGCAGGTAGATGTGGCTACATGATGAGCAGTGGTCGGAATTTTCGCAAAACATAAGACTGTCGCAATCTAGCTAGAGATGAAAACTTTTTATCGATATCGAGTAATTTTATATAACAAAGTCATGTCAAGAACGTTGAGAAATTAATAAATTATCTACTCCTGTCTAGTGATAGGTATACGTCACAAACCAAATAAAATGATATGTGCTGCTGTGTATACTGAAGTGGACTTGGAAGAAGAAATCTGACAGTATGGGGTAATTATTTTAGAGACCCACCCACGCGATGATGGCGATGGTGATGTTGGGAGGCGTTGTTATGTAGTTGTGAATAAACAAATCTATTATTCAATTTTATTGTATTTTAATTATTTATGCATATAAAAGCACAATAATAAATTAAATAATAAATGAATACTAAATTGACATGAAACCCGAGATCCCTGTATGTTATTTCTGAATGTTGCTAAGAGAGTAAATATGTAGATCGATATCTAGATCGATCATAATAATTTTGAATTTCGAAGGATTTAGATTAATAAAACAAATGTAAGTGTGGCTAGAAACGAAAACAAAAAAGGAGGTTGTAACCACCTTGTTACAGAAATTACTCGTGTCTCTATATATATAAATGAAGTAAAATTTTGAATTTATTATTAATTTTATTTGTTACCGTTTTTTTCCTCTAACTATCGATATCGATAAAAAAATACTAGTTCGATAGCGATAGTTTTATGTTTTGCCGTAAAAATTCCCAGTTTTGATGGTGAGGTTGGTGGTGAGTGGTGGTACGTACTCTGGCGCGTGGCGTAGCGCGATCACGTCTCGTCCTTCTTGTCGGGCTTGCGCGCCGCCACGATGGTGAGGTCGGGCCGCGTGCGCATCAGCAGCGACGGCGACGCGGGCGCCGGGGCGGCCGGCTCGCGCAGCGCCTCCAGCGACGCCACGCGGATCGACGGCCACTTGCCCCCGGGGGGAGCTGGGGGGTTACCAAATTATAGTCATCTTGATTTTTGAGTGGTGGTAGAACTTCGGGCAACATTACATTACAGTCAAATAGTTCTATCATTTCCTGCGGGGGGAAATTTGCACACAAATGCAGCTCCGCACACCCACATACAAAAACAAAACTGAAATGATGACACTAATACATAAAAAATGGAACAATACGCCGAAAAAACTTGCACACCTCGAGCAAATTTTGTGTACGAACGAGTCACAATTCACACGTTGATACGATAGGGCTTTCGTCTCTGTAATCGGCGAGAAGTCGGATTTGTTGCTCAACAGATCCGAAAACAGCAATTCGGCATTTTAAATGTAGGTAACGTTCACTCGCACGACTCTGTCTAGTTGACAATCCGAGTGACAACTAGTTTTATTAGATGCGCATTGCTTGAGCTTGTACTTTGACATGTGCATGTGCGTGCGTCATGCGTCCTTGCGCACGTGCGTACGTACGCGCATGCGCTTACACGTCTGGGTATGAGCCCGCATTACATCTTACGAGCGCGTATTTCCGTGTATGAAAGAGAAGCACTCACTGGTGGCGGTGGCGGGCTTCTTCTCCTGCGTGGTGATGACGGTGGCGGGGATCTCCTCGTCCGTGATGCTGCCGATCAGGATCTTCTTCGGCTGGGGACCGACAAGAGAGGTTAGCTTCACCGACAACAACCATCGCCTGTTTACCCTAGCAACCCGCTAGCTAACATACCAAGGGTAAGCTGGTTAAAACAGACCCCATACATTGTAGACCAATATTCAATACCGGCACTGAGTAAAGTTTTTGAGAAATTAATCCTCAATATCCTTACATTTTTATTAGACTAGGCTACATAAATTACAGCGGTTAAAAAAAAAAACTAAAAAATGAGCCAGGGAATAAATACTGATGGTTTGACCTCCTGTTAATATGCTATTTTTCCTGCAATTATAATATCATTGTATTATAATTGCAGGAAAAATAGCATATTTTGGAGTCAAAATACATTAATGAAACTTTATAACTTTATCTTGGTACTTGAAATGAGGATCTGCCGAGTCCTACCAAATTAAGGGTTCCTAACCCCATCGGGGGGAGTATGGGCAGGGGGGAAATTTTACTAGGCGAGTGAAGTGTCATTTTCCATATCCATTACTGGAAAAAAAGAAAAAAAAAGAAAATATTTCGTCACGCATCGAAAACAAACGTATGTGTGTTGTGTACATACGGAATCTCGAATATTCTGAAACGGAATTCCGAAGGTATGTGGCCGCCCTTATATAAATGCGCAACAGGGAATGTCAAACACCGGAATAATGACAGCGGCGGGCGGAGTCACCTTGTCCGGGGGCTGCGCGGGCGCGTTCAGGTTCTTGCGCATGGTCTTCACGATGTTGGTGTACGACTTGAGCGTCAGCGACGGGTCGATCTCGATCGGGATCGGCTCGAACTCTGCGCACAACCGATCACGGATTATTATTAACACAAATAAAGCTAAAGGTTCTATAGGTACGTAGGATAAGTCGTCGATAACTGGCCACTTATGAAATTGTCGTTTAGTTACTAATCACAGTAATTATATAAAATGTTACAATAATATCCAAAAACAAATTATAATATACTAAGCTCATACAACTTCTATGACTGAGATGACAGCTTACTAATGTTGACATAATTTTTGGAACATCTTTTTTTTTGGGTATTTTTGTAACACATGTTACACTAACGCCTAAGAATAATATTTCTAGATTAGGTGTTCTATAGGTAGTTAATTACAGAAATTTCAGCATTTCTTTAGCTGTACACGTCTTATTGCAAAGTGACCAGTTACTGGGGGGGGGTGGCGGTATCTATCTAACACCTCTATCTTTATTTTTTTTTAGGTTTAACACATATGAAAATTCGAACAAAATGAAACAGTTTGAATAGAAAACTTTGGGCTTGCATACCCTATTTGGGTATTGTTTCGAATCTGGTGTTTGGAGAACCTGGTAAAAAGAGCAATTCGGTATTTCGAAATGTGGTATTTTGTGAATGAGCGACAGCTCGCTGGCTTACCCCGCTCGGGCGCCGGCATGTCGGCCATGTAGGCGGCCAGGTTGCTGGTGGAGACGCCGAGCGCCGTGGCGCCCGCGTCCAGCGACAGCTCGCCGCGCTGCAGCCGCTCCAGCACCTCCGCCGGGCCCTTCGCCTGCCAGAAGTCGCGCGCCGTCCTGCGACCACAACACACTCAACAAGGCCGTCTTATGCCTCCCCTACACGTCTGCAGATGCATCAGCCGGTAGATCAGCAAACGTATCCGCAGATAAATTCGCGATCCGTCCACACATCCGCAGACGTATGGACAGACGCCTCGCATTCGCGCTTAAACCCTGTGATCCGTGCCACAAAAACCGACAACAATCGGATCGGTGGCAGATACATCTGCCGACGTTAAATACCTACCACAGACAAGCAAATTACCCCCCCTACAATTCCGCGGATGCATTTGCAAATAACATCTGCTGATGCATCTGACGTGTAGAGGAGGCATTAAACTATGCTGAGGCCCTTGGGCACACAACAATTTGGGGCCCTTTTGTAAAGAAAGCGAATTAAGCAAACTAACACTTTTGTGCGGGTTTCAAATGGACATGTTAGCGAGGCTCCTGACCGGTAGGGGCGGTTGATGCAGCCGTACACGTCGCGGTAGCGGCCGTACAGCGTGCCGTAGCTCACGCCGAGGATCTCCGCCGCCTGCTTCATCTCCAGCTCCTTCACGCGCACCGCCTCCATCACCTGCACCAGTTCAAACCGGTCTATTACTACAGTGCCCGGCCGATTAGAAGTCCACCCTAACACATTGCACCACCATGAAGTTTCGGAATATTGACAATGTTGGCAGCAGAAAAACAATGCAATTATTACTGTTCCTTCACATGCAATACTTTTATTTAATCATGGAATATGACCTTTTACTTGTATGCGTTATTTCCTTAAAAAACGTTTTAAAAATATACTCATCCCACTTAACTGTAATTTTTACGATAACAAAATGGAGTGTTTCACAGCACTATTGTCAGCTGTCAAAAGTGCCATCAATCGGTGACGCTACTTTAGATCCAATATTGCGTACAAAAATCCTTTTAAAACTCGAGACTTTCTTAAAGATAGCCAAAAGATTTATTATTTACTAGATTCTGCCCGCGACTTCGTCCGCTAAGAATTAGTTATTCGGCCATCCCATCTTGCGGACGATTTCTATTATCGTAATTGCCGCTCAACTCAACTTAACTCAACTCGAACTCAACTCAACTCAACGGGAACAACAATCAATCAATTCTCAATGGGAACTCAATTTTAGGTATTGTAGGTATCCTGACCCGCTTGACGTAGTTCTCCTCCCAGAACTGCGGGCGGCGGCCGTGGCGCAGGTACTCGTTCAGCTTCACCACGTCCTGGAAGCGCGGGTCCGCCACGCCCGACTTGGAGCCGGCCGCCTCCGCCTCTGCACGACAACGCAAATACTACGATTAACAATGCTATAAACCATCATAGCGTAACCAATAACAGTTCTTTAATAACCATTACAGCATTGTTATTGCTCATCACGTATGTAATGGCTTTAGTAAGTAATGGCTTTTGGTGAACGATTGACAGTCAGTTTCTGTTAATGGAATGGGCTGTTTGGAATGCATATGCAAACCTGACGAACATGCAAAATTATGGTATCTAAGAGCTGATCTGGCGATGGAGTCAGACGGTGGCAACGGGATCTCCGCTATACTTAAATTAAGCAATATCCAGTTGGAATTCGTATCAATAGAGTTTCGATAAGCAGATGATGCCTGTTAAAAATCAGCCAACAAAATCTTGTTTCAAAAATATATTTTTTGGGAGAAACTTATTTCTGTTGGTTGAAAAATAGCGTTGCATGACAGAACCTGTGCGGGCGTACATAGTGCGCTGCGGTGAAATTCCGGCTTTGCCTGACACCAGGACCCTTTAATACTAGTCTTTAGATTTTTAGACGTCATCTAAAGCCTGTTCCTATTAAGACTACCAATGACAATAACAAGTCGTTCATTGAATACAAAACGGACAAATTCCAAAATCAGCCAGTGTTGCATTTTAAATTTAGAAGCTGTTGGTATAAATAAGATTTTCAATGCAAGAGCAAATTATTTTGGAATGTGTCCGTTTTGTATAATGAGCGAAGTATACCTGACTGTAATTGTGTTTAGATAGAGGATGAAATAGCGATGAGAATAATGTTACCTCTAATTAGTTTATTAAAAAGGTTGAGTACATATTCATTATCATCATCGTATTATATGCTGGGTGCGACAGAGACGAAAACCTCTCTTATCAATCAAATCTATCAAAACATCACTACATTTTCATGTCAAATATATTTCGAAAAGACCAAATCAGTCAGGGTCATTGTAGCTTCACCGAGAGTGCTTTTCATCAAAAAATACAAGATTAAATAGAGATACTACCGCAAAATAAACATGAAGACCATGATTAAGTGTAAAAATAAATAATATGACCATGCTCAACCTTCCAAAGTACGCGAATATGGTGTTATAATGGTAAATTGATTTGTTTATATGAGTGACGGAATGAAAAGGTCCCGACTATAAGAATGAATGGAGGAAATTTGGGGAGGCATATGTTCAATACTGGACAAATAGATCGAGATGATGATGATGTTTAATAGTATATTAGTTTGTTTGTCTGTCTGCGTGTGGCGGCGTGGCGGTACTCACGCCTGGCGTTGAGTCCCTTGGCGCCGGCGCTGGGCAGGTCGATGGCGGCCGTGCCCGACGACGACGTGGACGCCGGCGCGCCGTCGTTCGACTCCTCGTCTGCAACACCACGCCCATCGTCACCAGAGCCCGTATTATGCTCGCCTTTATCGCGGTGGATAAAGCATCTGTCACTCTCGCTTGCAGACAGGTGAGAAAGTGACAGATGTTTTATCCACATCGATAAACACGACCATAATAGGCATCACTCATCACAACTATGAGGTTTGTTGTTATGGGCAAACAATCACACGAGCTGACAGGTGACAATTTAGAATACATTGCAAAGCCTATAGAATACATTACATTGTATTTGAATTCCTGTTTTGTACAATAAGTAGTTTACATACATACATACTTTGATCAAAATATAGCCTATGTCACTTCCACAACCAAGACGAATCTAACAACACCTCATATGTTAAAATTCATCAAGCCGTTTGGATTGGCAGCATACACGCGAAAAATATAACCCTCCTGACGCAGGCGGGTAAAAGCACCATGCACCAGGCAATACGAACGAGAGGTTCACCCCAATCCTCATATGTCAAGTGACAACCCCCCCTGTGTGTGCGGTGTTCGCTGTGTGTGCTGTGTGTGCGGTGTGCGGTGTGTGCGGCGTGTGGCGGGTGTACCGGCGCTGTTGTCGCCGTCGACGCGCAGGCGCGTGTGCAGGAAGGAGCCGATGTCGGCGGGCGCGTCGGCCCAGTCGTCGTCCTCGTCGTCGCGCTCCCACGAGCCGCCCGAGCCGCCGCCCCACCCCACCACGCGCTCCGCCGTGATGTCCTGGGGACCACACTGCTATCATTCTATATGTTACCTCTCTCCTCCGGCATCTCGCGCCAGCCCACGAAAACATCTAACGCTGCGCATACTGAACGCGTGTTATGGGTCTATTCAATAATCTTACTGTTAACTAGAGCTATATCGAACTGACAATATAACTAGTCGGAATAGACGATATTTTCCACCATGCATATAGTCCATTCGCTTAGATAGTGTTGCTACACTCGCACGTAATTGTGGTTATTGTAATAAAATACAAATACAATTCGATGTAAACTGCCAAATTCACATGCAGCGTAACACCCGCAAGTGAATTAGGCTGATTACATCGAATTATATTCGTATTTTGTTACAATAACCACAAGTACGTGCCAGTGTAGCGACACTATCTAAGCGAATGGACTATACCGACGACATTATCGACCGAGAAAGCGCGCAGAGATAAGAAGAGACAGACAGGAAACGGACGGAGATACAGAGCTTTATAGGTTTTTTTTCTGCATAGGCATCATTAGACGTGAGTTTCACTGACTACTACACCCTCACACCGGATCACAAAAATGCCGATAGTTAACGGTTAAGATAGTAAATTTAGTAAAATGTACAATTCTGTATATAAAATAAATGGGTCATTCAGTCGCCAATAATAACAATAGTTTGTAAAATGGTTCTGTGCTCACCATATTGCCATGTTGCCATTCCATATCCCGATCCCTGCAATAAAAACGTTTATAATAAGTTCAGAACTTTAAGCGATAGTAAAAAAAATCTGACCGAATTACCATGGATGACCACCACAGTAACTTTTTCTATCACATTTTCTGTTACACCCTGTATATCGGACGCAAAGAATATTTGTAATATTTTGTAAAACACTTTTGGACTATACAAATACACCGTGTTTTTTTTGATTTCCGATAACTTCAAGGAAACATTCCTTAGGTTAATTTAAGTTAATTCATCTAAGACACCTGTATTCTAACTCGCACTATTTTAAGGATATTCAGTTATTTATTTAAATCAATTAAGCTCCCGACACAAGTCTAAAAGGTCCTCAAAATTTATTTTTAATATTGTGAGTAAAGAGTTTCAAATTTTCAAGTATGTACTTACCTACATAAACAGATTACATTGTCATGTAATGTCAAAGTGCGAAACGGACAAATCGTAAATAAACACATTAGGTATTTAATTTAGAATTGAAATTGGTACTTAAACTTGCTTTTGCTTCGTGGTTTCATATTGTCATGCCGCGTTATAATTATGCACCGGACCATCAGGCTGATATTCATTTTATTTACGGGTTTTGCAATGGAAACGCCTCTGAAGCGGCTCGAGAGTATCGACGACGTTACCCCAATCGTCAGACGCCGGACCCTTATACGTTTATTAATGTAAGTTTTGTACATAAATGTACTCATTGTCATTACTGTCAAACCGAATTCTGAGACGAGGAGATAAGTAGTTTCTGTGATTGTTACAGATTCATAGGCGTTTCAGTGAACTCGGCTTACGGCCAACTCCCCATGATAGAGTTGTGGATTTAAGTGTGGCTCAAGAGGTTGGAATTGTGAATCTTATAATTGAGGACCCGACCATATCCACTAGACGCGTAGGACGTATTTTTAATGTCAATCATGATAAAGTGTGGCGTTTATGGCACTATTGTTGCAAGATCCGCAAATAATAGGATTTTTTTTGTGGATGGATGAAGCGCAATTCACGAGGGCAGGAAGTGTTAATTTAAAAAAATTGCACCAATGGTCTGAAGACAATTCAAAACTTGTGAAAGAACACTCTTATCAGCACGAGTTTTCGGTGAACATGTGGGCAGGAATGTTCAATAACCAGCTTATTGGTCCTATCGAAATCCCATCAAGACTTAATGGCGAAAACTATTTAAGTTTCTTACAATCTGTTCCAAACTTAGTTTTTTTTTGAAAATGTGGCATTAGTGAGATTGCGCGATATGTGGGTACAACATGATGGTGCTCCCGCTCAGTATGCTATACGAGTTCGCGAGTACCTAAATGCAACCTATCCTGGGCGTTGGATTGGCCGCGGAAGTCCGACACGAAGTCCTGATTTGACGGCTCTTGACTATTACGTCTGGGGTACGTTGAAAGAAAAAGTTTCGAAACGCATCGATTCTCAAGAGCAGTTGTTAACAGAGATTGAACGTGTTGCTGAAGAAATGCGTGGTACAAATGTGAATTTAAACAGACAGACACGAACGCGTTTAAATGTGTGTTTAGAGCAGGGCGGTGGGCAATTTGACTATCATTTACATTAAATTTACCTTTTTTAATAAAATACTTTAAATCGCTAATTTTTGTCTTTTAAATAATCTTATTACTTACCAGTTGTAATCGGTTAAGTTTCTTATCACTTCTAAAAAAACACTCACTCTCTTCTAAAAAGGCCTTAGAAAAATAAAAAAATAAAAACAAACACCGCATAACTGGGAATCGAACCCGTGACCTCCTACACAATGAGTAAGGGTATCTGCCACTCGGCCAATAAGTTGTTTACCTGTCAAATGTTATCTTTACTTGTGTGTGTGATGTCATTCGGAAATCGTCATAATTGACACTAATTTTAGATTAACTCAAGAGACCCTTTTACAATAACCGTTGATGCAATATTTAATTATTATGTACTAAGAAGTGAAAAAAAATTTTTTTTCTTATTTCCAAAATGTATTCTATCATTTGGTTCCTATGAAGATACCCAATAATATGCCGAAGTTATCGGAAATGAACAAAAACACGGTGTATATCTGTCGTCACCATGATTGCTGTATAGCTTTTAGCTTCAAAGGTGTGCTCGCATGTGGCCAACAAAGTCTTATCAAAAAGTTTTTTGACACTACGGACATGCGAGTAAATGTATATCGCAGATGGAGGGGCTTTTACAAATAATTGTGCAAAATAAAACACCATGTGTATATCTGGGTCGATTTAGGAGTGGCCTGGGAGCGAGGCATATAACAAGAGGTGATCATTTAAAATACTATACAGTGCAATACGTCTCAGAAGATGCTGCAGGTTTGTAATTGTCTCTCACTCGCTCTCATACGCACTTTTTAAGAACGAGTGAGAGAAAAGTACTATCAGCCCAATGGAACCCTGACCCACCATAGACCGGTGTCACAGTGAGATTTAAAACAATTTGTTTGACACTTCTTATGACTTGAATCATAACGTCTCTGTGACACAGTTCTTTGGTGGGTCAAGGTTGCAATGGTCTGATAGTACAAACCCGAAGCACCTTCTAAGAGCTCACAGCTGTATGTCATTGTTTGTCTTTCAATGTAGTATCAATGAAAAGTCAAAGAATCAAGTGTAAAACATGTCTACATGAGCTGTCACAGGGATCACTAGAAATTGACCCGGGTATAGTTAGGTTCAAACACGAAGCACTCACTCGTCCTCGGAGTTCTCGTGGATGCTGGCTATCCGAACTCTTTTCGGACTCGGGCTGTCTCTGCAAACAAAATATTAACTATATAGGTATGTGACGTTATCTATGAAAAGGGACTTTATTGTCGATGGCACTTCCGCCATTATTAACGATGCTCCGATATAAATACAACATCGCGTGACGCAGTGCGGCGTAAGCGCCATCGACAATATGACACTAAGACGCGTCCTTGACGGAACAAGAACAGAGGCCCTAGGTACTTTGAAAATCGAAGTTCGAAGTTAGGTTAGCTCCATCCCTGATACTCAACATTCGAGACTAAACGAGAGAAAGGGATGGAGATAAAGTAACTTCGAACTTCGATTTTCAAAGTAGGGCCTCTGGCATGAATTGACCACAGAGCCAAAATAAATAAACATGAAGGCACACAGATTGACCTAGCCCCAAACTAAGTTCTAGGCTTGTACTATGGGTACAAGACAACGATCAGGGCCTCTATACTCGGCGGTAAAAACCATATCGTATTTGACCTGTTACGGTATTGTTTTCACGTTAGCCGCCATTACTGTCGAGGAAATAAGAGCTATCAAAACGTTGACCATACGATAACAGATCAAAGAACCGCTAGCTTCGTTCGTGGGCAAGGTCACTACCAAACCAACTAGGCTCACCGCGTTGATTAAACATGCTATTGTAGAAACGTGGCCTTAGAAAGAGACGCACTATATCCTATCGTCATTCCTTCCTACTCACGTGTCGGAGAGCTCTCGCTTCACGGGGCTGGTTTTGTCTTTGGTAGGCAGCTTGATCAGCGGCGGCGGCCCTCCTGCGAGCAAAGAACATGCAAAATTTACACTTTGTAATTACCCTATGAACTGTATGGAAAAGGTTTTCTTTGATTTGTGGGTGTTCTAGTACTCTAACCTTAGTTGGTCACAATATTAGAAGCATCTGCATGTCAAATATATTTTTAAAAACAAAATTTATATGACAAGCATCAGTCAGTCTAATTGTATTGTCTTGTTAATAAGTGTGTAAATAAATAATATGACCATGCTCAACCTTCAAAAGTACGTGAATATCCAAACGACCACGCTTTACTATCTAGTATCTACATAATGAGACGCGAAGTGCATAGTTTACTGACAGTTCAAAAATAAAAATAATTAAACAAATTTCATTGTTGCATACAAACTTCATTACTGTATAGGTTGCAACTTTTTAAAAAGTAAAAAGGGCCAGAATAAAATGAGGGCACAAGTCTTTCTTGTACATCCATATTTTATTCGAAACACAACTTTTTTATCTGTGTCTGGAATAGCATGAGTTTTTTTTTCTTCTTGTCATAAACAAAAAGGCAGTAAAGAGTGACGGTTTTTTTACGTGAAGTTTCTGTTAGTATGCAATAAAAAAAATGCAATCTTAATAGTAAATGCAATAATGTACTATTAAGAGTCGGGGCGGCGCCGAGGCGCGGGCGAACAAGCGACACGGCACGGCGATCTTTCCTTACATTTAACTCTATTTGCATGTGATAAAATAATACGGTCGATAATATGAGATTGTAGCTCTCATGCTGTAGGAAGTTGTGTCAATTGAAAGACTTGTGACAGACTGTGAATGTATAGTGTAAAACTCAATAGGTTCCTCGCGCAGTTGAATAGAAACATAAAAATATAAAGAGAAAATATTGGTATTTATTATTCTTAATCCAGCCAGAGATGATAAGGAATGACTGATGACAGCGATAATTCTCAAATAATGACTCGTTTGACAACAGTATTGCTGATTGTGAATCATCCGCAATATTAATCCTTTACACACTTTTCGTAAATCTTAATCTATTACTTTTCAAATCTCTTTTATCGATTTGTACAGATAAAATTTGATAATCTTTATTAAAATCAATCTCAAAATTATTAAAGACAAACTATTAATTAATTAATGGGATTAATGGGTCTATTGTAGAACGCATATTGAATTTTGATTACTATCATATTATCTTTAGTGGCACTCACAAGATTAAGACAAATCGATCGATAAAAGAATCATCAAAATCGGTCCAAAGGTTTAAGGCTTCGGCACACCAAACGCGTGGCAGCAGCAGCGCGTAGCGTCGCGTGGCGTCAGGGAGTTGTAAAAAAACAAAACAAATGGAACCCCGGCACACCGAGACGCGCGTGTGCGGCGCGTCTGCAGCGCGCGAGACGCCCGTCTCGGTGTGCCGGGGTGTCATTTGTTTTGTTGTTTTACAACTCCCTGACGCCACGCGACGCTACGCGCTGCTGCTGCCACGCGTTTGGTTTGCCGGAGCCTTTAGTTTCTAGAGCGCCACAAAGGATCAAGAATACACACGTATATATACATATATACTAAAGGACGCCCGCGATTTCGTACGCGTAGAATTAGTTTCCCGCTACTCCCCCCATTTCTTCCCGTTGCGGGTTGATTTTAGGAAAATCCTTTCTTAGTGCTCATTTAAATCATGAAAGGAACCCCTGTACCAAATTTCAAGTTTCTAGGTACAGTAGTTTTGGCTGTGCGTTGATATATAAGTCAGTCAGGTTTGCCTTTTATACACATACTAGAGGACGCCCGCGACTTCGTACGCGTAGAATTAGTTTCCCGCTACTCCCCCATTTCTTCCCGTTGGGGGTTGATTTTAGGAAAAAAAATTCTTAGTGCTCACTTACATCATGAAAGGAACCCCTGTAACAAATTTCAAGTTTCTAGGTACAGTAGTTTTGGCTGTGCGTTGATATATAATATAAGTCAGTCAGGTTTGCCTTTTATATATATAGACTGATAAACACATAACCCTCCTCCTTCGGCAGTCGGGTAAGAACAGTTCGTGTATCTCACCGTTGATGTTGAACTTCTCGGGTTTGACGTCTTCGTGCAACGGCTCGGCCTCGGGCGTCTGGCTCTTGCGCTCGGACCGTCGCTCCAGGCGCTCGGGTTTCCTCTCGGGCTTGTCCTTCCGCTCGGGTTTCGGCTCGGGCTTGTCCTTGCGCTCGGGTTTCGGCTCGGGCATCGGCTCGGGCTTTGGCTCGGGCTTGTTGTTGCAGTCCAGTGTTTTCTTGACGGTCGTGGTTGTTGTTAGAGAGTCTGGAACAAAGTTATTTGTAGTTAGTCGTGTTTGCCGCTTATCTGGTGGCAGTGGTGGTGTTTTATCATTTCACCGAATTTCATGTCTAAAAACGGTATTTTCTGACTGAAACTATGGTGTTTTCAGGATATTTTAAACATTAATTACATAGTTTAGGTTAGGTTACACTTGTGACTATCAAATAAAATAACGTTTTTTGAAAAGTGTTTTGTTAAAAAAAATAGGTAGGATTGTTTATTATCTTTTTCTACTCGCGTACTATAAACCGCTAATATTGATATCGTTAATGGTGTCAGAATACCACCTATAGCGTAACCGAAGAGTAAAAACAATTCTATAATTAGCGTTGCCATGGTAATAACAGTGCTATAATTTATTATAGCATTGTTATTACCATGGTAACGGTCATTCCGGATATCAGTCTTGGCGTTTAGTTAACACTTGACATCCTAATAATTTGTATATAAACCGTTAAAAACATTTTAACACCAATTAAAATGACGTATATTAAAAATAAAATTAATTATGAGACTAAATATGTGTTTAAAATAACATTTTTATTCAATTACTAAAAATAGATGGTTAATATCCATCGATTTGTTATTTGGTTACCATGGTTACGTTCAATATGGATATCAACAAAATGGCGTTTCGTTTGGCATTCCAACTTGTTTATAATAATTTGATAGAACTGTTTTTAGTATCTATTAAAATTCGCATGAAATTTGTTTACATTTATCAATAAAATTCACAAACTATTATCGCGCATCGGAATAGTGAAAATGTCTTTGATGACAAGTAATTTGTTAGCAGAAAAATCGAGTAAAGTATACGAGAAAAGTTAGCGATTGTTTATTTTTATCATTATCATTTTAAGCTTGTAGAAAAAGTTATGTATGCAACGGTTCATAATTAGCTCTTAAGGTACTCGTGCCTATAATTAGAGCGCTCGCAAGCTCGCGCTCTAACCTCGGCTCTCGTACCTTAAGAGGCCTGATTATGTACCAGTTACATAAATAACTATTATGCAATATTTCGAATCTAAAGTTTTGAAAAAAATGGTAAAAAATGTAGTATGATAATTTTAAATTCTGGTATTTTGGGCTGTACAATGAGACATTGGTATCCGTTTGTCTTTATTTTTTAAACATCCAGTCTAAAAATTACAGCTTCAAAGGTATTGACTATATTACTCTAAGGGGTGATAGAATAGATCCGTTTACTTCCTGGCCGTAGGCCCCTGCCTGAGGGGACCAACAACCAAAAAACCGAGTCGTCAGCACACAACCAATTCTGTACAGAAATCGATCCCAGGCACCTTCTCTTTCCTCGCAGAAACGATGTTAATAGTTAGTTTAGCGGTATTTTAAACATGGCCTCTCGCTTGTACGACAGTACCTGTATCAGGCGGTTCATCCTTGTTATTCCACCGGATATCCGTGAGCCCTTTGATCCGGAGCTCCTCGGCAGTCTTCAGTAAACTCGCCAGCTGCGACTGTGAATGAAAGGCGTTTTTAAATTATGTGACTCAAGGCGAAAGACCCTGCGAACAGTTATTAGTTAGTAGAATTGTGCCCGCTCGGTCTTTAAAGGGAGCGCTCCGATCTCAGTCAATCGGTCAAAGGAACTAGTTCGGTATTTTAGTTCCTTTAGGTCCCTTAGCTCCGGAGCAAATTTTGAGATCTGAGCAGGACACGCTTTGAAATAGGTACTATTTGTCTCTTTCACATCGAGTATCGTGCCGTGCGCTCTTTACCTCATTCGCTCTGTTTCGTTCATACATTCAACAATTGCTACTGACCTAAAGGACCGAAGACCGATTAAGATCGTTTACGAGGAACTAGTTCCTTTCGGTCTGTGACGGGAATTCATTCCTTTTAGTTCTTAGTTCCTGACCGACTCAAGCCTATTAGTTAGCGTACATTGTATAAGTAAAGTATCAAAGATACTTTTAAGTTAGGGTAAAACCAATTGGGCATTGAGCATTGCCCTTGGGCATAAGAACTAGCAATAAAACCGGAAACACGCTAAGGTCTGTAAAAGACTTGACTTGACGAAGAGAAGAAACAATCTCTAACGGTGGGTCCACGTTTGTTACATTTCATCGTAACGTGGTTCCGTGACCGTGTCAGTACAGGTTATGAGGCGGACGGTATTTGTCATGTTAAGAGATCACGATGAGACCTATCCTGAGCGCATGATTTAAGGTGTTATTCCGCAGCCGAACGCAGACGGCAACGGCAGGCGTCCGAGGCCTGCTGCTGCCATCAGCCTTTGCTGTCTGCGGTCGTGATTCCACATCCGATCACAAGCAGCAGCAGGCGTCGGACGTCAGCGTCACTACTGTGTCTGCGCTCGGCTACGGAAGGTATTTCATACGAATACATGGAAACCAGTAATGACGCCCGCCGTTGCTGTCTGCGATCGACTGCGGAATGACACCTTACCTGTTCACATTTAGCGTAATGAATGAACAAGTCCTCTAGAATTACCACGCAGCCTTGTCGAATAGAGCCCTACAGTGCGGACCCACCTCTAGGGCCATAATTGCCATAATTGTAACACTTGCCATAATTTCAGGCATTTTTCTGAAACTGTAAACCTTTCAGGTAAATTTTACATGCCATCGTATAGAGCCCAATAGGTTAGTTTTATAACAATTCTGTATAGTCAACGGTTTCAGAAAAAATGCCTTAATGGCAAATGAATATTATGGCAAGCGAAACAATATGGCAATTGAAATTCGGGCAAACGATAGAGAACCGTCAGTTCTACCGAGCGCCTCCGAGCACTCCCGAGCGCCCCCAACGGCCCTATGTACTCACGTGGTGCACGTTCATCTCGCCCGTGTACATGTAGTCGAGCAGCGCCTTGAGGTGCTTCGGCTCGGCGCCGTCGATGACGAGCACCGGCTCGCCCTGCGCCTCGTGCGCGCCGAGCAGCGCCCCGAGCAGCTCCGAGCACGCCGCCAGCACCACTCTGAAACGTAATCATTGGAATGAGGTCAAAAAATGTATACCTACAACGCATTTCAGACGGCCTATAACTGTCGTGTTTATCTATGTGGATATACCATCTGTCACTTTCTGACCAGTACGTAACTTGTTGGTAACTTGCGTCGCGAAGCTCGGCGAGCAGCACGCCGCAGAGGCGCTATAATAGCTCTTTCGGTAGGTGTAGGTCGCGTGTTACCTGTGGGCGCGCAGCGAGACGCCGCGGATGCTGGCCGGGTCGACCACGTCCTTGTCGGTCACTTGCGTCGCGAAGCTCGGCGAGCAGTACAGCGTCACGCCGCAGAGGCGCTATAATAGCTCTTTCGGTAGGTGTAGGTCGCGTGTTACCTGTGGGCGCGCAGCGAGACACCGCGGATGCTGGCCGGGTCGACCACGTCCTTGTCGGTCACTTGCGTCGCGAAGCTCGGCGAGCAGTACAGCGTCACGCCGCAGAGGCGCTATAATAGCTCTTTCGGTAGGTGTAGGTCGCGTGTTACCTGTGGGCGCGCAGCGACACGCCGCGGATGCTGGCCGGGTCGACCACGTCCTTGTCGGTCACTTGTGTCGCGAAGCTCGGCGAGCAGTACAGCGTCACGCCGTAGAGGCGCTATAATAGCTCTTTCGGTAGGTGTATGCGGTGTATTACCTGTGGGCGCGCAGCGAGACACCGCGGATGCTGGCCGGGTCGACCACGTCCTTGTCGGTCACTTGTGTCGCGAAGCTCGGCAAGCAGTACAGCGTCACGCCGTAGAGGCGCTATAATAGCTCTTTCGGTAGGTGTAGGTCGCGTGTTACCTGTGGGCGCGCAGCGAGACGCCGCGGATGCTGGCCGGGTCGACCGCGTCCTTGTCGGTCACTTGCGTCGCGAAGCTCGGCGAGCAGTACAGCGCCACGCCGCAGAGGCGCTATAATAGCTCTTTCGGTGGTTGTAGGCAGCGTGTTACCTGTGGGCGCGCAGCGAGACGCCGCGGATGCTGGCCGGGTCGACCACGTCCTTGTCGGTCACTTGCGTCGCGAAGCTCGGCGAGCAGTACAGCGTCACGTCGCAGAACCGCTCTGTAATACGCCAGGAAACAAACATAAGGACACTGCTTTTTAATACCACACCAAATTAAAATTATTCTTTCACAGGCCAATCCACAGCAGAAAAACACGCGAATTTGCTATCGACGACAGGGATAACACTTTGGACAGATTGTCACGTAGGACACGGTAAGACAAATCTACAACCCCCTATTCTACGGTCCACAGTAAAAATATAGTATACACATAAGGACTTCATATTCTTACAAAATCCCGTTTTTTTTTTATCAAGGTTATAATAAATGCGAAAGTAACCAAATGGATGTCATAAAGGATATTAATATCGCACGCTTCAATCGGACGAGAGTATCGCGTCGCTACAATACAGGCCGAGCCAAACGACGTCATAAATATCGAAATTTGCATAAAATACCACACCCTGTTTCTCAGGCACACCCATCGAACTAGAAAAGATAACGGATTGTTTAAAACATAGAGATGCCTATAGCCTAAAAATATCGCGGTAAAGCAACGCCCCGTTTCGCGCTACTGCATATATACCTAACCTACAAGTCCTTCTACTAGATAAGAATATACAGCGTTAAAACATTTAACATAATAAAATTAAAAGTTAAAACGAAACTTATTTAAATTAAAATAAAAACTAAGCTACTCAAATATTAAAGACGTAAATAATAAAAGTAAAATAAGCGTTAAGTAAAAAATAATTTTGAAATCGCGCCTCGCGCACCGAGAGTCCCGTTCTTATAATAGTGATTATTTATTGCTGAATGCCGGCTGTATTACTTCTACTCGGATACAGCGTGTGAACTGAACACTGCTGCTTGGACAGGTAAGATACCATCTACTATCTGCAAAATATATATTTATCCTTAATATATTATAAATGCGAAAGTAACCCTGTTTGTTAGTTTGTTTGTTACGCTATCACATTTAAACCGCTAAGCATATTTCATGAAATTCGGTAATGAGAAATATCTTACACCCCGGCGACCATAGGATAATCCGAAATTTTGGACAGTTTGTAAGGTAATGCAATAAACGAATTTTACGCGGACGGAGTAGCGGGCAACCGCTAGTTATGTTATGTATATATTTACGTACGTACGATACTTGTGAAGGTGACCGTACATTTATTTGAATTTCTCTGGTTATCTGCGCTGCAATCGTGTTCATATTGAATACATATATTTATAACTAACGTACTTATATCAAAACGTCACAAGTAAACAACCAATATAAAACCATATCCAGATAAAGTTAAATTTCAGTTTCGCGCAACACAAATAGCTCCGATGCCAATATTTGAAAAATACCTATAAGGTCTTTATCAAGAAAAATTGTGCTGTTTAATTAAATTTATCGTGACTAGTAAATTCAAGCTATTTACGACTTTACTAAACCGTACTTAAGTCAATTTTGAACTGGCGCGATCATATTTCATAAATACGGAGAAGCGTTATCGAATTTCGAGGTGCGCAGGATACGCGGCGCGAAAACCGACGCCGGCGCACGTGTAAAACCAAAAAGTCGGCACTTGGAATAAAACACAACCAAAAATCAACCATATCACGGCGTAATCGAACTGAAAGTCAACGTTGGTTTAAAATGGACTTATTTTGTATTTGTTTTAACGTTTGTCAAGCTACACGGACGTGTGCATTTTTTTAGAAAATCATTTTTATTTCAAGCATTGCTTTTCGCCACGTTTCGGGTTGGACGTTGCGACAGCATTAGAGATTTTTAAAAACATTAAGTTTTGTACGAGAATATATCGGTCTCTAGGTAATTTATTTATTTATGTATGTATGTATGTATGTAAACTCTTTATTGCACATAAAACCAATAACAAGTAAGTACTTACTTAAATTCAAGATAACGTGTACAATGGCGAACTTATCCCTTTAAGGGATCTCTTCCAGTTAACCTGACTGTGATTGAGGAAACTGTACGAGGATAGGCAAAATAACAAGAAGTGCACAAAAAGTAAATAAATCAAAAAAAAAACAAACTTAAATAACCATAAATAATACTTATAATAAGTAAACATTAAACAAGTAAACACTTTATTTGTTATGTCATACATAACAAATATAATATATTTACAGTTGACATGCATGCGCCATGAAAAAAGATGACCCGTTATTGAAAAAACTGGCCAATTCGAACGGGACACGGACTAAGAAGGTTTCCGTACCATGCCAAAGAAACAGGGTTCTTGTATGGGGATCCCCTTTAATTCTTAACTTTTTATTATTATTTGTTATTATAGCTACTATACTAATACACACTGAAAATTTTAAGTGTCTAGCTATTACGGTAAATGAGATACAGCCCGGTGACAGACAGACGGACGGACCGAGCGGAGGCTTAGTAGTATGGTCCCGTTGGCTCCCTTTGTTTGGGTACGGTAGCCTAATAAGTAGGTGTAAAAAAACATGGTGGTATACTACTACGCTACTAATTAATCTACCGTACCGTTCGTACTTGATAGCTTCGGTTTTTTTTTGTAGCAGATGTTGTGAAAAGCATTATTTTTGCCTCGCCTCGGCGGAAAAGACAATGGATAAAAACCTCTAGTAAAAAAGATTTTAAAGGCCCAGCCACACCGGATGCGTGACGTAAACGTGCGCGTTCGCTTTCCACTGCGTTGTATAGTGACATGTCGTAATGAGGATTCATACTATACAACGCAGTGGAAAGCAACGCGCACGTGCACGTGCACGTCACGCGTCCGGTGTGGCTCGGCCTTAAAACGTTCCTCTGATTTGTACTTCTCTCTCATTCGCTCTCATACCTACGTTCATAATCGTCTCAAACCGACTTTACCCGAACCCGAAAGACTTTTGAACACTTTTTTTACTATACACACGTATATTTGACACGGTATATTTGTTACTCGTGATCCATGCAAAAACAAAGATGGCCGATAACTATTGCGGAACTGGTAGAACTGTACTATTATAGATCTAGGAGTTGCGTAATACCAACCTTTAGCGAGGAGCTGCGCGAACATGCTCTGCACGTTCGAGTGGTGGTGTTTCCACCGAAGACAATACTGTTGGGGCACCATCTTGTTAATAAATAAGGCTTTGGTCTCAAAGGCAGGTCATGGAGGAAGAGTCAGGTTTGGTAGAAAATTTTGGTCAATTTTTTTATATACAAAGTCTTTTCTTATATAGTTTCAGTAAGGTACGTCGTTTTGGAATGTAGTATCGGTGGTTGCGTTTTGGCCTGTACCTGCAACAAAGGAGAAGAGTTCGTTAGTGATGTACATTTATTTTACAGTGGTCAAGTACAGTCAGGTTAGGTTAGGTTAGGTTAGGTTAGACACGGACACGACGTATTCCCTTGACAATAGAGTCGAGTGCAGATCATATTTACTTCTTTGGTTGCGTAGCTACTTTTCCTGCTAACTATACTAGACATACGTACGTAGGTCACAGTTGTTTTATAATATACTAGCGACCCGCCCTCGCTTCGCTTCGGTTTATGCGAGTTCTTGTAACACCCGTACATAATCTAGAATTGATAAAAACCTTCCTCTTAAATCACTCTATCTATTGATAAAAACCGCATTAAAATTTGCTGCGCTTTTTTATAGTTGTCTGTGCGTTAACGGCAAATTATAATAATAAAATCGTTCATTTGATGCAAGACACAGAACAATAATAATAAAATGAAATACAGTAAAAAAATATTTTAGAACAAAAACTTAAAACTATTTTATAATGCACCAAGTGCCACTCAGCATAGTGTCAGACATGTAAATGCCGTGACGCTGATTTTCAGGGCAACCAGACGAGGAGAAGGGGGAGAAAGTGTTGCTGGTCCTTTCATAATGTACAAATAAGAGCTTAGGTAGGTATATGTAGAGTAAGTGAATGATGGGAACTGTGAACAAAATGTACATGCATATTTAGATAAATAGGATAAACATACACAGAGGTGCTTTAATAGATAAAATAAAACAATGTGAAAGCGACAGTGCAATTCGGGCACAGTGCAGCTGCTATGTATTGGATAATTCTGGGGTCCTAGTGAAAAAGGGAGTAAGTCTCCTGAATATCGAGTGAAAAAGGGATTAAGTCTATTATACTGTTTATGTATATAACGTTTTTTATTATGAGTAGGTAAAGTCTACTTTACGTTACGTTACGTTTTAATTTACTTTACTCACTTTTTCACTAGATCCCCAGAATTGTAGGCCAATCAGATACTCTTTGAGGTTGTTCTTGAAAGAGATCAGGGACTTATCAGAGAATTAGGAAAATGTAAACCCTTTTCTTGAAGGCACCCATGTCATAACTGGTTGGAAATCGAAGCTCGTTCCACAGTTTCACCGTAGGTACGAGGCAAAAAGTGCCTAGTGAAACGCGGGGTGGAAGAACGCCATTCATCAAGGTGATGTTGACGGAACCTGAGGGCTTATTGTCTAACGCACTCGCAATCACGATCGTTATCATTTTGAAAATCGAAGGCTTGTCTGCATACAAAATGAAAACAATTGCTCCCCTTTGAAACCGGTTGCGATTGCGAGTGCGTTAGACAATAAGCCCTCTGGCTTGAAAGATCTAAGCGTGCATACAGAGGGACCGACAGCAAGAAGATAGATAGATAGTTAGATAGATAAAAAAATTTATTCACATATTACGCCATGACAAATTGAAACACGTTTACATAATTAAAATAAAGTAAAAAGAAAAAAAAACATTAAAAGCATTAATCTATAATTAAAACTACAACTAAAATTAATATGCGTGATTCAGATGTCACGGCAAAGTTATGAAAGGGCGCCGACTCAGCACGTGCTGGGTATTGATTCTCTCAAAAGCAAAGGTGAGCGAATGCAGGAGTGAAGTCCAAGCGGCGAGTTTAAATAGTCCCGTCAGAGCGAGCAAAACACATATTAGCGCGTGCATTCTCAATTAGGCAGCCTTATACGTTCGAGAAGCCGTGCTGCCAAATTGAATACACGCGCTGAAATGTAATTTGTTCGCTTTAACGGACTACTTAAACTCGCCGCTTGGACATCACTCCTGCATTAGCTCACCTTTGCTTTTGAGAGAATCACTACCCTGCGCGCATTGCTGCGGCAGCGCTGATATTCTGCCGGGACCCGGCGAACTGAGAGAGACGCACTTAGTCACTAACTAGCCAACTCCGTTCATCTCTACCCGTGTGTAACAATCTCAAACCTGTCTCAAAATTAATCAAATCAATTCGAAGCGGAAGCGACTTTGTTTTATAAGTACCATGTAAAGATAGTGAAATTGTTACTTAATTAATGTTGTTGGTGTTGATAGCGAGCTGATAACTTTTTAATGTCCTAAAAGTAAACCAGATTTGAGTCTAAGAAACTGCTATTTATTTAATGACAATACCTATTCGAAAACCTCCTAGTTTGTTTGCTTAAAAAAGTCTGCACCTCAGAATCAATGTTTACTTGTTTAGCTAAGTGAATACTGAATAACAAACCCATTTAATTTGGTTCGAATAAGTATATATCGTGGTCTTGAAAAATAGAATTCTTGAAATAAAAAGAAATCCACGTAGTAAAGATTCGTTATTTTCGACCCTTCTAAATAATAGGGAGAGAACGATAAATAAAAAAATACATAGCAGATTGTAAATATAAATATGCTTATTAAGTAGGTATTTCTCACATAATGGACTGTTTTTTTTTTGTTTGTGACGTTTTTATTCACAGCTTCAATAAAAGTAGATTCATGCATGAAACAAACAGTTGAGAATTTTTTTTTTGAATAACTATAAAATTAACCAAGATATATGCCAAAAAACATTTGTTCCTATCTCTTTCTAGCAAAACGGAATTTAACATGGAGTTTATATACCCGACTTGTTACATGACGTCACAGTGCATATCGGATCTCTCTGTCTATATAATCGCTGTCTAATTAATTAGCAGCTATCTAAATGCTTGTATCATCGATATTTCTTGGCCGATTTTAATTTTAATTTCACTTTTGGTGATCTCTTTTATGAGAGGGCAACACAACACTGTCCGCTTATAAACTTAGGCTCTGTATTAATTTTACCAAGAAAAATAAAATAACGACAATTTATCGCATAACAACTCGATTATTTCATTATAGTACTTATACGTGATCCAGTGTATAAAGTTTTATTGTGAAAGATTAATCAAGTAGGTACATTATCGAAAATAGTGCATAAAGACCTTAACCGGCGATTAGCTGATAATCCTTAAAAACCAGTGACAGTTTAAAAAGAAACAAAAAAACGAATTCAAAGTGTGGTCTTCGAACTAAATGCTTTCAAAATAACCTAAAAACAAAACAAAATTTGCTTATCACCGTGACTAACCGCAAGATAACACCGTGGAATATCTTGATATCAGCGCCATCTAGCGTAGGTAATCTAGCGAAATCGGTGCGCACAACACCGTGGTATATCTTGACATCAGCGCAATCTAGCGTAATCGGTGCGCTCAATAATAATAATTGATGCGACAAATACGAAAGACTAGTGGACTGTATTAATTTTAATTACGCACGTATGCTCCGCGGTTCTAACGAGTTTGTGAAGTTATATAGATCGTCAATTTGGATGGTAAAAATACAATGATTGCGTTCGGGCTTACCTGGGATCTCCGGTATGACCGCTTCGCATCATCAGCAGCAGCCGGTTCAGGGGTTAACCCAGCGCTGGATCCAGACAGGCTTCTCCCTTACTTGCTGCACTTAGGACACTATTCCCACTCACACAAGCCAGATCGCAATCTCTACAGTAATTAGTTTGAATAGGAGATCCGTATATAGCTGAAATTGCTTTGCTACGAGACTTTATTTTATTGACGACAGCGACAGGCCGCTACGCGGTTTCGAAGTTATAACGGAAGTGTCTTCTATCAATGTTGCCAGTCTATGGCGACACTGTTAGTTCAATCTGACAGTTCTATTGAGGCTACCAGACCAAATAATTAATTCGACAATACTGAACATTCCGCCCACCTAAATGCGACGGTATACTAAAAAGTTCCGCGGTATTTACCACGAAATGATATCTTAAACTACGAGAAGTTAGCGTAGAGAACGCGAATTAGTTAAACTCTACAATGAATTACGAAAACTACAATTACGATAAGTTACACTGATCTTGGGTTAACGAAAACAGCGTAAACGACAAGACGAGAGCGATAAAGGTTTAAATTTAAGTTAAAGGTCGTTTGCTAATGGCAAAGGACAAATCTTTACAACCGGTCTTTTGTACTGCCCAGTGGCAGTCTTCACCGTTACTACTCTACATATTCCATCTGCACCTGGATGCAGAGCGATAATACGACCTAATGGCCAGTTAAGGGGCTTTAATAGTTCATTAACTATAAGCACTAATGCTCCTACGGTTATATTCGAATGGTGTTTATCCCACTTAACTCTCTGTTGTAGTGTATGCATGTACTCACTATGCCACCTACGCCAGAAATCCTGATGCATCTTTTGGATGAGTTTCCAACGTTGCAGAACGCTTATCTTGGTATCGACATAGTTTTCCTCTGGCATAATCGACAAAGGTTCCAGAGTCAAAAAATGACCTGGGGTTAACGCCGTGAGGTCATTAGCGTCCGAGCTGAGCGGCGTCAGCGGCCGCGAGTTCAACATCGCCTCTATTTGCGTGAGCACCGTGTAGAACTCTTCGAAGGTGAGTCTTTGGGTACCAATAACACGAGCAAGGTGTGTCTTCACGGATTTAATACCTGCCTCAGCCAGGCCGTTGAAATGGGGACTACCAGGAGGACTGAACGAAAACTTAATCTCCTGTGACTCCGCGGCCTTTTGCATGAGGGAACCAAGGTAGTTACTAGCACCGATAAAATTACGTCCTTGATCGGAAACGAGATGGCTACATCGACCACGACGTGCGATGAGTCTCCGTAGAGCTGCCAGGAACGCCTCAGACGACAACTCGGAGGCGAGTTCGATATGAATAGCTTTCGTGCTGGTGCAGACGAAAACACAGATGTATCCTTTATAGGTTTTAGCACCGCGACCACGTCCGAGAGCTATATCGAAAGGTCCACCGTAGTCAACCGCACAACTCGAAAAACATTTCATTTGGTTTATCCGATACGATGGATAATTTCCCATAAGCGGGGCGGGAGCAGTTAGCGGACGAACACGAAAACATTTAAGGCAGCCTGAAATCACCGATTGAATAGCACGTTTACACGACAATATCCAAAATTGTTGAGCCAGGAGATTTTGAAGGGTTTGCGCACCGGGGTGCATGAAGCGAAGGTGGTACTCCTGAATTATAATAGACGTCAGGCGATGAGAGCGCGGCAGTAGCAACGGATGCTTAATTTCAAATCCTATGTTAGCATTACCCAGGCGACCGCCCACCCTGAGAAGACCCGATTCATCGATAAATGGTGTCAATTTACGTAAACTCTTTGGTAGTGAGTTAGATGAACCTTTGCGTAGGCTTTCTAACTCCGACGAAAAAACACTCTCCTGCACGACTTTAATCAGGAATATAAACGCTCTATGAATCTCTGATGGCTGTAAAGGCACGAGAACGCGATTTTTGATAGATGATTCTTTGCAATTTTGTAAGAATCGAAACAAGTACGCAGTTACATGTTTCAATTTTGAAAACGACGAAAACTTATTCAACAATGAATCGACAAAATTAGGCTCTTTGGACGTCAACAAGCTGAAAATGCGCTGTTCCTCGTGTGTATCTTTAGGCGACAAGAACGATAAGGACGAAGTCACAGGCCATTTCTCGTCAGGCTCGGCAAGCCATGAGGGACCTCTCCACCACAGATCATTAGTAACGAGGTCCGCAGGCAACAAACCGCGCGAACCGCTATCCGCTGGATTCGAGTGAGTGCTAACGTGCCTCCATCGATCAGGCGCTATTGTTTCCTGGATGCGACTGACCCGATTTGCCACGAACGTCTTCCATTTCGACGGGCACGATTTTATCCACGACAAAGCTACACTAGAATCTGACCACGCGTAGATCTCTTCAATAAGGTGAAATGGTTTAAGAGCTTCTATGGTACTATTCATGAGCTCAGAGAGTAGCACAGCTGCTTGGAGTTCAAGTCTAGGGATGGATTGCTTGCGTAGAGGCGCTACCTTAGACTTCGCACAACAAAGGTTAACAAAACACGAGCCTTCATTGTTAACGAATCGACAATACACGACGGAACAATAACCGCGCTCCGACGCGTCACAGAATCCATGGAGTTGAAACGAGACGAAAGGGCCAACAACACGGCGAGAGATTGCAACCGTCGCCAACGTGGACAGTTGCGATTTAAAACGCAACCATTCTGAAGCGATCTCAGATGGTGCGTCGTCATCCCACGAGACACCAGCAGTCCAGAGGAGCTGCATAAGATACTTAGCATAGAACGTAACGGGACCGAGAAAACCCAAAGGGTCATAAATACGCGCTATTTCCGACAATATGGTACGCTTTGTGCAACGACGGTTATGAGTATCGGCAACACGAAAACAAAATGAATCCGACTGCGGCTGCCACAGCAGTCCCAGTATCTTAAGCGAGATGTCACACATATCCTCGAAACGTTTGAAATGCTCTGAGTACAAGTCTGAAGAGGGAAGGCTATCAAGAAATTCATGATTATTTGAGGTCCACTTTCTCAGATGGAAACCACCCGACGACAATATTTTTGTAAGTTCCATCTGGAGTAAACAAGCCTGCTCGACAGAGTTCGCTCCAGTCACGACATCATCGACATAAATATCGCGAGCGAGAACAGCTGAACCAGCTGGATAGTCTTCCACGGCATCCTTGGCAAGCTGTGCCATGGTACGAAGAGCTTGAAACGGCGCAGAAGAGATACCATAAGTTACGGTTTTGAGCCGGTAGTCGCGCACGGGACCGACAGCGGAGGGCCGCCACAGAATACGCTGAAACTCAGCATCTTCTTTAGGGACCAAAATCTGCCGATACATTTGCCTAACGTCACCCGTGAATACTACAGCGTGCCAACGAAAGCGCATGAGCAAATCGAAAATGTTGGTCTGCAGTTTGGGTCCAGCGAGGAGAGTATCATTTAAAGAAAGGCCCTTAGCATCCTTCGCGCTGGCATCAAATACGACGCGAAGGGGCGTGGTGACAGACTCGCGCTGAATACCGTGATGCGGTATATAGTAAAACTGGCCCTCACTCGTAGAAGGAGGACCCACCTCTTCAAGATGACCACGTGACTCATAATCTTCCATAAATTCGACATACGACCTTTTGAACTTGGGGTTACAATCCAGTTTACGCTCTAACGATTGAAAGCGCTTGAAGGCAATTTCACGAGAATGACAGAAGGTAGGTTTGTTAGTAGCTTCGACGAAAGGTAGGGGCACTACGAACCGACCTTCTCCGTTACGATAATAATTATTAGCAAAATAAACTTCGCAAAGTTGGTCCTCCTTCGACACGAAAGGTTTAGTCGGAGAACTAACATTTTCTAATTCCCAAAACATTTTAATGGAATCATCTAGAGACAGCTTTTGCAAACGATTCGACACGAACAGGCAATGTTTATTTTTACTGCGACAAGGTACGACAGCGTTCGCCGCGAGTGGACTTGTATCACACTCACCCATTATAATCCAACCAAAGATGGTGTTCAATGCCTTCGGTTGTCCAGCCTTCCCTAGCTTGAGACCAGGAAGCAGAGATGAAGCGAAAATATCTGCGTTAAACAAAATATCTACTGGCCCTGGTCGAGCAAAGTCAGGATCAGCGAGCGATAAATTATTTATGTGCGACCATACCGACGAGTCGACAGGTTGTGTAGGCTGGTCAGCACATATCGACGACAAAACGAGAGCGTCAAACGTAATGATCGACGACGACGTTGCGTTACCGGCCGGCCTAACGTCACATGACAGCGAGCCGAGCGGTTGAGCGACAGTATTGCCAATCCCACTTACGGAGTGTTGGCTACGACAAATGTTAAAACCGAGCATTCTTACACAAGATTCAGAAATAAAATTACATGCGCTAGCACAATCTAGTAGTGCGCGCACTTGTCGAAAACTACCTGAACTGTCTCGAATTAAAACCCTAACAGTTGAAAATAGCACAGTGCTTTCCCTAGTCACCGAAGTTAAAACCGTGTTACTATTAACATTACTTAACCCTGGCGGCGCGTTGTCCTCCGCGGCAGGCGGCGACGGCTGAATAACTTTAGTAAAATGCAACAAAGTGTGGTGGGAACAACGACACACACTACAACGAGAGGCCCGACAAGCTTTTACACGATGAACATGCGAAAAACATAAAATACATAAACCCTTTTCCTTGACGAAATTAAAACGAGAATTCGTGTCAAGATTTAAAAAATCATTGCAAGTATCAAGACTGTGCTGGCCAGTACAAAAGCTACAAGTTGGACGAGAAACTACAAACGACGCTTTTTGTTTGCTCACATTATTAATATTATTATGAACCTGTTTGTTAACACCTACCCTTTTATACGAAACAATAGGATTATTAGCAGGTGAAGGCGTCACGTTTGACAAATTAAGCGCCTTGTATTGTTTTTCAACGAAAGCCTGAACGTCACTTAACAACGGAATTTCATCACTATCATGCTCGAGTTGGAATGCCTCACGGGTGCATTTATCTAATTTAGACCACAACAAATGGAACAGCATGAAATTCGTGTCCGGTAATCCGTATTTATCCAAAACCGATAAATTTTCCGAAAATGTCCTATGGACGCGTTCAAGGTCACATGCTGACTTAATTCTAATCGGTTCACAAGATAACAACTTTTCATAATAATGTGTGGCAATTTGTCGTTTTTTATCGTAATATTTACGTAAACAATTATATGCATCCAAATAACTCTCATGGGTAAGCGGGTAGTTTTTTATCAACTCATAAGCGGAATTTTGTAAACACGATATCAAATAGTGTAATTTCTCGACGTTAGAAATATTCCGGTTATGAATTAATGAGTCGAAAAGTTGTATAAAAGATACCCAATTTTCTAACCTACCGTCGAAAGGTTTAATGTTTATTTTAGGCAATCTCGCTACCACTGTTTCGTTAACACAAGGTTTTGCTTCACTTTCTAGTAACTGCCCGCGACGCAGTCTAAATTTAATGTCTAATAACTTCTTCTCAAATTCAAACGTAACACTCATTTCTTCACTACGATCCGACGGATCCAATAGCGACAATATTTTCCGTTGCGCACAATGAAAATCATCCGATATTTCTTTTAAATCGAGTTCACTAAATCCTAACAACTCGGTTTTTTCGATATATTCAAGTCGCATTATAGCGTAATCTCGCGACACTCTATTGTGATCAACTTCGACAGACTCCGACTGTGTGCTATGGTCGTGATTTGACATTTTGAACGTAAACAAAACACACTAACGAATGAATGAATAATTTACAATTATACCAACCGAAACTAAATCGCGATAAATTTATTTAGTCTATGGTACGAGGATGTACTGCCAACCTAAACCGATAACGACAGAAAAATGGCGTACAACCAACTAACATAAAATCTCGGCCAAAGCAACTTCTCAACTACCTTCACACAAAAAATAAAAAATTATAAATCGATAATATCACGAAACATACGTACGAAATCACGACAAATATTCACTTTTCAATAAAATCCGGCGAAGGATCAAAAAATGATGCGACAAATACGAAAGACTAGTGGACTGTATTAATTTTAATTACGCACGTATGCTCCGCGGTTCTAACGAGTTTGTGAAGTTATATAGATCGTCAATTTGGATGGTAAAAATACAATGATTGCGTTCGGGCTTACCTGGGATCTCCGGTATGACCGCTTCGCATCATCAGCAGCAGCCGGTTCAGGGGTTAACCCAGCGCTGGATCCAGACAGGCTTCTCCCTTACTTGCTGCACTTAGGACACTATTCCCACTCACACAAGCCAGATCGCAATCTCTACAGTAATTAGTTTGAATAGGAGATCCGTATATAGCTGAAATTGCTTTGCTACGAGACTTTATTTTATTGACGACAGCGACAGGCCGCTACGCGGTTTCGAAGTTATAACGGAAGTGTCTTCTATCAATGTTGCCAGTCTATGGCGACACTGTTAGTTCAATCTGACAGTTCTATTGAGGCTACCAGACCAAATAATTAATTCGACAATACTGAACAATAATAATCAATATTAACTACCTACCGTAAAATGGGGTGAATAGGGTTCGCGGGGTGAATAGAGTTGCAGCCTAAAACCAATCATATTATACTAATTAAAAGACTGAGATTTTAACGTAATTTTCCAAAAGACTTGTCAATGTAATACTAGTTCTTATTAGTAACAAGTTATGCTTTGTTTTAGGCTATAACTCTATTCACCCCGCGAACCCTATTCACCCCATTTTACGGTACTAACGCAGCAGCCCTATAGGGGGCACAACCAGAAACAAAACAATGCCGCAAATTTGCTCAGGTTGTTCTCGAGAGTTACCAAAGAACGAATTCCTTAGATGCTGCAAGTGTAAAAGCAGTTACGACTTAGAATGCACAAGTGTAACCCCAAAGCGCTACGCTACTACAACGTAAATGAGAGAAGAAAGTAAGAAAACTTGGATATGCCGAGCATGCCGCGTAAGATATCTAAGAAGGGAAATACGGATACACCAGCGCGCGCCCGTGATCGTGGAGCACCAGAGGCTCTACTTTGATATCCGTAATTCGAACTTCGTCTATTGCTATTGCTATCTTATCTTTTGCTCTCGTCGCGTCACTAATTCGCAAGAAAGTGACGGGGCGATCCGAAGTTCGAATTACTGATTTCAAAGTAGAGCCCCTGATGCTCCACGATCACGGGTGCGCGCTGGTGTATCCGTATTTCCCTTCTTAGATATCTTACGCGGTAGAAAACTTACCTGAAGTATCGAATGTAATGTGTAAGGAAAAACCAAAATATCCCAAACGACACCTGGACATGCTCTGAGAATATAAGTAATATCCTAGGAGATACTCTACTCTCGAAACAAGCGCATTACTACGAAAAGAAACCAGAATGAAATATTGAAAATTTAAGCGACATTATTATCATTCCAGCTACGGAAAAATAATGAACTTATAATCCGCCAACTGCAGCAAACAATTGAATCCGAAGTTACTAAAGCATTAAATACCCTTAGGCAAGAACTTAAACAAGAAACGAAAACTCGCTCAGCCCAAAATGAGATGAGAAAGAATGATATCACTAAAATTAATATTGAAATGATCTCTGTAAAACACAATAATAACCAACTAAAGAAAGAACTCAGTCCTTTAGAACATGAAATCAAAGAATTAAAGTCGAAATTAACACCCATCACCCAATACTTATGCGACAGAGAGCGACAAAAGGAAGTTTGTTTTATATGGACTTGCTGAACAAAATCAAGAACATGAAAGCGACTTATGCTATAGAATAACTGAGACTTTCCGGGACTTATACGTCGATCTGACGGGATATATCGAAGACACGCAGAGAATCGGTCGGTGGATAAATAAGACCCGCCCACTACAACTCATAGAACTCATCAGTAAAAAAGTGAGTCATGAGTAAAATACCAGAGACATTCCATTTTACTCCTCAGGTTTGACAAAACTACAAACTTGATATAACGTTCATGGGCCTCGGAGCCTGCCTGCTCAGCATCGGATCACCAGGTGGTAAGTACGGGTCGGTTACCTTTTTCATTATAATATCTATAATATAATGGACCAAAACACAATAAAATGATGCTTTTTCTATAAGTAGAGCTGTTGATCACCTTCTTTCTTTGAAGCTTTGATCAGATCAGGCCGTTGATATGATCAATTTTGTACGTTGCACCAAAAGACGAGCGACAGTAAGTGGGACTTTCACCGTGCGATTGCGGCCCCTCCTTACAGAGCTGGTGACTCTAGAAAAGATAAGCTACCAAACTTCCTACCTAGAAAAGATAAGCTACCAAACGTTGAAAACCCACAGACAAACAAATAGACAAAGGTAAACTTTGATATGAAGGGTCTGGAATAGGTTTAACAGAAAATCATCATCCGTATCCAAAGTAATAAGCTATTACTTCGTTTAAATAGACCAGAATAGACACAAATTGTTATTTTCGAATGTCCGCCGATAAGGGCTAAACCTCTGACACGCTTATCTTTCCAAAATGCGCGCGTGCAAGATACCACTATCTCTATTTCCAACTCGAAAACAGTTTTAAAACTCGCTCTATGATTACTACAAGTATATGTACCTATAGGTACACAGTTTATCATATTGGACGGCGCAGTGCGTTTATAATAATGGCGTCTTGATATGTTCTGCTCACTAATTAAAGGAGGGGATAGGGCATTTAAAGTTTAGATTTTAGTGCTTCGTATTAGACGTGCTCCGGAAAATAGATTGGATACAAATTTATTCTATATCTACTACATATTTGTCTACATTTCGACCTGCGATCAGTCGCCTAGACTATGTTCAGTGCGGCTAGCACCCTCCCCGCTTGTTGCTCATTGCGTCTCTATCCTTACAGACTAGTAAGGAAGGGATATCCGAGCGACAAACAAGTCGAAACAACTTATGTTAGCCGTCCTGGTGGGTCGTAGTTCATCGGGGTTCGCCGCGTCAGGCCACCGCCCTACGAGCAGCTCCCCTTTAGTGAGACAGCACGTCTTTCAGTTTCTTAATTAGACGTAGCTGTGGGAGCGGATAGAATATATTCTACTTAGGTACTTACTACAAATCAAAATATATCGTACACAAGTAGGTAAGCAGATAAGCTACCTATTGAAAAAGAGAATATTGTTTCTACATATTTAGCAAACCTTTAAATGTGGTTTTGAAGTTACATTTAAACAAACCAGCATTTGATCACTATCTTGTCTCAATATTGAAGGAAAGTGAATTTAGTTCACTCTCAACTAGAAAAAAAACAACTTGTAAATGACCGGGGAAAAGTACAGCGAGCAGAAGGCAGATTTCCAAAAGGATTTAGTTGTTTTATACTAAAATGTAACTTCAAATAAATAATTTAGAGATCTTTCTCGTAATTCAGACTCTGGCAAGTAGAACGGTTCGCCGGCAAAACAAGCGAATCGCGCGCAACAATGATCCGCTACATTTTCCGATGTGAAAAATAGCAGTAAAGTAATTTTACTTTTCTCAGAACGGCGCAAAAAGAATTGCAACAGTGTTGCATTTCCGAGCGTTGAGCAACTGTTAGACGCAGGGTTGGCACGAGGTCTTCATTGGAAATTGGAAATATTGGAATTAATAATGTAATCGCCTCTTGAATGATTAAACTGTTCATGGGTGAATGTTTCACTGTGCATTACGTTACAGCAAAAATTTACTCGCGATCACGAATTCTTTTAAAAAGCTTCAAAGTTGTCTAGCTCGCCCTGTGTGGGTAAAAAAACGGCTTTTAAATGAAATAATAATTCAGACTTACGAAGTCAATATTCAACTGAATAATTAGTAAAGATTTTGCAGTAGTCTGCATTTTTCGGGTAAGTTTTGCAAGGTGTGCATTCCAAGAGACCATGTACTTACAGTCAAGGACTTTAATTGTTATGCCACTATGGAACCCTGTCGCATAACGTTAATCATTAATTTTGGCGTAATTTCTTTCATGTGGTTTGACGCTGTCATTATGACAGGGTTCCATAGTGGCATAACAATTAAAGTACTTGACTGTACGAGTATGTCAGGATCGCTATCCCCAGTCAAAGTAACGTTAGCCCTGTCGTCATTTGTGGAATGCATATTAACAGTGGTGTGAAAGAGATAGAACATCTGAAGTATCGTATCGTATCGAACGAGCAAAATGTGACATTAGTCATTACTTCAAGATTACTTCAATATAAATCTGAATTATTTTAGACATTTTAATGTTGGGTAAAATTATTTAAAAGCAACAGAGCGCTAAAGCCTCAGTTAAATCTGAAAGCGTATTCAATAAACATAAAGTAGAATTTATTTCGCACCTTTAGTGGGTTTAGGTCAAGTATTGTCATTGATTTTGACATACTTTCACTTAGCCGGCTGATTCCAAATTGAGTGGATAAAACAGACTAAATCCTGTACGAGTATATTAAACGATCAATACTTGTAAATACACCGTGCCCGGGACGTACCCGAATGATTTTAACCATTGATTCTAGACCCTATTTGGAGTATATAATGTGGTATAACATGTAGTCCAATATCGCATAATTTCCGAGATTTTTATTATTTAAAAAACAATTCCATAGTTAATTTAGTTTGAACTCTGTCACCTTAACTTAAAGCATTATTTACTAAGAAATTGATTACTTAAATTAATATATGTTGTACGTTGATAATATTGCTACTTACAACATGAATATTTCTTAGTAAATAATGCTTTAGGTTAAGGTGACAGAGTTCAAAATAAATTAACTATGGAATTGTTTTTTATCAATCATCATCATCATCATCATCATCATCATCATCATCATCATCATCATCATTAATAATAAAAATCTCGGAAATTATGCGTTATTGGACTACATGTTATACCACATTATATACTCCAAATAGGGTCTAGAATCGATGATTAAAATCCTTCGGGTACGTCCCGGGCACGGTGTACCTACCTATATATTTTTTTGTAATCACGTTCTCGGTAACGAGTCTAACGATTTGAAATTTGCAGTAGGTATATGGGTTTACGGGAGCGAAAAATCGATCTGTCATGTCTTCTTCGGGAAAATTAAGCGACGCTCGGTCTCCCAGGTACTAACCTAACCTAACCTTAACATTCCAGCCGCTGAAACGATTCCAAACCTACATTAAAAAATCCCAGAATTTAATATATCTATGTCTGAAGGGATCTGGGGCCCTGACCGGGGTTAAGACACTTGCGACTTACAAGTCAAATTCATAGATCTCATTTCTTTTTCCCAATTTATAGTCAAATAACGAGTGAAAGAGATGAGGCATCCAAATTGCCACATTAACTGTTTCATAGACATCTTGGTGCGCAACCGCAGGTATCATAGAACCTATCATTGCCCTTTTTTGATACGGCTACAAAATTCTCGGACCGAATTTTTCCGATCTATTGTATAACTACACTAATCAATCACTCGCCGATCAATAATAAATCGGAACTGAAAAAACACTACACGTGAAATGAATGGAAGTGGCCTCGGTTGACTTTTTTTTCGATTTAATTTAACCGCGAAAATTAAGATCGCGACCGCTTTTCCTGCATTTAACGTGTAGTGTTTTTTCAGTGTTGTTAGCACAGCATCCATTCATGGTATTGATCGATGATCGATCGTTTTGTGTGGTTGAACGAACTAACCTGACTTGACCGACCTTGCTACAATCTGTAAGCCTCTGGTGAAGATGCAGACCTACACAAATTGCCTCGTGATCCTTGCGCGCGCACGGGGCAAATTATAAATTATAATTATACAATCCAGATTTCCTGCCTCTCTCTGAAATTGTCATCTGCATTACTATTACTATTTTGTATTATAATGTATTTCTGCTGTTTTGTCGCCGTCGTGGCAGCAATCCTACCTTTTTTGTCAAGTTAGTTTAAGTTGTAATTGTTGGTCCTTAGAGACTAGAGACTAGAGACCAACAGTGTTGCCGAGTCGCGTAGGTATCCATTTTTATTACTAACTATTACTTACTAACTATGCCGTGTGGTGCCGGGTTTAGAATGTTGCCACTCCATGTCTTCCCGTGGATGTCGTAAGAGACGACTAAGGAACTAAAGGCTGTGTAGTGCTGTTAGGCGATGGGTTTGCAACCTGTCACTAATACACTGGATAACATCTTAGCCTGGTTGTGCAAAATGTGGTCACAGAATTATCAACAAGTTTTTGGAGTTGTTGGTAAGTCTGTGGCTCTGCCTACCCCACTCTGGGAATGAAGGCGTGAGTTATGTATTACTAACTATTTTTGTACTGTTTTTTGTTGGTATTTTTTTTTATTTTATTAAATCACGCTATTTTGATCGTACTAGCCTTTCCTACGTAAGAAAATAACACCAGTTATGTGTGACCGGCCTTATGTACCTACTTACGTATAATATAGCGCGAAATTCCTCATCGCTTGCACTCAGCCGGGACGGCGCTGCCTATTTACTATTCTCTTAATAAACTAACAAAATTTTTTTTCACACGGGTTGGCCCTGGCTGTGTACGTGTTATTCTCTTAATTACCTAACCTAATAAGGATATTTTTATCACACGGTTTATTGCCTCTGCTGTGCTGATCATGATCATAAACTCAAAAAACCAGCCAAGTGCGACTCGGACTCGCGCACGAAGGGTTACGTACCATTATCTATACAACATTATCAAAAAACGGCAAAAAAAAACACGTTTGTTAAAATATTTATAAATATTTATTTTATTTTAATTTAATTATTTATTTTTTAAGTTAATTTACAACTTAATATTCTGTGAATATTTCAAGCGTCTACCTGTTGCCGCTACTAATATCGAGCAAAAAAAAACGGCAAAAAATCACGTTTGTTGTATGGGAGCCCCTTAACTATTTATTTTATTCTGTTGTTATAGCGGCAACAGAAATACATCTTTGTGAAAATTTCCACTGTCTAGCTATCACGGTTCATGAGATAGGTACCTATAGCCTGGTGACAGACGAGACAGACGGATAGCGGAGTCTTAGTAATAGGGTCCCGTTTTTACCCTTTGGGTACGGAACCCTAAAAATTAAACGAGTATGAGTATGTACCTAATCAATATCAAAGGACGAGTCTAATGAGTGCAAATGAATATTCGGCGAATCTACTATTGAGGGGTTCCTATGACCACCTTCCGTCTCCATCATCAGACCTCGATGGTACCGTATTATTGTCTTGTCATCATAATTGCATAAGTATGTCAAATTTCAAGTCAATCCGACGATTAGAAGTTGATATTGACTTACAAGATTTGATTACATTGTTCATTTGTTGGCAAAGCGTGTAAATTACTACTTCTTGTCGAAAGGTCGACTGAGCGAGCGAATTATAAGTTTCATAATGGAGAATGAACGGCCTAAAATTTTGTTTGTGCACTCTGACGGGACAACTTAACTTGCTGGTTAATAACTCGTCCGTTAAGTTGTGAAGCGAGTTGATTCAGAGAATCACTAAACAGGCTTTATGTTATGACTAAACCATAGATTCAACTCTTACCTTTAAATAGTTATCATACAAAATGTTGCCGCCTGTGCCAGCCCTATCTAAACATCTACTTAATTTTTACGTCAAACCCGCCTCAAACACTCAATACTTTATAAGAACTCATATCTATCTACATAATTATGTATTGTGTGCGCCGCGATGGTTCTGGCTTTCCAACTGCAACTCAAAACCGCGCACAGACTGTTTCGAAGAGGTTTCCGTTCTCAAAACGGACACGGCGCGACACAGTGCCTCATTTACAACGCAATAGAATACTGGTTTTCATGCGGTTTTGCATGAATAGCCAAGTATTTTGTATTTGATTGATGTTTTTTCGTTACGAGCGTTTTGAAACTTGGTTTATTTGCAAGTTCTCCGTTCCAGTGTTGTGACGCAAGATTGAAAATTACTTGCGATTTGGGTTACGTAAATAGTTGGAACCGTTTGTATTTCTGTTGAAAACCAGTTCCGGCCGCCTATACAAATAAAGTTAACATACTAGTGTGAAAATTACAGTCAAAAAAGTTATTTGCTTAACTTTTTTGGGCTAGCAATCGTTATTTTGAAAAATTAGTTGAATAGTTTTATTTTAGCCAAGGAGACGGCGCCGGCGGCGCAGGAGTTTATAGGAGCGAACTGGCGCAATACTTCTTCCCTAACTTGTCCACAATAAAAGTATGGTAGGTAAGTGGATGGACTTTAAGGGCCACCAGGCTCATGATCTGGACCGTGAACATTAACCACTTATCATTTTAAAGGTGCTGTACCCAAAGCGTACCTAACGGGACCATATTGATTGGCTAAGCCTGCGCTGTCCGTCCGTCCGTCTGAAGAGTTTTAGCGTTAGAACCGTAACAGCAGTTCCAAACCCATTGAGTTTTTTTATCACTACACGAATATCCTAGCAAAAAATATATAATAAGGAGGTCCTCATACAACGATTTTGACGATTTACTTTGTTTTAAAATAAAGACAATCAGTACAAACATTCTGAAATAGGAACAGAGAACAAAATTCAGAAAAAAAAATTTCGTTAGATTGGAAAATATCAGAGTGGAAAAATGAGTGCAAAAAAAAGAATATTAAATAATAGAATATACACAGGACATACTGGACAGCCATACAAACGATAAAAATAGGAAACCGGCTGGAGACTAGTATGACGCACCCTTGTATTTTTATAGCCTGTGACAATTACACGTTCTTGACGAATCATATGACACATTAATTAGTTTTGGAGCTTTCGTGTAACATCCGATCTGTCATCACATCACACACATATATACATAAAGTAAAAGCACAGTATTAAGGCCCGGTTTTATAAAGGCCCGTTAGTAAATATGTCAGATCAAATTTTAGTAACTTCATACAAGTTTTGACATTCGTGACCGAAATTTGATCTAACGGATCTTTATAAAACCCAGCCTAATAGTACTAAGAAGTCTATCGCTGTTACTCTCTCGCACGCATTACATTTGTTATGTCAGAGTGTAAAAGCGATAAACAGCCGAGTGCTATTAGTTGTTTTTTTACAGTACATACTTAGACTATTAAAGTCATCATTACCGCTTTTTTCGCGCAGTTCGCGCAGTCGGGTAGATATTTAATTGTTATCATATCGCGTCTCACCACAGAATAGATAAAGTAGAGTCCCTGTCTAACAATACCGATTTCGGACGCAGGCGCAGCACGTGTAACGCTAGGGTTGTCAATCGCAAAAATAAACAGCCAATAAAACTTGTGAAAGATATATAAGTAGTGTCCCTTATTGTTAATTAATGAATCAAGATTTCTGTATTTTTAACCCCCGACGCAAAAAAGAGGGGTGTTATAAGTTTGACGTGTAAGTGTGTGTGTGTGTGTGTCTGTCTGTGGCACCGTAGCTCTTAAACGGATGAACCGATTTGGATGCGGTTTTTTTTATTTGAAAGCAGGTTTATCTAGCGGTGGTTCTTAGACATTTTATATCGAAATCGGTTCAGTCGTTTTTGAAGTATTGAACTTTGAAATGTCAATGTCGGGGGTTTTCCAACATTTTGTTGGTTAGGTTATAGGTAATTAGGTTAGTATTTAAGTAATGATCAGACGTGTGCCTATTCGGGGATCGAATACTAAAGCAATGTAGGTAGCAAAATAGATTCGCGACAAAAAAAAAAGATGTTATACCTACTGTCAATATCGAGATTCGGGATGTTATTAAACATTAATAAACATTACTTATTGTCTCTACATTTTAAAATAAAAACTATAAACAAATGTTTTTTTTTCTATTTTGAAATGGTGTTGATAGTAAACAATCAATACTTTTTAATTACATATTTATCGCTAATAAAATGAACATTGCCGTCTAGATGAAAATATCCAATTTAAATTATTATGGACTCGTCGCGGAATATTACCTCAAATATTATTGACTCTAGCATGACTGGCACAGACAGTAACGGTGCGGCACTACTGAGGCGGAGACGAGCGGAGCGGAGCGGAGCGGAGCGGAGCTGTGCCAATATTAACCACTAGAAGGCGCATGCGGTCACATCGAACGGCCCTTCCGCACGTTAGTTTAGATTCTATTGGTTAATATTGGCACAGCTCCGCTCCACTCCGCTCATCTCCGCCTCAGTCGACCCGCAGCCTAAATTGTTTTGTTTTGTTTGAAATGACATCAAACTTTTATTATATTAAGAGGCTCAATATCAGACATATATCGAGCCTCTTTATAGTAGGATAGGATTTTGAGCACATGTATACATTTAAATAGATATCTTATTTATCGATATCAAATTCGTAGAACATGCTTATATAATTATCGAAATTAAGAAAATTTCTTTAATATTCTTTGCGAGATTTCCATGCTTTCACCGAGTTTTGTGAATGCACTATAAACCTCTGTAATAAAAAAAGATAAAATACTGAATAAATCACAACAGAAATGCACTTTACTTTTATTGTGCATATGAAAAATAACTTTAAATATTTAACATTCAATTTGGAAAGCATATTTTTGCCTATAATATTGTATCGTCTATATTCACTTTCTTATCGATTATGCACATGATTGATTAACTCTGCTGACCTATTATCTCTCTGCTATTTCCGACACTACGATATGCTGTTTCTTATATTATATGAATGATTTAGAACCTAATATAATATTGATGTGTATTTGAATGTTTTGTAGTTAAACGGTTTTTGCATATTTTGCGTTTGTGTACCTTTCAGCTTTATAATGATGTTGTTACGTTGGATTTACTAACAAATAATAAAAAATGTGAAAGTTAAATAAAAAAGCCGCATACAAGAGACGTTTTATTCGATGTTTATTTGTTTTTTTTCTCGTTAAAACGCTAATTCATACAAGCGTCCAACTAATAAAAACGTGTAAGTAGGGCGGCACGGAAACCTCAGCGCGCGAGTCCGACTGGCACATGACCATTTTTGTAATCATTGTCGATACTTTAACCGCAATACTACTATTTAGTACTTTTTGACGTGGCCAACCCTAGCGATCCACGTGCCGCCTGGGACTGAATACAAAATATGTGACAGAAAGGGAAATTTCTTCTGTATAAACACCATTTTTGTTCGAAAGCGAAATTCCTGTATTTCTTCTCCTTGAATAACTATTGAATATCTAGTCTAGTCTAAACAATTTCGGTACCCAATGCCAACCCATGCTTATTGCAAGGTATGGATTGATGCCACAGTCGTGCGGTCTCGCTCTCATCAGCTAGTCTACCCTCACTAGCCTCTGTCATCGTCACATTTCCCTTAGCCTTCCTTGGTTCAGTTCCGCTGGTTCCTATCCTTTGCTAGCTTCTCTTATAACGGCACAAATGGACCTTTGGGCAACCTAACCTTTCATCGCTGACTGCTTTGCGAGCTTAAGACTGTGTAAGGAAGACTGAAGATCCTTCTTCAGGTACTGAAGGTAAGGTCGCACAACAGTCCTAAAGTTCAGTCACTTAACTTTCCTACTACCGAACTTATTTTAATGTAAAAATGTGATTCTCGTATCGTATTATTGTATTTTAGATCCAATGCCGAAACTAGCAATGTACCAAACATCAAAATACCTTATCATAACTCCGACGACAGTGATAACTTCCATTCAATAAATAGTTTTTTTTTTGCGTTCGGCCCGAGTTTCGCTCAACACAATCTAATGGCTGATTTACATTGGTCCACCAAAAGCATGCCAGTAGAAGTACATTGCGTCGTTACACTAGCTCTCGCCTCAAACGTGAAAACCAACTCGTCAATGTACTTTTACTGGCATGCTTTTGCTAGACCAATGTAAATCAGCGATAAAGGAAACGTTTAAAATTAACCAACAATTATTTTCTACTAGGAAAACAGATAAATGTGTTTTGTATAATTGTATACTTACGCCAATCTTTACACGTCACAAAATAGAGGGAAAGAGATAAATAAGTATGGCTGCCAAATTGAGCACTAGGGCCGCAGCGCTTTGGCTGAAGCTCATCAGAGGTATCGGTAAATATAGAATCAACCCCTCCCCGAAATACGACCAAATAAAATGTGGGTCGCAATGCTAAATTTAAAATAGGTGACCCGTTCGCGAACAAAGCTGCATTTATGAGTTATTCATTTTGGCCGCAACACGAATTGGTTTATTCGTTTTTTCTCGGGAATCTTCAAATTCTCAGGATAAAAAACCCATGTCCATTCCTCGTGCTATCTTCATAAAAGATATAATCAACATCGGCTCGGCTATTTAGCCGTAACGAAAATTAACAAAATTAATTGTACCTTAAACAATAGAAAAAACGAACGCCACGCGACGCAAAGTACAAAAACACCATTCTCCTTTACCCAATCCGATTTATACTTTGTAAAAAAATATTTTAAATGTATTTTTCAAAGCAAAATTGGCAGATTTTTTGAAACTCGGTGTTTTTTCCTTATATGTATAAACATTAAGTACCGCCATGTCGTACAGTGTGTGTAATAGAGACTTAGAAATATCAATCACTTAACAATTCTCAGAAACCAAGTTGTATATTGGTTGATTATTCAACAGTTTTACAATAGAGGTTATTGCCCGTTCTTGCGAATACTTACTTAAAGCAACACTTTTGTATATACAACTACAAGTATTAATTACATAACCGAAACCACTGCAGTCAGGGCTGCCACTCGTTTACCCGGATGTCCGGGTTTTATCCGGCTGGGGTTCACCAGTCTGGGAAAACCCCGGGTTCCGCGTGTCAATAATTAATTGCTGCAGGGCACATTGCTGGAGAAATCTATAGCCATTGAAGGGGGTAAGTTCCAGTGACGACTTCGTGCAGGAAGGTGAGAGTTAGCAGAGTCCCAGCAATGGACCGACGTCTGATAAGGGAAGAAAGCCACTGGGTAATTGTACCACAGAACCGATTGCTATGGAGGCCTTGGGGGAAGATCTACGTGTTTTAAGCTGGGCATTCTCGGACGCGACGTTTGTCTCGGCGACAGACGGAGTGTATACAAATGGATGGGCGTAATATTATGACCTCATTCACGGGCGCGCCAAGCCATGCCTCAACGGTGCGATATCACGGAGCAGACTGATTAGAAAATAGCAGCCAGAAAATCAGCCAGCCGTTCACGACGACGCCATTTGGCTTGGCGTGGAGGCGAGGCGTGTTCCAACGTTGAATTTAGACAATCACGATAGTTCCATTCGGATTGCGCGTTAAAACGTCGCGCTGGCTTTCCATCCATTTGGAAATCCAACGGACCGCGCCAAGTAAATTTAAACGCTACAGTTTTGACATTCACGGATCGATTTTGGCGCGACGCTGCTCTATTCGGCTTGTTGAAGCGGTCGTGAATGCCCAGCTTTAGCGGTTTAGCTGACCGGGTGATGATGATGATGAACTCTAGCTAAATCAGTCACACTCTTGTTGTTTTAAACAAATTTTAGGACATGCCACGTTTAGGCATTTATTTATTTACTTTATTGGAGATAAAACAGAAACAAACAATGCATTACTTCTGAACTAATTTACAATGTAGTTTAGATACAGTTGTTTCCTTAAACAATCTCAATAAGAACATAAAATTATAATACCTACAGGGTTTTGTTTACGCACTAGGAAAAACTTGAGGTCATTTTAATTATTTTTCTACAACATTCAGGAATAAATCAGAAAAAACGTAATTTCCGGGTATTTGACTGGCTTTGTCCGACGTCAGAAATAACCAAGTGATGGTCGCCGTAACTGCTACAGTACTATCTCCGCGGAAGCGTTGCGATTTAAAAGTAATTAATGTTAAGGTTCTTATTCTAACAACGAGTAACAGTTAAGCATGACTATTACAAATACAAGCAGTTGTATCCACCTCACCTGAATGATTTTGCAAGTTTTGCTCGCTAGCATCTCTAGCTAAAGTTACCAAATTGGTTGACGTGTATCGACGATTGATCAACGATTCAACCTTTATAAAAACATACTTATTGCCTTGTTTTTTAATATAGTAATATACCTAGTACTCCTAGGCACTAAGAGGGTACAAAAAAGCATACAATATATTTCAAAAACATACCTACACCTTCTTTGTTTTGCCGTAGTCGGATAATAATTGACGCCATCGTCTCACGGAGAAGTGGAGCAATGAAACGTCAAATTCAGACACTTTCCTCCTGGTCCTTTTAAAGCCGACACCTGACAACCTGTTGCGCCATTGGAAACGTTTTCCACGTACAAAACTTCGAAAAGCCGTGTGAACAAACTCGGCGTTTAGAAACCCGACGTTCGTTTTGCTAGTTTTTGCCATTGCTCTATAAACCATTTACAATTCAATGGGATGGCAAAAACGGCGCTAGGTGCGGCCTAAGCCGGCGTCAGATGCGTCTGTGTGCAACGTACTTGAGCAGTTACTAGTAATAGTTTTCTCCGTTCATTCACTCGCCTCGTAATATCGTTTCCTTTGTATTGTCTGCTTGGTACGGGATGTTGACTTTTCTTCTAAATTAATATTAATGTGAATTACTAGTATAGTTTCCTTTACAGATATGTTCGTCGCTAAAAACCTACCGCCAAACAGCAGTGTTCGCATTGATGTGTTCCGGTTTGGGGATAAGACAGCCGGTGTAATGAATAGCATAGAGGCATTCCATCTTAGTCCTCAGGGTTGGCAACGCATTTGCAGTCTTAGGATTGCAGTCTTGTGAATGCGAATGTCTATGGGTCACAGTTACCACTTACCAACAGGTGGCCTGTGTGCTCGTTTGCCTTCTCTATGACATAAAAAAACCAGCTTCTAGCTTATAGAATTGAAGAAGAAATTAAATCCAAACTACCTATAGCAGTTTGGATTTGCTCCAAACGAACGTTTCAAAAATCAATGATCCGCCTTCTTTATTGCGTTTATGAAGGCGGTTCATTGTTTATTAAAACATTAACTTTTTATTTGATTCTTGTTACTGATCATAATATTTTATGCTGTTATGTAATCCTACTTCTCAATGAATAAGAAACTAGATAGATGGATATTTCAAGCTCACCGCAAGCAATGCCGCGGGAAAGTAATGGTGTACAAGTGCTTCGTCAAAGTCGCTCAAATATCTGATATCTTATCGCCATCCTAGATATAGGTATAATACCATTGAGGAGTTTCGGCCATTTGTAGTTTTCATCATCAATCCAGTTAATCAAAGTCAACCATGCTGATTGCTGGTCTTCCGGACAAACAACAACGGCAGTTGACGCTTACGTCAATTTTGTGTCATTCTTTTTCAAACCAAGTCAAACCCTTTTTAACCTAACTCCGGATCCTAGAAATAACGGAATCGAAGCGCTGGCAGGGCAGTGGTCTAGAATGGGGCTTTAAAACAAGGCCAGCATCTTTAGCATGTCATTTATTGTATAAGTACTATCTTTCTCCCACGAAACAACGTTGCACTTTCCCGTGTATCGTTAATCTTTGAGAACTACACACATCAAAAGTGCCTAAGGATATTTCTAATCCCTGGACAGTTTTGAACATTTCAATATAGGCATATTACTACTGAGTCAATACATCAAATCTGTCTAGGGGTACCTACTGAGTATCCCAAGACTTTTTTGATGTGTGTATAATTATTTGGGAGGAACAATAACCTCATAACGCCATGTTGAGTCGACTAGGAATGTATGGAGTTGACAAAAGCTGTCGATATACGATCTGTCATGGGCTTACGTCATTTTGTCGATTTTAAACAGAACCGTTTGCATCTTGGCTATGCCTGCCTATGTGTTAATGCGGATCAATCGACTTATTTCAAAATTTCAGCCGATTGAGCGAGATTTATTCACAAACTTATACATTTATGTAATTAATAGGTTGAATAAGTTTAAATAATATTTTTAGTATTGCATGTGGTCATAGCATGGGAAATCCCAGTAGGCGGCCTGATTTGATGTGGTTAGGTAAAGCGGAAAATAAACAAACTCGTCCACTTTTATCTTGAAAATAAGGTAAATTTTATAAAATTGTGATAGGTACGTTTGATTTGACTAGGTATATAAAAAACCGTATTTTTAATTGGTCATTTACCAAAATACCTACCTAATTTATTTATGCTTACCTAATTGTCTTTTGTATAATTTGCTAGTTCTTCGTGCCCGGGGTCGCCCGGTGGAATTTTTGTTACGAACAAACCTTGTCCTAACAAATACGAACGCAACAAACATGCACTGCCACACCGGTCAAGCCGTATTCAAGTAATTTTGGTACCAACCAACTGTAATAATTATTGCTAATTTGATTTACGTAAACCACGAAGTATCAATTGGGTACCTAGACGGTCCTTAAGTTCTGTCACAAAGGTTTATTACAATTAAAAAAATAAATAAAAGAGTTTCATAAACCTGTAGTACATCAACTATTGATGAAAATTGTGTTCTTTACTCTTGCAATATTTTGATGTACGAGCTTTAAGCATTCCCATTCGGGCAGGAAACCATGGGTCAAAACACGCACGACCACGGTACTGATAACGGCTACAACTTTTGTAAGAGTTCTCTTATTGAGTCGAAATTTGCGTGACATATTGACCAGCCTTTTATCTTTAAATTCTGATACAAATGTATTACATGCAACTAAAGGTGTCAGTTGGTAGCCGACTGCACGCAGCAGCAGCAGACTGCTGCTGTGGTTTCTATGTATTTCTATGGGGACGCGTCGCTAGCTTCGTGTCGCTAGCTACCGAGGGAATTTCATAGAAATACATTTTCTTAAATTAAATGGTTTTTTAATCAATTCGTTACAAAAAAATATCTTAATTTATAATTATCAAGGACACTGTTAACAAAATACTTTCCGTAAAAAGAATGCCGGGAATTAATTAGTCAGTCGTAGCGCCAGAGTCCAAAATCTAACATGGGTTTTATAACATATTAGGCAACTTCCGTCACTCTTTCCTGTCGACCGTATTTAAAAAAGGAACACATAATAAACCAACGTATTTAATCAAATATTTTTAGTACAAAGTAGTGGGTTGCAGTTTGTGTGAGGTAAAGAGGCAACTTAACAATGATTCAGGGGCAAATTGTCGCGCCCACACGTCACTGTCACGTGTGATATATAATGTCTATTAAAAAGTTTCTGTCAAAATTCATTTTTGGGACAAGCTTTTGTTGCCGACTGTACTTTTTGTGCAAAATCTTTATCTGCTTAATAAGACCGAACTAATGAGTCCCAAAACGGTGGGTCTACGTCAAGTATAGCGGAGATCATCAGATGAGCTCTTAGATACCCTGTTATCGCATTGGCATCGGGTTTACATAGGTATGTGGTCCAAATTTCAGCCCATTCAGTTGACGGGAAGTTGGTCAAATTTAACTTGCAAGATTTGACCCTTACATATGTATACATACATTACTAGTTAAATAAAAACTTGTAAAAATGAGCACCAACCAAGAGAGATTTTATCTTAGTTGACATATTGAATGTGTCTATAGATAGATAACAACCCCCGATATAATGCCGACCTCGTCTTTCACAGCTGATATCTCTAATGGTGCTTTCCGTTATTCAAAACCGTGGATAGAATTATTATTATTATTATTTATTTATTTATTTAATGGCGTCTACATAATAAAATAACGTAATTTTGCCAATGTCAAGTATATTGTATGCAACGTTATACGGTGAATCCTGTCTTGTCGTCGAAGTCTTCCAGTCATAGTCGATGACCCTTGAAGATGGCGAGCATCCACTTCAATGACTTGGTGTGATCTTGACCGCTTACTCATTTGGAACCATTTTTTCACAGTTATTTTATTCAATGCAAGTTCTTCATCAATGTTACAAGTTGTCCCACAAAACTGCTCTGGATTTGCGAACCAAAATCAACGATAAAATAATTTACAAAAAATTAAATAATTGGACAGATGTTTTCAGAATGACAGCCAGCCATAGACCCGTCTCGTTAAAATTTGACATTTGCTACGTACAAAATGTGTCAGATTTTAACGAGACGTCACAACTCTATCCACGGTTTTGAATATAGGAATGCACCATTAAACGATACAGTCGGTTTTTATAAAGCCAGCTCAGATCCATCCCGATTAATAGCTTTAGCCTGCAGCTCCACTGAGGCGGAGATGAGCGGAGTGGAGCGGAGCTGTGCCAATATTAACCAATAGAATCTAAACTAACGTGCGGAAGGGCCGCTCGTCGTGACCGCATGCGCCTTCTATTGTTTAATATTGGCACAGCTCCGCTCCGCTCCGTTCGTCTCCGCCTCAGTGGAGCCGCACCCTTATTGACTGTAAGATTTAACCCAATTACACAAACACTTGAAGTTAATTGAAATCTCACTAATACTATAAATGCGAAAGTGTGTGTGTGTGTGTGTGTGTGTTAGTTTGTTACTCATCTGGATGAAATTTGGAAAGGAGATAGCTTACATACATACACTCACGCCTTCATTCCCAGAGTGGGGTAGGCAGAGCTACAGAATTACCAACAACTCTCAAAACTTGTTGTTAATTCTTTAACCACATTTTGCACAAACACATCTATATAAATCAAAGGCAAACCTGACTGACTTATATATCAACGTACAGCCGAAACGAATGTACCTAGAAACTTGAAATTTGGTACAGGGATTCCTTTCATGTTGTAAGTGAGCACTAAGAAAGGATTTTCCGAAAATCGACCCCCAACGGGAAGAAATGGGGGGAGTAGCGGGAAACTAATTCTACGCGTACGAAGTCTCGGGCGTCCTCTAGTATAATATATTTTTGTACATAGCTTATACCCTGGATTAACACATAGGCTACTTTTCACCCTTAAATCTACGCAGACGAAGTTGCGGGCAGATGCTAGTAAGTTATAGCACCCAAAACTGGTGTACATTAACATTAATACAACAACAAGTTTGGTCGTGATTCAGACATCTTGATGTATCCAACGTCTTGTTAGGCCCGAATGGAAACACGACGCTTGCCTATCACAACCATCGCAATCTTGTTAGGACCAACCAATTAGTTTTTCAGTGTACAATTTATTTGTACGTGCGTACATATACGAAAGACATGTTTCCTAAAATGCTAATCAAATTAATGTATTTTGCCACGCCACGCCGGCTGTATGGCGAATGCTTTAGCGTTATGCATTTTGACCAGAGGCCCTTGCCAAGATGCACTACTCTAACTAGCGTTTCTATTCGTTTCTTTTTTAAACCAATCGCGTCACTGGTAGATGACGTGATACGAAAAGTCACGTGATCTACCAGTGATGCGATTGGTTTAAAAAAGGAAATGAATAGAAACGCTAGTTAGCTTAGTGCATCTTGACAAGGGCCTCAGGACTTGACTTGAGTCCAGGACGCTCGCTTCTCCAACTACAAACGTACAGATGTAAGGAATAATCACATGATACAACTTCGTATTTAGTCGGCGAAGTTCAGACATCGTATGATGCATGCACATCATCTGTAGTTCCATTGTTAAGGGGAAGGTTTATAAAACAATGGTTAGGTTAGGTTAGGTTAGGTTAGGTTAGGTTAGGTTAGGTTAGGTTAGGTTACGTTAACCTCCTTCTGCGAAGCAGTCATCTCGCAGAAGGAGGAAGCGGAGCGGGCCAGAGAGACCAGCGCCCTCGCTGACCCGCTCCGCAGACGACGGAGGGGAAGGGCAAGGCGGCGCTACGCGCACCTCCTTCCTCCACCGTAACAGTGCGCCGGTCGAAGGGGTCAGGTGACCCCCTCGTCTACCGGGGCGCACCTGAAGTCTGAGGGTGCCTTAGTAAACCAAGGCACCCTCCCGGAGTCATTGGCGTCGAGGTGCCACAGTCGAATGCGCTTGTTCGTGGTCGCGCGGCACCTCCCCGAAGGACGTAGATGGTTTACCGCTGGGTTTTTAGTAGGTATTCCGGCCGCTCTTGGTTGGTGAGTCCCACATAACCACTACAGGTCCCCCTGGACCTGGGGTGGTATGCGTAAATGCATTTCCCCAGCGAGAAAAAAAAAAAAAAGGTTAGGTTACGTTACCTGACCTGACCTGCTGTCTTGTATGGATCAGAATGTTGGGCCACGAAAGGGATGAATGAAAGGCAATTGCATGCAGCTGAAATGAGAATGCTAAGAGGGATGTGTGGTGTTACGCGAATGGATAAAATAAGAAATGTGTATATAAGAGGAAGTCTGAAAGTGACACCGGTGACTGAAAAGTTGTGTGGAAATCGGTTGTCATGGTATGGGCATTTGATGGAAGGAATGAAGAAAATATCGTCAGGAAAATTTAGAGTATGGATGTTGATGGCTATACGGGTAGGGGAAGACCGAAGAAACGATGGACGGACTGTGTGAAAGATGATATGGCTAGAAAAGGAGTGACTACCGAGATGACGACTAATATAGAAGTATATGGATGAAAAAAACCGGTCAAGTTCAAGTCGGACTCGCGCACCGAGGGTTCCGTATTGAAGATAATATGCTTGGTAACCGCAAAAGAAAATACTCATTTTGTTATAAGCTTTATTTTCCAGGCAATAAGGTCGATTTTGACTAGCCTAAATTTTAATACAGATTTTCTTAGTTTTTTGTTATTTCTCAAAAACTGTAAATAATGAACACTTTTTTTTATTTTTCCCAGAAAATATAAGTAATTATCTATACGTCAGGATTTTTTTCAGAATTTTTGATTAATAAACTTCGGAGATAAGGGGGGGAACGGTCATGTTTTGTACATTTTTAACTATAAATCAAAAAGTACATAACAGAAAATTTTCAAAAAAATAGTTTTGAAATGTGCAGATTAAGACCTTTCATATGACACCCCATTTGCTATTTGATAAATTATAAGGGTTCCTTTTGTACCATTTTGGTACGGAACCCTAATAAATGATGTGCCGACCCCAAATAAGTTGGGATAAGGGCAGGAGAATGATGATGATCTGTACTACAGATCATCATCGACATCTACAGATTCTGTAGTTCCATTGTTCGAATCTTCGAATGCATCGTCGGATAAAAATTAAAGTTGACTGATGGTGGCCCGTCCTGAGGCCCTACTTTGAAAATAGAAGTTCGAAGTTACGTCAGCTCCATCCCTGTCACTCGTCATTCGACACTAAATCGAGAGAAAGGGATGGAGCTAGCGTAACTTCGAACTCCGATTTTCAAAGTATCTGATCGCTACCACTAATTGCTGTGTTCCGTTGTGGGGATAAGGCAATTGGTGAAGCATAGAGGCATTCCGCCAGTCCTCAGGGTTGGCAACGGCAACGCATTTGAAATGTTGACAATGACATTTAATTATCTTGCCAATGTCATGCTCAAGTGACAGGTGACATTTCAGTTTACATGGCGCAGTTTATACCTGCCTATGAAGCCCAGTGATATAAAACTTGTTAACTCCGAAATGTATACCTATAGGATTGTCACTTGTCATAGGGTTACCATCTGTCCGGATTAGTCCGGACATGTCCGGACTTTCAGACTTTAGTCCGGACTATGTCCGGCTCTTTAATTTGTCCGGATACCATACCACTGGAACTAAGTGAGTAATGTTTCCATTTTGTGACTAAAAAGTCCGGACTTTTATCGAAATGTCAGGCTTTTTGTCAGGACTTTTCAAATTCCTTAATGGTAACCCTACTTGTCACCTATTGTCCGGACGGTCAAATAGGGTAATTTATTCTCCAAGCCATAAAAAATCTGTCGGAAATTGGTTTCATTAAGAATAATAAAATGGGTAAAACGTTTCAGGTAACATAATTCGAAACAGCAAATTACTTTCGATCTCACTTTGTGATTCACAAACCACCTTTACCTTACCTGGATATTGTGACCTCGACCCGCTCACGAATAAATAAATTCTTCATTAGACGCGCTACGTAAACCGCCCCAACACAAATAATGAAAATATAGTAGCTAAAACAGCATCTTTCTTGACCAAAACTATTAGCAAAAAGCGAAACAAATAAAATTTGCAGGGATCAGCCCAACCCTGACCCACCATAGAACTGTGTCACAGTGACGTTATGATCCAAGTCGTAAGAAGTTTCAAAGAAATTGTCTTATAATGTCACTGACACCGTTCTAAGGTGGGTCAGGGTTGCATTGGGCTGATAGTACCTACCCTTAACACATTTGACATTACACTACACATATATACAATACGAATGCAATAACGTGATTTAACCCACCCACTATTTATTATACCCATTTCAATTTTGGGAAATCAATTGGTGAAACCGGTCAAGTGCGAGTCGGGCTCTCGCACCGAGGGTTCCGATTTGAATTCGATTCCGAATCGAATCAGCGCGAGCCCAATTCACACTTGACCATTTTTTTGCATTTGTTTTTTTTCTGGGTTTGGAATATAATCATACCAAATTTGACGCTTGTACGTTTTACCGTTTTAACGATACAACAAAATTAAAATACAGGGTGTCCCAAAAGTACCACGCCACAGTGACACCGGAGGTAGGTCAGCTCAAGAGGAACCTAACCAGCCTAACATGACCTGAGTAAAATGACTTTATTTTTTTCAAATTGCTAGGCCAATTGCAAATTAAAATTAAATTGGTCTAGCAATTTGAAAAAAATAAAGTCATTTTACTGAGGTCATGTTAGGCTGGTTAGGTTCCTCTTGAGCTGACCTACCTCCGGTGTCACTGTGGCGTGGTACTTTTGGGACACCCTGTATACGTTGAAAAAGACATTTCTTGTACGGTCACGAGCGTTAATTTAGGACCCATTTCAAGAAAAATATGCTTGAAGTCGTCAATGTCATTAGAGATGTCAAGTCATTTGTAACTTTTAGGAAACTCAATCTTATTGTTGTAGAATGTCAGATTGACTTGGACTTGGAATCTAGTGACTGTACCCACTTTATTTTATTATTTAACTTTCTTTAAAAGAAAGTTAGTAAATCCGCCGTAATAATACATACCTATTCTGAAGAAAAAAAAACTCTATCAATTACTATTCAATAGACGGACGGACAAACGGACGGACAGACAGAGTAGGATCCTAATAGGAACCCATTATGCTTATGGAATTCATACAAAACAAATTTCATTTTTTGTAGTGCTGTAGTTATCGTGGTAGGGAAGCCTTGCAAATGCATGAGTGTGTGTAAGAATATTCGAATAGGCGACTATCGCCACTTACATTCAATCTCCTCGAAGACCGTTGCGTGTGCGCGTCAATTTTGGTCTAAGCCCTGTTGTTTTATCAGTAGTTAACTCAACTAATTGTTAAAATTCGAAAAAAGAATCGGAGACGCATTTCCTCGAGATTTAACCGTTAGTTATGATTTTTAACAATTAGTTAACTATGAATCAAACAACAGGCCCTAAGTCATTGATGTGTTGGTTTTATCACCACACTCAGACCGCAAGTAGGTAGTTTATAGGTAGAACAGCAGAATAATAAACTAACGAAGTGCGAGTCGGACTCGCACACGAAGGGTTCCGTACCCCAATACAATATTAAGATCGAGGAGAAAACGCCTGACGTCTTTTGTTATTATTGGTCGTTATAAACGTCATATACACAATACATACACAATACACTGACTGTCCTAAACAGACAGACAGACAGACGGACAGCGGAGGCTTAGTAAGACGGTCCCGTTAACACCTTGTGCGTTCTAAACGAATACTTTTTAAATCTATGTTACGTGATTGTAATGAAAAAGTATAGTTCATATCTCTATCGGCAATATCGGCTATTCCCAGTTGTCCGCACTGCGGAATAAAAACGAACCCAGGTGCGGACAAATGGGAATAAAAATTCCCTACCTACTAGGTGCGGACAAATGGGAATTTTTATTCCCAGTTGTTCACAATGCGGACAACTGGGAATAAAATCCCAGTTGTCCGCAGTGTGAACAAAGGGGTGCGGACAACTGGGAATGGCCCGGGAATATGGCGTGATATTTTCTGACCCTATATACCTGTGCTATATTAATTTATATATGTCAGAGCGAGCTGGTGCAACTTTAACAACCTATAAAACAATCACTTTTATCGCTAAGCGCCTGCAACATGAACCCTATAGGGACATGCATGACTCATGAAATCACGGGACGGACGTAGGCAGTAGACCCAGTAATATGCTTACGACATCAGGGTAGTGATATTAAAATCTTATTTTTATTGTTTGTCTACTCATATTCACATCAAAAACCTATACACATAGAGGATAAAATCTCTAAAATATTCTATAATATACTCAGTTCTATTGTTGAAAGCTAACCGAGCTAGGTATATACTTACGCCTTCATACTCATATGTAACCATATTTTTGTGAAGTTCCACTATACTGTATTCACAATATAGCTACATACATTCCTAAAGCAAAACTTTCCTAATAATTAAAATATTTTATCAGCGCTTGCAAGCGTGAGCTCTAGCAGCTGTGGGGTCGACGCCCTTTTGGGTTTCGTAGCCGCAGCCCTGGCACGTGGAGCCGTCCTTATTTTGAGTTTACTAGCCTTCCGAGAAACTTAGGGCAATCCAGAGCTTACATCTATCTATCTCTATCTGTAATATTATAAAACTGTAATAGAAGTGTTGGCACCATGAAGATATTTACAAAAAAAAAAAACGATCTTGTGGCCGGCCAGGTGCCTCCAGTGACAACTTACTCGTATATTTTTGTATGGTTTCCCTGACTTATAAATCGGCAAAAAAATGCAAAACTCGTTATCGATTTTTGAAAACTGACAAAATACGATCGATCAGTATGTCAACTCCATACATATTTTCAGTTTTCGAAATCTTATGGATAATGTCTCGGTTCATGCGCCTGTGTTCTTATCTCGCTGCGATGACGAGCGCAGTCGCGGGACAAAACTAATTATAAATGTCAGTAGACACGCACCGAATTGGTAATTATTGGGTACATATTCGGCATATTCGACATATATTGAAATGAGGTTACCATTTAGGAATTTGAAAAGTCCTGACAAAAAGCCTAAAAAAATTGATAAAAGTCCGGACTTTTTAGTCACAAAATGGAAACATTACTTAGTTATTTACAGTGGCACGGCAGGCCATCTAATTAAAACAATCCGGACAAATTAAAGAGCCGGACTTAGTAGTAGACTACAGTCTAAAATTCCGGACATGTACGGACAAATCCGAACGGATGGTAACGCTAATTGCATTAAACTTAATGACGAACATTGATCATCCAAATAGGTAGACCAAAGATGAACAAATTTTGTAATTGACGACTTTCATATTTAACAACTGAAACGTTGACTTCAAGCCGTATTGTGAGGTTCTGGATCTGCCAAGTCCGACGCAGTAAACGGGACGTAGATATATAACTACTATAGCGATGTCCCTTTTATTGTCTGAATCTTGGCAGGCTCCATAATAACGGCCGCTGAAATGGGTAGTTTTAAGAAGTTTTAAAAATCTGCTGTTGTATTTGAGGTCTAGGGCATTAATCCAAATGATTCTTGAGGAAACAGGAATCGGAGTAATTTAACCAATCAGCATTTGACGTAACTGGCGTCGGCTGATGCTATGGCGACTAGGGAATGCAATTTAACCGGTTATTAACCGTTTTTGTATGAAAATAACCGGTTAAAACCGGTTATAACCGGTTATTTGCATTGCCTAATGACGAGTGAAGGATCGAGGGGACCGCGACTGATCGAATTCTACGCGTGCCAAATTACGAAATCAATGTAATGGCTAGTGGCTGCAAACATGAAAATACGGCATAGCAATTAGCAATTCAGTCATTACAGGAGTGGAATTGGTGTTCAAAAGTCGTAATACGCTGTCGGAGCTGCGGTGATGTCTCAAACACGTGAACTATAGCTTAAATTAAATAGTACATAAATTATCAGGGGACAATGTCACCTCAATTGACCTAGTCCCAAACTAAGCTCTAGGCTTGTACTATGGGTACTAGACAACGATAAACATACTTATATAGATACATATATACTTAAATACATAGAAAACAGCCATGACTCAGAAACAAATATTCGCGCTCATCACACAAATATCTGCCCTTACCGGGATTTGAACCCAGGACCGCTAGCTTCGTAGGCAGGGTCACTACCAACTAGGACAGCGCGTCGTCGTGTTATTTGTAATTATTCAAAGTTTGTAGTGAAACATACATATATATAATTGACAATTGCGAAAGGCTTATGAGTAGAAATTACTCACTTAATAATTAAGTACTTAAAACGCGTATAATTAATTATGACAATGGCACAATCTTTCGTGGTTCCCACTCATAATTTAAATATATTATTTTTATCTATTTTTTCATGAAGAAGATCGCAGGAAGCCAATGGATGCATGAAGCACAAAACTGACCGTCGTGTAGATGCTTGGAAAAGGCCTGTCCAGCAATGGACGTCCTCCAGCTGGCATGGTGACGATGACAACTACATCCCTAACAGTGACAGTAATTTATTTTCATTACGTTTCAACCCACCATTCTAGACTCCTTTTCAATTATTTATAAATTTAAATTCATTTTTTTTTACTTAAACCAGGTGCGGGCAAGCAAGTTGTACAACTATGCCAAATTTCAAGTTGATAGCATTTGTAGTTGCTGAGAGAACCTGCTAAGACATACATACAGAGAGACAGACAGACGGACAGACGGACCGATAGACAGACACACAGACAGACAACGAAGTCTCACCAGTCTTCCTTTTTTACCATTTTGCAACGGAACCCTAAAAATGAAGCAGAAAACGAAACGGCGCCGAAAATATTTTTCACAAATTATGATATTTATTTTCACTTTATGGATATGCGGTCTTTGAGCATTTTTATTTTATTTTATATTATTTTATTTTTATGTATTTTATTTGAGCTATTGTACTTGCTAGGTTTTGAAATGGTATATATATAGTTACTTAAAGCCGGGTTTTATAAAGATCCGTTAGATCAAATTTCGGTCAGGAATGTCAAAACTTGTATGAAGTTACTAAAATTTGATCCGACATAATATTTACTAACGGACCTTTATAAAACCAGGCCTTAGTTTTTTACTGGTCAAACGAGAGATTAATGGTACTTACTAGGTTTGGAGGTATGAGGTATTAAAATCTCAGGTATCTATGGCGATTTTAAAGCAGGTGTTTTGCTATCGTGTGAAGCCATACTAAATGGGCAATTGTCCCTTACTAGGTTTTGATATGGGGCAGCCGAATATCAGATGCGATCATGCGTCATTCATTGGCGCAGTTCGTCTAAATGACGCGGCGCACCCGGAAGATCGCTGCATCAATTGGCCGATGACAATGCGCCGCAGTGAATGGACGTATGCGCGTGCGATCTTTGGTTCCGCCATCTCGCCGGCTTCGATCGGAGGGAGGGGATCGTCAATATTATTTTGAACCGTTATTACTTCTGTAGATTTGTAGATCAAAATCTTGAGTTATTTACAGAAGCAAACACCATGACTTTTTTAGCAAAATACTGTTTTTAAAAAAAACTGATTTTACTGACTCTACTTCGACGCGTAGTCGGTTTAAATCATGCTACAAGAGCGAAAATGGCGTCGCCCGACTCGGCTAGCTGTGATAGACAAGGGGAGACCCTCATGCGGCATAACGCAATAAAAATTGTAGCTTTCTGTGGGGGGAGTTTATGGGTGGAGTCTGTATTATCATTCGTCAGTAATTAAGTAAGACTCATTGGATGACTTTGTAATTCGTAGGTATATAATACACTCGCAGACAGATAAATTGCATCGACTTACTACCTAACAGCTTTCAAACAAATTGATGCACTTTATGAGTCCATCAGTATAGAATTGTAGATGCGCCAGTGACCTTTGGAATACGTGCGAGTGTATTCATCAGAAACGAATTGCGCTTGATTAAGGGTTTAGTTAGGGAATACCATGTTTATGTAACACAAATTTTATTGATTGTATTGTCTTTTTTTTTTAAACATGCCTAGGTACAGTCGACTACAAAGATATGTATCCACTTTTTCACTTTATTGCATTGTAATATTTGTAATATTTAAGGTCCAAGTGGATACATCTCTTTGTAGTCGACTGTACATACAGACAGACATCGAAGTCTCACCTTAAGGGTTCCTTTTTTACCATTTTGGTACGGAACCCTAAAAACAATAAAAATACAAGTGTTCAGTTACATTTTGAACCCTATCGCTGTTAGACTTTAATGATGAAAGAACTTTTAGTACAGAAACACTACACATGGATGAAAGTTAATAAATAATAATAAATATTAGGGGGCAGTGTCACACAAATTGACCTAGTCCCAAACTAAGCTCTAGGCGTACTAGGCAACGATAAACTTACTTACATAGAGAAATATATACTTAAATACATAGAAAACATCCAAGACACAGATACTCGCGCTCATCACACAAATACTTGCCAAGATGCACTACCCTAAATAGCGTTTCTATTCGTTTCGTTTCTAAACCAATCGCATCACTGGTAGGTCACGTGACTTTTCGTATCACGTCATCTACCAGTGACGCGATTGGTTTAAAAACGAAACGAATAGAAACGCTAATTAGCGTAGTGCATCTTGGCAGGGCCCTCTGACCGGGAATCGAACCCGAGCGTCGTCGTTGCACGTTATTCTGCCCATCTCCTCTCGCAAAGCGCCACGTAACATTTTTCTCGGAACTCTGTCCTAACTACTTGACCAGTGCCGCAAGGCAGTTCGGATAACGCAGTTGGTCGACTAATGACTAATTTTGCATGAACAATAAAACTGAATTCGAAACCTACGCATATAAAATTAGGTATGTCCAGAGATAAAAAATATCATTACATGATTTTGATATACCTAGGGTGATGGAACCAGTACTATCAAGGACAAACACTTGATTCTTATGTAACAGAAGATAAGGGTTATTCACTTATTTTGAGATATCCAGTTTATGACCTTATGATCTTTGAATTGTCCATTATTGCACTGAAAAAAATAATTGGTTGCTTCTAACAAGATTGTGATTGTTGTGCATAGGCGGCGTCTTGAATCCATACGAGCCTAACAAGACGTTAGACGCATCATCTAAGATGTTAGTTCAATCGCTAAAGAACTTGCTGTTTTTACTAAAAGTTTTGTTTGATATAATAATATCATGAATGGTGTATTCATTTTTAGGGTTCCGTACCAAAATGGTACAAAAGGAACCCTTATGGTGAGACTTCGTTGTCTGTCTGTCTGTCTGTATGTCACAGCAGGTTTTTCTCAGCAACTACAAATGCTATCAACTTGAAATTTGGCATAGTTGTACAACTTGCTTGCCCGCATCTATTTGTAGTAAAAAAAATATGAAATTAATTTTATTAATAATTGAAAAGGGGTCTAGAATGGGGGGTTCAAAAATGAAAGTGGTTCGATTATAGCAAATGGGGTGTCATATAAAAGGTCTTAATCTGCACATTTCAAAACAATTTTTTTGAAAATTTTCTGTGATGTACTTTTTGATTTATAGCCAAAAATGTACAAAAAATGACCGCCCCCCCCCCCCCCCTTATCTCCGAAGTTTAGTAATCAAAAATTCTGAAAAAATAAAGTGTTCATTATTTACAGTTTTTGAGAAATAACAAAAAAACTAATAAAATCTGTATTAAAATTTAGGCTAGTCAAAATCGACCTTATTGCCTGGAAAATAAAGCTTATAACTAAATGAGTATTTTCTTATGCGGTTACCAAGCATATTATCTTCTATACGGAACCCTCGGTGCGCGAGTCCGACTCGCACTTGACCGGTTTTTTTGTCAACTAAGAGAAAACCTCTCTTGGTTAGCGCACTTTTTTTTGAGTGTGGTGTCTTTAGCTATAGTGTCCAACATTAGTGGAGCCGGCACACACATCAAAAACGTCCAACGATCAAACATATCCCCACAATATTTTGATATTTTGCTATGTACTGTTATGCGATGCATTACAAATATTACAATACCTACCAATGATACCTACTTACTGCGTTGCAATACTTTGTGAAACTACAGGGCGCCAGCGACCCAGCGACTCCCCCTTTTTCTTCCCGGGGGTCGATTTTTGGAAAATCCTTTCTTAATGCATTACGGTAACCATGGAATAGTCCCTCTAAATTTAAAGTCCCTTGACCTAGCGATTTGGACTATGCGTTGATGTGTGAGTCAGTCAGGCGGTTTCTTTTTAGGGTTCCGTACCTAAAGGGTAAAAACGGGACCCTATTACTAAGACTCCGCTGTCCGTCTGTCTGTCTGTCACCAGGCTGTATCTCATGAACCGTGATAGCTAGATACTTTAAATTTTCACAGAAGATGTATTTCTGTTGCCGCTATAACAACAAATACTAAAAACAGAATAAAATAAATATTTAAGGTGGGCTCCCATACAACAAACGTGATTTTTTGCCGTTCTTTGCTAACGTATATGGTACGGAAACCTTCGTGCGCGAGTCCGACTCGCACTTGACCGGTTTTTTATATATATTTAGATCTGAAAATAAGGTAAGGTATAATATTATCCTTGGACATTTTAGATGTGTGTAGAACCCACGACCGTTGAATCGAGAGGTCAGACGAAAAACTACCCAATCATCATAATAATAGGATAGGTACAGTCGAACTAGGAAGTAGCTGTAAATTTTAGTAGCTTGTCGCAGTAACGAATTAAACTTAGTCGTTTGAATTTAGTATATCAATAGCTGCGACAAGGTTCTAAAATATACAGTTACTTCCGAGTTCGACCGTAGCTAATTCGTAAAAAAAATAGGAAGGAATGCCATTCAGTTGCTGCTCCCGATACAGCTCAATTTGTTTGTTTTTGTATTTTGTTTGAGATTATGATTATTTCAATCTTTGGAACTACTGGACCGAATTTAGTCTTTTTTAGGGTTCCGTACCCAAAGGGTAAAAACATTTTTTTGCCGTTTTTTGCTCGATATTAATAACGGCAACAGGTAGACGCTTGAAATATTAGCATATTTAGTTGTATCTTCACTTAAAAAATAAATAATTAAATTAAAATAAAATAAATAATTAAGGGGGCTCCCTCCCATACAACAAACGTGATTTTTTTGCCGTTTTTGGCTAATGTTATATAGATAATGGTACGGAACCCTTCGTGCGCGAGTCCGACTCGCACTTAGCCGGTTTTTCACCTTAGGAAGCCGCATTACCCCTGACCGACCTAACCATCCATCCTGAGCCGCGTGCGCATCAATATTGAACGATTGTATTGGCTACGAAAGTACACCCAAAAACGCATTCCCTAAATGATTCAACTCGAGATGCGACCAGGGGCCCGTTTCACGAAGCTACAAGTTACAAATTACAAGCGGAAGTCTCTTTCTAACTCCTTTTGCGAGAAAGGGAGTTCCGCTTGTAATTTGTAACTTGTAGCTTCGTGAAACGGGCCCCTGCTGTTATTCTCGCTGCGTTCGAAAAAAATATGCTGCTAGTCGTCAATGACATTATAAGAGATGCCAAGTCGTTTGTAACTTATAGGAAACTCAACCTTATTGCTATAGAATGTCAGATTGACTTTGGATCTAAGGTTGGGTCACTTGAGTCTTTAGCGCAATTCACACAGCGGGCGGGAGCGGGTCGGGCGCCGAGCATGTCGTTTTCATCGCGGGACCCGCGCGGGCCGTCGTATTCACACATAGCGCCAAACCGCGGCGGGCCCCGACCGGGCGGGCGCGTCGCCGAAACGCGGCGGGCCCGCCGCGGGTGCGCAGGCGGGCATTCGGGATCGGATGGTAATGGAGAGTATATAGAGTAGAATTTACAACGCGCTCTGTGAGAATCTATCGGAGAATGTGTGTTATTACGACCAAGGACGCCCGCGATGGACCCGCCGCATCCGCGCGCTGTTTGTAGTGGCGGGCGGCGGCCGCGGGTCGGGACCCGCGCCCGCCGCGTGTGTGAATGATTCCATATATAACTCCATGTTAAAACACCCGCCGAACTTCCGACCCGCGCGGCGCACGACCCGCGCCCGCCCGCTGTGTGAATTGCGCTTTTGACTGTACTACTAATGCCACTTTGAACTCTGTACTCGTAGCTTTTACATGTTTTTATCGCGTTATGTGTAGACTACACTTGAGCAGATGAGCCATCCCATCGCCTCGTACAGTTCTAGAGAACACTCGAGCCCCAAATGTCGATTCTCTATAGTTCATGGCCGAGAACAGTAAACATAGGAGCGGCACTCACTCGCCATGGTTCGGATGATTCGCTGTACATTGAAGCATTATAAACAAGAGAGGACGCAAGCGCTTGAGCTGCTATTCAATGTATAAGGAACCTAATTATAATCTCACACAAACGGTGCAATTATGCTAGCCATTTTGCTGGCCGTACCTACACTCCTAAAAACGATGGTAGCACTAGACCTAGACGGTAGAAATCTGGACGGACCCTGCATAAGGGTTATCCCGCAACGGAGTCTACGAAATATTAAATATACTCAAAGGCAAAAATAAAAGGGTGGTTATTTAGTTCGTCAGCCAATAGAAGTAGAGCACTGATACGTCAAAGTTCGATTAAACGGTTTTGATTGGCTGTTCAACAATGACACGTGGTTTGGATTGTTTACATTTTTTTTAATACCTAAAAGTACAGACTATAGGGCAGTCGGTTCAGATCCTAAGGGGCTATTGTCTAACGCACTCGCAATCGCAACCGGCTTCAAAGTGGAGCAATTGTTTTCATTTTGTATGCAGACAAGCCTTTGTTTTTCAAAATGAAAACGATCGTGATTGAGAGTGCGTTAGACAATATAAGCCCTCCAGTCCCGCGGTCGTCATTCAAGAACTCTTTAGCTCCTTCGCCTATTCGTTCTACAAACAATATGCCCTAGAAATTGCCACAATAGGCATAATCACAGAACAGAAAAAACAGTAGAAGTGTCAAGTGGGCGTTTAACGTGTGGCACGGTTATGCGGAGTTCCGCATAACCTACCATACTTTTGCCGCGATCGCTTATTTCGATTTTTCAATGTTTCGATATTTTTTAGGTGCAATAGGGGTAAAAACCATTAAATCAATATTAATATCTTGGACAATAAACACTGATCTAGCCCCTGCTCTCGAGCGTTGGCTACTAGATAACGACATTAACTACATTATACCTACACGATTAAACCAATACTAGCATAGATAAGAAACATCTGACTCTAGTACCTACAAACATTCTGCTAATCTCTCAAAGTTTATCCAGAAGCGGGATTCGATCTTACGACCCTTGTCAGTGAACAGTACAGTCGGCCTTATTAATAGCTGCACACTTTTGTACAGTCGCGAACTTTAATTTGGTACCCACCTTAGGTTCAAAGTCAATCTGACATTCTACAACAATAAGATTGAGTTTCCTATAAGTTATAAATGACTTGACATTTCTAATGACATTGACGACTTCAAGCATATTTTTCTTGAAATGGGTCACACATTAACGTTCGTGATAGTACCTTTATCACAGGCATTTGACCTTTGTCCCAATAGTTTAAGTAGACCACAGATTTTCTCCAAAGTTCTATGATACCATTTTTTTTATTATCCTGAAAACTCAAATGGGATTATATCTACATTTACATTGGAATTTTTCAAATGGGATTAAATCTACATTTACATTGGAATTTTGTCTTAAGTCCTAAAAGTTGCAGAATATAGGCTACTCAGTAATATACCTTAGAGGTATTCATTCAATACAAAAAAGCATGTCTGTCTGTCATACACTTCTGCTAAGGTAAGGTAAGGATAAGCTAAGAATTTTGGCTGTGGTTAACCAGAAGTCCCAGTACAAAGCGATTTCAAAGCACTGCCTGCCACTGCACTCCACCATCTGCTTTCTGGAAGGGGCGGATTCATTGAACTTAGTGCTAAAGAAAAGGGGTAATTACACAAAAGATCCCATGTGGTCAAGTGTATCTAAAAGGACCCCAAGGATAAGATAAGGTAAGGATCAAGAGCAAAGGGGAAAACTAGACTCACACCAGGGCCACCAAAAACATTCCAAGTGTACAACCCATCAAACATACAAAAACAATCTTGTTTACTGGTGTACTTTAAAGTTTTGTAATAGGGTGCAGTGTTTCTGTCTCACTAACAAGGACAAGGTGCTTTGCAACCCTCTTGTTTGGATTATTTTTAGTTGACTGACATCATCAGCATTATTACATATGACAAAAAATATTCTCTGCTACACATACATCTTAACCACAAACTGCCACAATGATTGGTCTTGCTAAAAGAACAATGCCAGTATCATGCAATCCTGCTCCACATTAGCCTGATTACCACTGTGACCAGATACTTGCCCGTCCCACTGATACTATAAATTTGAAAGTTCCAGGAGCAATTCCATTTCAGTTAGGTAGGGGGTGGGGGTGCCGGGGTGGTGCCTGTGCTCTTCAACGCCAGGCCTCAGGAAGGGCTATGTTACCATCATTTAAGCCTAGGTTTAAAGTCAACAAGACCCTAATGGCTCCCCGGAAGCTTCCCCAGACATGCCTTTGTAATTACATACTAGCTATTATATGAATCGCTAAAAGGATTGGGATGTAATTCTGCGCATAGGAAGTCAGTTAACCAAGTAGACAACTAGGTATATAGTTTTGCTTCCCAACAGTTTAGTAGTTAGAACTAAACGGTTAGGGTAGGATCCAGTTACCACGTGACAGGCATAGCCAAGTGTGGCACTTATAGATAATCTGTTCCATATTTTGTAACATTTAAATTTGAATAAATATTTATTTTATTTTATTATTATTTTGGTTTTTTTTACATTGCAATGATATGCAGACAAAGTTAACCAGATACCAAGATTTTTGTATCCTCGATCCTCGATTTTTATGTCCTTTAAAAGTAGGATTGTTTGACCTTCTGGCAAAGCTCGCTCCATCATTCAGTTCAGCCTTATGTAGAAAAACCCAAAAAATATATTTTTTTAATCTGGTTAAGGTCTTGAGGCCCTACAGATCAAGATTTCAAATCATTGCCGCTACATGCTTACTGTTAGTTAGCGCTAAAAACATCAAGTTGTGTGGAATACGGGTATAGTGGTTTCCATCCACGAGAGCACAGTGCGTGACATTGCACATTGCACAGTTGCATCAATGTATTAAATTAAGTTGTGGGAAGGGATGTTGTGGATTACAGACACTAAATTTAAAGTGATCTTCACTACATTCATAAGTTTAAAGTGCACCGGATGAATAACTATGTTTTATTTTATAACAAATAGAACAAACTGTAATACTACTTTTTAAAGATTCATGTAAATTACAAGCATAAAGTGTCATATAATTAGAAAAACATTTTATGGATAATATGATTGATTATGCAAACAAGTTGCCAAAAATAGTCATGTGGAATATTATTATCATATAATTAATATTTTGAGATCTATTGAATATGTAATGTGAAAACTAAACTAAATAGATGTATATAGTTGTGTCAAATCCTTTACAATTATTTTTCAATGTTATCTTGTACTTTCTTGATAGAGTGAAACAAGTAGGAAGTTATTGAGTAGTGATATAAGTCAGTTCCTCATGCAAAGGAAATTAATTATGTCATAACTAGTTTTGTCTGCGCAGTGCACCAGCAAAGAGAGTGGCGATGCAAACAGAAACTATTTATGAAAACCATAAATAAGAACAAAGTAAGAACGATGTATGAATGTGGAAGAAGCAAAAGAGATTTGTCAAGATCGTAGCAGGTGGAAAGAAGAGGTCTCTGCCTACCCCTCTGGGAAACAGGCGTGATTTAATGTATGTATGTATGTATAAATAAGAACAAACTACACAGAAAAATCAAGCCCTTAATTACTTTTGCCATATAGATAGGTTATAAACTTACTTTTATAGATAAATAAATGAAAAAAATGTTCAAGACTCGGGGACTATAAAAATATTCATCATTAACATTTGCCTTTCCACAGGATTAAACTTGGGATACTGACATTAACATGAACATGACCTCCATCCCATGCTTACTTGTATTAGAACCTAACATACATTGATTATTCTACACCTTTCTATTATAAAGTTGTGGTAATACTGTCCTTGTGGATTAAACAATCAGCATTTAAAACTTTCCTACGAAATTAAGAATGAACCAGCAACCAGCTGACTGGCTGGGGACAGGCAGGTCATTAAAATGTACACAAAGTGAGTCACAGCAGTATTAAGGCAAGAATGCCTAAATAATGTGCCATGCCTCAGCATGAACAGTGTTTTTTTAACTTGTTTACCTAATATGGCAGCAAGGTAAGTAAGTTTCAGCACTCAAATATAGTTATACTGTTTAAATATTACGTTCATTATGCATCGAGATAGTGTTATCTCACTAATAAACATAAGTTTTAAACAAGTTATTTGACTGTTTGTTAGTTATTTGACTTTCATTCTTGTTAGGACTGAGTTTTATAACTTTTGTTCAATGATTGGGCTGCTGCTAATTGGCGCAGCTTTAGCCACCGACGAGTGGTTTAAAAGGAGGCCTCGAGACTCCGGAGCTCGGTACTTACAGCCAGTGCCGCTCGGCGCCGCCCGTCAGCCAGTTCCAGGGCCTGCCAGCAACACGCCGCTGCCGCTAGAAGCGGCTTTACACCACAATAACACAATTCTGCAGCGCACTTTCACGACAAGAATGCACTCCACACAACTATCAAACAAACAAAATAGAGAAAACTCACTGCACTACACGATCACCCACCGAACATTTCAAAACAATTCGTCTATCACCGTCCAATGTCGCGCGGCTCAGAATTCCTCGCGGAGCACTAACCCATATTCGGGCGTCGTATTACTGTGTAATCAACGGAATTATTACCAATTTACGGCACCGCGCTCGACGTCCGTTCGCCTCTGAGAAAATACTTGTAAAACGTTTTTCGAAAGCGCCTAGACGCACGGCCGTGGACCTTTCGAAAAAGTACAAAATATAGTCGCGCGCCAAATAAGAAAATCGATAAGGCCGTTGGGTCGTTGCCGGTTCGAAACTGGAATAATATTTTATCAAAAAATGTAATAAAAACGACATTATTTCTTGTGACGGTTCCTAGCTGTCAGAATTTTCTATGTACAACCCCGACAATTTGATGGACACGTTAACGGCGACTTGATAGCGTTGCGAGTGCGACCTTTTCAATTGGTCGGGTTGCAGCAGATAATGAACGAAATTCGACCTTATCCCCGCTACCACTTACGACTTTCCTACTTGGCGCTAATCGCGAAAAATACGAAACGGATATGAATTTGTTTTGTAAAACTTACAACAAGCAGTAATCAGTGGATTGGAAAATTCCAAATAATGCGAAGCGAGCGAGCGCGCGGTGTCCGCGCCCGTGGACAGAAACGCGAGGCACTGTTTTCGAAACAACATTGGCTCAGCACGACGTCATTTTTGGCGTATTTTGAGTTGGATCGTGAACGGGAAAACTCGAAACCGTTCGGTTGCGAGAAAGAGACAGAGCGTCGGCGTCTTTAATCGAAACTGGACTTTATCGCTGGTGTTGTTGTATACATTTCCGTTAGATAATCCCATATTATGGTTGGAAAGTGAGTGAAGCCATACTATTTTGAAGTTTTTTCTACATTACTTGCTATAGATCAGAATAGCTGTTTTCTATGTATATTGTGCAGTGGTGTGCGTGACTTCCCGTACGTGTAGTTATCGTATAAATGGTGCTTTGGTGTGCGTTTTACATAATCAATAAACTAAAAAATCATTTTTATAATTTGAGCGAGTCGGCGGGCGTTAGGGCCAAGTTCGTTGATATAGGCAAGGAAGTAAGACGATACTTAGTAGTCTTTAACCTAACCTTTAGTTGCTATCGACGTTAAGTTAATTGCTGTTTAGCTCGGTGTATTGTTTACGAATTAATGAGTTATTAACGGCTGGCTAATATGTTTTCTGCGATGGAACCGAGTACTTATGTGTAGGTACCTACTTTGTCGAATAAGTAACTAAGTATTTAGTAAATTAAATTAAAAGTCAAGGATAAGTTATAAGTTAAATAATTATAGAGTATACTTAGGTGAAAAACTTAAGTAAATAAATATGACCTCTTGCATTTAGTTGTGTATAAAACTAATATGGAATTTACGTCAAACTTCAATTTATAATATGTGGAGCGGTCTACACAGATGTGTTACTTACAAATACATGCAAGAGGTGATTTACTTAAGTTTTTACTTACTTACCTACTTACTTACTTACTTACTTAGGTAGGTACCTATTTCTTAGCGTATTCAAATGTATTTAGGCCATTAATCATTTCTGTTGCTGTTTTGGTTTCAACTTATGGCTGATTTACATTGGTTTAGTAAAAGCATGCCAGTAGAAGTACATTGCGTCGTTACAATAGCTCTCGCCTCAAACGTGACAACCAACTCTTCAATGTACTTCTACTGGCATGCTTTTACTAAACCAATGTAAATCAGCCATTAAAGTAAGTATACTTACTAGCTACCTACTTACGTGGATGTTGGTTACGTTTTTTCCTTTGCTTACCTACTTTTTAGGGTTCCGTACCGAAGGGCGCCTAAGCCTACTAAGACTACGCTGTCCGTCCGTCTGTCTGTCTGTCCCAACTTTTCGATTCGAAATCGAATTCAAATCGGAACTGTGCGGCGGTACGGAACCCTTGGTGCGCGGGTCCGACTCGCACTTGACCGATTTTTTCTGTATAGCGATCCTTAGTGATTTTGTAAGGGAAACGCCGCTTATCCTTTCTGGGTTTCGTGGAAGAGCAAAAAAAAGGAAATTTTGCGAAATAAATACCTACCTATATCACTCGGAAGTGTTTAGCAGGTTTGACAAGATTTTGTACAGCAGCGTGCAAACTATGCAATCCCTCAAGTGTTGTGTGATATTGTGTTCATAGAGACTAAACGACAACTTTTTACTTAAGTATAACATTTTAGAATTTATATTGAAATAGGTATCTGCATATTGCACATTGCAGGTAGACATGCGTGGTTATATGCGTGCAGTGGCGGCTATACTTAAAGGGGGGGCTAAATTAAGGCTGGATTACGTTACGATGTGTCATGCATGAGCATTAGTGACTTTTAATTGACTCTGGTCTCTGATAGCAACATTTTCCACTACCTCCTAAGAATCTTAGGAGTTAGGGTTACAATCTGTCCGGATTTGTCCGGACGTGTCCGGACTTTTAGACTCTAGTCCGGACTTTGTCCGGCTTTTAAATTTGTCCGGATTTTTTAATTTAGATGCCTTCCATACCACTGTAAATAAGACAGTAGTGTTTCCATTTTGTGACTAAAAAGTCCGTACTTTTATCGAAATGTCAGGCTTTTTGTCAGGACTTTTCAAATTCCTAAATGGTAACCCTATCTTAAGAGGAGATATTACTTTTTTGGCAATAAATAAGTACTTAGGTATTTATTCTTGTCAATTCATGTTGAATAAGAGAACGACATTAGCAAAACCCATGATGAAAATAAAGCACTCTGGAGCAACTGTATATACTTAAATTAAATCGATTTACGAAAATACACAAGGTAACGAATGAGCCGAATGTGAAACAATCCAGTTAACGTAAGTTTTCCCACCTTTCTCTTCGTTCGGTCCATGCGGGTACGTGACGCGGATGCTAAGTGTAATTAAAATCTCAGATCAACTGTTAAAGGCACAGTTATTATTAGAACAACTAGACATTTTATTAAAATTATGCGGTCTTTTGTGGTGTGTGTGTGTGTTCATGACTATAATAATTTGTGGGAAGTTATGACACACCTCTCTATTTATTATTCATTTATTTAAGTAATTTTAACTTTTTTTTTATATAGGTAGGCTGACAAAGTTGTACTTAGGTAGTACCTAGGTACCGTGCAAAATTTTACCTAGTGTTCGAAGCCTCACCATTCTGAAAGGACGTTGTTGTTGTGGTTGTTGTTGTACCTAGTTGTTGTTGTTGTTGTTGTTGTTGTTGTTGTTGTTGTCGTCGTCGTCGTTGTCGTCGTTGTCGTTGCCGTTGTCGTTGTTGTTGTTGTTGTTGTTGTTGTTGTTGTTGTTGTTGTTGTTGTTGTTGTTGTTGTTGTTGTTGTTGTTGTTGTTGTTGTTGTTGTTGTTGTTGTTGTTGTTGTTGTTGTTGTTGTTGTTGATGTTGTTGTTTTTTAGTGTTGCAACACAATTACCTCGTTTGTTTGCTTGTACTTATGGATTTTAGATGTACGAAGATAAAAAACTTGGCTGGCTACACTGTAAAACAGAAACTTTTAAAAGAAAAAATATTATTGCAACTTAGTAACAAAGACTGATTATTATTGTTTACGAGAAATGTGTACTTCAATTTTATTATGCAAGAAAAAGATACAAAAACATCAAAAACGTTTGAAAAAAATAGAAGTGATTCATTAGAGTTTTTTTTATTGCATATAGAATGCAGACAAGCACATGGGCCACCTGTAGGTAAGTGTAATCTGAGACCCATGTACACCGGCATTCTCAAGACTACAATCTGAAGACTGCAATCCTAGGACTGCAAATGCGTTTCCAACCCTGAGGACTACGATGCAATGCCTCTCTTGCTATCATCATCATCATCATTAAATTTAAGAGCTAGGCTCTTGTCGGTGAAGTAATTGCCACTTTTCTCTACTCTGTGCTAGCTTTTTCACCTCCTGATACGACACGACATTGGCCTTCTGTCTTATTTGGTTGAAGTAAGTAAGCCTAGGTCTTACTCTTCCTCTTTTTCCTTCGACTTTACCCTCTAAAATGTTCAAAAAGAAACTATCATGCCGTAGTAGTTCAAGTGTCCTATCATCTTTCCTCTTCTACATTCTATAGTTTTTAAAATATGTCTTTCTTCGTTCACCATCTTCAAAACCTCTTCGTTGGTTTTCTTTTCCGTCCAGCTAATTCTTTCCATCCTTCGCCAACACCACATCTCAAACGCTTCCAACCTTTCTCTATCTCTCTGTGTCAGTGTCTCTTGCTATATATGCTAGTAAATTCATCGTAAGTTCTTGATTGAGTTGGTGATAATGATGTGATGATTTTATTTTAATTATTTTTACATGTGCGATATATGTTTTGTATACAGACTCGTATTCGAAAATTCATTTCGAATACGAGTATTTATAATGTATAAATATGATATTTGGTTGATTTTCTGCGAGTATCTTTCCTATTTCTCAGACTCAATACTAGGGAAAGGGAATCCTTACAAATCGCTCCAATAGCTTACGACGTACGAAATCAATAATTTAGTTCAACGTAAAAATTGTAATAGAACGTATGGCTATACTCGTTATAGTTTCGCCCAACAAATAAGAACAAAGTAGCCTTTATTAAATTTACAAGTCAGACACATTTTTGTCGCTGTTTTTTTTTTCAAGTAGACAATTGAAAGTTAAAAAACTACCGTCCTGATTTTAGTTTAGATATCGTATGTATAGTTACGAGCTTACGAATATTTGAATAGCTGTGGTACTCTATTTACAGAAGGTTGTAATTTATGTAACTCATGTTTCTGAGAATCGTAATTTGAAATTTCCTATCGTGTTTCCGCTAACACGATTTCCACCCACATTCACTTCTCCGCGTTAAATTATATCTGATGATAGTATACATACCAATATTGACTAGGTAATTGTATATTCTCCAATGTGTTGAAAACGAGATTACTCATACTTATGTGGTTAAACTTTTTTTTCAAATATTTGTTTGGTTTTTCATGAACCTTTCAGCCCAATTGAACGGCATGAAACATATTTTAAAAAATCATAACGAATTAAAGTATTTTGCAGAAAAAATATGTACCTACTGCGCTTTGCTCACTGTATCCTTCTCTCCTAGCTATACAAGAGTAGCCGTAAGTGTCAAGAGAGAAAGTATGCATTGCGGATTTGCGGCACATTATTTTATTTACAAAATAAATCGCTAAACCTGGATATAACGATCACGAACGCTTTATGACTCATAATATAGCTCATAAACAATGAGTTTATTTTTAAATTATACGTACTAAGCCGTTGCTTATTCAAATATTATTACAAATAATAACGACTTTTACTGTTGTAAATATTTTGGTTCAAAAAAAGACAGATTAATCTCCGTTTTTAAATTCAATGATTGCAGTAAAAACACTTACGGTTTTCTGTCCTAAAAATGAACTTGGCCAGGCACTACCTCGGCCACGCACGCGTAACTAAGGTTCGCCGCATGTCCTTTCCACAATTTGCACGATTGCGAAAATTCCCATTTTAGGAAACCAATGTTGAGGAAATAATTGTTTAGGTACTTAGTTTACCTTAGTATTCCGAAAGTTTTTAAAAGCTTTTATTCAACTTTACATTACATGTTTCTTTGTTTGTTTGTCAATATGTTTAGTTTTAATCTTGCGAGATAAATTGAAATTTAAACCAGTTCGCTAAGAGCCGGTACAGACGGACAGCATTTGAACTGCAAGCCAACTTCAAAATGGCAGTTCGAGTGCAGTTCTGATGCAGTTGACGTACGTATGTTTTGATGCAGTTAAGTCAACTGCATCAGAACTGCACTCGAACTGCCATTTTGCAGTCCGTCTGCAATGCTACTTATATTATTGTGACTAATGGATGATCTGATGAAGGAGTCGGATGCTGGAGACAGGATCTGCGCTGCAGGTGACGAAGACCCACGGAGTTTAGTCTGGATTAGCAGGCGATGGTCAAAAGAGTACAGTGGGTAACAAAAACTGATTGTTAAAACTAAGCTATTTTTAACCGACTTCAAAAAAGGAGGAGGTTATACGTTCCTCTGTATGTTTTTTTTTTTTTATGTATGTTCACCGATTACTCCGTCAATTGTGGACCGATTTTAAAAATTCTTTTTTGGTTTGATAGAGTATACTTCCGAGGTGGTCCCATTGTCAGCAAATCTGAATCTGATGAAGGGATCAGTGAGGAATTGAGGGAACTCCTCAAATATTGTATGCAAACATATAGCGATTTTAGTATTTTTAGTAACAAGTGTAGCATTTGCATTCAGAAAGTGTCACTTGGTGAAGCGGAACTGATGATGAAGACCACAGATGGCCACCGGAACTCCTCAACGGTACCGATTTCAAGGGTGGCGATAAGATATCTCGATTAAGATAGTTGAGCGACTACAACGAAGCACATTTAATTGTTTTAAAATGACTATGATTTTCCCGCGGCGTTGCTTGCGGCGAGCTTGAAATGTCTTAAAGTTTCATATATCAACTAAGAAGTGGGACTACATAAGCTTATTATGATCACTAAAAAGTGTAAAATAAAATAAATGTTTTAAAAAACAAAAAAACCGCCTTCAAAAACGCAAAAAATAACTTGTACTACTAGGTACTTAGTAGTAGGTACCTATTCTATTAGGTTAGTCTAACTGAAGTCGGCGACCACAATATTTTCAACAAAAAGCCGACTTCAGTTGGACTAACCTAATAGGATAGGTACCTACTACTAAGTACCTAGTAGTACAAGTTATTTTTTGCGTTTTTGAAGGCGGTTTTTTAGATTTTAGCGTACGTTTAAACTGTATTTTTTATAGTCATAGAGAAGGCAAACGAGCACACGGGCCACCTGATGGTAAGTGGAAACTGTGACCCATAGACATTCGCATTCACAAGACTGCAATCCTAACACTGCAAATGCGTTGCCGACCCTGAGGACTAAGATGGAATGCCTCTATGCTATATAGTCATTACATCGGAATTCCTTATCCCTAAACCGGAACACAACAATGCGAACACTGCTGTTTGGCGGTAGGTTAATGGATAAGATGGTGGTAGCGATCCGAACGGACCCTGCACAAGGTCCTACCACCGACAAATTCACAAAATAAATTGTGGAAGGATCGGGATTCAAACACTCTAAGGTCTGATTTTTATTCCCACGGAAAAAATGTAAACAAAGTTACGTCACTGTCAAAGTGACATTTCAGGGGATCTCAAGTACGGGCCAGCAAGAAAAATAATATTAGATATTATCATGTCGTTGGAATTAAAATTAAAATCGTTCAAATCTGTGAAATGAAACAGCAATAATTTTTTTTACATTTATTAACAGACCATCCACCTACCGCATGTCCATCCTACCACACATCAATAACAAAAACACAACGGAAAACTTAACAACGAACAACGTAATAACAATAAAAACATAACAACAATGAAAATTTAACAGAACAATTTAACAAGAGTAACTGGAAAGCTAATACGATGGGAGCACTAAGTGTGAAGCGAGTGAAGTGACGTGAATCAAGCCAAGCGGCCCTCGACTTTTTAAGACGGGTGTATCGAATCAGTGATACCAGTGCAATAAATAAATTATGCATACGAAAACAGTATTCTCGTTTTAAATTAAAATAACAAAGAGTATATTTCAAAATAAAGTTTGCCACCAACAAATTAAATTCTTTCATCTTGATTACAATATATAGTTTTTTTATAGTAAGTCGATTTCTTATAAAAGTGGGAAGTATAAATATTTTGAATGCTGGAAATGTTTTTCGTTAGCGGCAACACCTTTGTTTACATTTTTTCCGTGGGATTAAAAATCAGACCTTAGCTAGCTTATAATAGTGTCGAATTTTTCAGCTTCTACAACGTTAGAATTAATGTTGAAAGATGGTGCTAGAAAATCCTGGCCTGGAAATGGTATAAAATATAGTTATTAAAGTATAATTTAGCTATTTAGCTCGCCATTGCAGCGTAGAGAACAACCCTTTGCAAGTCTAGAGAGATACCATTTGCATTCTATCAAATCAAACGAATGTAGAAAACTCGCACGAAATTGACGAATTGTCTAGTTCTTATTTAGTTCTTCTTCCAGTTGACCGGATACAACGCAGAGCGATTCGAATCGTCAACGACCCAGCGATCTCTGTCCGATTGGATTCCCTCTCTATCCGATAGGAACGTCAGATCACTTTGCGTTCTGTATAGTACTTTAACAAGTGGCCTGTCCTTATAGTGGCCTTAAGCCGCTTCCTAAATTTAAATAAGCTGCAGGGTCTAGCTGTGATGTTCCCTGATTGATTTGTGCATAGTGGACCCCTTTTATGTTTTTAAGTAAGTTGTGTAAATGTTATTTCTAGTGCTTGTCTTAAATTTGTAGCTTTTAAGTTATCTTGCTAGGCGCTTTGGCCGACGCTGTAAGTCAACAAGACATCGTTTAAATAAATAAATAATAATAATAATAATAATAATAATAATAAATAACAGGAGTGTTCTGAAGAATTATTCGGACTTTTACTGGCCGCTGAGTCCCACTATCAAACTACTTGTCATTCCGTTTCACTGGGCAATTATTGCCCCGTAAAGTGAAACGTTTTCCGAATGCGGAAACCGTATTCGGAAAATGTATGTATGCGGCCGGCCGTGGATGTCCGAATGCGGAAAACGTATTCGGAAACCGTATGTATGCGGCCGGGCTTAGGCCCTGTCATTCCGGCTCATAGACACCTCCGGAGATCCTAGAGCTGGTGCTTACCTCTTCCAAAGGATTGGGCTAGCTGTCCAGAGAGGTAACGCAGCCAGTGTCATAGGGACCAAGGGACCATGCCGCGAGCGGACCTGCTAGAGGGGGTGTTCTTTTTATAGTGGTAGTTATTATTTACATCTTTAATATTTAAGTAGCTTAGTTTTATTTTAATTTAAATAAATAAGTTTAGTGTTAACTTTTAATTGTATTAATTTAATAAATGTTATTCTGTATTAGATTTGAATATTTTGCGGGCTAGGAATGCTGTCCGCCGCCGTGAACATCGCGAGCGATCGCGACCCGCGGCGACCGGCGCTCCACATTTGTAGAAACACCGTCGTTGCCGTTACTCGCTCCAAGTGCTGACTGCGAAGCACTAAGTTGGAAATCTCGGATGCCCATCTCTTAATCTGTGAACAAGGCGAGAGAAACAGAGCAAACTTTTAGATTCAATTTTGCAAAATGGCCAGTGATTCCGGAATTTTAATTACACAGTAACGGTAATGTTATATATTAACAAATAATACTATCTATTATAAGTATAAAAAAGGGAAATATTGTTTATGGAACTAACTAATAAACCGCGGCCTCCATTGCCCTGACTTGCGTCAGATTGTGCCGTCGAGGCTTGCACCGTTGTTTACACAAAAAAACACAAATTAAAATAAAAAAAATCAAATTGATTCCTTTTTTTTAATAAATTATACGTTTTTGTTTTTATAATTAATTTCACTATAATATCACTCTCATTCATTATACGAGTACCAACTATAAAAAATGTGCAAACGAAGAACTGTGGGTGGGGGGTTACTGTTACTGTGACATGGCTCTCAAGGGTTAGCTGGAAGAGATCCCTTAAAGGGATAAGTTCGCCTTTGTACATATTTTTATATTAATTGTATATTAATTATATACATACATACATACCTACATACATACATGGCAAAAAAATCAGTTTAGAATGAGTGTAAGTGACAGCTATAGCAGTTTCACAGCTCTGTCTCTTTCTCTCCATAAATTGAACAGTACTCAGGGTTGCTGATAGCGACTGGAGGAGAACAACTGAAGATCGGGCGTGCAATGGGAGAGGCCTATGTTCAGCAGGGGCCTGACTCGGGCTGATGGTGTTTGTGCTTGTGTAGGGTACCTGCTACTTATCACGGTTCAAAAGATGCAGCCCACGTAGAACTGCCAGACGGACGGACGGCGGCGTCATGTCAGCTTCGTCATAGTGCCCCGCTGATGATGTAATGATTCTTAAATTTTAAAGCCTTTACTAACTTGAAAGTCTTGAAACAAAAAGTAAGTTGCTTGACTGTAACCACAGAACATAAAAAACAGTAAGTGTCAAGTGGCCGTGTAACGTGTGGTGTGGCATAGTTATGAGGAGTTCCGCATAACCTACCTATCATACTTTTGCCGCGATCGCTTATTTCGATATTTCTTGCGCATTGATTCATTGCATTGTGCTATTTTGGAGTGTAAAAACGATAGCCGCACCAAAAACATTTTCCATGGTGGCGTGTTTTTTGTGATAGTTTGAGTATTGGCATAGAGTATTGGCGACAACAGGTCTGATACTAAGCGAAGCTCATGCCACTTCCGCTGTTTTTTCTATTCCGTGACTGTAACATAGGAACGCATACATACATATAGCTAGAAGAAGTTAATCGCTGTTTTTTGCTTTTCGGCCAACCTTGTGAATTAATATAATACTTTATAACGCGGGTCTATAAATAGACAACCGGCACAACCACTTACAACGGTTTCTAAAATTAGTCGCCGGTAGCGGAATATTTTGGTTTCGAGTTTTGATTAAGTAAGTATTTCTTTTTTGATGAAGTGTTTTACTGCGGATTACTACGGATCTTAGTTTCAGTATTTCATCTCTACTGCTCATGGAAACGAATCAAGCGGTCGAGAACGCGCACCGAGGGTTCCTTACAGCCCGACTCCCACTTGGCCTATTTCTATTAGTCGTTTTATTTTAAGCGTTTCACCTATCATCATGATAACACCTATATGACTTTTGTATGTGTTGCTGTTTTAGCGATAGATCAAAAACAAGAAAGCGTCGGAAAAAAAAGTTGCTTGTAAGTACGGGGCAACCCTGTTATCATTTTAACTTTTTATTATTCGTATAAATACGCTGAAAAAAGGCTGTATTAAAAGAAACAAAACTTGCTATTCCGGTTCAAAAGATAGCTCTTTAAGAAAATTGTGAGGCTCAAAACTTCCATTCAAAATGCGATAACGTTTTATAAGAAAATGTGTAATAAAATAATATAGTTACAAACCTAGGTTTTCATAATACTTAACTACAACATTCAAAAATCGAAAAAATCCGACTTAATTTAAATTAATTTAGAGGGTGAGAAACGTTATCGCCCGGAGCTAACTTTGTATGGAAAATTTTCGACAGCTACACGATTTGAGCGTCGCCTTCGCTTCACAATCCCAGCCGGACGGAGCACAGCGTGGGCTCTGTAATAGCCTAATAGCCTCCTAAGGCCCAACGAAAAATTCAACATGTAGTCACTACGGCCCGTAGTCCTACCAGTAGTACTATTGTTTTATACTCATTCAGACCCAAGTACTTAGAAGACAAAATGGCGGGTTTTCTATTAAGTCCTACTGGTAGGACCGTGGTACGCTATGACTACACAACTGTCGAAGGAGCTGGGTCTGAATGACAAAGTTAATAAGTACTATGGGTAGGACCTGGTTCCTTAGGAGGATTAGGGTTCCGATTTGCATCATTTAGAAACGGAACCCTAGAAAACGATGACTGGCTACCAGGTTTTTTTGTCAGGGTCAGCTAGCTTCAGATCTGTCAATGCCCAGTTCAGACCGTGGCTAATATGCGAACCAGTTCGGTCTGGATCTGCTCGATGACTGCGCTCATTTCTTATAAGAATTATTGGAGTCAAGCCGTCGTGGCGTGAGGCACGTGTACGAATTGACTGCAAATAATATTGGCGATTACTCCTCCGGCAAGAAATCTTAAATAAAGAGAGAGGGAATATTCTTTTAGTAGTTTGTTTTATAAAGGGTGAGCAATCCAAATGGCTTAGTGTGCGGAATTCGGAAAGGAAAGGAATGTTCTTAGGAACCAAGCCCTAGATTAAAATAAAAAGGCTGCAATAGAGGAATTAAAAGAAAATGTAGGTGGTGTTCTTTAATGTAAACCAATCCAATCCAATCCAAACCTACGTTGATGATATTGCTACTTACAACATGAATCTTTCTTAGTAAATAATGCTTTAGGTTAAGGTGACAGAATTCAAATCAAATTAACTATGGAATTGTTTTTTAAATAATAAAAATCTCGGAAATTATGCGATATTGGACTACATGTTATACCACATTATATACTCCAAATAGGGTCTAGAATCAATGGTCAAAATCCTTCGGGTACGTCCCGGACATGGTGTATAGGTACTTACTTTTTTTGGTAATAATGTTTTTAATCGTATTTGATGCAAGAGGGTAGTCAAAATGAATACTTCGCTCCGACACTTTTTTCAAATATGACACCGCTATGTGCCCACTTGCGAGTCCAAAAAAGTCAAGTTCTTTGCCCTTCGTTCTGTTTATTTCCGTTCCAACCGCGCATAATTAACTTAACACGTATGGGAACTATTTCAATGCGACAGGTACCTATAAACCGAGATGGAACAGCATTTAAAAAATAGTAATTTTGTATAGTGTTTGTACATTAATTTACGATGTAAGTAAAGTACCTACCTAACTGTTCTTGTAGTGGAGTAGTATCAAATTTATAATCCATCCATTTTATAAATACATACTTATAAATATACTGTACTAATATTATAAATGCGAAAGTAAGTAATGGCTGTTTGTTTGTTTGTTTGTTTGTTGAATGAAATTTGGCAAAAATATAGAAGGACAAGTACTTTAGTACTTTTAATTCCGAAAAATTGGATAGTTCCCAGGGGAATAGCGATTAACGACTTCTACGCGGACGAAGTCGCGGGCAAAACTGTATATGTGTACATATTATATGTTTTAATATAACTGCGTTCGTATTAGCAAAATATTGCTTCCTTAACTTTTTCGTTTAAAATTCCCTAATTACGCTATTAGGTGAGCCTGAATTAGGCGAAAGAGGTACATAATAATTTGATTTTTAACATGTTTTTCCTGCATTGTTTCAAAAAAATAGATACGCCTTCCGAGTTCCGATAATAGTAATCAACGGCCGGACAGCTACACGTGTCGCGTAAAAATATCCTCAACAAAAAACGGTCAATGTAAACACTTTTTTCAACATGACTTGGCTTTTACACGGTCGAGCACGTTTCTCAAAACGCGTTTAACAGAAAAACTTTCAGTCTGAGTACGCAAAGTACTTGCCTAACGAACGAGCCTAAAAAGGTTCAATTTTATTACCAAGCCGTTCTACTTTATATCGAAAATATCTATTTTGGCGGGACGAGGCCGACATTAATATTTTGGTCGCTGGCAGAGTATGTGTGGGGTCACGCACACTCTCACAACTTGTAAAAAACAGATGAAAATCAACCTTATTACGTTAATATAAGGTTTGATTTAGTTCGCTGGCAAAACTTTATACAATTTTGTATAGTTGAGTTCGAAATCCAAAACGGTCCACACACGCGCCGCGTGATCGATTTTCGAAATGGCGGTGGAAGTTCAAGGAACACCCCTCCCGCGCCCCGCGCGCCTCCATGCGGCCTTTTTATTTTTTACATTTTTACTTTTTAGTCGCCGTCTTAGCCGGGCATAGATTTCTTTGAAATTCAGTTTGTTTTTTTCAACGTCTGTTTTGAATTTTTGTTTGGATTCTTGGCTTTCCGCTATGTTTGATTTTAAAATTCCTGCCTGTTAGTGTTCGGGACTGTATAAAATACAGACATTACGTACATACATAGGCAATAACTTCTTTACTCCCTATGTCGCAATAGTCAGTTTGTCCATCATTAACAGAAAGATTAGCTTAAAAGCTATAATAATTATTTAAGTACATTGATGCTTGGTCCAAGGTAAGTCAATGTAGAGGGACGGGGAGTACGGAGATTAGTTTAACACGTTCACTGCGGGAGAAGGCACAAAAAGCCCCTTGCGTGGCCGTAACCCTGTGCGGCACTGAAAATAGTGTACTTTCGTACGGTGCGGGGAGTGTATCTTGGCCAATCGTTGGAGTAGGACAGAGACAAATATTGTTTTCTGTATAGCTCTTAAATTTTGATAATATGGCATACTTAGTTTACGTGGGGGGCACATTGGACCTCTCCCGCACTGAATGACTTTTTTTTCATTCCATTGCGGGAAGGGGTCCAATAGACCTTCGACCCATCACACGCCCCATCCGCACTGATTGTTTACCAATGTCAACGGGTAGTGATGCGCCGCACACGAACCGTGATAAGCGATTGTTTTAATTCCCGAGGTATTGTTTGTGTTTGTAGTGAAAAATATGTGAAGAAAAATGAGTGAGGAAGAAAATGATACTGAAGGATTAAGGTATGATAAGGATTCAGTAATGAGAATGTGACCGGCGGCGTAGATGTGAATGCGTTTTTTGGCTCTGACAGTGATGAAAGTATTTTTAATGCCTGATTCAATTCTTATTAGCCCAAGTGGTAGGTAACCTAACCAGTGGTGAACCATTCGTAATTTAAAGAGTGCGTCATATCGTTTAGTCCAAATACCAACTCAAAACCGATTTAGTTTGAATAAAAACGTGTATGGGTCCCCAACCCATGGCAGTCCATCTACCAGTCGACAGCCATCCCTTAGATTGCAATCTTTGAAGTCTACTCAACCATTCAAAATAAAAGAATGAAATTATTATTTAGTTACGACGGTTATTATTTTTCTGGTTTCGTCGGTTGAGAATACGTTTGTGGGATGTCCATACAACCTTCTTTAGGCAAACTTATTCTCACCCGACAATATAGTAATCGTTTCCCATCCCTAAAATGGCTTATGTCTGTCAATTCAGTGCGGCAAAAGGTCTAAAAGACCCCATAGTTTAATTATTTTTTTTGAATTAGTTCTAAATGTCCGAGACCGGGGCGAAGCTAGAACCATATTGCCTAACAGATGTAGATTGCTTGGGTATAATTCTCTATGCAGTACGGTAAACCTCCACGGAAAAATAACTAGTTTTTTTTTTCTTGCGAGGTGGGGCACTTTGGACCTAGTGCCGCACTGAAGTTTAAGTAGGGTAGGGGCTCTTTTGACCTATTAACGCACCAGAATAATAAACCTGTAAATCAGTCCCGCAGCCAACGTGTTAAAATAAAGGTACTTACCTGATTCTATGCACTGAATAGTATACTTATTATTAGGAATACGTTATACGGCCATCTGGCCTCGGTAATAGATATAGGTACGTGTAGTAGAGAGTTTTCAATGTTTTCATGAGCATTACCTTGAATTTAATGATATGGTTTCGTACTTAAAACACTAGTAGACTAGTATTGTTGAGTTACCATAGAAATCTGTTATACACACCAGGGTACCTAAGGTCCAAAAAGTTGGGCATGCTAACTCACGCAATTTTTTCAATGACACTTTTACGTTGTGACACGAAAATTTGCCGTACAATTGTGGGGATACTTTTCGTCGCTCAAGTTTGTATGTTGTAGGCTAGCTATACCCACGCTTAACTATGGTCCAAGTTTTTGGTGCTCAGGTCCTCTTTGGTCCCAGATTTTATTAAGTATGTTAAAACAAAACTGGCAACTTCTCAACTCAACTTCTGTGACAGGGTTCCAAAATGCACTCTAACTAAACCGATATGAAGTAACTCAAATTCAATAGCCGAAGCAAATTCAATCGTCTCCTGTCAGTAACGGGCTGCACTTTGCGCTCACTACAGACACTTTAAAAGTAAAATACCTTCCTGAATTCATAGGGTCGGTGGGTGTACTTAATTGGATCTAAGGATTGGGATCTAGTCCTAATCCCGAACTACATATATAAGACATAAGTAGTATAAATAGAAGATAAGCACTATAAGATGAACAATAGTACATTACTTAACAAGGGCTGTAAAAGAAAGAAAGCCCGAAATCGCAGGTATTTGAGACCCGAGCCGTAGGCGAGGGTCGTAAATATGCGATAGAGGGCTTTCTTTTTTACTGCCCGTGATGAGTACACAATTTTACGTCTTCACCTGGCCACAATGCGAGTTTTACCGTGCGCGCAGCGTGCGATAAAACTCACATTATGGCCAGGTGTGACGTAAAGGTATTTACCTACATACTTACTAATTAAATAGAGAAATAATTACTTTAATTATTAATTATACACAGATCCAAGGGCTCTATGCCGAGCCCGAGTGGCATAATCATTTGTTTGTTCGAAAATGTTCTGGTCGAAAACGGTTTTTACAATTGAACTTAATTAACCTACACCGTTAGATGTTAATTGAATTGTGTAATTTCAGCGTAAAAGGATGTTCAGCGAAAAGATTTTACAACAAACGATACCTACATTATGACTATTTATGACTAACAATTTGTATGCGTTGAAACCACGTTGAAACGGATACCAGGGGCTAGACAAGATGCATTACGCTAACCAGCGTTTCTATTTGTTACGTTTTTAAACCAATCGCATCACTTGTAGATGACGTGATACGAAAAGTCACGTGATCTACCAGTGACGTGATTGGTTTAAAAACGAAGCGATTAGAAACGATAGTTAGCGTAGTGCATCTTGTCTAGCCCCTCAGGGGTGTTATTCTCTGAAAAGCAAAGGTGAGCGAATGAACGAGTGAAGTCCAAGCGGCGAGATTAAGTAGTCCCGTCAAAGTGAACAAAACACATTTTAGGGCGTGCATTTTCAATTTGGCAGCATGTCGTCTCGAACGTATAAGGCTGCCTAATTGAGAATGCACTCGCTAATATGTGTTTTTTCGCTCGGACGGGACTTCTTAAACTCGCCGCTTGGAATTCACTCCTGCGTTCGCTCACCTGTGCTTTTCAGAGAATAACACCCCTGATCCAAGATAAAAGCGCTCGCGCGGATCAATGAAATATTTGCCCTTACCGGGCGTCGAACCCGGGACCGCTAGCTTCGCAGCGTCACAGAATTGTTCAAAGATTTGTCGGTCGCAAGCTTTTGCCGTTTTTTGGGTACTTTTGATTCCTACGTATAGGTGAGTAACGCAGGTGTTTAGGTGTCTTTGAGCACGTCTTTGTAGCGTAGATGGGGAGTTTAAAAAAAAAGCACACCTTTGACTTTGTCTTCAGATTTGGGAAAAAAAATGCACGTTGGTTGGGATCATCATTCTGAACAAGAAAAAATAGTAGGTAAGTACTCCCGATATGTCCCCAAAAATATGTAGGTATGGAATTGTCCGTTTTGTTACCAAGAAACGTATTTTGATAACAAAACTGAACAATTCCATACATATTTTTGGGGACATATCGGGAGTACTATTTTTTCTTATTCAGAATGATGATCCCAACCAACGTGCATTTTTTTCCCAAATCTGAAGAAAAAGTCAAAGGCGTGCTATTTTTTGAAACTTCCCCGATGCTGGCCGCCGTGCCTTCGTTTACCCTCTATTGACCCGTGTCAGGTTGGGAGGAGCTCGCTTTAATGAGGTCTTCGTGGCGTACTACCATATCTAAATCTATCACAACTTTTAAGGAAAACCGGCTGAAAACACTTGACTTAAAACGCCAAACTCAAAAAGATCCAAGCTCTCTTTATACCTACATTTACAACTTGCAGGGTCAGCTCTATTGCATCACTTGCGACAGAAGAAACTAAGTTTGGTCTATCAAGCCACATTAGTGCTCACGCTAGGAAATAAATCAAATGCTTAAGTATTTTCTTGAAAAAACAACATGGTTGTTGCGTTGTTGGGTCGAGTGTATGAAAATTAAAACGCCGAATTGATCAAAAATGCAGGTTTAATATTACTCGTACTTACAAGAAAAGTGCTTCCGTCACCAAGCGTCGTCAAAACGCTCCGGGTTTTCATTTTTCTACGCCCCGATATCTTGCAGACGGTTTTTTTGAGGGGGCGGGGGGAGGGTTATAAAAAATTTTATAACTTCGCGTCTGCGTGGAGCATGAAAAAAAGAATTTTCGAATCGATACGAGGGTCTGGCGGTTATGTATTAGTATTACCGCCGTAGGACTTACGGCGAAGTCTGCGGCACGTCCCATCGGCGCTGCTTGTCTTTCTACCGCCCATAGATCTGGCTAGTCTATGCTTCATTTATTGAAGCGAAGCTCTATTCTTCCCCAATTCTGATTTTCGTTGGTCCGCATACTCCGCCCAAACTATTAGAGATATCAGGATCAAAAGCCCGTAATACGACATCTAGCCATAGAGGGTTTAGAAAAAATAAAATTGAAAATCGGACATACCACGTATGTAATGGGAAAAATGGGAAAAGTGCCGAAACTTCGATTTTAAGCTGCGCTCTTCGCTCGTTATGTTTTTGAAGCTTCTTCTTTAATTTAGCTTTAGTTACAGACATGATGAGGAATCTGCAGCAGAGCTTACGATTGACAGCTGTCACGTTTGACGTAAGAAGATTTGCTCGGGGACGGCAAGTGCACTAGTTCATTTTCGGATTCGCGGGTGCAGGTCTATGTCATAGGTACATACAGTCAAGGGCTTTGATTGTTATGCCACTATGGAACCCTGTCATCATGACAGCGTCAAACCACAAGAAAGAAATTACGCCAACATTAAGATTAACGTTATGCGACAGGGTTCCATAGTGGCATAACAATTAAAGTCCATGACTGTACATGATAAGTAACTAACATTATGTTGACGACATCATTAGACAGACGGAGGCGAGGGGCGACTTTGTTTCATACTTACACGTCAGGTTTTTTTTTGGTTAATTTTGGATACTATGAACACTTTTTGTTACAATGTACAGTCAGCATCAAATATATAGACACAGGAAAACTTTCAAAAATATGTAAACACGACTCTGCTGCGAGGGAATAAGGGTGTATATATATTTCTGAAACCTTGTGAACGTATATATATTTATGACGCTGACCGTAGGTACCTGTCTACACTACCTACTCGTACTGGAAATTAATTTAAAGGAAATAGATTTTCTGAGTAACTTTATATTTAAAAGAAAAAAAATATAAATTATACTTTATACTTACTTACTTATATTTGAACCTAAAATAGAGACGACTCCACTACCTACTTAAATTAAAGTTAAATTGAATATTAATTCTGTGGTATTAATTAAGTAGTTTAGTATCCTTTTTATTTAATGCATTATGGTTAAATTTTGTAGGTTTATATCATTGTATTTATATATTATTAGCAAATAAAATAAATGCTACTGGTGTATAGATTTTGACGTGTAAAAGTGCCCGTGCGGACTACTCATAGAATGAACATTTTCTATTAAGTATTATTTATATATTACTTTAAAAAAAACCTTAAGATCTTAAACTACATACAACAACATAACTTACACCTCGCAAGTTATTTACAATATTTACCTATTAAGAAGGTAAGTAAAGCCCGCGGTAGCGCAGCTCCTCGCGCGCGGTCGTCGGCCGGAGCCGGAGCTTATTTTCGCGCCGTCATTTTGGGAATTTTCCGTACTTTCTCTTTTACCCTCGGAGTATTAACCGACGGGCACCAGCGCTTGAATTAAAAAAATACTTCCGAACTGATTTTTCTAGCTAGACTATAGGTAGGTGTTCTATTATAAATTATAGTTTAAAATTATAAAAGAAATAAACCTTATTTAATTTTATTCATTTAAAAATACTACCGCTATCAAGACAGAAATTAATTTCTAAGAAATATTAAAGACTTATTTACTTAGATATTAGGCTGCGTACCTATTTAGTTATCTTTGTTAAGGAAGAGTACTTACCTGTTTTTTTTAAAATCCAATATGGGTTAACGTTTGACCTCAGCCTCACCTGACGTTAAGTAACAACAAGGATGACGGGAGGTAGGGTTGAAAACGATATTTTTCAAAGAAGACAACTTAACAGATCGATTCGCCCCCGTAACCCCCTATATTGCAATTTTCATCAAAATCGTTTGAGCCGTTTTCTAGAACGTGATTACGAATATACATAAGACACATCTACATACATATGACAATGAGGACGAACACGTTAATTTGCGTGAGACTGTCCCGTGATTTTAAATTTTGTGTACTTACAAAAAGTTCACCTATGTCACGTCACCCACCCTACATAAACAAAGCATTGAAAACAAACGGTAACAGGTATCTACAGTATATCTAAAAAATATATTCAAATACCGCAACACTATGCTAAAAATGTAGGTACAGAACGTGTCTACGGCCGGGCCGCAACCGGCACAAAAAGCCGAGGCCGCTGAGCCGCCGCACGTGGAGCTAGAAGCGAACAACCTTATAAAACCATGTTACAGATAACGCGTGGATTCTATTTATAGCCTCTGCCTAATCGCCCATTTTAAGATGACCTCTAAAAATTACAAATTCGTGTAACATAATTACCAATTTAATTTTGCCGTCAAACACATCATCGCCGTCGATCAAGGCGAGTTACTAGATGGTTACTACGAATTTAATAGCTTAGAATCTATCCCTTTCACACTTCGTAAGCACACGCAGTCGTGAGAAAGGGTCTGGACTAACGTTTCGAGTATCTATTTTAGCAGTGAATCCCCTGATGTCGCGAATTTGGCTTAAAGTATTTTTCCTGTCGACGGAATAAATATCTTTGTATGAACGATTTTTGAGGCATGGTAACTATCAAATTTAAATTGAGCTCTGCTTTTTAGGATGTTGTATGTGATTGGAGTTGTTGTGATAGTGGTTCTTGAGGGCACGTCACATGACATTCCGTGACCTCTGTACTTTTTATCAAAAACGTGGTAAATTAGTGATTCTGCGAGGAATACTCACATAGTTAGTTTATAGTCGGACATGGACTTTTTATACTTCTACTAGGTCTTGGCACTGATTATATGCAAGTTACTACGTAACGTCTTGGACTAACTAATATAACTTAGTAGTGTCATATTAGTGTAAGATAATTTATGTACATTTTATTCCGAAAATTGGATATTTAACAAAACAATAATTTTGTTCTCGCATATGCGGCCTCCAGTGACATAATGGTCACCGCCTACCATTTTGACAGCTTTATATTCAATTGTTTTTATTTTGCATAATACATATGAGTAAGTAAGTATAGATAAAATGTTATACGGCCTGTATAAAACAGGCAGGGCAGACTTAATATCTAATGGCATTCTCTACACAACGGTCAACAGAAATTTGTCATGTTTTAATTGTTTGACGTAGCCTGTGACGGTATATAGCAAAAGTACAAAAATCTCTTCATCATCGTGCTCCTGCCCTTATCCCAACTTATTTGGGATTGGCGCAACATGTATTTTTCTTCCATACTTCTATATTAGTCGTCATCTCGGTAGTCACTCCCTTTCTAGTCATATCTTCTTTTACACAGTCCATCCATCGTTTCTTTGGTCTTCCCCTACCCGTATAGCCATCCACATTCATACTCAAAACAGTAAGTAAGTACAAAAATCTCTTATCTCCACTAATCTCTTACGCTAGTTAATAAACCAGAGTCGCTATCGCGTCTGTCTGTTCGGCCGCATACTTCATCTAAACTACGCAACTGATGTCGACGCGGTTTTCACTTTAATTTAGAGTATTTCTTCCGGAAACTGATAATGTTTAGTAAAATATTCAGATCTTTGTACACGTGTTACAGAAATACTTACATAGACGGAAGCAAAGCGAGCTTATATTAAGTTATACTCGTAGGTAGGTTGTGGCTATAGGCGGGCTCTTTTCCGTAAATCGACGACTTAAGTTTAATTACCTATGCGGTTATTTCGCGTAACGTAGGCCGGATAGCTGGTTAAAAATATACCTGCAACCCTCCCCTTGCTTGCACTTAGTCAAGTAAAACTAAAAACAAATACCGTTGTTATTGTCTGATTACATTTCGAGAAGCATGGCGCAATGGCTGAATGGGTCAAAACTAAAAAATCAAAAGCAGCTGGAGCGTGACGCAATCATAGAACAATATTCCGCAAGCTGTAGTAAAAACTAAATGTCTGGCCGCGTAGCCGCGCTACTGCAACCCGAGCGCGGCACTTGCCCGCTCTCTTATCTCTTATACGAACTTTGGAAGGCAGCTTAACTTTTCTCTATTCTATCACTCAAAATGTATGGGATGACAGTTGATTCGTGGTTTATCGCAACGCACGAGAATGTCATCCCATACATTTTGAGTGATAGAAAAGAAAAGAAAAACGTGTTGGTAGCGTTTAGTTTGCGCCTTGGCTAGAGTCTCGTTTAAGGGGATAGTAGCTGTGGCTGCTGCGGCATTAGGATAAATAGGAAACCGCATTACTAACGAGCGGGAATTGAATCTGCTTAGCTATTACAATTTAGAAACCACCTTGTCTTGGGACTGACCTTTACTGCGCCCGGCGGAGCCGAGGAAATCTCGCTTTCATTTCACTGGCTTTGTTTTGCTATGGCGTGCATATAAATTGATTAAAAGAAACAAGAAAATTACAGTTTTTAACTGTCTATAACGTGAATAGAATAGAATATAGATTCAATGGTTGATTCTTTTTTAATGGTAAAAATTGATCAAAATTGGTCCAGGCGATGCCGACGGAAGAATTAAGTAAGAGAATTGTGGGGTTGAAAATTTCCACACAAAATGTGCGGTAACGTTTCCCTCCCCCTAAACCTAGTCCGAAAAACTATGTCTAAAAAAAAACATGAAAAGAAACAAATTAAAAAAATATATTGAAGGAAAATTACAAACAGGTCCAGATGTGGCGTGGTCTCAAAACTCTCTTACTCCGAAGCATTAGATTCGAATCATGAGGCTCGTTGGTTAGGATAAGAGGAATTGTTGTTTGATTGACACAAAAATCTTCATGAACCTAAAATATGGTGTTTGATAAAAAACACTAATATACCACTATTAAGTACCTATATAGCGGTAAGATATGGTTTGTTCTCGGCCAGTGTAAATTAATGTTATTCCTCATACATTCCACGACATCCAATTGCATGACACTTTGATATCAGAAGACTAAATATACCCACGGTCTCTAATTAAAGAGTTTAAAAAGCAACTAAGCTAATTTGCCCTCGCTTAGGGCCGGTGCGTTAGTCATTCTTATTGGTGTGGTCTCTGCAAATACGTTGGTACTTACTCTTATATTGACTTGAGTCTTTGCCCGTATAGTCTGTGCCAATTTAAATTGGCAAAGATGTAAACACAGCCCGAAACGAACCAATTTACCATTATTAGGTTCTCAATAATGACATGTTTTTAAAGATGAAGTGAGGTATTATTAGCAATGATTTATACACTTGATCTTTACTTTCACATTAAGTTTAAAATGAAATAAATATTAAATATACTTACGTCATTTTAAATAAAATCACGCTTGGGGAATATTTGAGGTTATGTGTCAAACAATACCAATTTGTTTACATCTTTGGCAATTTCAACTGACACAGGCTATAATATCAAAGGCTGCTCGGGCTAGCAATCGTTTTCAAGTAGTCGCGCTATACCGAGCGTTAACAAAAACGCGGCCCTGAAATGCCGAATAAAAACTGTTGGACTTTCCAATATAAAATGCATTGCGTAAACGACCTTTTTGAATTCCTCAGGGTCCCGTTGGAAAAACAAAATGTCTGCCATGAACGTTTAATCTTCAATTTTGCATTTTAATTCGAAACTAATTACTTAATTAAGTACTTAATTCAACTCACATTTATTAGTCTTAATTAAACATGTTTAAATTACGTATTCTTACGCTCCTTGGATTTTTTAACCGATGTGTACCTGACAGATTTTAATTGAAGCATTAAAAATCGTTTTTTTTTTATCTTTTGTCAATAAAACTTGAATTCAAAATCTTAATAATGTTTGACGTAGGTACAAGTGCGTCAACGACAAGGGACAGGTACCAAGTATATAGGTAATATTTATGTACGCATGTTTTTCGGAAATTTTTCGATAAGCATATATAATTGTTGTTAGGTTATATTGTTATAATATACTTATGAGTTATGTAATTATGAGGTGTGGTCTAAAAGTGTATAACCTAAAATATTTCTATCTAGCGAAAGCGATCCGAAAGTCTGAACAAACAGTGGCTTGATATAAAACAGCAGTTTCGTAAATTGATTACATTTTTTGAGACTAGAAAACCTAATTAGACCGCACTTGGTAGTTAATAATCGATAATATCAATTGGGCGTAGAACTTTACAAAATAATTTGCTAATTATGGCCTTAAAGCCATCTAGCGTCGAAATATGCAACTAAAACTTGCTTCTGTTACTACTCTTGGTTTTGGTAGTTCCGCTATTGCTCACAAGATGGCGGTACGTGTACTGTTTTTATACCTTCAACTTCTCAACAATAGATGGCGCTATTTATCTTTTGCTAGCAACATGACATAGTAGTTCTAGTTTTATCTGCTAGATGGCGATCTTCTTACAACTGCAACTAAAACATGCTTCTGTTACTGCTCTTGGTAGTTCCGCTATTGCTCACAAGATGGCGGTACGTTTACGGTTTTTATACCTTCGACTATTCGACAATAGATGGCACTGTTTATCTTTTGCAAGCGTCTTGTTCTAGTTTTATCTGCTAGATGGCAATCTTTATAAAAACATTCGGATCAAAGATTTTAACTCAAAAGAGTATAAGTAAAACCATTGTTTCAGTAGGATATAGTTGTTTTCAAGCAGGTGCTAGCCGCGAATTCATGCTCAAAGTTCTGGATGTTTTCTACGTAGGTACCCCTCGGTATGTTTAGCCGTTGGGGGTCGATTTTTGAATTTCCCCTGAACATTCTGATTAATAATGAAAATTATGTCACATGGTGATTTTGTTTACGAGTGGGTGGGGCACAGGACACGTATTTGATTCAAACTTTACCATTTGTACCAGACTACGGCGAAGCAAAGGATGGTAGGTACATAATGATTTTACATACTTTAATGTAATGTATTATGTTTTCCTTATTAATAGATTTTGACAAATGAGGTATCTATCGATTCGTCTTTATTACCAAAATGGAAATTTTATACTGCTTTAGTCCCTGAAGTATATGCAAATTTACCCCCCTTTCCCGACCCCCGATCAGTCTTTACTCAATGCATTTTCTTGTTCTTATACAGAATCATGATCTAAAGAGACGAATTAAATAAACTTACATAAGGAAAGGTTAGTGAGGAATTCTTGTGTGTCGTTGTCCGAGGCCTTACTTTGAAAATCGAAGTTAGCTCCATCCCTGTCACTCGTCATTCGAGACTAAATCGAAAGAAAGGGATGGAGCTGAAGTAACTTCGATTTTCAAGGTAGAGCTGGTACGCACAGTGCAGTAGTAGTCACGAGCTTTCGGGACTAGGTTAATTTGCGCGAGCCTTTTTTTTTTTGGTATTGTTACGAAGCTTGTTGGGTTCTTGTTTCATTACACATTCTAATCTGACTTGGTCTTATTTAGTAAACACTTTAATAACCTCAAAATGCTCTTTTCACCTAAAATTACAATTTTATCATAAAAAAATACAATCCTTGATGTAAAATTAGGAACATAGCGTGCAAAATTATTTATTTATTATTTTAGAAAACGGCCGTTTTAGCCAAAAACTATGCATTTTGAGGTTATAAAAGTGTTTTTTATGTCAGTTGTTATGGACCATAGATAAAACTCGTTCAATTAAAAAAATCCAGTTCAGTTTTTCACGTTTTATTTCGATAAGGCACAATAATAAGTATTTTTATTACATATTATAGCCGTGGCCCTGTGCGCGGTTCTTAAGTGTTTCAAACTCAAACCATTAAATTGCGACTAAATTTTGTAAATCTTGACATAACATCAGTAACATCATGAATTCATTGTAAGGCTGGACACACACTGTTTACAACATGCCGTGATAATTTATAAATCGTGTTGCGTCGAAGTACAGTAGAACCCAGTGTAGCTATACTTTTTAGTACCGTTTTGCAGTAACGTGAGTGTCGTTTGAATCTAATATATTAATAACTGCAACAAGGTACTAAGATGTATGGCTACCGAACGAATGAGTGTCTTAACGTTAGTTGGGGACCAGGATAAGAACTGTACGTTAACGTTGCTACGGTTTCATGTTGTAAATGACGTTAAAAAGCAGGAAGCTGACACTTTTTGGACATTTAGCTGACAGAAAAAATACGCCCAAATAGCAAAAGGTACTGTAAAATATTTTTAAAGTATCGTTGTAGCTATTTCAACCATGCTAGGCCTTAAATGCAAGACGTATTGGCAAACAGAAAATCGACCTCATTGCGAGAATCATATGGTCAGTTTTCTGTTTGCACTGCGTCACGAAATTAAAACGGTATTCCACAATAAATGAACGTGCATTTTGCATATTACTTTATTGCATGTTTGCAAACTTAATAGATTCATTGCACACCGCGTTATATGTAATACTTCAATTCTCTACAAACAACCTAATTTCATTAGAATCGGCTCAGTAGTTTAGTTGTGTAGCAAATGTCTTCGCTACGCTCCGGTCAACGAGAACCACTAACTTCACCATGAAACAAAATAGAAACCAGATTAGCGTTAGAAGGAATCAGGAATACATACCCAATGTTAATTAAATACCAAAAAAAAATAGTATTATATTTTCTGCCTTCGATTTAAGTAGGTAATGTATTTTTTTTATTTAGGCGAGCCGGTTTCACATTGCACAAATGTTGCGTTAAGTGTAGGTAGTGCTTTTCGTATCGATTTATTAAACAGTTCACAGCGTGGGACACTAGATACCTTATCAATCGTAATTGATATGGACATAGTATTTGACAGTACTTGTACCCAGAGATATTTTAGAGAAAATTAACTTTCTCCTTATTTAACTTTTGTAATAAAACTAATAAACAAACCTCTATTCCCACTAGTTCAGTTGACTGAAATAGTGGGATTCTTTTTCTCGTTTGTTCAGTTGTGAAATCTTAGTTACGAAAGTGGACGAAAGGGGTATATCTTTATAGTGTCGACTCCGCTTAAGCGGAGCTCCTATTTCTGGGTGTTTTTGGCCCTTCGGGCCTGCTGAACATCTAAAATAACCTAAACCTACCTCTCTTTTATGATACACATTTCGGCCAGGTTCAGTCAACTGAACAAACGAGAAAAAGAATCCCACTAGTTCAGTCAACTGAACTGGACAACTGAACTATTGGGAATAAAGGCTAATAAAAATCAACTTAGGGAGGGGCGGACGAAAGCGAATAGCAGTGGGACAAAAGTAGTCGGTCCACGAGTCTCGACACGTTCTCGTTCTGCCTTAAGTGCGGCAGTTAGCCACCTGTAGCCTCAAACCCTGACGCTGGCAAAGTCAGAATTCACTCACGATTGACCGGTCATGTAGTTTAGTCACTCTAATGGACGCCGAGTAAAAAAACAATACCAAAACACGTCAAAGGCAATTTGGTCTATTTTGCGCTCATTCCCAAAATACCAGTATATAAAAATACCAAATTACTCTTTTTACCAGGTTCTCAAAATACCAGATTCTAAATATTGGGTGAACATAATAAACAATACACTAATTTTAATGTCTAGTTTTGGATTCCGAGATATTGAGAAACTGGTATTTTAAAATACTGGTATTTCGGGAATGAGCGCTATTTTGACCGAGAAATATCAATCATTGGCATTGACAAGGTCATGTTTCCACATATACGTCAAATTACTTCATTTCATCCAAAAGGGAAATAAATATTAATTGTTCCACTGTATTCTCCTTATAATTTCAATAATCAGACATTAAAACAGTTCATTTGTTTTTGCGTTACATTGACGTCATAATAAAAACCACCGTTAGATTTTACATTAATTAACCATTTAATTCTTTACCAATACATAATACAAATAACGAAGATATCGTGCTCGCCGCGTATCCTGCTACCGAAAATCCGGTCTTTGAACCTCTTGTACCCCAAAAAATGTACCTTGGGTGCAATGTCACTAATATGTACAAATTGTAATACTGGGACCTAGGTGTACCGTAGTGGTACTTTTTACGGGTACAAATGGTCTTAACTTATATCACCAGATTTTATCAACACTGACTCCAAGGAGCGGTACCACTGAGTCTCGCTATAGTTTGGTCAATTTAGGGTGATTCTTGTGACAGCCCATATATAGACGAACTAGAGGTCGCCTGCGACTCACGCGCATGAATACGATACGCGTAGATATAGTTTTCCACTACTCCCCCAATTTAGAGGATGAATTTCTAAAAATATCTCAGTGCACCGCTAGGATATCCAAGGATTATTCCCACCAAATCTCAAGTCCCTAGGTCCAGCGGTTGCGCAAGTGCGTTGATCGATCAGTAGTTTTTATATATATATGGATTACTCTTGTTTCTTAAATACTTTTTGACTTTTATAAATACTACATAAATACAAACTTTGCGACGACGTTCAGTAAAACCTATTTTCATACGCCGTTGAGCATTAAGTGTTTGAGATTACGAAATACGGCTGTCACAGAGATCATCTTCCATTGACGAAATTATAACAACATACTTTATATGAACCAGCGGCTTTAAGTTCTCGCGGAGCCGCAGTGGTGCGCTCTAGCCGATCCATTTCCAATATCCTAAATGCAGGCAAACCAAATTATAACTGGAGAATGATGAAAAACTATCATTATTGCGTAATAAAACCGGTGGCCATGATAGGGTGGATCAACTTTTTGTGATAAAGTGATAGTTTCTTAGAAAAAACGTTATAATATATACTTCTATCAGACTCGGGAGAAAACCCATAAAAGAATGGGTTTAAAATTGCTAATAAAACTGATTTTTAGTGGACTTATATCCTTTGAAATCAGTTTTAAAGAGTGACCCAGGAGACGTCACCATGACAACGAGCTACAACAAAAAGTTGATTGACCCATAGACAATAAATTGTCTTTGCATTAGATAATAGTATATTACTTAACAAGGGCTGTAAAAGAAAGAAAGCCCGAAATCGCAGGTATTTGAGACCCGAGCCGTAGGCGAGGGTTGTAAATATGCGATAGAGGGCTTTCTTTTTTACTGCCCGTGATGAGTACACAATTTTACGTCTTCACCTGGCCACAATGCGAGTTTTACCGTGCGCGCAGCGTGCGATAAAACTCACATTACGGCCAGGTGTTACGTAAAATATATTACGACGCGGAACAAGCCCCCTAGAGAACTTCGAGAAAGGCCCAAGCGTTGCTCACGGGCCTACATTCCAATTTGATTTAACACAACTCATATCGAAGTTATGGTAGCCCTTATTTAGTTAACAGTAAGAGCTACATCATCAATATAATTCGGTTTTATAAGCAACACGGGCTAAAGCAAATGGGATAATCGTCAAGAGTACGGACGTCTCGTTCTATTCCACAAAATTAAAGTAAGACAGTTATCGTCGAAAGTTACCCGTGTAAGTACCAGGTTAAGATAGAATGCCTCTATTTCATTTAATGACGTGAGATAGAACATCGCTGCAACACGTCAACTACTGGACTAGACCTTCGGCAAAAGATTCCGCGTCATCGCTAGCGTTGAAAAAGTGTGGAATAAATCCCGTTTTATTCCAAACATCGTCATCATAAACATTTTTTTCGGATTTTTATAGAAAAAAAACCAAAGAAATTTTCTGCTGTTATTTTAATCTATATTCGGTCTTATTTGCATATACAAAAGGGCGACATCTACGATATGAAGGCAGAAGCAATTGAAATAGGTGGCGAGAGTGACAGTGATTGACTATGAATAAACTGTCACTATTCATTTGTTATTTTTCCTAAAAAAGCCGAAAAGAACGGGAAAAAACGAAATATTCATAAATTTCCGAAAAAAAAATCATTTAGTTTTTTCCGACATTTTCAACGCTAGTTATCGCTCCTCCAGGAAGCCTATTTGTCTACTTAAATAAAGTTATTAACATAAGGTAAGCAGAAACTTTTCTGGCTACCGTTCATAGCGTAAATCGTGAATCTCGCTCATTCCCCAGTTAAATTCGGCGGAGGGTCGCGGCGCGTGCGCCGGCCGTGTGCTTAGTAGTCGTCGATGTCGTAGATGTTGTCGATCTCCTCGTCGTCCAGCTGCATGGACTGGAAGTCCACCTTGTAGCGGAGGAGGCCTGCGGAAAGAGGACGAATATAACTTACTTGTTATAATTTAATAGAACAACTACAATTACAAACCATGCGATTATAAAAACATAAATAACACTTCTTGATAGTAAAATAGAGAGAAAAACTTGAAGCGAGCTGAGGCTCTACTTTGAAAATCGAAGTTCGAAGTTACGTTAGCTCCATCCCTTTCTCTCGATTGAGTCTCGAATGACGAGTGACCGAGATGGAGCTAACGTAACTTCGAACTTCGATTTTCAAAGTATTGCCTCTGAACAGTGCGTCCAGCAAAATAAGACGCATGCAGTTTTGATGCTGACCTCGTTTACCTCGGAATCCGTGAAAGAATGCATGTAAAAAAAACCTTAACACCCATGGAATGCATGAAAATGTACGACCTATTCAACTTGCATTGCATTAAACAATTTGATTTTCAATAATGTCTTAATATTTCAGGTCTCGTAGTATTGTCGCCTTGACGGTGGATAAAGCATCCGTCGCTTTCGCACTTACATACTAGTCGTAAAGTGACAGATGTTTTATCCACATCGAAACACGACCACAACAGGCGCGCAGTAACATGTGAATTTATAGTCTGTGTCAATTGGAATTGACACATAGCCTCAAATATTCATCGAGCGTGTTTTATTTAAAAATGACGTATAATTAATATAATTATTTAATCTTAAACTTAATATGAAAATAAAGATCAAGTGTATAAATAATTGCTAAGACCTCACTTGTTCTTTAAAAGCACGTGATCATCGAGTAATAATGGTAAATTGGTTCGTTTGATTGTGTTTACATCTTTGCCAATTTCAATTGGCGCAGACTATAGATAAACTTTTGTAAAAAATTGCTTTGAAAAAGTCTCAAAATTGTGCGTTTGATTTTTAGATGCGCGATTCTTTTTTTTGACCGGCTCTTGTCGAACTAACAATGCGACATAACACACGATGTGAACAATGTGCTTGATTAGTGTTGATGTCAAACAATTCGCACACGGCACGTTGTACTCACGCTGCATCGCGCCGTGACTCGAGCATCCTGATTTAATTGACTCCTATGCCTTATGAATACTAAAAGACTCTTGTCTGTACGTCTATCAACAATAACTTAATATTTTTTCATTATCAGCGAACAGCGAAGTATCATAATCAAAATATACTCGGAAAAATTGTTTAAATTAAGAAATTTAGTTATCTTTTTAGTTTTATACGTCCCAAATTCCAGAACAAAACAAGGCAGTCGTTACAGTAATAATTAACAAAAAACAGATTACAAAGACATTGTGTATTAATGTAAAAATAATATTTCCATTGCAAACATTTTCCTTTAATACCAGAAAAGCATACATTTCCCATCAATCCATTACCTTAGACAAACTTTACGAGTACACACTAAAAATACTATTAAAATATAATAAGCCTAAAATCGTGAAAATTTAAAACACTCCATTTCTATGACTAGAACTTACGAAACCATCAATACAACATTAGGGATTCAACTCTGGTTAAAACTTATTATTAAAACGAGCAGGTTTCATTATAACTGGATTTCATAATGCCTTCATATTTAATTGGACTAAATCTCAAATTAACTTAGTCTCATAATGCCTAAAATTTAAAATTACCTCATGGTTAAAATACCCAAAATGTAAAAAATGCTTGATTTCTAATGCCCTTATTTATAAACGTGGAATAACCTTGGAGTAGCTATGCCAATTTGTTTTACCTGTCGTTGTAACATTTCGACGGATAAGGACAAAGCATGGCTTAGTTACTCCATGGTTACTCCACTTTTATAAGTAAGGGCGTAAAACTACCGAATTCTAGAACGACTTGAATCCAAAATAACTGAAAAGCAAAATGTCTCTTACAATATTAAATAAATAAATAATATCAGGATAGTAAAGCAGCACTTCACTTGTACTTCAGCACTTTCAGATGTTTGGGATTAAATAATTTTGTATTTCGATAAAAAAAAATCGTTTTGAGTGATCCAGATCAGGCATTAAGCAACAAAATCGTTTTGAGATCTATGCGTATTGTTAACAGGGCATTATGAAATGACGTCGTAAAGGAACCTGCTGATTAAAAGCCTTCATCACTATTCCCGCGTGCTGTTGTATGCCTTTCAGGCTATTATATTGTATACATAAGTTTCTATATACCTGTCCAGGAGTATAATACATCAAAACTGTCAATCATAAACGCAATACACAAACCATTTGGGCGCGGACTGCTCGTGGGCCAACTAGTGTGCACTTGCGATGCTAAATATTAGTATCCATAGGTAGGTAAATACATTAAAGTGATCTCACATCAATCGATTGATGCCTTTTCTATGAAGGCCTGCTTCTCGTGGCTAGTACAAATACTTTTTAGTGTTAAATGTGCAAAAACTAGTAAAAGAGCGAAAGAAGCAACGTTTCTCAGGCCCCGGGATGAAGATAGGTGGCATCGCAAATACAATAGTACAGTCAGCTGCAGAGAAATGTAACCCCCTTTGCTAAGAAACTTGTATGCAGGGGGGGTTACTTTTCTCTGCAGCTGACTGTACATTTATTGTTCTTACGTTTTGTTTCAGGGTGCATATACTACCGATGATTTGTGGGAGATGACGCTATTAGGTTGGGCGGTGGAGTAGCCCTGGGAGTATTCAATTTTAACACTCGTTTGTTAGGGTTATTAATGTCATTAATGATTATGTATCAATATAATGAATTAATTTCCCACTTATTTATAACCATTAGATTGACATAAATTTTTGCATTCAAATTAGTGCAATTTTCGAGACAATAATCAAACATTACTTGGTTTGCATGGTACTATCCAGCCGGTTTATACCATATAATATAAGTAATGGTAGGAACACCTACATAGTTAAATAATTCAATAAATCCTTAAAGATTAATTTCATTGTTTGACTTGAATATCAATAATGAGTTATTTATTAGTATCTTAACTTTTCTTTTACTAACAAACTAACAGTGATCCGCTAATCATTGTGTGCTTTGGCCCTTCGGGCAAAACCTTTTGCTGCAATACTAACCTACTTGTAAATTGTGGTGATGTGAAAGATATTAATTTTTTTTTTTAATTTCACAGTTTGGTGTGCATTTCCAGTTGGTCCACAAGAAGCCGCTCGTTTAGGATACCACTATAACTCTAGTACAAGCCACCAAACACATCGAACATGCATTACTGCGCGCAGCGTCGCCATACACAATTCATCACACACAGCCTTGCTAAGAAAACGGGCTCTTTCGATTTTTTTAAGTAGTTTAAACACACTGTAAGTAAATAAGATTTTAATCTACAAAATAAAATAAATATTCTTAAAATTTTATACAAGTCAAGTAAATAATATTAGTTTAGTTTTGAAGCATAATTAATCTCATTTGCCCATTGCCCGTATTCTTTGCAAGGGGGGTGTAGATCTAAATTTTCTTGACATAGCGTTCGCATGTACTAAACCAAAATCCATAATGCAACGGAGTAGACAGATTAATATGCACAAATGTCGCTAGTTAATTTTTTGACATGAAAAAAAAAAGACATATTAGATGGGAATACGCATTGTATTGTGCTTTGCAAATCACGACTTGACGGACCATGTAGGTCGATTCAAACACATACTGCCCAAGGCCCGTATCGGCATGAGCTTCACTTAGTATCAGACATGTTATCGCCAATACTCAAACTATCATAAAAACAACACGCCACAATGGAAAATGTTTTTGGTGCGGCTATCGTTTTTACACTCCAAAATAGCACAATAAGGCATGCTTCTGGATTTATTTCCTATTTTATTAATATCGAAATAAGCGATTGCGGCAAAATTATGGTAGGTTATGCGTAACTCCGCATAACTATGCCACACGTTACACGCCCACTTCACACTTCTACTGTTTTTTCTGTTCTGTGCTGACAACACAATTTGTCCAACTAGTCCTTATGGATTTTGGTGTAGATGACATTTGCAACTGTTGTTTCGGTAACGTTCTCAGTCATTCTCCCGCTGGCTACAACTACTTACAAATACCGAATCCTTCAAGTGGTTTAAGCCTCATATTCAGCAGGAGACAAGCGTCCTGACCGGTTTATTAGAAATTTTCACGAAATCATTATTTCCGTGAACGCTATTTCTTTTCGCATCTTTTCCCCATTCAATTTTACCCAATTTTATTTTCCCCGTTCGAGTTTATTACCGTTGCTTTCGTTTCCGTTCGAGTTTTTCCACAGTTGGAATTTTCCCGTTCAATTTTTATCCCAGTCTCACTTTTTCCCAAAAGTAATTAGGTACATCGTGATGTAGGTAGGTTATGGTTATGTAGCAGGCCCAGAGGGCCAAATAACCCTAAAATAGAAGCTCTGTCGACTATGTCAATTTAGGTTCTTGGAATGGGAAAAACACGACATTGAAAAGAAGCGACTGGATAAAACGTGCAAGGGGAAAAACACGACTGGTAACATCACATTCGAGAAAAATCGCGAAGAGAAAATTAGCTTCAAAGAAAAAACGCGGCCGGGAAAGTCATCTATCAAATCTCCCAACCACGTCGGAAATGACGTCGGACGTTACGTGTGATTTGGCAGACATGTTGAGCCGGACGTCGTGGCCGAGAAATATCGCGCGATGTGGCCAGATATTACTTGACAGTTAGCCTAGTTTGTCGTGACCCTGCCCACGAAGCCAGCGGTCTTGGGTTCAAATCCCAGAGCTTAGTTTGAGACTAGGTCAATTTGTGTGAATTTATTTAAAGTAATTTAGGAGGGCAGATATAGTACCCCTCGCCCCCCCGATATTTATTAATTTATATGTCGAGCGAAGTTTGGCCACTTCGTCTGACGTCGCTTCGGACAAGTCGCGGGATATTAATCACCTGCGGAATACGAGGCTGTTAGTGGGCTGGTTCAACTACGGGGTGCGACCACAAATAACTGATTCCTGGACAGGGTTGGTGTATTTTTTCACTAAGTTACTATTGCTATGTACGCTGAAGGCATGCATGGTTTCCAAATAAAGTTATAATATATATTAATTATTTATTAGGGTACGTCTTATACAAAATTTTACACACATCTTACGCACATATTTTTTAAACTGAGTGTATGTAAGTGTTAAAAAAGTTGGTCCGACTGGTAAGCGACGGCGTCGCGAGCGTCACTGGGTACTTTGAAAATTTAATACTAAAATGGCGATTTAAAAGTATATAACATGTGTTAGACGACCATATCAAACTATTCAGTAGAATATGCCCTTCTCTAGACTTTGAAAAGAATGTTACTGATAAAATTTATATTGATTAGAATGGTTAGTGGTGTATGGATTGGGTTGCCCTTTTTTATCTTGGTAGACACTTTGGCCTAGCCCTTATACAGGGTGTAATCGTTAAGTGTGACCAGGCGATTATTCCGTAACTATTACAGATATCAAAAAAAAATGAACTGATATCGAAAGTACGTTACCTAATGAGTAAAATGACATCAATAACTTTTTAAAAATCAAACGAGAAGTATCCGAAATGTTGATATTAAACACTCTCATACAATGACATTTAGTATGTGATTAGTAGAAAGGACGTCACTTCAAACATCTGCTTTAAATACAAAATTTTGTACATACTAAGAAATAAATATTATTCAATTAAAAGATAGTTTTATTTCTTCTTTAGGTTAATACTCGTAAACAGTTTCCTTTAATATCAGTACTAAGCTAAAATAACCTTTTAAAATAAGTAATAAATAAATAATAAATAAATTTAAAAAAGTTATTGATGTCATTTTACTCATTAGATAACGTACTTTCGATATCAGTTTTTTTTTTATATCTGTAATAGTTACGGAATAATCGCCTGGACACACTTAACGATTACACCCTGTATAGGGAGATACTTTAATATACGGATACGTACACTTTGCCAATCACACCACTTTGAATCATAGGCCACTATAGAACTATGTCAAAGTGTCGATATAATTCAATTGAAGAGTGTTACAAGTTTACAAAAATCAATAATTAGTTATTTCTCGAGTAATAAAATAAAGTCCAGTACTCTTAACTGTAATTTAGTCCGCTGCTGGTTTCTATTCTCCCTATGATTATTTTCAATTACACTGTTAATTTTAAGTTTTGTAGAAGTTAAAATGTTATTTTTTGACCACCATATATTTCATTAATTATTGTTATTACATTTTTAAATCTGAGACCGCGACTGGGCAATGACATGTGCAACATTGTTAATTTTATAAACGAACCACTTCTTGATCCACTCGTGTGCAAAATTTTGTATAACACGGAGATCCCTGAAGTATACATAAGGGTTGGCGAAATAAAGAGTAATGTCGAGCTTGTAAGAAGCTGGGGTAAGGTTAGAAGCGATACACCCGACTCTAACCTCACAGCTGCCTGGTGAAACAGATTAAGGTCTGTTAACTCAGATATTATTGCTCAATACTATCTCAAATGGTGCGTTCACTACGCTCAGTTACTCTTCAGTTTAACCTAAACAACAATAAGGGTCTCCCCACACCTATCAGCAGGATCCTGCAAACCGAATACTGGTGTGAATGTTACCATAGTAGCACGTATGCTGCTAAACTGGATCCTGCAAAAAAACGGTCCTGCAAAAAACGGGACGTTGCCGTGGGAAAGAAGCCTAATGGACCGTGTCTTTACACGCATCTGCGTTTGCATAAAGAGTCTCTCTATCTTACTTTTTTTAAATATTTTTTCAAACGAAAGGTTATAAACAATTAACTGATTAATTTAAAATTGTTTCTAATTTCGATTTCAAGGTCAATATTTATTTCATTCATTCAAAAAAGGACAGTTTATAAAAATTTCAATTATAATTGACGTATTTTGTGTAAGAACAAAAACGTCGTTTAATACAGGGGCGGAACTGTCATTTTACAAGAGTCGTCTCGGCCCGAGATGCAAGCGATCATCAAAATGCTGTAGGGTGTAATCTCTGGATCTACTGAACCCAATTTAAAAATTCTTTTACGAATAGAAAGCCACGTTAATTGTGAGTGTCATAGGCTTTATATCAAGCAAAAAAAAGTTTATTGCCCAAAGAAGTGGGCACGGGAACAGCTAGTGTACTATACCATTAATATTACTGCTAATAATACACATATTTTAACAAATATTTCAAAAAAGCTTGAAGGGAACTCATTTCATCAAACGCCTTCATTAATTTTATTTTAGGTAGTATTGAGCATATATCTTACATTATGGATCTGTGGGTAAGGTAAGGTGGGGTAAGTGCGTCTACGAGGCAAGTGCGTCAAACCAACAATATCTCCTAAAAAATATATCGTTCGTTTATCGCACTTACCCCGTTGACGGTCTTGCGCCACCCTGGGGTAAGTGCGTCTACGGGGCAAGTGCGCAAACCATATATTTTTCAGGAGATATCGTTGGTTTGACGCACTTGCCCCGTAGACGCACTCAGCCCACCTTACCATATATCTTACATTGTTTATATGAACCTTCTGGATCTGTGGGTACATGTTTCACGTTAGTTTTCCAAGTCAACGTGGTTAAAGTCGGGATAAGGGACCGCCGGACGAACGTTCGTGTCTCGTGACGGAGTCTCTTTTATAATATCTAGTTGCCGGCTAGAGCGCGCGAGCTGCCGCGACATTCAAAACATTATTGCAAGCATATTCATTACGAGTTTTCTAAAGACATGTCCACTCGAATCCCCGTGCGTGAAGCTCGATATACACTGAAATACACCTTACAGACAATTTATTGCAATTCTAACTGAGCCCGAAGTATAGTCACATATTAAACATTATTTCGAGTCATACATTTTTAAAATCTTTCACCAGGCACATACCCGCCGCATTACAGCGCCTATTCCATTTTTTTTATTACAAGGGTAATATTTATGATATGACCTCTTTAGGCCACATTAAGCTGAAGTTGGTAGTTTTCCGCGAGCTGGATCTTTAAAACCATAACAGTTAAGGTAAGGTGGGGTAAGTGCGTATACGGGGCAAGTGCGTCAAACCAACAATATCTCCTGAAAAATATATGGTTTGTCGCACTTGCCTCGCAAGAGCGTCACCGGGGTGCGACAAACGAACGATATATTTTTTACGAGATATTGTTGGTTTGACGCACTTGCCCCGTAGACGCACTTACCCCACCTTACCTTATGTGTTTGTTCTTTGAATACATTCAACTTGATATTTATTTCTTGAAACTGTTAGACGTTAAAACGAAACCCTTGACACCTTTTTTTTTAAAATTTTTTAACAGCAATAAGTTGTATTTGACATATTAAAAAAAAAAACAAGTATAAGTCTCCTGATTCTACGATTGTTTACGTTTCGTTACATGCTTTAACAAATGGGGTATAGTCGACAAAATATTTAGATTTCTCGTTTTGTTTTTAATTTCCCCTCGTCGTAAAATTATGGTGTAGTAGGGATCAAACACTTATACTACATAATATTCTTAAAAGCCTAATCATTATGTTTCAGTGTAAATCGAGCGTTCCTTATTATTTAGTAATCGTCGAGGTCCACGTCGTCCAAAGGCTCATCCAACTGAAGCGATTGAAAATCAACTTTGTAGCGAAGTATTCCTATATTCATAATTTATGATAGATTTTTAGGTTTTTGCGATTTTCGAGGGTTATTATTGTTGTTCAAGTGTTCATACATCCAGCGTTGTTATCCAAGCAGCAGAGAAAGAGAGAAACATATACATTAGTATTAGCATCAGGTTAGGTAGAGCAGGTACACAATAAATATAATAGGGCAAAATTTATCAAGAATAAGGTGTTCTTCAATTTGACACTAGGTTTTTTTTAAAAGCTGTTTTGGTTAAAAATCATGCTTAAAGAGGTTTTTTCTCAAAAGCTGTTTTTTTTTTGAATAATGTTTGTTCATTATTTACTGTGATAATAAAATGTGGCGTTATCTATGAAAATGGACCTTATTGTCGACGGCGCTTACGCCGCACTGCGTCACGCGACGTTGTATTTATATCGGAGCATCGTTAATAATGGCGGAAGCGCCATCGACAATAAGGTCCCTTTTCATAGATAACGCCACAAATATCAATTTTCTGCTAGTGGCTAAAGAGCTTAAACGCCGCATGGTCTTTACTACGTCACAGCTAGTGCTAGAATTAAACAAAACGCGGTTACAAACTAAATGACGTCATTCCGACCACTAGTCCAAAGCGGGCGTAGCCAACACTGATAATATTTAATATTTTTTTCGCAGCAAATTATAATAATAAAATCGAATGAAAAATTGTATGCCTTTGAGACAAACCTCTACAAGCATGCTTTTTATAAGAACACCTTTGAAAAAAAAATTATTTTAATAAGTGTGGCGGGTGACGAGCATCGATTGTAAACATTAAGCTTATTATTAAGCTCCCGCATGAAGTTGAAGTCTGTACAATAGAATCGTCAGATTGACCGGTACAGTCGACACACGTTACAAGAGCTCCGAGCGGCTAGTGGAGGGGATATGTTTGCGCATGTTGTCTACTGACAAACCAATAGCGTGGCAGCGAAGTGCAGCGGTTTACACTCCCCCCGTCGCCCCCACCCATTTGGTCCGTAATTTGCTCACTGCGCAGGCAGCTCGCTCAGGGCTCTTTACGTGTGTCGACTTGTAGCTCGGCGTGAGCGGAACGAGACATATCGCAATTGTATAGTCACCAGCGGGCCTAGTATGGCTGCGTCTATATCGCGTGTCAAATGTGGATAAAGTATCCGTCACTCTCGTACTTATTTACGCGTCAGAAGGTGACGGATGCCTTATCCAAACTTTGTCACGCGATAAACGAAGCCATGTTAGGGCCCGAGATGGACTAATATGGCTGCGTTTATCGCGTGACCAAATGTGGATTTTTTGACACGTATATAAATAAGTACGAGAGTGACGGATGATTTATCCACATTTTGTCACGCCATAAACGCAGCCATACTAGGCACATCCACAATAAGATATGAAAAATATTACAGGTATGTATTTATGCAGTGGTGGTCACATTAATTGGAAATGCAAGCGTTTTTCCCATAAAATTGCCTAGAAATATGTCTTCTCAGTATTGACAACCAATTAAAAAGTCCGTATCAAAATTTATTTTTAGTTACACTTATCCTTAACTGATCTAAATGTTCGTACAAATTTATCTCGGTTGAAAACGAATCTACCTCGTGAGGCCCAACGTCCTAAATTTAGGATATTTGTCAAAGTGACTTTTGACTTTAGTTGATTGACACAAGATTCTTTTTCGAACTAACTAAATTTGACATGGGCTTTACTCGGTTAATTTTACAAGGATTTGAAAAAGAATATGTTTGGGGTTCTTAACACGTTCACAGTCCCCATACATAATATACCAATGTACTCCTAGAGTCCCCATACAAATGTTTAAACATTCCTCTCAAGTCCACAAATTAATTTATATTGTGGAGGTAATTTGCCGTGCTCCATATATGGGGCACTGGACTTGTGGAGCTAGTTTGCCGTGCTCCATACATGGGGCACTGGACTGTGAACGTGTTAATATGTATGATCTTTGTAGGGACGTGTCAGCACTAAGCACTAAGTTTTTAAATCCCTCAAAATATAAGGACCGTTTTCAACAGTAGTTTATCAGTTTAAATAAGTTGATGATCTAAAGTAAATTGTGATAACTAAAAAAATATGGTCAAGAACTTTTTAATTGGTGGTCAAAATTGACATGTTTGTAGACAATTGTATAGGAAAAACACAAGCGTCCCTAATTATGTGACCGCCATTGTACGTGTATGTGTGTGTGCGTGTGTGTGTGCGGTGGTACTGACCGCCGATGCCGCCGAAGCCGCGCACGAACTGGCTGCCCTCCTGGCTCTTGTCGGTGATGATCTCGAGCGTGGCGCCAAACGACTTGTAGTTGTTGGCGAGCCACTCCAGCAGCGGCTGGCACTCCACCAGCTCCAGCTCCACGCCGCTCTGGGAACAGGACTCGTGGTTAGAGACTTATCCAAACAACCAAAAAGCCCAACGAGGGCCGCATACAGTCGCGAACTTTAATTTGGTACCCACCTTAGGTCCAAAGTCAATCTGACATTCTACAACAATAAGGTTGGGTTTCCTAAAAGTTACAAATGACTTGACATCTCTAATGACATTGACGACTTCAAGCATATTTTTCTTGAAATGGGTCACAAATTAACGTTCGTGATAGTACATTCGGAATTCTCTTTAGGAGAATCCATTCAGAATAGGGAATATTCATGACTTTTGACAGCTTCAATAAAAGCTGATTCATGTAACAAACAGTTGAGAAAAATCATTTATAAAAATAACCAAGATTTGCCAACAAAGATTTGTTCCTAACTCTCAAGGATTTGTTCCTAACAGAATTTAACAAGGAGATCCGATACGGGCGGTTTTAAAAAAAAAGGTATCGTCTTGGGTCGTCCCATTCGTTTTTTGTCAAGTTATTATTTCGTCTCATTCTGCTTTCGTCATCCATTCTTCATTTGTCACTTTCGCTGTTAGTCACTGTCATCTTGGGTCATAGTTGTTGTTTGTCTTGTTCTTATTCAGGTTCATTCGATGTTCGTCTCTTCTTCTTTTGACATGTTCGGTGTTAGTCTTTTTATTTTTTAGTCTCATTCGTTACTCGTCACATTTTTTTCGACACATTCGGTATTGGTCCCATTAGCAGTAAGTCACTTTCGATTTTAGGTCTATTCATAATTCGTCTTGTTCGGTTTTCGTCTCAATTCCCGCTTTAGCGAATAACCTAACCACTAAAAAGTTGGAAAACCCCCGATATTGACATTTCAAAGTTCAATACTTCAAAAACGGCTGAACCGATTTCATGTCAATGATAAAAAAAATGTCTAAGAACCATCGCTAGAAGACTCTGTCCTCCAGTTTAAGAGATACGGACAGACACGCAGACAGACAGACAGACAAATATTGCGGTCAAACTTGTAACACCCCTCTTTTTGCATGCGGACTTTGAGCCTGTCACAATAGTTCGAAAATTGAGGCGAACGCTTATGTCCCTTTCATACATTTTTTCGATAGCAAATTCGACAACGGATATCGAAGCGTTTTGTCTAGAACCCCAGATCACTATTTACCTAGGAGCCGAATTAATGTGGAACCCCCTGACTAAGTATAGTAGACAATTTCATTATTTTCGTAATTTCTCTTTTCGTGATTTTCGTGATTCTAGTCGCCTGAAAGAAAACAAGTCAAATTGCGAATATCAAACGGGACAAATAGTGAATGTGTCCAATAAAGAATGAGATCAATTTCTAAAGAGGCCAAATAAGAAAAATACGAACTTAGAATAAGACCAAAGACGATAGGACGACTAACGAATGAGACTAAAAAAGAGATAGACTAACACCGATCATGACCAAAAAATATGAAGACTAATAGCGGAATGACCCGGAATAAGAAAAAGACAAACAACGAATATGACCAAAGACGACAAAGACTTCCACCAAAAGTGACGACTGAAGAATGGATGACGAAATCAGAATGAGACGAGTTAAGAACTTGACAAAAAACGAATGGGACGACCCAAGACGATACCAAAAAAAAGTGTACATAGTTAAGGACTCAAATTAAGAAACCGTAATTTTAGTCAGGTGAGTCACGAAAATTTATTATTCATTTATATACTGCTCTCATAAGGGTGCGGCGCCACTGAGGCGGAGACGAGCGGAGCGGAGCGGAATCTAAACGAACGTGCACAAGGCGCGCTCGACTTGACCGCATGCACCTCCTATTGGTTAATATTGGCACAGCTCCGCTCCGCTCCGCTCGTCTCCGCCTCAGTGGAGTCGCACCCTAAGCCAATAGGCGGTATCTCAAATACAATAAAGGAAGCAGATTCAATCGTAAGCGTCAGAACCCCTGGACCAATGGAGATATTTGATGTTTAGGAAATACCAAAATTTAGTACCTTTTTGGTACTATTTGATACCTAACTTCAAATAATTAGTACCTCGATAGACAGCGAAAAAACGAGTAAAGAAAGTGGTCAGACATTCTGACGTCAGGATGTCTGGACCACTTTTTTTTTACATAGTTCGAGACAGCAAAACTAATTTATCTCTTTATAAATATTTAGTACCTTTTTAGTACCCTAATATAAAATATTTTAAATTTATTTTGGAGTACCACAAAAATGTTAGGCATGAAAAATTTGTTTTGTTGATAGAATTTTGCACAGGGGCTCTACTTTGAAATCAGTAATTCGAACTTCGGATCGCCCCGTCACTTTCTTGCGAATTAGTGACGCGTCGAGAGCAAAAGGGATAGCAATAGACGAAGTTCGAATTACGGATTTCAAAGTAGAGCCTCAGTCAGTTGTCATTTTAAGGTTATTTCCACGGCCTAAAATGGTCCATACACAATCACTGAAAATGGCTATAATCCTCCATTCACAAACACCGGGATTGGTTGTTTAAGTGTTTCCAAAGAAAATTAAAAAAAAAATACTTTCTCCCACTTGCTCGGAAATGTTAACCTTACCGTCGTAAAATCATAGTATAAAATAAATAGATACTATGGTAAAATCAGCCCGCGAAGTTCTGAGTTCCAGGTCCAGGCAAAATTAAAAAAAAAGTTTTTATTTACCAGCGGCAGCGGCCGCGAAAATGTATACAAATTTCATTATGTACCCGGTGTTTCACTTTTTAACCGCCTTCAAAAAAGGAGGAGGTTCTCAATTCAAATGTGTTTTTTTTTTTAAATATTTGTTACCTCATAACTTTTGACTGGGTGAACCGATTTTGAAGATTCTTTTTTTATTTGAAAGCTGGTGCTTTCCATTTGGTCCCATTCTTATCAAAATGAAGATTTGATGATGGAGTCCATGAGGAATCGACGGAACTCTTCAAAATTTATAGGCACACCTATAGCGATTTTGGTATTTTTCATTGTAACTCGTGTATTTGCTCTTGGAAAATACTATTTGGTAAAGTGGAACTGATGATGAAAACCACAGATGGCCACCGGAACTCCTAAACGGTATATATTTCAAGGGTGGCGACAATATATTTCGATTAAGATAGTTGAGCGACTATGACGAAGCATATGTACGTTTAAATATATGACTATGACTTTCCCACGGCGTTGCTTGCGGCGAGATTGAATTTCAATGTTCTATAGTTTCTTATTAATTCTTATTAATTAAAGTGGGACTACATAACAGCATAATTATGAGCACTAAAAAGTATAAAATAAAATAAAAGTTAAAAAAAAACAAAAAACCGCCTTCGGTAGGTAATAGGTCAGTCCAACTGAAGTCGGCGTCCAACAATATTTTAACCAAAAGCAGACTTCAGTTGGACTGACCTATTACCTACCATTTTAAATGAAGTTATTTTTTGCTTTTTGAAGGCGGTTTTTTGTTTTTTTAAACTTTTATTAAAACCGTGTTTGGACTAGGATAGCCGCCAAACACTCGTGCAATCAAAATTCTACCTTGTATTTTACTTTCTAAATTTCATAGACTAAGTTAAACATTTTCAAACAGCGTTTACAGCGTATTTAAAAGTGTATCAAATAGTTTGACGTTATTTTTATAGAAATTGTGTTCATAAACAAAATAAATTGCCGAAATAACATAAACGCGTAATAAATGTTATATATGGTATAATTAAATCTATATTTTATTCAAATTGACTTTATTACGTTTAAATGTGCATATTTAATGCTTTATTTCAGTGTCTATTTTAGTGTGTATTACTGTTCCTTTTTTTCAATGGTGTTTGTGAATGGAGAATTATCGCCATTTTCAGTGATTGTGTATGGACCATTTTTAAGCCGTGGAAATAACCTTAAAATGAATGACAACTGAGGCTCTACTTTGAAATCCGTAATTCGAACTTCGTCTATTGCTATCCCTTTTGCTCTCGACGCGTCACTAATTCGCAAGAAAGTGACGGGGCGATCCGAAGATCGAATTATGATTTCAAAGTAGAGCCCCTGTGCAAAATTCTATCAACAAAACAAATTTTTCATGCCTAACATTTTTGTGGTACGCCAAAATAAATTTAAAATATTTTATATTAGGGTACTAAAAAGGTACTAAATATTTATAAAGAGATAAATTAGTTTTGCTGTCTCGAACTATGTAAAAAAAAAGTGGTCCAGACATCCTGACGTCAGAATGTCTGACCACTTTCTTTACTCGTTTTTTCGCTGTCTATCGAGGTACTAATTATTTGAAGTTAGGTATCAAATAGTACCAAAAAGGTACTAAATTTTGGTATTTCCTAAACATCAAATATCTCCATTGGTCCAGGGGTTCTGACGCTTACGATTCAATCCACACCCGTTAGTAATATGGTCGCACTTTCTACAGCAGTTTTGTCTGAGATACCACCATTTGTTTTATAACGGTATAGTTAATTTTCGTGACTCAACTGACTAAAGATACCGTTTCTTAATTTAAGTCCTTAACTATGTACAGTTTTTTTGAAAACCGCCCATTTACACTGTGACGTCATGTAACAGGTCGGCCACATATTATTATATCTTAAATCTTTGTTAGGGTGTTACCAGACCAATCGATCGATCGTCGATCGACGGCATCGATCGATGTTAGAATTGATTAGTCGACGTAGATCGATAGTTCCTACCAGACCAATCGATCGATCGTCGATCGATGGCAGAATGGATTAGTCGATCGATAGTTCCTTCATCAATTAAAGCTATCAGACTAGTCGATCAACGTCGACCGGCAATCGATCGATTGGTTAGTCGAACGGTATCCGTCGATAGATAGTTCCTATCAGACCAATCGATCGACTTCGATCGACGTCAATCGATGCCATCGATCGGCGATCGATCGATTGGTCTGGTAACACCCTTAGCTTATATCTTGGTTATTTTTTCTGAACTATTTGTTTCATGAATCAGCTTTTATTGAAACTGAAACAAAGTGATGAATATTCCGTATTGGTGGCGAGTGTAACAATGTTGTAGGTTCACCTCTTTGTCGGTGAAGTGCGACTTGTCCTTCTCCTGTTCGGGCGTGAGGTGCAGGATGGTCTCCTGGTTGGTGGCGTGCGACTTCAGAACGTATCTGCAAGGGACACATTCAAGTTTGAGGTGAATAATAAAATAATTTAAAAATATTCCGGACAGGTTTGTATTAAAAATAACTTATTGTCAAGTGAATTAAATTTACGGTGGAGTTTAAAAATATTTTTGCCGAATTTTTATACAGATATGGAACATAAAAATGTACGTTGGTTAAGATTACTAACTTCTGGACATTCGGAAATAAACATAATATAACCCACAGCCGGTGTGTCGTCTATTGGCTTTGCGAAGTTAGCTGACACCCTGCCGTGTCTAGAACCTTTCAAAACCCGATACATATAGCAAAAAAACAAAATAGTGTCTTAAGGCAGAAATCAAGTACTTTTTGGCTCTCAGTGTAGCCACCAGGTACAAAATGGCAGTTCAAGTGCAGGGACCCAATTCTCGTGACTTCGAGATGATATTTCATGCGAGATGAACTGTCAACTGCATACATTTTTTCAACCATATCTCGCATGAAAAATCATCTCGAAGTCACGAGAATTGAGTCCCAGTTGTATGCAGTTGACGTAACTGCATCAAAACGTATAGTTCGTTCGTTCAAATAGTTTGCATGGTTTGATGTGCCGCCACAATTTATACAAAGAAGGCGCCGCGGCGCGCACAAAGCGGTGTCGTTGACTTTGAAGCGGTGCAATGCACACTATTTGAACGAACGAACTATACGTGCGTAAATTGCACTCGAACTGCCGCTGGATTCAAATGATGTCGGTCTGTACAACTTCAAAAAGCATGTTTTCGTTTCGGAATACGTCGCCGCACGGGCAGGCCCATACAAGCTGACGGGGTGTTAGTTTAGTACGTGGTGGCGTTCAGCCGTGAGCCATCAGCTCCTACCTCTGGATGTCGAGGTTCTCCCAGCAGATGAGCGTCTCCACGGCGCCGAGCTCGAGCGCGCGCAGCGTGTCGTCCACGCCGAAGCAGTACTTGCCCGTGTCCTGGATAACATTATAATATAATTACATAGAACAAAGCAAAGTCACTTCTCGCAGTCTGTCCTTCTAGGGCCCGTTTCATAAAAGCTTGTAACTTGTAATACGAGTGGAAGTCTCTTTTTAATACATACTGTTGGAAAGAGAGTTCCGCTTATAATATAAGCTATTATTTTATAATATGCAATAGGCCCCTGTATGTACGCTATCTTTCATACCCCGCAACGGATTTTAATGCTGTTTTCAACAATAGATAGTGATTCAAGAGGAAGGTTTTTTATGTATGATAAATTTTGAATTATGTACGGGTGTTACAGAAAACTCATAAACCGAAGCGAAGCGAGGGCGGGTCGGTAGTAATAAATATAATAAATGACTGAGGTAAGGTGGGGTAAGTGCGCCTACGGGGCAAGTGCGCCAGACCAACAATATCTCCTAAAAATATATGAGTCGTCGCACTTGCCCCGTAGACGAACTTACCCCAAGGTGAGGCCAGAGCGTGAACGGGGTAAGTGCGACGAACCATATATTTTTTAGAAGATATTGTTGGTTTGGTGCACTTGCCCCGTAGGCGCACTTAACCCACCTTACCTTAACTAAATAAGTTTTATCAAATAGTTCATCAAAATGAACACTGATTATTCAAAAGACAAAAAGAAATAGAAGAAGGGAAGAACGGTCTTTGCCCCCGAGTCAGAAATACAAAATAATTATCTATTAAAAATACGTCATTATTTAGTACTACTGTGCAAACGGTACTTTTTATTACTATGCTGATTGGGGGCGGATACTATTGGACCATTAAATCACGTGTTCTAAAACAGTTCATGGTTTCTCCCTAGTAATTGTTTTTTTTATCACAGCTCGCAGTCAGCCTTGACTATTACGTAACTCAATTAGACCATCAATCAACGTTTACAATGAGGAAGCTAGCCGTTCCGAAAATAGAAGTAACACAGCCACATATAGAGCTACACTTTTTTATCACCTGCATAGATGTACAGTCAACCAATTTGATTTGTAGGCCACTTTGGACTATGTTAAAGTGACGTTGACAACCAAAACGTAAGAGACTTCCTATTATTTTGTTTACAACGTCACGTTGACAAAGTCAATAGTGGCCTAAGAATCAAATTGGTTGACTGTACCTATGTAGTACTTTTATACCTGTTTTTGACTGCGTGGAACTCATTACGTGGTTTTTTTAAAGCGTAATTCACACAGAGGGCGGATCGTGCGTGGGAGCGGGCGTATTGCCGTTAAAATGCTCGTAATAACCGCATTCTCTGATAGGCTGTGTGAATTGCGCTTTAAGGTGAGTAAGTATCATTTTTAGGTGCTCAACTAGTCTGGGCCTCAATTCTACAGGGTATATTTCAATAGAATCGGTTTGGTAGTTTAACTGACACTGTAAAATCAACAATTGAATTTTGCACCGCGGGAGTTTCACGGAAATAAACTCAACTAATGTACCGTTTTTTTCTCATTATTTTTAACTCTACCTAACGATATTAGGAAAAAAAACCATTTGCCTAGCGGAAAATCGGAAAGTTCGCGAGGGAGTAGCGATAAACGCGCGAGCAAGAGCTTGTAAGCAATAAGCCAAGTATGACGTGGGTCTTGTCGTGTTTTTTGTCACGTCCCGCGCACGCTTTTTATGTGTTACTGCGAATAGACGCGGCGTACCCCCGATCCGACCCGCGCCCGCGCACGGTCTGTTTTGCACTTTAACAAATTAGCATAATTTAAGGCATTCACTGCCAGGGGGCGTGGCCTAGGAACAAACTTGTATGACAGTGAACGCATATATGCGTCGGTGGCAGTGAATGTGTTAAGAGACGTGACTATTTGGTTTCCTTACTCGGTTTGGTACTGACCTGTGAGATTTCGTCAAAGTACCGGCCGATGAGCTTCTTCTCCTGGATGAACTTGACGTTCTGCAGCGACTCCGCCGCCAGCTCGATGGCCTGGTTGAAGCCGTTCTCGCCGCCGTACGACACGTCCACCAGCTTGATGATTTTGGCTTGCAGACGCTGAATTAGAGAAAAATAAAATTATTATAGGTGGGTACAATACTTGAGGGTTTAGATGTGGTACTTTTAAGGTTTCCTAGTAAATTGACCTAGGCCTAACTAAGTTTACTTTGGGTACTAGACAACAATACAGGGTGCCTCTGACCTTGGGGCTTTAAATGCAACGATCGATTATACACGCTAAACTGAACTAATTTTGTCCTGCAACATTATAAAATAACTTAAGTTATCAATAAATAATCGATATTAAAGTCTAATTTTAAAATCAGTGTATTAATTAAATCATGGCCATATAATCACTATCTCATGGTACGGGGGCGACATTTCCTTGGTACGAGGACTAAAGGAAAATGGAGAATTGGATAACGTGCATTGAAAATTACGTGTAAGTTGTATAATTTTTTTTTCTTTTAACAAGTTACAGAACAAAAGTTCAGTTTCAGGAGTAGAAACGATCCATGCATTTAAAGCCTCAAGGTCAGAGGCAGTCTGTATTAATACTTATACAGAGAAATATACTTAAATACACAGAAAACATCCATGACAGGAACAAATATTCACGCTCACCGCACAAATATCTGCGCTTACCGGGATTTGAACGCATCGACGGCATCGATCAATGGTAGAATGGATTAGTCAACGTCGATCAATAGTTCCTACCAGACCAATCGATCGACTTCGATCGATGATAGAATGGATTAGTCAACGTCGATCAATAGTTCCTACCAGACCAATTGATCGACTTCGATCGATGGTAGAATGGATTAGTCGACGTCCATCGCTAGTTCCTACCAGACCAATCGATCGAATTCGATCAACGATCGATCGATCGGTCTGGTACCCTTACAGCTCGCTAGTTCGCATCCGGCTTTATAGTAAGACAGTAGGACTCACAGGGTCGAACATGTCCGACTGCGACAGCTCAGTCTTGAAGTCGGCCGAGCCGGCCAGGATGAGCCCGGCCACGTTGGGCCGGTCGGCGCTGATGAACAGCTGCGTGGCCACCTCGGCCACCTTGCGCACGTAGTTGTGCCGCTTCTCCATGCGCAGCCGGGCGAAACGCAGCGCGGACTGACCACCGCGGCCGTGCTTCTTCGGCAAGTCCACCGTGAATTTGTGTAATACCTGGGGGACGGATAAGTTTTTGCGGAAAAATTGTATGCCTTTGAGACAAACCTCTACAAGCATGCTTTTTATAAGAATATACTTTGAAAAAAAAAAAAAAATGTTAATAAGTGTGGCGGGTGACGAGCATCGATTGTAAACATCAAGCTTATTATTAAGCTCCCGCATGAAGTTGACGTCTGTACAATAGAATCGTCAGATTGACCGGTACAGGTCGACACACGTAAAAAGAGCTCCGACCGGCTAGTGGAGGGGATATGTCTACTGACAAACCAATAGCGTGGCAGCAAAGTGCAGCGGTTTACATTGCCCCCGTCGCCCCCACTAATTTGGTCCGTAATTTGTCACTGCGCAGGTAGGTCGCTCAGGGCTCTTTTTACGTGTGTTGACTTGTACTGATCTGCTTTTACGAGGAGTTTAACCTTGATTCTATACAACGGCTGTTTGGTCAAGGTAAAAAAAAATTTACTGCCAAAAAATAAAAGCAGAGGTATAGAGCATCAGGGGGCTTAGGGGGTTTACTAACTCTAACTTAAGTACCTACATAACCAGTTGTTTTTAAGGTATGATTCCAATGTCAATGTCAATTTATTTACGGTACATGTGTTACTTGCTCCTCCTCCAATTTTTTTACTGGTGTTTGTCCTTTGCAACCATTTCCATCTCCAAGACCTCTTTCTGTTCCAGCTATAACTTGGCAACATAACTAAAATAATTTACAGCAGTAATGTACGCTCACCTCTCTAGTATTCCCCTGCAGCGTACCGAACAGGGCTCCGTTACCGTCCATGACGATGAAGCCAAACTTGTTGTCGTCGGCCAGCAGCGCCGTCAGCGCCTCCGTGTGGAACTTGTTGTCGCAGAGGTAGAGAGACGTGTTGATCGGCTTGAAGGGCTCGAAGTCGATGTTGACCTTCTTCTCCTTGCCCTCCTCGGTGACGATCGTACCGCAGTAGATTACCAGGCCGTTTGGAGGCACTGTTAAACAAAACATACATAAGGAAATAGTAAGCGTAGGGTTTACCTTGAAATATCGAAACTAATTTCATAGAACGTTTCACTTTGCCGGATTTTCATTTCATCGACAGGCATTTCCGCAAGACCTTTTTTTGTAGTCACAATTCTAACCTAACCTAACCTAACCTACGTAACGAATGCTTAAGATAACCTGAAAAGTATAAGGTTTCAGCAGAATTTAGCTTTCGATGAAATGAAATTCGGTGAAATGACACATTCGATGAACGTTTGTTGATATTTCAAGGGGATCCCTAAGCGTAGTTATCCATACAAACAACGATGACGAAAAAAGTTCCGTTGTGCGACGAAAAGTATCCTTACAATTTGTAACAGAGTTTCATAGAAATTATTAATTGCGTGAGTTAGCATGCCCAAACTTGCGCCAGCGCGCGCTATGTATTTAGCCGTAATATAGCACTGAATGCCGCGTTGCCCTGTTGAAAAAGTTAACTATTTTGTCGACTTTTACATAACATTGTATGGGATACACTGTCCTATCCTATAAAATTTGGTGCCATATTTTTAAGCTCACATACTGTTAAAATTTACAGACCCTTAACCTGTCCTCTCCCACCGGCTCAAATTCCCCGACCCCCTTTTTAAAAAAAACTGAAAAAACCTAATTTTTTTATCTTCCCTGAAAATTAAATTAAAATTAAGGAAAATTATCTCAAACTTAATTTCTGCTTTTTTATTCCCAAAAAAAATTATTCCAAGCTCTGTGGGATAGCACAGGTTAAAGCACTGAACGAAAGTCACTAAAAAAAGCGCTGGTTAAGCAAGCAACATTTTTCGCTTTCAAATTATGACTCCGAGTTTTGATAAAATCAACACTTAACTTTGCCAAAACTAGTTTTCAACCTGCTTCATTTCCCAGTGAGGTATGTTATCTTGGTTTTACATAACCAGTACAAGGCCAATTTGCCAAAAATAAATTAAGCCAAATTAACTGTCACCAACGTGGTTTTCTGTTCAATATTTAAAGACAGTGGCCGACCATACATGCAAAAGGCCAACACGTATAATGCCTTAGTAACTGAACAGTGGACATCTTTTAACTGACATGTTGCTGATTATGAACAAATTGACACTACAATAAATTTTAGCAATTGGGATAGACCAAAAAAAATAACTCACTGTTTTTACATTCTAATTCGAAAGAATGGGTAATTTTAAGAGACCAAGTTCATTAATTATGTATTTGACCCAATAGTTTTGTTTGAATATCTTTATTTATTTAGCAGACATTTTATGGATGACATGATTATTTTTAATTTGGGCTGGCATTTTCTAATATATTACAACAATTAAATGATATCTAATGATAGTAATGATAAAAAGTGATTGTAATAATGTATTAAAACATACTATTTCGAGCGGTTTTCGCCTAACCCGTAAGATACACCTAGGAGGGCTTCAAGCCAAAAACGAAAGTCAAACAAAGGTTAAATATACTTTTGTCGAAATATCCGAAATAGATAAATATTTCAAAAACTTAATAATGAAGAACGGGTTTAAAACCCCATTCCTCGAAATGGTTTTCGAATTAGAGTAATTGCAAAAATACGAACAATCCCAATTAAACTTAGTACACTCATTGGAAAAAATAATCACCCACCCGTGTTTTGTTCATATAACTGTTTAGAAATGTAACTTCTTTAATCAGAAAGTAACTTCAAAAATACTTACCAATTTTTATGTAAATTGTAGTGTTTACTTGCTAATTAACTTAGGTTCGAAATGGCCACTAAGTTTTTTTTTAAAAGGTTGTAACTTTCTGAAGGAACCCAAAAGATCCAAAAATTAACTTCTCAAGTAAATTATTATGTTTGTACAACTTACAAATCGAAATTCGTTAAGTATTTTTGAAGTAACACTCAGATTTAAAAAGTATCTATTTGTTAACAATTTTATGAACAATACGGGTGGGCGGGTAATTTTGGCGGTGAGTGTAGTTCATTCATCTATATTTTACTCATATTTTATTCATTTATAGGATTGACCACACCAAAGTTTAAAATACGCTGCCGCAACGTTTACGCACGCAATGTTGCGTTTACTGCGTCACGTGTCTAGTATGCCGACCAGTGTGGTCACGTCCAAAAGAATGCCACGTACTTTTTACGTTTTCTGCAGGGTCAGCATAAATTAAGCTTTGGTATGTAATAGGGTGTTACCAGACCAATCGATTGACGTCTGGTAGGAACTATCGATCGACGGATATCGTTCGACTAACCAATCGATCGATTGCCGGTCGACGTTGACCGACTGGTCTGATAGCTTTAATTGATGAAGGAACTATCGATCTACTAATCCATTCTGCAATCGATCGACGATCGATCGATTGGTCTCGACATCTCGATGATGATGTCACTTATGCAAACACAACTTTCGGAGATACTTAAAAATACTCAAACACTTAAGGAGATTCAGGCCACGAATCGGAATATAGAGAATTCGATTGAATTCTTGTCGTCACAAAATGAAGAAACAAGGAAAAAAATTCAAATTCTGGAAAATCAGTCGGCTGAGGACAAGAAACACATTTTGGTATTGGAAGATAAGCTTGAAGACATACTCAAAAATAGCCGAAAATCGAATTTTGAGTTAAAAAATGTTCCTAAAAAATCTGAAGAGACTAAGTCGGACCTCATAGAAATAGTATTAAATCTATCGAAATCTGTAAAATGTGTAATGACGAAGGCAGACATTAAAGACGTGTATCGAGTCCGAGGAAAGCAAGACCGCTCGCAAGCAACTCCTATAGTGATTGAGACATCGTCCACCATTATTAAAAACGAAATACTTCATATGTGCAAAGTGTTTAATACATCGAGTGGTCAAAAACTGCGAGCAAAACACCTAGGTCTACGTCACTCGGAAGAGACCCCTGTGTATGCATCTGAGCAACTAACCCCGAAAGCAGCCCGCCTATATTTCTTAGCCCGCGAACTGAAGCGCCAAAAGCTATTTAAATACTGTTGGACGGCGTATGGCAGCGTTTATCTGAGGCAGGAGGATGCTTCCCAAATCATTCTTGTAAATAGTGAGTCACAAATAAAACAGCTTTCAAGGTCAACCTGACTATGGTTGCTTCAAATAGTAATAATGAAAAATATGTTAATTACTAAACATTTCTATCTAACTCTATTCACACTCAAATACTATTTTTTGTTTGTTGCATGCTATATTTTAGTTTACTTACACACACACTCCACTCATATACACAAACACCCACACAAGCACACAAATTTACTCTTCAAAACTAAAGTAAAACTTATATACTCAAATGCACATAAACTATATTGTATCATACACAGCCAAGGTGGCTACTATGCGACAAGATGTCATTACGTGTACGCTGGGATCGCATGTTCAGTCGAGCCACAGGCCGGCCTACTTGTTGAATATAACTATAACCCATATCGTAAATTCTGTACTACACATAAAACAATGACACCTACCACGGCTAATAAACTCTTATGTTTCTGCTTTTATCGATCATGATTTGTAATACTAATATTTTAAATGAGTTTGACAACTCTGAAGTTACGGTTTCCGTGCAGTGTGACCCTCAGGATCTCCATAAATATGTACCAGTAGATAAATCAAAGCTAACCATAGTTTCGCAGAATATCAGGAGTATTTATGGCAATTTCGACGATCTAATACTGAGTCTCTCAGAGTTAAAATTTGAGATGGATGTTTTGATCCTAACAGAATGTCGTATTAACCAAAACTTACCGTTACCCGTTCTTAACAACTACTCCTGCATAGCCACTAGTTATAATCTAAACCAGAACGATGGTGTTGTAGCGTATGTAAAAATTAACTTAAACGCTAGAGTACAAGAAATAAAAATTGAAAATTCAACTTGTATTCAAATCAAAATCAATAACAGTACCATCTTAGGTATCTACCGATCACCTTCAAATTTAAACGCAATAACCTTTATCAACTCCTTAAATACCTACCTTGAAAATAATAATCCATCGAACATAATAATTACCGGCGACATTAATATTAACCTAATCCCCACACAAAATGAGTCAACTTATACAAATCTAAATAGACAACAGTACTTAAATATGCTTTCTACACATGGTATACTACCAGGTCACGTTTATCCAACTAGATTAACAAATTGCCTAGACCACTTTATGATAAAAATAAATAGTTATGAATCCGCGGCTTATTGTGCTGTTCTAAATACCTCTATTACAGACCATCTTACAATCCTCTTAACACTTACGAATAATATGTCACAAGAGCGCACATCAAAAAACCAAAGTAAAGTTAACTACGAACACGCAATTAAAAAACTTATGGAAAAAAACCTTGAGCTCCTTCTTTTCAGTAGTGACCCGAGACTTGTTGCCGACCAACTGATTCAAAAACTAAGTCAATCCCTAGAAGAAAGTAGAACTATAAAACCTATACCTAGAAACCAACGCACGATAAAGCCGTGGATAACTCCTGGTATACTGCGATGCATAAGAAATCGTAATAAATTACAACTAAAGGTACGGTCCGAACCATATAATGAGATTCTTAGGGTCACGTACAAAAGATACCGTAATTTTTGTAACAACCTGATTAAAAAATTAAAGCGTAATTACGAAAGAAAACAATTAACAAATGCTTCTAAAAACTCAAAAAAACTTTGGAAAACACTGAAAGAAATTACTTATTACAAATCTACTAAGACTTCTAACCTCGATTTGTTAACAATAGAATCATCGCCCAATGACTCAGTCAATTCTGTTAATAAGTATTTTGCTTGTGTGGGTAAGACTTTGGCAGAGGATATTCTCATTAATTGCCCTATCAGAGGCGTAGACCAAGTACTGGACTATAACCAAACCGAGTATACTCCTCCTGACTGGACAGCTTCCTCTTTTGCACTTTTAGATACAGACCCTCAGGAAGTACGTGGCATTGTCATGGGCTTGAGATCGGACAGTGCCGCTGGATGGGACGGCATTACAACCAGATTCCTAAAAATGATCGTGGCTCAAGTTGCTCCAATAATTAGTCACTTGGCTAATCTCTGCTTTAAAGGGAGTATCTTCCCAACACCGCTTAAGCAATCCGTAGTTACGCCGGTTCACAAGGGTGGGGAGAGAGATGATGTCAATAACTATAGGCCAATATCGGTCCTGCCAGCTGTATCTAAAGTCATCGAAAAACTAATAAATAATCGCCTTATCTCATACCTTAACAAGTTTAATATTTTATCAGACAAACAGTTTGGTTTCCGTCAGTCTAAATCTACGGAAGACGCTATACTGGCACTAACTAAGCTGATAGCTGGTAGGACTGATAATGGAAAGAAGTGTCTAGCAGTGTTTTTGGACTTAAAAAAGGCTTTTGACACGGTCTCTCTTCCCATTCTTACTTGCAAGATGGAGAGGATTGGTATAAGAGGAAACCCGCTAAACTTGCTAAGTGACTACTTGCAGGGGCGAAATCAAAGAGTTAAAATTGGTGAATTTATTAGCCAAGAAGCTGACGTAACATATGGCGTCCCCCAGGGATCCGTTCTAGGGCCCACATTGTTTTTAATTTATATAAATGACTTGACAAACCTTAAACTGCAATGTGGGCACACCTTTTCTTACGCCGATGACACTGTCATAGTCTTTGAGGGGCAATCTTGGGAGTCTGTGTTTGAAGGTGCAGAAACAGGTATGACCAAAGTATTCTCCTGGTTAAAATATAATCTTTTAACACTGAATGTGACTAAAACGAATTTTATGTGCTTCAGTAAAAATAACAGGTCACAACCAAATAGCAATCCAAGTCTAAAAATTCATACCTGTATAAATTCTAACCGTCTTTCTTGTAACTGTATTGAAATTGTGAAAGTTAACTTTACAAAATACCTGGGCGTTATGTTGGACCAACGCATGTCATGGTATACTCATATTGAATACGTCAACACCAGGATTCGTAAACTAATTTGGATATTTAAAAAACTTAGACATATAACCTCAAAAAAACTTTTATATCAACTGTATTTAACTTTAGCACAATCTGTCATGTCCTACTGTATATCAGTATGGGGTGGTGCATCCAAAACTAAATTTCTGGAGGTTGAAAGAGGGCAACGCTGTCTTATTAAGGTAATGCACTCTAAACCATACAGATTCCCAACGGATGAACTTTACCAACTTAGTGACCTGTTGTCAATGAGGAAACTGTACATTCTCTGTGCAACACTAAAACTGCACAAAACCCTAAAATACAATCCTATTTTACAAACACGTAGACGTAAGCACAGCGTTGCCCCCATCTCAACAACTAGGTCAGCATTTGCAAAGAGACAATTTGCGGCACAATCAGCTTACTTGTATAATAAAATAAACGAAAAATTATGTGTATACCAATTGCAATTGTATAAATGTAAAAAAAGTATATCCGAATGGTTAAAAACACTAAGTTATAACGAGACTGAAGCACTGTTATATCGCGTCATAGCATAGTCATAGCGGTGGTGTATTGAAGGTGATAACGTAATATTCTATAAAAAAAAAAAAAAAATAGAAATAATGAAATGGTACAGTAGATATACAGTAGATACTAGTGATAGTGTATGTTAGAAGTTTAATATTCCAATGTAACAATGATTCATAGAAAATCTACCCTAGTAATTATTATAATATATAAATAGAGTGTCGTAAGTTAAATTACTAACACACAACTGGTAACACACACACACACACACACACACACACACACACACACACGCACACACACACACGCACACACGCACACATTTATTTCTGTATATGAAACTTGTTGTTATGAAGGAGCGGGGCTTCCTGATACAGGTATTGCATACTTAATAGGAAGTCCCCACCTTAGTATAATTTACACTAAGTTTTAACAAAATAAATATTTTTTTCATTTTTTTTTTTTCATTTTCATTGGTCACGTAGGAACTATCGATCGACGTCGACTAATCAATTCTACCATCGAGCTATGCCGTCGATCGACGATCGATCGATTGGTCTGGTTACACCCTAGATGACATCACAATGATGATTGAGTTGTTGGTTGATTTCTCTTACCTTTAGTGTACAGCTTGAGCCGATGCTGTACAGAGGTGATGGCTCCAAGGACCGACAGCCTGTTCACGCGCGACTTGATGTTGGACGCCGTTCCAAACTCATCTGCCAACATCTTAGATACTCTTGAGATCTGGTCCTTGGGCGGGATGATGAGGGAAATCATTGATGTACCATTTCTGGAACGTAAAATTTGAGTGATGTAGTTTATAATTGTTTTTTTCCCTGTAGAGTCATCTACAAAATAGGGAAATTGTATCACTCAATGCCTTGAATGAATAATTATTTAGTTGTTTGTTTGGGTATGTCCCATTTGTTACATGGAACTTCTCATTTTGCATTGAACTATGACGTATGTGACGGACATACCCCAAAACTATAACTTAACAGACTGAATTGGTTAAAATTCAGGAATAATAATAAAAAAAAAATTATCATCACAAAATAGTTGCCGTTAAAATCACATGCAAAAGTTAGTTCATATTTGATTTTATATGATGGCCGGGATTCTTCCTGCCTGCGAGGGAGTCTCCTCTTAGGTGCCCCCCTCCATAACAGTGCAATTTCATCATTGCCCATCAAGCTATACATTTGATTAGAAAATAAAATCTAGGTCAGTAAAACAACAACAGTGGAAATGATCATGCTACTCTGAATACTGTCAGATTTAAATATAAACAAAGCAACTAAAATGGTAAAACATATTATTATCAATTGAAGGGATAAGTTTGCATTCATACTACTATTGTTTCTATATTTGTGTAATGTAATGCAGTTGTTTCAAGTACAATAAAGTGTTTACATACAATATAATACATGATTTTTATATCCTCGTAAGGCCCAATAGTCTTGCAGGACATTTTGTCAAAATGACTTTATAATTATGTTGACTGACATAGGATTTGTTATTGAACTATCAAGAATTGACGAGGGCCTTGCAACAATATAGCCGATGACCCACACATTCTTGATAAATTTGTATAACAGCTCATTTATTATATAATGGAGTTTAGATTGCATACATACATACATGCACCTAGGAAAGGATACATTGATTGCATGACCAAGCTGTCATCATCTGTAATGCTACATTCTGGTAATTAAACAGGTAATATGCCGTTCCTTATTGCTTCAATGGCTTTCCCACCATTATTAACAAAAAATAATCTTGCTTTATGGGCAAGGTTGATTATACCAATGTAAAATGTGTTTTATGTTGCATGTATTTAAGATAAGCCAGTAAACTATTAATCAACAACTCTCATTCAACAATGTTTCAACATCCTCAACTTTGGGAAACCTGGGAAACCTAATAAGTGCTCGAGAGCTTGACACTAATTGAAACTAAAGTGTATTGTGTGTGTATTTTAAATGTTTGTTTGGAATCATACTTGACTTCCATATACAACAATAAGGAAATGAAAACAAAGAATACTGCATGACTCAATTGACTCAACACAATTGTTTGTGGCTTAAAGGCAGCGTCTTAGTACCTAGTCTTAAAAGTTTCGCCAGTGGATTTGTTTGGTACTGTTTCTCAGGTGACGAAAATCGATTGGCGTCCCGACTCGTTTCAAGTGTCGGCATTATAGAACGAACGTGCAAGCTAAATGCGCATAGGGCTTCTATTTACGAAACGATCGCGTGTGTGCGAGGTTACTTCGCGCATGCAGCGCGCTCCGCGCATGTCCTGTCACGGATGACGCAGCCTCGTTGGCAATTTCCACCAATCATGCAGCCAAAAAAACACATCCTCGTGCACTTTAACTTATAAAAGTTAACCAGTCAACTCTACTTACCCCCTAGCCATTTCCAAGCTCTTGATGAGCTTCTTGATCTTCCATATTTCGACATTGCGATCGGCGGACGATTCCTCAGACATTTCGATGCGGGACTTATAAAACGATTACACCACTAAAACACTCCGAATAACGGACAATAATAAATAAATAAGTCTTTAAATACACCACCAAACTTTAAAATTAAAGATTTACGGGGGAAAGGGAGCCCGACTCGCGGTTCAAACTGCTAAAATCCAGATCTAACCGGACCGACGGGACACCTCGCGACTCCGTTAACACACTTTCTAGTTCACATTGACGTCCGCGGTCACTCGAACTTTTCTTCTGGTGCGGGGATTCTTGGATTTTATCCTTATTCGGTTACCCCTAAGCATGTGGGACGCAAAAATCAGTCATTACAAGATAAAAAAGATGACGTGACCAAACGATCGAACGAACGCCTCGTCGTCTCGTCGACCGTCGGAGAAATGAAAGAAAAAATTGTTAGAATATGTTGCAACATCTAAAAAAGGTTTGAATGTTACTGTGCTAGATATTTTCATAATTTCATAATGAGTTTCTTTGCCGGAGAACATTTAACAAATTAATGATGATGTTTTGTTTTAATTATTTAGTTAGTACTACTTATCTGACTTTAAGTTTATGAAATAAATTATAATAACTTATTTTCTAACTTGAAGTTTATATTTTTTTTTTTTTTTTTTTTTTTATAATTCGTCCGTTTGGACAGGCTGAGATCAAAGACCATATCGCCTCGTCATAAGTTGAAATCATTTCATATATTTTTTGCTATTTTGAACGTCTAAAGTATTCTTTCAATGTTGTCTCATCCGATAAAACTTCTTCAGTGTTAATTTTTTCCCATTAAATGTCGTCAAATCCGATAAAACTTCTGTAGTTGTAATCCATTCCAGTAAATGTATAGTCCGAGAAGAATTCGTCATATCCGAGTAACAATATTCATCGTATTCATATCATTTTGTCATATCTGAGTAATAGAATAGTATAATTTTCTGAAAATAATAATTATTTTGCCACGCACGTCTTCTGTAACGTGCGCAAAATATCCTGAAAATGACACCTGTCAGTTGTATTGTTTACAACTTTCTTCTAACCTAACTTAAATTATACTGACTGAAACGAATAAAAATAAAATATAAACACAAAGAATCAATATTTACACCTATTTACAAGCATGAGAAAAATTAAATTTCTTTTATCGTTGACTTAATGAAGTTGTAAAGTGGCACATAAGTAGAATGATCTTTCAACAATTCTTGAACAGATCGCGGGACCAGATGTGATTCTCCGTAGATACGGATTAATTCGTCCACCAGCACAAGGCGCTGAATGCCAAAGGACGAGCAATGAAATAGTATGTGATCTATTGTTTGATCCTCATTTGATTGACACAGGTCACAAAGAGGATCATTAACAATTTTCATACGATACAAGTGATGGTTTAGACGACAATGACCGAACCTTAGCCGACATATAATGTTATAAAAGCTTCTCTTATGATAGATATTTCCTTTACGTAACCAAGATACAGATTGTAAGTTTATATCCAAGGCAGCATACCAAGAACCCTTGTTTTCTTTTTGCACAACATAATGCCAATATTTTCCCCAATTATCGTACATTCTTTGCTTCAATATTGCGATAACATCAGTATATGGGAGTGGGAGATTAAAACTAACATCAATAGATTGAGGAGAATCTGAAATAGAACGAGCCAAGAAATCCACATTTTCATTACCAGAGACCCCTATGTGAGATGGAGTCCACATGAAATCAACAACAGTTTGATGTTTTAAATAGAGATCGGACCAAAGATCTTTAATCAAAAAAATTATGTAATTAGTATTAGAATTGATTTTGTTATTTTGGATAGCCTTTAATACACTCATACTATCACTGACAATTACCCACTTATGTGACCCATTGTTTTGCCTCAATATGTGCTTTAACGCACAAAGGATAGCAACTGCCTCTGCGGTGAAAATACTAGCCTGTCTGTCTATTTTAAAACCAAGACCCATTTTGATTTCAGGATCATAAATTGCAGAAGATACACTAGTCTCATTCTTTGATCCATCTGTGTAAATAAATTTACAACCATTCCATGAAGCTAATTTCTCATATACCTGTTCCTTTCTGGAAAGATCATTATCAATTGAAATATTAATAGGACTGAATTTGCTATCATAAGACCCATCAAAATAAGGTAAGTGATTATTGCTTTTAAATATACTAAACTGATTTAGATAATCAATAAATTCAGATAAACCCTGTAAAATGTAAAAAGATTTTGAGTTACATAACATACGACTATTACTATTAGAAAACTGATTTAAAAGAAGGTTGTTGATTTGAGAATGAAGCTTTAAAACAAATCTTTCTTTTAAATAAGCAAGTCTTATTGCAACTGGAGGAAGATTGCACTCCACTTGTAGAGAAACAATTGGAGTGGTTCTAAAAGCTCCAGTAACTATACGCATACACTTGTTTTGAATCTTTTCCAAAATATCTACAATTTTTAAGTCAGAAGCGAAACACATAAACCCATATTCAAAATGGCTGCGAACTAAAGATTTATATAGCATAAGTAATATTTTGGGGTCGGCCCCCCAATTAGTACCACACAAAGACTTAAGGATATTGAAAGCTTTGTTAGCTTTGATTACTAAATGATCTGTGTATTTTTTCCAGGACAAATTGTGACAGAATATAACACCCAAGAACTTGTTATGTAAGACAACTGGCAAAGGGGTATTGTTATAAAATAAAGAAGGCAACATAGCAGAATAATTTTGACCAAAGACTACAACTTTCGATTTTGATGGATTAACTTCAAGATTTAAATATGAAAAGTAATTGTGCAATTTAATTAATGCTAAATTAATGTTATTTATAATAAGATTAGAATTATTACCTGACCAATAAACAACAAGGTCATCAGCATATTGCAAATTTTTTATACTAGGTCCCAATATCAAATTTATACGACGTATATATAAAATGAACATCAAAGGCGATAAAATTCCACCCTGACACACACCTACAGATGACAGACGAGGTCCAAACAAACCACCATTAAGCTTAACATAAACTTTTCTACTAGATAAAAACAATTGAATCCACTGCACAACTTTAACCGGAAACCCTAAATTTAAAAGTTCTGTACATAAAATATTAATATTTACATTATTAAAAGCGCCGGTAATATCAAAAAACACCGAAATGAGTTTGTTGTTACTACTGATGCTTTTATGTATATCAAAATGAAACAAAGAAATACTTTCACGAGCTGAACGACCTCTACGAAAACCAAACTGATTAACTGGAAGTAGACCATTATGTTCTACATAATACTCAAGACGCTGTTTTAGTAGCTGTTCAAAGACTTTTCCTGCACACGACGTCAATGTTATAGGACGATACGAGTCTGGATTAAACCTAGGTTTGTCTGGTTTCAATATAGGAATAATGCAATCAGTTTTCCATTCAGGCGGTATATCATTTCTTATCCAAAGTGCATTATAAATATTTAATAAAATAATAAGACAACTATCTGGCAATTTCTTGAACATCATATATGGTATTCCATCCAAACCAAACGAAGTGTCCCTGCGCGAAATAATTGCAGATTTTAATTCTTCAAGAGTGAAAGGTTTTGTAAGGAAATTATTATGCATGTTAGAAGAAGAGTCACTAGAAAAACTATTTTCACTTTCCACCGTATCAGGAGTATATTTTTGTAGAAAGTCTAAAATCCATTCATTATTATCAACAGAGTGTTGAGGAACATAGGTTTTATTAAATTTGCGCATAAAGCGCCAGATAACAGACAATGGGGTGAAGCGATTAAAAGAATTGCACAAATCAGCCCAAGACTTTTGTCTTTCTGTTTTAAGAACCAGTTTCTTTATAGCTTGCAGTCTCTTAAACTCCAAATAATTTTCTAGACTAAAGTTTTGTTTAAATGCAATATACGCCTGTTTGCAATTTATAACAGCTAAAGAACATTTATTATTCCACCATGGGAGATTATGTTTTTTTTTAGAAGCTTTTTTATTATTAGAAGACAAATGATTAGAACTTTTTATTGAAGTTCCTCTACGATTGGGTATGGATTGAAAGACAGCACCCAATAATTTTTTTGAAAACAAACTGTACGCCTCGAGTGGCGAATACGACTCTATTTGAAAATCATTTAACAAATGTTTTACCTTTTCAGCGTACACTTTCCAATCTACATTCCTAAAATTTAGGCACGGGTAAATGGGCAAATGTACACTGTTAGCAAGATTATTTACATTATTACTATTATTTTGAACATTATAATTAAGAACCAAATTAATTATTACAGGTAGATGATAACTACCAAGAGGATCATCGTAAACCGACCAACTACAACAGGGGGCTAACGAAGGAGAAACTATAGACAAATCTAACGCATTTGGACGCCATGTCATGGAACCGACAGTGGTGGGCGTTCCATCATTTAATAATACCAGATAATTATCATCGACAACATCTAAGACAGCACGTCCACGTGGCGAAGTGGAACAACAACCCCATGAAGTGTGATGAGCATTGAAATCCCCGCAGATTATCATAGGTTCGGGTATAGATTGAACGAAATTTTCAAATTTTGTTTTGTTAAAAGCTGGATTACAATTAGTAGGACTATAAAAACTCACTATACTGATCTGTTTGCCATTAATAGTTATTTGAATACATATATTTTGAAGAGAGTCATCGAAAAATGTGTTAATTTTACTATAAGCAATACTATTATGAATCATAATACATACACCGTTATGTTTGTTACCACAATCATTGCGCTCTATATTAAACCCTCGAACCTTTAGCCTCATATGAGGCTTCAACCAGGTTTCACAGATGATTGCGATATGTATGTCATTATCATATAAAAAATTTGTAAATGAGTGCCTATTGTGCGAAATACTCTGAGCATTCCACTGAACGACATTGAGAGTATCCATTATGTTTTAGGATGGGTACTCCCACTAATCGTATTTTGGAATGCCGCTCGTATCGATTCCGTGTTAATAGGCGCTTCATTTTGGTTGGCTACCAATTTAATTATGACTTGGGTAATCATGTTCAAAAATGACTGGCTTTTTAACATGTTTTGCAAATAAGTTTCCGCGGACCTTGCAGCCAATTGCGGAAAAGACTTTTCATTAAATAAATCGGAATATGCAACAGAACGAGTTTTGATTTTATTTTCCTCAATTTTGGTTTTTTTCACAGGACAAGACACAGAAATGGCAATATGTTTACCCTTGCAATTAGCACAAACTGGATTTTCCTTATCAGCTGTACAAACTTTAAAATTGTGATTCTCGGAACAAATAGAGCAGACTTCGTTATTTTTACAGAAACTGGCGATATGTCCAAACTGCTGGCATTTTAAACATTGCTTAACAGGAGGAACATATTGCGTTACCTCATGTCTCCAAGAGTCCAGGAATACGTGTTGAGGCAACTGAGTGGAAGCAAACGTTACCGCTACAGTCTGCGTAGGAACATACGAGACCTCGCCCCCATCTCCCCTCACTCTGCGCATGAACCGCCGGACCTGGATCACATTGCGCGAGCTGCCGATCAGAGAAAATATTTGTTTATTGGATATACCAACCGGAACTGACTTGACAACCCCTGTCACTTCAGTATCTGCTGCAGGAATAGATGCATAGAGTCCCAGTTCACCTAACAGTTTGCTATTTGCCAAGAAAGTATTTGCGTTATTAGACAAATCAAAAGTAATTGCAACTTTATATTTGTTCATTGGCCTTAGATGCGAAACACCTGACACGGCATACTTTCGAATGGCCTGCGATAGAGAAACCTTGTCGTTATCTGAAAAAGGCGTATTTGCGGTCTGGTGAGCAAGGAATACTACGAAGTCCTTTCTTTGCGATGTTTCGGGATATTTCCTGGAATAATTGGTTACCTTGAAAGGCCGATACTTATTAACTTCGGTATCCTGATCGGAGTCTTCCGAGGCAGACCCATTTCCCTCATCTTTTTTTCGTTTTTTGGTTCTCCCGCCTCCCATCTTACCTCTAAATAATTATATTTACAACCTTATCTGTAAAAATTATATGAAACGAGAGCATAAACAATATTTACAAGATTAAAAGATTTTACAAATTATTTTCCCTCAAAAACGCGCCTTTCCTATTCGAAGGTTCCCGCCTTTTTTTTTTTCTTGAAGTTTATATCTATATATTTTTATCTGTGGCCGATGGCTGACCGAAATGTCCGAATTAAGCCTTTCAATTTATATTCAAAAGTTTTTTTGGTTTTCTATTAAAAGCAATATTTAACATCGTGACAATGTTTAATTTTAAATCAAATGCTTTAGAGATACCGTCGACATACCCGTATTATATGTGACTAGAGGACGCCCGCGACTTCGTACGCGTAGAATTAGTTTCCCGCTACTCCTCCCCATTTCTTCCCGTTGGGGGTTGATTTTCGGAAAATCCTTTCTTAGTGCTCACTTACATCATGAAAGGAACCCATGTACCAAATTTCAAGTTTCTAGGTACAGTAGTTTCGGCTGTGCGTTGATATGTCAGTCAGTCAGTTTAGCCTTTTATATATATAGATAGATTAGTCCTCCCCATTCGCGATCCTTGTAGAAATTAATGTCCAAAAAGCAATGAATCATTTGGACTAAACGCGATTTCATAATTGTTTTGAAAAAAAAATTGGTATATTGATTTGTATGTCAATTTGTCAAATGTCAAATTTGACAAATTGACATCAATACTTGTATTGTAATGTAATTTTGTAAAAAGGTGAATAGTAAATAGGAGAGAGGTAGGTTACTGAGGTATCCTCCGCCCACATACCCTTATATTCTGTGCCTACGCTTTACAGGAAAATAAATTACGAAGAAAATTCTGTTGGAGAGGTGTACAGGGTTAGATCGGGATTTATTTTTCGTATGATTATCAAACCCTTTTTCTAATCGCGGGTCAAAACTGAAGAACTCAAACTACTGAAACTACAGTAAAAATGAACAGGCAATATAAAACGAAAGCTGGATCTAGCAAATTTCGGAAACACCTCCGATCAACAATAAAGCCAGATGATATTGAAAATATAACCAAAATTTTGGACGAAGAACTCGTCGACTCTCAAAATACGATGAACCAGATCGCAAACATTTTCGATTCCCTCAATCAGTTCAACAATAACGATATAGCGGTTTACAATCTTCCCGATGACGCCCCTTCAAAGTTTTTGGAAGCAGAGCCATTAAAACTAGTGACGCCAGATCTAGTTGGCGTTAAGTTCGAGGGAGACGTCGACGAAATCTTGGCAAGCATGAAAATCTACGCAGATAATTTGAAGAAGAATTTACCCATCACTGAACCACAAATAGAAGTGAAAGCTGCTTCAAATTGTGAACCAATTGATGTCAGCCAGTACGCCCAGAGCCTTGACCAGCTGAGTAAGCGACTGGCCTATATAAGGAAAAATTTGAAGCAGGCTGAAAGTCAAATAGACTTGAATATGGAGAGTAAGCTGGAGATCCTAAATCAGGATATTAAATTGTTCAAAGAGGTAATTTATTAGTTAGCAACTGCAGAGTGTTTGTTAGATTCAGACCTGAGGGCTTATTGTCTAACGCACTCGCAATCATGATCGTTTTCATTTTGAAAATCGAAGGCTTGTCTGCATACGAAATGAAAACAATTGCTCCACTTTGAAGCCAGTTGCGATTGCGAGTGCGTTAGACAATAAGCCCTCTGGTTTCCTTATGTCTGTATGTGTCATCTTTTACATTTGTCCATGACCATTCATAGGGTTTGCAACCCAAACCTTTGTAAATTTATTAAACCCTAGCTGTTGCTCTAATCCTCGGGACTTGTAAACTTTTCTGGAATAAATATTACCATCTCTGGGTCTAAGCTGTCTCTATAGTTCCACATCAATTTCTAATTAAAATGGGTTTAGCGGTTTAGCTGTGAAAGAGTAACAAACAAACAAGAGTTGCTTTTACATAGTTTATAATATTAGTTTGGATGAGTAATGATAGTGCAGTACCCTAATACCCTAATTTTTGCTTACTACACAATTGTGCTGTACCTTATGGTCCTCTCAGCATAACTAGAATCAGTCCCTTAAGGTGTCATTCTGCAGCCGACCACAGACAGCAACGTAGCAAGTCACTACTGGTTTCTATGTATTTCTATGAAATACCTTCCGAAGCCGACCACAGACAGCAGCGGCAGGTGTCCCCCAACACCTGCCCCCAGACTCGGTAGTGACGCCTACGTCCGAGGCCTGCCGGCTGCGGGATGACGCCTTTAGATGGGGTATTTTTAGCATTTCTTCATACTTTTTCCCATTTCAGATGACTGAAGGCAACACTTTATTCAGCAAATGCAGCGGGGACTCCAAAACAAGTAATGATTCACAGGGTGTTGCTGCAAGCACTAGTCAGTTTGAAGACATCATTAATAAATTACTGTCAGGGATCAATGACGTTACTTATTTGAGGCAGAATAAGGGTTGAGCATAAATACCATGTTTATTTTTGTGACTTCTTACGCTTAAGTGTTATCACTAAATTAAGGTAATGTAGTTCACTAGAACAAAAGCATTTATAGCTTGTTAACTGAGAACTAGGAGTTATGGGCTATCACATCTTATCTAAGTAGGGATAAGTTGGATGTAATCTTTTGTCCAATTAGAGTCTGTGCAAACTGCCCAATGGCTGGGCAGAATATTTTAAATTTATCTACGTGGGTCTCAGGGGCTATATGGCTGCGTTTATCGCGTGATAAAGTTTGGATAAGGCATCCGTCACCTTCTGACACGTAAATAAGTACGAGAGTGACGGATGCTTTATCCACATTTGACGCGCGATATAGACGCAGCTATACTAGGCCCGCAGAGCATTCAAATTTCAAAAAATACAATTTATGAGATAAACCATTTGTTTTCATTCCTATTAAGCTATTTCTAAGGTAAACCAATTGTTTTGATTCCTAATAATAAGATATTTCTAAGTAAAACCATTTGTTTTCATTCTTATTAAACTATATCTAGGGTAAAAACTATTTGTTTTCATTCATATTAAGCTGATAGGGTAAACGGCCCTATTATTAGCACCCTACTGATTATTGAAAGTTCATTTCAAGGTTATAAGCGGCGATAATTAATTCTACCATCACTTGGTGGTAATAAATGGTATTTTGGATGCCAATAATTGGGTGTACCGTGTACCCTGTATGTAGATAATAATCTCAATCATTAAGGCTCGGCCAGACAGCACCGTCACGGGCGCGCAGCGCGATATTTCCATACAAACCGCTAGCGTGGTCAATCAGGCTGCGCCCCGTTTGAATCGTGCCCCGCTTCTGTCGCGCCCCGCCGGCGCAGACCGTCGCGTGCAGGCCGCGCGATCAGTCGGTGTGACGCTGACGTCAGACAGCGCATGACCAAACCAGAGAGAGCGCGATGCGGGCGGGAACCGCGCGCGATGCTGGCGGGTTGATGGCGCGAGGCCAGCGCGATGCGCGCTTTCTCTGTGTGACCGGGCGTCCACGCCCCACTACCGTCCCGCTGGCAGTTTGTTGGAGCCTTTTGTTTAAAGCTGTTGAATATTTAATGACTAAAATAAATCAAACATTAGTTATGGACATTTTATCTTTAATAACTTCTGAGAATCTTTACAATTATCTATTTTTATCTGAGAACAATTTCCCAATCGTATATACCGGTGTATCACGTACTCTCTTCCCCTTCAAATTGATTGAATAGGGTAACAATGACGGGTAACGTTTATAAATGCCTTTACCTTGAGGAGTGTAAGCCGTAACCACGCAAATATCGCCCTTCTTGGCAGTCACAGATACCCACGCAATCGATGACAGTACTGTATCCCCGCAGCAGATCTTAGGACCTTCTCCATGAAATTCCAGTACTTTCTTCTCTAAACTAGGCCAATTTTTCAATCTCTCAGAACTACCTGAAGGCACTGCCAGCAATTCTGTACCAAGGAATTGGTCATAAATTTCATCTGCGTCCTCGGTTTTAGTTACAGTGACAGGCAAGTGTTCCGAACAGAACACAGTTAAACGACAAGGGTGGTCGCAATGAGCGAGGTCCAGTCGGGCAAGACCTGCTAAAAATATAGTTGATCCTTTGTGCAAATAGTATGTTTGCGGTCTCATTAATGTTTTTGGTATCGTTGCCAGCAACTCCTCTGTGGTAAGAAGCGATAGCGCCTGGTCCGGGTGCACTATTCCTGGAGTATCATAGAACCATTTGCTGCTCGCAAACAGCTCGTTCTTATCATCTAAAACCAACATTTTACGTTTCTTCTCTGCTATAGCGTCGTCTTCGAAATCCATAGGGTCATAAAAAGTCCTTCCGATATGCCCTATGAAAGAAGGGTTTTCACGAAACGCCGCCCCTTCTAATTGAGCATTTCTTATTTCTTTTTCAATCTTCATCAATTTCGATTGCGAGCGCAACCGCTTCGCCCGTTCAGACATTTTCCAACCAGAAGGTCGATTAATAGGGAATTTTAACAAATTTAGGGTCGTTCCTGGCCATCGGCTCACCGTTGCCCTCTTGACAATATCAACTGCATGGACCTTACAATAATCAGATTGTAACAACGAATTGAAAAGTGAGCTCTTACCCACATTGGTGCAACCAACCAAGAATACGTCACCCTTATACATCCATAATTTAAACATAGCCGAAATCAAGTCTTCTACGCCATAACCTGTCTTAGCTGATATCAAAGACACATATTTAATATTAGCTTCGGCAAGCTTGGTCTTCCCTATTTCTTTAATCAGAGAATCTTTCATCCTTTGTAGATATCCAACGCTGTCTGCCGGTATTAAGTCCACTTTATTTCCCACCACTATGATAGGACGTTCAGTGCCGATAATGTCCACAATACCAGGCCAAATTGAACACGGGAAATCTAGAAGATCCACCATAAGAACGATTAGAGATTTGACATGTTTAATAGATTGTAAAAGTCTCACATATTCTTCGGGTTGTACGGTCACATCTAATGCTATGTTGTATTCTTTGAGAAAATGACAGCGTTGGCACTCTAAAGTTTTCAGTTCGCTTTCAGTCCTTTGCTTGAATATTTCACTCGGTAAATATCCAGGTATAGCCGGATCACTACAGTGCAGCAACGCGCCGCATCCTCCACATTGCGTCCTGCTCACTCTCGCTGTAGGGTCAGGCGTCCCGTAATTATGGCTCCACTTGTTTTCAATATCCTCATCTAGCTGGCTGTCATCGAAATACTCATAGTTCGTCATCCAATTGTCGACTTCACTCGTTTTGTCTATTTCTTTACAATCAGGTGTTTCTTCTTTAATAACACTCGTGCCTGCGAAAGGAAGCTGAAATGCTTTTTCTGGCTCCTTGGTTGTTTCGGTATTTTCATTTTCCTTCAACAATCTGTCCTCAGATACGTAATACTTCAGCGCCACAGGCAGTGGAGGCAAGCTCTTCTGCTTATACTCATCCTGTAGCTTAGCTTTTGCTTGCTTTACGTTTCTTACGTAATATTTAAAATGTCCTAATTCTAGCTTGTCTTGTTCTAAATATGAATTGAATGTGATTTTATCTTTGTATTTCTCTAACAGTGTCTTGAATTCTTTTTCTTGCTTTTCATCTTCATTACCAGCTGATGTACGCACGTGGTAGAATCTTCGATTTAACAGGTGGCGTCTTCGGCATATTCTCGTGAATATGTGCAATAACATAGCGGTGTGCAGTAACCTAGAATCAAATCAAATATATATTTGTAATATATTGCAATTATGTAAGAAGGTAAGAGAAAACATGATGAACATTTAAGCTCAGTTTGGTACTCGACGAATCTTGCGTGTCCTCAACGAAAGTGTCATTTGCGGTGGGTATGGGATAGGGAGCACACGAAAGTGTCGCCCATAGATTTTTTGTGAGTGTTAAAAATCGGGTCTTTATTTTTATAGGTTGTAGGTACCGCCCAATGTTATTCATTGAAATCAGTAGGTATGGGTACCTACCTACTTGTCAATGAAAGATTAAAATAAATTTTTCAGAGTGCTTTTAAAAAGGCTTCTGGCGGTAGGAGGATAATTTTCAAAATCAAGTTCCCTGTAATAAGTAGATGATGATTACTAATCACACTAAGTAGAAAGATATACCTACCGTCAATGTAACTTACGCATTGAATTTAAGATTTTACCAGAGCTGGCGGCCTAGACAAGATTTAAAACGGTAATGAAACGATTTTTCAAAATTCGTCCAACTTTATGGAATGGCTGAGTTACATTGGTCCAGCAAAAGCGTGCCAGTAGGAGTAGAAGTACAGTTACGAATTAGTTTTTACGTTTGAGGCGAGAGCTATTGTAACGACGCCATTCCCGTGCTTTTGGTGGATCAATGTAAATCAGCCAGAATTGACATGACAGAAATGATCTTGTCAAGGACCACTGTACGGTACGGTAGGCCCAACTTGTATTTTCTTGCTTGTCGAAACTCTGTGTCCCCGTCGTTATTGACTGGGGGGAAGATGTTTAACGAGCGACAAGTTGTGATGCGGGAAAGATATACTAGCCGCCTGGGAAATGGACTCTCTGATCTTTCCTACGTAAACTTTACCCATGGGGGTGTGAGTTCGGTGAGGGTCGTAGTCAAATGCGCCAGCAGAACTTGCGGCCCTCGCCAACAACGGCGTGAAGGGAGAATCACTGGGTTTTTATTAGGTATTCCTTCCACCTTGCCCTCCCGTGCCCAGGTGGTATGCATTATCCCGGCGTGAAAAAAAAGGTGAGTTTTGTTTCGGCTGGATTGGAAGCACATTAGGGTTTTTCAAATTTGTATGGAAAAAATATGTCTTATTTTTTACAAGCTTTTATTTAAATTGCAATGTATGTATGTATGTAGGTACTATGTATGTTAGGGTCAAATCTTGCAAGTTACTTCCCGTTAACGGAATGGGGTGAAATTTGGACCACGTATGTAAACCCGATGACAATGCAATATATTATGGTATCTAAGAGCTGATCTGATGATAGAGTCGGAAGGTGGCGACAGGATCTCTGCTATTCTTAACGCAGATCCACTGTGTTAGGACTGTCTTGATAAGCAGATAAAGATTTTCCAAAAAAAAAACCTACCGCCGGCAACAAAACCTTAACCTAAAAATGAATTTTTCGACAGAAACTTATTGCAGACTTAGCTTACGCCCTAACTCTTTCTATTGTAAAAAAATAAAATGTGTAGTTTCAAGGTGAATGGATAATATTTATGCGCAAACATATCCCCTCCACTAGCCGCTCGCTCGGAGCTCTTTTTAAGTGTATCGACTCAGTCTGTACTTCTGTAGTTTCGACCTAAAGGCCAGTCTGTAGATAACTATTTTAATCTCTGGTTTTGATAGTAGGCATGTTGTCAAGGTAAGTATGTGGTCCTTAATAAAACTCCAAGTTTTCAACTTACTTGACTCGAGTCGCCATCTTGAATATTTAGATTCCAATTCTGTCAAATGTGATGTGAACTTGTGAGAGCGTTGCCATAGTAGTAACAATGCTGTTATTACTATGACAACGCTGCAGTTATTAAAGAACTGTTAGTTATTACCATAAAAACGCTTATTACAGAACTGTCTTCACGCTTTTGTTATGTACCTATTCTGACACCGATAACGGTATCAATATTAGCAATATTATGCAGTTAATTGAATTAACTACAAACTCAATATAATAATCAGATCGACTAGAGTAGTTGAAAACTTGAAATTACTATTTGTTTGAAGCAGGTCACCCTTATATCCTACACTGTTTTATCTCACGACGTGTAGTGTAGACGTCGTCTCTGTGTGCGTAAGCTGTCGTCGCTAAGCGTCGCCGGTCGGGTTAGTAGTGTGCGTGTCCACATGCTCATTATAACCACAGGTATAGGTATGGCACGGCCCAACCACATTCGTGAGATAAAACAACTGTATATCTATTCAATAAGTTTCAATAAAGAAAATGGATGAATATTATCTTGTCTAATTAGAAACCTAGACCTTTTTGAAAACATGGTCTTAACTCTTAACTTATAAAAGTGCTATTCAAAGGTACCTATAATATTTTGTTCTTCACCAAACACCCACTAAAGCATAAGTAGTATGTACCTACGTTTCGAGAAAATTCCTGTTACTCCTCGTGGATCCCGATACCTATTAAGTAAGGTTGTAAAAGCAACCTAGTCAAAAAAACTATGGGGTTTCTTTTGTCTTCGTTAATTTGTACTTTATGAAAATACCATAGACTTATTATAGATTTTTCTGTGATCTATAGGTTATAGAACTACTTTATTTTTTTCAAAACTTGAGCCCTGTAATATCGGCTATTTTCATAAATAACTTCAAAACTATTTATAGTAAAACTAGCTTTCCGCCCGCGACTTCGTCTGCGGAGAGTCAGAACTTCTGTTAAAATTACAGTTATAGTTTACATCACCATCAAAGGCTTTTTAAAAAAAAGTGTAGGATGTGAATTTTAAGTAAACGGTCCACATAAACAACTTTAATTTCATGGCTCTAACCTTTAAAACAACAAAATTGACATACAAAATAAATTCACTGCCTCTCTTTCATGATTACGTTTTTTTAATACGATTCTAAATAAATTTGCCATATTTCTATACAAACATTTAACCCACTTAATTTATTTATTTAGCAGAATATTTTCTGTATGTACTAATAGTAATTTGAATATTACATAATTTCGATACAAACTTTAAATTAAGTAGTCTTAGATCCCAAGTTTTTCCCTTTAGTTATTTTTTATTGATAATGGATTTGCTCTTAACTATTCCTTTATGGTGCAAATGTTTAAAAAACACTGAAGATTGCAATGTTTTAGATGCTATAATTCATGTAACTGGCTAAAAAAACAACTCCTATTCAAACTTTCACCCGCTTTTCACACTGTTCAGGGATTGTTTAAAAAAATGGTTATTTCCACATTTCTCACTTCAAAAGTTTCTACCAAACTTCTACCCCCCATTTAACTACCTTTGGGATAGTTTTTTCTAAATCGCCGAAAGTAAGACTTAACTTATTTTTGTTTATAAAAACAGTACCATAAATATACATTTCCACATTTTTTCCTTCAAAAATTATCATAATCCCTTAAAAACTTCTACTGCCAATTTATCCCTAAGTGTTTCCCAAATCGCCGAAAGCAATATTTTTAATTTTTAACTACAGTAGCCGTTACAACATTTTCCACGTTTCTCACTTCAAAAATATACCATACTTTTTTCTACCCCCCCCCCGTTTTACCTCCTAAGAGGTAGTTTTTGCTGAATCGAGCATTTCTACCAAGTTTCAAGTAAATCAGAACATAAAAGTATTCGTTCCTATAGAAACTTTGCAACCCCCCTTTCATCCCCCAAGGGGTTGAATTTTAGGTATCACGTAACTCATTATTTTCATTGCAGAGCAGGCATTTCTACCAAGTTTAAAGTAAATTTAAGCATACCATTTTTTTTTCCTAAACAAACTTTGCAACCCCCTTTCATCCCTCTGAGGGGTGACTTTTAGTAATCGCTGCATCATCGCCGCTCATTATTTGCATTTAAGAGTATTTCTACCAAGTTTCAAGTAAATTTGATTATAAAAATATTTTATCTATACACAATTTGCAACCACCTTTTATCCCTCTAGGGGTGAATTTTAATAATCAGTGAAATACATGTCTCATTATTTGCATTTAAGAGTATTCTTACCAAGTTTTAAGTAAATTTGATCATAAAAATATTTTATCTATACACACTTTGCAACCCCCTTTCATCCCTCTAGGGGTTGAATTTTAGTAATCGCTGGAATACGTGTCTCATTATTTGCATTGATGAGCATTTCTACCAATTTTCAAGTAAATTTGACCATAAAAGTATTTTTTCCCATACAAACTTTGCAATCCCCTTTCATCCCTCTAGGGGTTGAATTTTTGTAATCGATAAAATACTTGTCTCATTATTTGCATTGCAGAGCATTTGTACCAAGTTTTAAGTAAATTTGATCATAAAAATATTTTATCTGTAAACACTTTGCACCCTCCTTTCATCCCTCTAGGGGATGAATTTTAGTAATCGCCGAAATACGTGTCTCATTATTTGCATTTAAGAGTATTCCTACCAAGTTTCAAGTAAATTTGATTATAAAAATATTTTATCTATACACACTTTGCAACCCCCTTTCATCCCTCTAGGGGTTGAATTTTAGTACTCGCTGAAATACGTGTCTCATTATTTGCATTTAAGATAATTCCTACCATGTTTCAAGTAAATTTGATCATAAAAATATTTTATCTATACACACTTTGCAACCCCCTTTCATCCCTCTAGGGGTCGAATTTTAGTAATCGCTGAAATACGTATCTAATTTTTTGCATTGAAGAGCTTTTCTACCAAGTTTCAAGTAAATTTGACCATAAAAGTATTTTTTCCCATACAAACTTTGCAACCCCCTTTCATCCCTCTAGGGGTTGCATTTTAGTAATCGCTTAAATACGTGTCTCATTATTTGCATTGAAGAGCATTTCTACCAAGTTTCAAGTAAATTGGACCATAAAAATGTTTTTTCCCATACAAACTTTGCAACCCCCTTTCATACCTTTAGGGGTTGAATTTCGAAAAATCCCTTCTTAAACGACGCCTCCATTACAAAATCAACTTCTCCTCAAAATTTCAAATTTGTATCTTTAGCGGTTTAGGCTGGGCGTTGATATGTCACCCGGGACATTGCCTTTTATATATATAGATAGATAGATAAAATAAAAATTGAGATTCTCACAATAAGCCCTTTATTTGATACGACACACGATAGTTAGCAATATATTTATCATTTTCTAATTTACCCCTGAAACTAGCCCATTTGCCTTACACGTCGTCGTCGTCGTGCGTCGTCCGTTTTTATGTTACCGACTTACATAGGTATGTTTAGGTACCAAATTTCAACTCAATTGGTCCAGTAGTTTCCTAGTAAATTACTTGTGACAAGTGGACAGACAGACACGCGAGTGATTCTATAAGGGTTTATTTTTTCTTTTTGAGGTACGGAACCCTAAAAACAATCAGTTCATTCAGTGCATGCAACACAGGCACTATAAATGCTGCCCAAATACTAAAAAAACTGAACGATTACTAATTACAATGATCCGCAGGGATACATAAAAAAACGAATAATTAATTTATTGAACTGTACTTTCATGTTACTCTATGTTTTACATTCTAAAAAAATTCACACAAAACTAAGGAACAAGGCTTTTTAATGGACATGGTTCGTAGCTAAAATTAGCCTCAAAAGATACACAGCAAGAGGGGAAAGATAGCTCTTACTTAAGACAGGCACTGGCAGCCTCTGCTTGCCTACGTAAAGCGCGGTCAACAATTTCCATATGCACTATAAAACTAAGCAAACACAATCTCAAATACCTGCAACTTAAAACTGTCTCACTGTCCAGCAGATATTTTTTTCTACGTAAATTATAAAGTAAACTGTCACATATTGTCATAAGATATTCAGCGGTTTGTACAGTCCCAATTCAACATGCGCCTTATTTCATTACTGAAACACAATAATAGGCTATTTGACAAAAAAAAGCTGGCATTCGATTCAGTTTTTTGTAACAATCAAATGTATTTAGGACAAACTACAAAAGTCAGACATGGGAGTCAAAGTCCGACAACCCTAGTAAGCATTGAAAACACCCCATACAAATTGATACTGAACTATGATGTCACAAATCCGTAAAAACTATTAAATTTATGGTAAAATCAAGTATTTGTAATTTTGGTCGTGACAAACTGCGTTTAAGTAAGTACATAGTTGCTTACAAATTTTGCGAAATGTTGACATCTCATAACCACGTAACACATTGACCGAAGTATACTCGTAGCTGGCAGTTGTGTTAAATCGTTTTGATATTTTTTGTTTGTTTTCATTAATCTCCAGTTTCTTTATCCATATTACTAGATTATATAGTGTTCAACATGAGTCAACATTCTTCTTGTTACATTGTTTAATCATAAGGAACTCAACATAACCACAAGATAACCAAAACTTGAACATTTATAGAAACATTGAATACAGAAACAGTCTTAGAAATCCATCTTGGGCCTCTTACGTCCAACATCATCATCATCTAAATCCATATGTTCTTCTCTGGCAGGTCTCTCATCAGCTTCAAGTACCTTCAGCCGGACACCGCATACAGTGGCACCATTCAACGTCTTAATGGCATCATCTGCTGCCCTAATAGATGCATACTTGGCAAATCCAAATGTTTTGTTTGGAAATGTTGAAACATCTACCAAGTCTCCGAAACGACTGAAAACATCTCTCAATGCCCCTAATGGTGGGGGATTTGGCTTGCACACAATAAAGCATCTTTTTGCTACTCGGCTGTTAAAATCCAGCATTGGTTGTTTTGGGGGCAAAGTTACATTACACAAGTAGTCCTCCGAGTCAACTTTTGGTCCATCATTCTGATCAATTTTAGAAGTAGTTGCTTGTGTGATTAGTGTTGATGCTTGAGCTATTGCTTCTGCTAGTTGCATCAAGTCAGGCCTACCACCATCCAGAGACTTCTTAAAGTTATTCATCATATTTGTTAAGTCATTGGCCACTTTGTTCAACTGATTCTCAGGTTTAACAGATATCACTTCACCTGAAGGGAACTCGTAGTTATTTAATCTTTCAACAGCAAATGCTGCAGCTGATTCATTGCTGTATGTTACTAGTGCTTTGCAGAACCCATTGTAAGTGTCAATGGAGTATTGAAACTTTTGCATTCCTGGGACAATATTGAAAAGCTTTTCTACATGCTGCTGTGCAACTTGAGGACTGCAAGTCATATTTAGTGTAGTGTAGCCTTCAGGTTGTGTTTTGATCAAAGAACCTACATTATTCATATTATGATTGTAGCTTGGTAGGTTCTGTTTAAAACCTAACTTATGCTGCATTTGATGGTTATACCCATTGCTACCAAAAGAATCATTTAAATGCATGTCTCCATGTGAATCCAAGCTACTTCTACTTCTTTTCAATTCTTCTTTAGGTGTTGCAAACATGGGTCTATACTGGCGGTCACATTCCTCATAAGCCTTGGCAGCATCCATGAATGATTTGTACTGAACATAAGCAAAACCTTTACTCTCTTCTGTCACTTTGTGTCTTTGAATACGAACAGAATCTACACGGCCGAATTCAGAAAAATGAGTACGAATATCACTCTCTGTTGCCTGCTTAGGCACTTTAATAAAGAGACGTTTGTATCTCTCTTCATTGTTGAAAGTAGATTCACTTTTGCTGCTGTTGGCAACCATAACTTTGATGGGCTTAGAGTAGTTTTCAACTGTTTTCAAGTGGAGCTCTTGAATGGCCTCGGCAGCTGAAGATGTCTTGGAATATTTGATGTAAGCTACGCCTTTAGATTCTCCAGAATTTCGGTCTCTGGGTATATACAAGTCCTCAATAACACCGAACTTTTCAAAATGGGGCCTCAACTCTTCCTCGCGGAAGTGTTTGCCGCAAACAACAAATATCCGGGAATGCGGAGGATCATCCCTCCGTTCATCGTTTCGCGTATGGTTGGAGTAACTCATTGTTTACGTCTTGTCGGAGGTCAACACTCAACGGTCAAGTAGTGGTCATTCAATAATCCGTCTGGGTCAAGCTGAAATGAACAGTTAGGTCTATGAGTCGTCGAGATTTGGGTTAGGATAGCGTCAGTATAGAATAGAATGGAATAAGTACCAACCTTGTTTTCAGACGTTCATGAACGGTAGTTTTGGAATAGTATGTTTTAGAGAAAACTTATCGTAGTTTCATACAATTTCATATAGTAATACGATAGGATTTGCGTCGCAATGGTTTGGTTGCAAACAGACACCAGCAAAGCAAACGTTTACGTTTCGTTCATTTCAGACATTTTTTTTATTTTGACAGGTGATGGGATCGTGGGAAATTGGAAAGGTGCTTCCAGATATAAGAAAAAACGCTGTTTTATACGAAGATTAGGTTTAGATACCCATTCAAATCGTAGATTTTTCAAAATAAGTTTAAAGGAAGTAGCATCTACTCATTTTAAAGAAGTATAATAAATATATCACTACAATATTTATTTTTATGACAGCTCGAACAGATCCCATCACAAATAAAAAAAGTATCCTGTCTGTCAATATCACAGATTACAGGGGTACTGTCAATATCTCGCTCACAGTTTATAGAGGTTATGTGATAATTTCGTAATTATCACGAGATGCTAGCTATGTAGGCGATTTAATAAAATACCATACACACCTTCGCCAATCAATCGGAGCTCGTAGTACCGCTGTTCAATAGTATTCAGATCAAAATGTTTGTGGATACACAGCTTGTTGACTGTTCTGAAAACTGATCCGATGTCGTCTCATAGATTAAGGCTTATTTTTCGTGATTTGAGGGTGACTAGGCTGTGGAATGCGTGGTTTAGGACGCATTTAGTGAGTTCGGTTGTGAAGCGATGTCGGCGGGATCGTGGGGTGCGGGATATGCTGGCCGTTTTCAGGCATAGTCTTTTTCGTCCTAGTCGAACTTTCCTTCTCTCTGCCACCGCCGCGTACAAGAGCAACTCCGATGACACTATCACACCGGGGCCCTGCAGAGTGGACATCTCCGATGAGGAGCTAGAAGTGGGTTTTGATCCTATTATTTATATAATAATCCTAGTGGAATGTTTGCAATGTTTACTAAATATTGGATGGCCATTGAATTATATAGATTCGTATAAATGTTGATTAGTTGAATCAGTCATAAAGTATCTAGACATATTTTTGAATACTTTTTGCATTTTAGGGACTTTATAAACTAAAAACTCAGGATATGCAATTTTTTACATGTTTGATATGGAAAGTTTTTATTACTAAAGAACATTATAATAACTTGTTTGTGATGCATATAGTATGGTGAGGTGGTTGTTAGTATTAATTATTATAGGTATAATTGTTTTGTTTACATTGTTTCATATTTTGCTGCCAGGTGCATTCCAAACATTAGCTCCTTATTGGGTATGAATATTTTAGCAAAATAGTTATATAATTAAAAATTTACAATAAAACCATGCAATGGACAAGCAATTGGAGTTTATCATTGGATAGTTGATTGAATTAATTGTCATTGGTAGATCAACGTGGAACAGAAGTTGTTCCACCATAAGTATATGTTTGCTTATCATTGAACAACTGAACTCTCTGATGTACGAGTATTTAACACATTTTTTACAGTTAGAGTAGGAAATCATTTTTACAAACTTTTATTGAGCTTCAATTACTTTTTTGCATGTCATTTGCTATGATTGTAATTGTAACTTGTAGCTTCGTGAAACGGGCTGCAATTATCCAATATCATTCGAAACAAGTCGCGAAAAACTACTGCTAGCCATGGTGTATTTATGATATACAAATTGAATCCAACATTATTTGGTTACTGCTGGACATAGCAGACATAAACCTCTAAGGGTGAAGCCAGACAAGTGTAATTTTTTGAGTTGTAAGTCTAGTTGATTTTGCGTCGCCGTCTGAACAGGACTTTTGTATGAAACCTAATGCATCAAAAATTACGCGAGTCACAACTCAAAAAATTACGCTCGTTTAGTTTTCCCCCTAATATGGTTCGCCACCTGGCTTGTTCCTGGGGCTTACACATAGCTCCTGTTCCTTTCCAGGCTCTGGTGGATGACCTGGACGGGGTCGACGAGCTGTCCCGCAAGACCCTGTTCTGCGAGGGCTGCAACCGCCGGGTCATCATCGACAAGCAGCAACCCGGCGTGCTGTACTGTGCGTGAGTATCAGTGTATCACGCTGTGGATTTGATTGTATAGTTTGTGTTTGTGTTCCCGCAAATCCCAAGCTTTATAACACACTTTTTTATCCTATACACAATAGAATACAATGTATTTGTTTAAGACTACGCCGAGCGTACGCCAAGCAAACTTCACCCGACATTGAAGACTGCACCGAGCAAACGTCGAGCGTCCAGTGGCGCCCTCATCACTATTATTGTGTTTTCTAATAAAATAAAGTATTTTCTTGAAATCGGACGGTGCATTTTTGTACTACAAATGAAAACACAACTTATAGGACATATGACCTAGTTTAATAACAATTGACCTTTTTGTTATCAACTTAACGGAAAAAAGTGGCCACCTTTTCCCGTTAAGCTGACTACTCAAAGGGTAATTGTTATCAAAGTTTGTTACGTATCCCATAAATTGTGTTTTTACTTGCGCTACAAAAAAGCATCGTTCGATTGCAAGGAAATTCTTTAGTTAATTAGAAAACACAATAATAGTGATGAGGGCGCCACTGGACGCTCGACGTTTGCTCGGTGCAGTCTTAAATGTCGGGTTAAGTTTGCTTTTTGTTTATGACTTGTTTATAATGTTAGTTAGTACGTTGCAGTTGCCCCGACACAAAGCTGCCGCCGGGCGCCTCCGAGGATGGCTGGGCGCCCTACATGGAGGCCGAGGACGTCATCATATGGCGCAAGGAGTACAAGCCCGGAGGCCTGTTCGCTTACAAAGGTTAACAGCAATGTCAGAAACAAAACAATTTGTTGCTTTTTGTGTGAAAAAAATGTTTTATTTGCATCTTAGTTACGTGTAGTGAGTCAAGTGACCCTTTTTTGCATTCAAATCCCACAATGGAGTCGAGCGGATGGATTCTAGATGTATAAAGTCCGCTCGACTCCATCGATGGATATCAATGCACAAAAGGTTTACTCGATGGATGGTATGCAGTGACTGAGAATGAGTGACGGCTATTTTCTGTTTATCGCCAGTTGCTTGAGATCTTGATACGACAGAACTCTTCCAATTGTTACAGTGTACGGGCGCTATAAAGACCTGATGGCGATAGACTTGGCCACTATACAGCTGGACGGCACGTACCGCATGTCGTGGGACGACGCGGTCGCCGCACTGGCCGTGATCGAGCGAGCGGCCAACGGCATCCGCTCGCAGTCCGTCATGCACTGGGAAGTGCTGTGGCCGGTGAGTGACAGTGTGCTATGCTAGTACTGACACTCAGCTGACGACGCTAACCGTGGTCGCGCGAGCGGCCAACGGCGTCCGCTCGCAGTCCGTCATGCACTGGGAAGTGCTGTGGCAGGTGAGTGACAGTGTGCTCTGCTAGCACTGACACAAAGCTGACGACGTTAGCTGTGGTCGAACGAGCAGCCGATGGTATCCGCTCGCATTCCGTCATGCACTGGGAAGTGCTGTGGCCGGTGAGTGGTAGTGTGCTCTGCTAGCACTGGTACACAGCTGACGACGCTAGCCGTGATCGAGCGAGCGGCCAACGGCATCCGCTCGCAGTCGGTCATGCACTGGCAAGTGCTGTGGCCGGAGAGTGACAGTGTGTTCTGCTAGCACTGACACACAGCTGACGACGCTAGCCGTGATCGAGCAAGCGGCCAACGGCATCCGCTCGCAGTCCGTCATGCACTGGAAAGTGCTGTGGCCGGTGAGTGACAGTGTGTTCTGCTAGCACTGACACACAGCTCACGACGGTAGCCGTGGTCGAGCGAGCGGCCAACAGCATCCGCTCGCAGTCCGTCATGCACTGGTAAGTGCTGTGGCTGGTGAGTGACAGTGTGTTCTGCTAGCACTGATACACAGCTGACGACGCTAGCCTTGATCGAGCAAACGGCCAACGGCATCAGCTCGCAGTCCGTCATGCACTGGGAAGTGCTGTGGCCGGTAACTGAGTGACAGCGTGTGTGTATTTCGACAGAGAGTTCACTAAGTCGAGCGAGCTTGTATCAATCAACGTGCATTATTGGCCAAAAGGAAACTCGTCGCTAAATGACCACTTTGTTTTTTTCATGTCTATCTTACAATTAGCAATATCGACAGAGCTCCGCATGGCGGGGCTTTTATCCTTGGGCAATTTGCCCTTCGGGTATTTGCATTTACCTAACCAACCTAATCTACCTAGTAACGTAAACGAAGTGGTCATTTTGCAACTCGGACTTTTTGAGATGTAGTCGCAAAGCGATTTGGTCAATAAGAGATCTAAATATATAAAACGATTGTATATTTGTAATTGCAGCGTTTCTTCTCGAACCGCGACTACGTGTACATCCGGCGGCACAAGCAGTTCTCCGTGCGCACGCGCTGCCTGGCGTACAAGCAGGCCATCTTCGACCCGGACGAGCCGCGGCCGTGCGGGCGCGAGCGGCCCAGCGTGCACTCCCACGCCAAGCGGAAAGCCATCGAGAACGAGCGCAAGGAGGCCAGGGAGAAGGCGGCTGGGGAAGAGAAGCTCAACAAGGTCAGCCATTTTCATCGAGCAATACGGCAGGGAGTAGGCATTCGCACCATTTCCCCTCTGTCAAAGTACAAGCCCAAGCGGGCATGCGCATCTAATAAAACTAGTTGTCCCTCGGATTGTCAACTAGGAAACCCTTCTTTCATTTTTAACTTTCATCTTAAACGTTGATTTTTGATTCAATCGTTGAGTACTTATAATTTCTTACATACATACATTAAATCACGCCTGTTTCCCAGAGGGGTAGGCAGAGACCACTTCTTTCCACCTGCTACGATCTTGACAAATCTCTTTCGCTTCTTCCACATTCATACATCGAGTCATGCACGCACGTCGGTTTCGGGTACTTAATTTCTTAACCCTGGTAAATCATATTTTTAAATAAATGTGTTCCTCTCTATCGAGAATGACCTTCGGACATACAGGCCGCTGACACACAGATAAATAAAAAGCGGAGGCTTTGTAATAGCACCCTTGGCACCGTTTCTTATACATTTATCCCTGTCTCTCTGCAGGTGTACGTGATAGTGTCCCGCTCGTGCACGCACCCCTCGGTCCCGGAGACGAGCAGCGTGGTGCGGGTGCACGAGTACTGGAGCAACATGGTCATACGCAGCCTCGACGGCGCCGACAAGGTGAGAGGCGAACCCTACACGCAAGATCCATATTGTGATCCGTCAATATGTCTGTCGGATTACGATATTTACTGACGTGTAGGGTAGTGTATTGACGGATCACAATATCACAATATTTATAGCTGGATTTCTGGAAATCCTGGTGATCTGATCCCAGATCCTGGGTCGTGATATTTATCTTGCGTTTAGTGTCGCGCGTCAACATTTAATTTTCCTCCGTCTAGGGTCCATCACGTCTGCCTCGTACAAAGATCGCTTCAGTACTGACGCGATCCGTATTGATGGTGTAGGGTGCGCTGTGATCCGGCGCAAGATAGATAAGTAAATATCATGATAATTATCACAATATTTATTGACGTGTAGGGTTCCCCAGAGGCTTACATGAAAACAAAAAGAGGAAGATATGTGACCGGGCGCGCCGGATTGAGCACCTTAATACTGCCATCCTTAGAAAAAATCTCGTAGAACTGCGTATGTATAAGTGACCTTATATCTTTAGATCGAGGGTTAATGCTTTGACTATCAAATTGCGTATGCGTCCTTTTTATTTACATACATACATACATACATTAAATCACGCCTGTTTCCCAGAGGGGTAGGCAGAGACCACTTCTTTCCACCTGCTACGATCTTGACAGATCTCTTTCGCTTCTTCCACATTCATACATCGAGTCATGCACGCACGTCGGTTTCGGGTACTTAAAATTCGGCCCTTTTCCAGTATTTCTCCGATTTGATTCGAAAAAGTACGCCTAGGGCGGCCCCTTCCCTTTTATTTACAAGGGCAGAATATAGGTGCTGAGCACCTAATCTGAGTCAGTTGTTGGGCCGCCACCGATCAGTCAAGACAGTGCGATCGAAAGTGAAGTACAGCTAAAATCATGCCGTGTTGCGAGTTTTTGAAGTGCTTTAATAGTTTAAAACATAAAAATAAATCGCATGGAATAACATTTCATTCGTAAGTAGAAATAATCATAAAGAAATACTATTTGTGACGTTATCTATGAAAAGAAGCCTTATTGTCGATGGCGCTTCCGCCATTATTAAAGATTCTCCGATATAAATACAACGTCGCGTGACGCAGTGCGGCGTTGGCGTTCCATGATGGCGTGTTGTTTTTATGATAGTTTGAGTATTGGCGACAACAGGTCTGATACTAAGCGAAGTTAATGCCACTTCCACTGTTTTTTCTATTCCGTGGGATAAGCTCAGTTCAAAAAGTAAAGACTACCGTTCGGTACCAGCTGGGCACGGAGTTCGTGCTGACGTACTACGACGAGCCGTCGGTGGGCGGCATGCCGAGCGGCGTGTCGGCGTGGGCCACGTCGCGCGCCGCGCCCGTGTTCCTCGCCAAGATGCGCCGCGCCGCCGCCGTCTACTCCTCCTGGCGCCACGCGCACCCCATGGTCAGTGCCGCTCGGACACTAGGGAATGCAAATAACCGGTTATAACCGATTTTAGTCGGTTATTTTCATACAAAAACGGTTAATAACCGGTTAAATTGCATTCCCTATCGGACACCTATCACCCGTCACCATACATCGCCATTACAATACAATACAATACAATACAAAACACTATTGAAACACCACATACACCAAGTAACAGATATACAGGAAAAGTCATTCAGTCATATTTAACAATAAAAATAAGGATAGTCTTTATTGTATTATTAAATACTTCTGACAATGAAGTATAACAATTAGAATGTCAATTTTATTCACCAAACGCCCTTTCCCGGTGCCGCCATTTTGCCATATTGCAAAACAGCCGGACCAATTAATTTTATTGACCTATTCTTAATTATTATTTCTTTTCTCGTCTTACACTAATTACAATGTTTTTCGTATTTTTATATGTTTAAATTGTTTTAAAACTAGTTTTTGACAAGTATAATATAAATGAGACGTCAGTTGTCCACTAAACACTGTCACTGATATTGTTTATGCGCGTAACCATGGTAATAACAATGCTATAATAATTATAAAACTGTTATTATTATGTCAACGTTTATTATAGAACTGTTTATACGCTTTGGTTACGCTATAAGTGGTATTCTGATACAGTTAACGATATCAATATAAGCGGTTTATAGTACGCGAGTAGAAATAATAACTAATGTAGTTGGTGTGTGATTTTAGAGTTTTCCTGAATTCGAGCCGTTCGGGGCTGACGGCGGGACCAAGGCGGACGAGAAAAAGGAGGAGAAAAAGCCAGAGAAAAAGGAAGACACAGTTGTTTTGAAGCCGAAAAAGGTAAAATACGCTTTTAGTCGCGTAGCCAGAGAATAAATACTTATGAGAATACTAAAAATAAGAAGTAAAAATAAGAATAGGGTCTAATTAGGATTCGATAAACATTTTAAAGTTTAATTCTTTATACATTACGTAACACGCAATATTACTAAATACCTAAATCAAACTTTCTATATTTTTTTTAATAAGTCACTATGCACTTTGTCTTTCACTACAAAGAGCGTAGGTGGCCTAGTGGCTCAGGGGGTCGACTCGTGATCGTAAGGTACCGAGTTCGAACCCCAGCGGTCACCATGTACCAATGAGTTTTTCTAACTTAAGTGCATTACCCGACGCTCTTAAGGTGAAGGAAAATCGTGAGGAAACCTGCACATTAGAACAGCTGAGTGTGTAAGAGGGCAATTGCACAAAAGATCGAGGGTCGAAGTGTAAAGGGCCCATCTGTATGATAAGTAATGATCGGCGACCGGTAGCATTTTATGTCACTTTAACGTCAAACGTAATGACTAATATGGATAAGTCTGTGTGTTGTTAAAAATAAAACCATAATTATATAGTTAAAAACTCAGTGAATTTAATTTGTTATAGTAAATTTTCATATGGATTCTTTTTAACATTGAGGATCCATTAAAGAGAATGACCTTTCTACATCAATAGATGTGATAAGATCTGAGAGGTGCGTAGTCGTAAACCGATATTTCATCGTTTAAAACATGTCAACCTCCTCGACAGTAAAACTGCATACATTTTTAAAACAAAAATTGTGCACAAAATTTTAATAGAATCATATCCATGTTATACTTTCGTCGAAAAATTGCTACCGGTCGCCGATCATTAATGATAAGATAAGATAAGATCGAAAAAAAGAGCGGGAAACTTGTTCCAAAGCGGTCGTGGTTTTTCTATCTAATATTTTAAAATTAAATATTATTGAAAGGATTGGTGTTATATAGTAGAAACTTTTGTATTTATAGTAGATTTAGTTGTATATTTTAATAGTAGTGTATATTTTGCTGTAAATATTGGGTAAGTTTATTTAATTTTTACTATGGGCGATTCGCCCGACCCCGGTGGGGGACCTGGTCCTCCAGCCACTAGTAGTGTTGATGAATGTAAACAAGTAACACCTCTAGAGGTTTTAATTAATGTCCTTGAATCATCAATGGACACTGACACAGACAACACGGATTGGACTATGAAACGCAAACGCGCGGCTCCCCGCTCGGTTTGTGGTTCATGTAATAAGAGAAAGAGGAAGGACGGAAAAGGGCTAAAAGATAGGGATTGCCATTGCAATGTTTCAATTAAGGAGTCTCATGAATCTGTTTCGGTCCCCTCGTCTCGCAAGACGCAGGTGCCGGTGCTTGTTGATGGTACTAGCCAAGGTTCTAACGATAAGGAAATAACCCGCGTACCTGTAGGCCGAGCTCAGTATCAGCCTTCAGATGCATCGCCGTATGTTGTGCATATACAAAGGGAAACATTAAGCACTAATGACGGTACAACCCTTCATCCAGTAACGTTTGGAAGATTCATGAAGCGAAACGATATTAGGGGTATTGTGAATGGTAGCCTTAAACGTATTGGCCGCAATCGGCTTAGTTTAGCGTTTACGAATTTCCTAGATGCCAATGCATTTTTATCAAATGTTAATTTACAAAAAGAGAATTATAAAGCATTCATCCCAACTTGCAATGTAACTCGTATGGGGGTTATTAAGGGGGTACCTACAGACTGGTCAGACGAAGAAGTTTTGGCCAGTATCAACGTTCCAATCGGATGTGGGCCAATAATTAAAATGAGGCGGCTAAAAAGAAAAGTTTTTATTAACAATGCTGTTCAATTTGAAAATATAGGCACAATTGTTGTGACTTTTGATGGACAAGTATTACCTACACGCGTGTACATGTGTTATACGGCATTGCCGGTTGAATTGTACATATTTCCTACGGTGCAATGCTATAACTGCTGCAGGTATGGACATGTAAAAAACCAATGTCGATCAACACCAAGGTGTTTTAAATGCGGTCAAGGCCATTCGGGTGATGGCTGTAATGTCGAGGAGGAGGATTACTGGTGCATTTTATGCAAAGGTTGTCATCAGGCCAACAGTAAAAAATGTTTGGAGTTTGGTAGACAAAAGGCAATAAAAGAAACAATGAGCAAAAGCTGCATTTCGTATATGGAGGCAGTTAAATTACATCCACCTGTGTCAAGCTTGTCATACGCAGATGCCTTACTCCAAACACCATCACCCTCACAGTTGCACATTACAGCTACTCATCCTTCACAACCTACATATCCCACATCATCATTAAGTTCAACACCTCATACATCTTCATACAAAAAAACAGTGTTTTTAAAGCCCAGATCACCACCTAAGTTCTCTAAAGGGTATGATCGCTTTGCCCACGCAGAAATAGTAAGGGACCCTTCTCTTCCTTCAACAAAACATAGTATCCAAAGAAAATATAATACAGATGAAAACGAAATTAAAATTGAAGACATTATCAAAGCTCTTATACAGTTATTATCACAGTCCAATACCATTTCACCGTCCAACGTTGCAGCAGTGATAGATGCACTTTATCAACTTTCAAATAATAGTAACGATGGCCAACAAAGCCAAAGCAATTCAATGGAACTGTCTCAGCATAAATAGTAAAAAACATGAATTAATACATATTATAAATAAAAATGATCCTTTTCTAATCTGTCTCCAGGAGACATGGTTGAAAAAGGAATCCATTTTTAAAATTCCTGGCTATTCCTGTTTCAGGGAAGACAGGAATGATGGGTATGGTGGAGTTGCCATACTCATAAAAAAATCCTTTACATCAACCCCCTTGTCTCTACCTTCTCACAGCAGTGAATTATCTGTCATTGCTGTGGTTGTAAATAAAATATGTTATGTCTCTTTATATTTTGCTCGTCCAAGTAATGATATTTTTAGTGAAATTGACCAACTTTTTAGTTTTCTTCCAAAACCATTTATTTGTTTAGGAGATTTTAACTCTCATCATCAGCTTTGGGGTTGTTCTACTACTAATTATTATGGTGAACAATTATTAGAACTATTTAACAATCATAATTTATTTATTCTTAACACTGGTATGCCAACACGCCTTGCACGAACACCTAGTGCTCTAGACTTGTCTGTTTGTACTCCAGATCTTGCATCTTCTCTCTCTTGGAGTCCTATGAACTCTACGTACGGTAGTGACCATTTCCCTCTGCTTATTACTTTCCCTTTTAAAAAACCTTCAAAACAGTTGAGGCATCCGCGTCTGAAATATAAATTAGCAAATGTCAATTGGGTTACATATAGGAGTAAGGTACAACTGAAAGTGCAGGATTTGCCTGAAGTAACAGACGACAATGTATCAGAGTGTTGTGAATTATTAGCTCATATTATGGTAGAAGTAGCAAATGAAATTTTTCCATTAAAAAACTGTGGCCCTGGGGTAATACCAACTTCACCATGGTGGGATGAAGAATGTACTGTTGCCATAAAACAACGGAAACAGGCAGAGAAACAGTACTGTTTAAACATGTCAGATGACAACTTTGAAAATTACCTTCAAGTAGCTAAGACCACAAAAGAGCTCCTCCAGAAAAAGAAATTTGAAGGATGGCGCAGTTTCTGTCTATCACTTTGTCCTAATGTTAATGCTTCCATTGTATGGGAAAATATAAGAAAGTTTAGATCTGCTTTCAACGATACTCAACAAAGTAAAATCTCTAGTGTTCTGGCAGAACAAATTATGGATCGTTTAGCCCCTCCATCCGCACCAGAGGAATTTGTAGTAAAATCCTCAGTTCTGGCATCTGAAATAAACGATAACCACAATGAAATGGACCTAAACTCACCGTTTACAATGTGCGAGTTAAAAGGTGTACTTTTATCCGTTAAAGACTCTGCGCCGGGTGAGGATGGTATTCCATATTCGTTTCTGTCAAAGCTTGATATTAATGGTCTTAATTATTACCTTTCTTTAATTAATAAAGTTATGCTCACGGGATATGTACCCAGATCCTGGAGAACACAAACTTTGATCTTGTTATTGAAGCCAAATAGACTTAGTTCTGACCCATCCTCTTATAGACCAATAGCTTTAGCGTCTGTAATGTCTAAAATAGCTGAACATCTCGTTAAAAACCGCTTAGAATGGTTCCTTGAACATAATAATTTATTATCAGGCACCCAGTTTGGTTTCCGTAAAGGTAAATGCACATTTGACAGCCTTGGTCTTTTTACCACAGATATTCGACTGGCTTTTTCTAAAAGTGAGTCTTTGGTAGCTGCCTTTTTAGACATTAATGCGGCATATGATAATGTAAATATTTTTATTCTCAACAAGAAATTGCAACAGCTTAAGGTCCCCAGTTTGTTGGTTAATTTTATTGTAAATGTTTTACGCGAACGATATATCAAATATAGTCTAGAGCCTAGTGGTAAATCTTTTATTTGTAGAACTGTCTGGAAAGGCTTGCCACAAGGCTCGGTCTTAAGCCCTCTTTTGTACAATGTATATACATATGACTTAGAACCTTTTGTAAATATATATGCCTCTGTCCTTCAATATGCCGATGATTTACTCCTTTATGTCCCAGGGCGGTGCATAGATGACATTGCCGAGTCATTATCCACAGCAATGACAGCTCTTAAGACTTGGCTAGATATAAATGGGCTTGATTTGTCTCCATCAAAAAGTTCTGTTGTTTTGTTTTCCAGAAAACGGAGTACGCCAACAGTTAATGTTGTTTATAGTGATTCGGTTTTGCCAGTCAAAAATCAGGTCAAATTTCTTGGGGTGATATTGGATTCCAAACTTACTGGTCAACCTCATTTTGAGCATGTTTTCATAAGGTGTGAACGTAATTTAAATATTTTGAGATGTATTTCCGGCGTCTGGTGGGGTGCTCATCCCTTTACAATGAGACTTCTTTATAATGCCCTGATAAGGAGTGTCATAGATTACGGGATGTTCCTGTTATATCCGGGTAATGTAGCTGCAGCCAAAAAGATTGATGGCGTTCAGTCCAAAGCGCTCAGGCTCATCACTGGCGCGATGAAATCTAGTCCAATCAACTGTCTTCAAGTGGAATGCTGTGAACCGCCTTTATTCTTAAGGCAACAGTATTTAAGTGACAGATTTATTTTCCGGAATATACAGTTAAAAAGTAATCCACTGCTTTCGAAAATAAGAAGACTTGCTGATGAAGTTGATTCTTCTAGATATTGGGCTCATAAAGATGCACCATGCCTAGTCAAAAGTTTAAAAAAATATTTGAGCCTAGATTCACCTACACATCAAAGTTCTTTGTTACCTCTTTATCAATACAGTTATAATACTTTAATTTTAGAACCGGACATAAACCTTAATATAGGAATATCTAAAACTGATTGTCATCAAAATGTAACATTTAATAATATCGTTGACAACGAATGGTCTGATTGGCATCACATTTTTACGGATGCTTCTAAACAATCTGACTCTAGTTGTGTAGGCGTTGGGGTCTACCATTCACAATTTCCAATTATTCAAAAGATCAAGTTCCCTCCAGAGTCTTCTGTTTACACAGGAGAATGCTATGGACTTTTTAAAGCTATTCAATATGTTCTTCTCATGAAGATCCCAAAAGCTGTAATTTTTTGCGACTCTCTCAGTTCCCTTCAATCCTTAGCAAAGTTTCCCTTCAGGACTCATAAGCAAGCTCAAATAATTTTTGATATCAGAGATTGTTTACACCAATGTGCGTTGAGGGGTTGTAGCGTTGTTTTTGCGTGGATCCCGAGCCATGTGGGTATTTCGGGTAACGAGAAAGCTGACCAGCTAGCGAATGAAGCTGTGCGCGACGGTGATATCTTTCCTTACATAAACTATAGTCATGATTTGGCTAATTTGCCCAAGTTACACCTTTTTGAAGCGTGGAATCGACTTTGGGTCAATAGCACCAAAGGTAAATATTACCGACTGGTGCAAGAGTCCATTCCACGTAAACCGTGGTTTAGTAAAATGCATTTTTCTAAAAAATCTACTTCAATTCTATGCAGATTACGTCTGGGTCATGTTTGCACCCCAGCGCATTTATATAAGTTTGGTATTGTCGCTGAACCTTTGTGTTCTTGCGGGAATTTTGGGGATGTGAACCATGTTTTTTTCTCCTGTATTCTGTATGATCATACTGAGTTTTTTGCCCAACTCCAATCCATTTCCGTCCCTTTTCCTACCTCCATCCACTGTTTATTGTATTATAATTGTTATGATGTATATAAAATACTATCAAATTTTATAGAGATGTATAATATTAAAATATGACATTTGTATTCTTTATGTATATATGTTTGTTATGTAAAACCTAATCCTTTCTTTCCTATTCCAAATTCCGTTTTGTTTTAATCCTAATTCTGTTTCCCTAACTTTGTAATTGGCTAAAAGACAACAAAGCCACAACAAAAAAAAAAAAAAAAAAAAAAAAAAAAAAAAAAAAAAAAAAAGATAAGATCTATCACCACATAGATATGAATTATAATTCTCTCATGAATTTTAATGTTCGTGTGTAATAATTGGTATGGATGTATGAAGTTATTGCTTATGTGTCCAGCCGACAGAGATCCTGGTGGAGACGGATGTCATGTTCCTCGACAAGAGCACGCAGACCGACCCGGAGCCCGACTCCAAGGTCAAGGTGAAGGACAAGCGCGCCATCTCCGGGCAGACAGTGTTCGAAGGCGACGCCAAGAATATCATCACAGGGGTAAGGACTCGCGAACCGAGGGTTCCGCTTTTAAGGTAAAACAAGAGTTTTCACTTTACTTTGTAAAAAAGACTTACAAAAAAAATGTCGCAGGTGATTTTTGGCTTGTCTTCAAAAGATTTATGTTAGTTTATTAAAATCTATTATTTATTTAGAGTTATTAAGGATCATAAACTGAGAACGGAATCTTTTTTGGCTATGTTAATATGTATGTTACAAAAGAAAGGTTTTTAATATGTCACCTCATTCATTTCATTTTCGTTTTTCAACCCCCATTTTAGACCACATTTCCATTAACTATAAAATTATTTTCTTGTTGTTGTAACTATAATACGTTATAACATGTTAATATTATGGTTACCCCAAACGGCTTTCAATTTTTTAAATTAATTCTCTATTGTATTTCTAGGTCAAGGCCGAGGTCAAACGAGATACCAAGGACAAGTGTAGTACGAGTAAGGACAAGGTCAAGGTTGAAGAGACACCCAAGGTTCAAACTAAATTCGAACAGTGCTACGGAAAGCCTGAGAATGAAGAAGAGGTAAGCAACATGTTATTATTAATGTTATATCCAGACCCCGTTATCTACGATCTACTTTATCTCGTGTGCATTGGATCTTTATTTCAATGGCCGTGAGACGTCGCACGTGTCCCACCGCCGCTGAGGAAACGATTAGCTATCGACTATTCTCGCTCAAGAAATGAACAATAGTAGATTGTACAACAAGTGCATAAAACGCACCATTTTACACGAGACGTCTTCGCAAGCTCGCTTGGATGGATATAAAGTCGAGTGTTAAATGGGTTTTATGGACGAGTTGTACACTCTACTTTTCACTTCGATTGCGAGGAAATGAAACAGCAACATAACAATTTCAAGTTGTAACACAAATATTACAAATTAATATGACACCTTACTGAGGTCGTTAAAAAGAATTTCTTTTTTATATCTATGATAACTTATTGTCATGCTTCAAATATATCGATTTACTCAAATATAAAAATATTAATAATAATAATAAATGCGACGAAATAAAAATTACAAGTTTATTTCGTGAAGTTTTATTGTGTACTTTGGCTGTTGGTATCCTTGCCTTGGTCTTACAATACTAACGAAACGAAATAAAATAAAGAGGTTATTCTATGAAGTTAAAGTTGTTCGTGTGGCTGTTGGACCGATTGCCTTGGTCTTCGACGAAGATTTTACTTTATGCACTAGTGCATAAAATACGATTTTATGCAGCCTATACCCAGCATAAAGAAGGACTTTACGAGCATGAGAAGTGAAAAAGATATAGATGCCGTGTCAATAAAAGAGATACGGATATTAATAGTTGACCGCTCTGGCTGTTTACATTGCCGGTGAGAACTATTCTCCAACAAAATATACAGGGTGGAAAGTAGAGATGGGGCAGTAAGTGCAGCTACTAGATCCTTTGCTGCTACGCGAAAATGCTCTTAGGAGACCTTTACTAACTTTTCAAGTGATGACAAGTGAAATTTTCTTTAGCTTTAAGATCATTGAATGTGGAGACAACTACAATTAGGATATTAGAAATGAAAAAATCGGTATTATTGTAAAAAAAAAAGAGTGTGCAGAAAGAGAACTCTATATACGAACATTTTGCTACATAGATAAAGCTGACCGTCACGGATGAAACAGGTTAATAATTAAAAAGAATGAGATACTGAATTTAAATTTTGAAATTAGACCGATGACGATCTCATTTTCTCTGAAACGTTCTGTTTGCTGTGTTTGGTCGCGTAGTAGCAAGGGATCTAGTAACTGCCCTTACTGCCCAATCTCAACTTTCCACCCTGTATTTATACCGTCTCAATAAAAGAGACGCATATGTTAATAGTTGATCACTGTCTCTACTCGCTTCGCTCATCGTCGGCGCGGTACAAGTGCCCCACAAGTATAGTACCTATTATGCGAAATATGAAAGTATAACTGGGAAGTGTTTTCAACAGTGCAGACGCTGCTATTGCCACACCCCCGGCCCGCCGCCGCAGTGAAGGTTGGAGTTCACAATAGCATTACCTACTTACGTAGCTTAGGGTTGTCACACTTGTGTCGATACATATCAAACGCGGCTAACTCCATCGAACTTTATTTTGAGATAATCGTGAAAAACCTTTTCTGATCCTGATTGTATTACTAGAATGCTTAGAACAGTATTTTAATATGACGGAGTACCTAAAAAATTGATAGCCTATTAATTTTTTATTGTAGAAGATGGATATTGAGTAAAAAATGGATTTTACAATTGGATTTAACCAGGTTTGATTTACCTGTCTCGTATTTTGCCAAGTTTGAAAAAACATGTGATGGATTAAACTATGTTTGAAATAATTGTACTGGATATTCGAAGGAAACTGACAGCCATCTTGGGACAATTACGCCTTCTGATTGGTTCAAATCAAATGGATTTAGCTAGTTTTGATTTGAGCGACAAGATGGATTTAACCAAGTTTGAAAAATTACCTGTACTTGAAATTAGTTTTATTCAAAATTTACAAAGATTTTCTGTGTTATATATAATAAAGATAAATTTATTATTTATCCGATAGTATTAAACAACTCAAAAAAAAATGAAAAGTCGATTTAGCCACTTTTGATATGTGTCGACACACTTATTGACTCTGGGAGGTGTAACTGGGGGTGGATCAAACGAAGCCGGTCGATAGAGGACGTCGATACTTAATGATTTGTCCTCCGCGTATGTTCAGGCCCGGATATAGAGGCCCGGGGCCCTTAGGCATTTCGGGACCCCCATCTCGAAGCCATTTTTGTAAGCCAGGCTTTTGGGCCTATATTATAAGATAATTCCGCCACTAGGGCCTAGGTCTAAGCAGAAATCCGGCTCTGTGTATGTTGTTTTTTTTTTATGAAAGTTTTTGTGAAATTCTAGGAAGACCTAAAGTTACCACGACCGTCCCCTTTTTTATTCATATAAAACTCTTCCGTAACTGACTGAAAAACTACGCACAGCCTAAATCGCTGAAGTACTTGAAATTGTGAGGAAATATTCTTGATTTTTATTGATATTTGACAGGAGTCAAAAAAATCGGCTCGAGTATCTTAAATTTGGGTTCACCAAAATTTAAGAGGCCACATTTGCTGCCACGCCCTCACAGGAACAAAAGGGATGGCTGTATGTGCTTCCGCGCAAAGAACGTGAGATGGAGATTTCCGAGAAATCACAATAGTACTGTACTCAACTATTAAATTAACCCCTCGTATGCCGGAGCCGTTTCAGAATTTGACGGCCCAGTGCCGCGACGTGGTCACGTGACCGATCACGTGATGTCAAACAAACAGGAATAGCGGCCATATTGAATATTTTTATGCAAGGAGCGATTTTTTGTAAAATTCTACACTTTTTTGGCTTGACCTACAATCGATTTTAAACCTTCGCTGCTATGAAAGAAGATTCAAAATAAAATTCGGGTAGGCAAGAAAAGGATTGGCACGGATCCGTGCTTACGCAGTTCATGAACTGGCACGGATACGTGTCTAGGCATACGAGGGGTTAAGTTTCAAAGATTCACCCAAAACATGCGAAAAAGGTGTCATGTTTGAACAATAAAATTATCGAGGTGTTTGTCTCTAATCGTGCTTTCACGTTTAACAGTTTCAAGGGTAAATGATCAAGTTGAATACATCCAAAGAACAGATATAGAGCGTTTTGGCTGTTATGATCCAGATCGTGGTATGCTACCGACTTTCGCATACGAGGCTTTAAATAATATTTGAACAATATAATATATTGATCCACCCATCGTGTTACACCCTGTATGTAAGTGTGCTGAGATTATAGTTAAGACAGTATAGAGCTAGAACTGTAATTGAGGTTTGTAGATGAATTGTAAATGGCTAGTAAATAGTGAGTCGTACACCCGTATTCACAATCAATACTCTTAAGGGCTCCTTCACTGAGTAAACGCACTGCGTTTAATACAGCTTTGTGATTGGTCCTTTTCGACCGACCTTTTGTTTATGAGACGATTTGAACCACCCTGTGCGTTCGTGAGCACTGTGAGACCTCATAGTGACGTTTGTGATTACGGGTGTTATACAGGGACCTCTTCGTTGGTTCTAGTTACCTAGTAATTAGAGATTTTGTACCGTCAAAACTTTCCTGAATTCGATCTTAATCAGATGTGTTTCAATAGATCGTTAAAGTCTTGAAAGTTTTGTGTAGTCGTTCGTTTCTAGTATGTCCGTGTATCTGTGTATCCATGTATACGGGTAGTTTCGATGCCATTTAAAAGAACGAGCAAGAAAGTTGATAATCCGATCTGAAATAATATGCAAAGCGAATACAATAATGGCGGCGACTACAACGCCGAAGATTCCCCCCTCACTGGTGGTTAACAAGATGCTGTTGGAACATGACCTAACCTATCTCTTCTAATATATTAAATTCTCGTGTCAGTGTTGGTAACAAAACTCCTCCGAAGTGGCTCGACCGATTCTTATGAAATTTTGTGTGTATATTCAGGGACCCAATTCTCGTGACTTCGAGATGATTTTTCATGCGAGATGAACTGTCAACTGCATACATTTCTTCGACATATCTCGCATGAAAAATCATCTCGAAGGTACGAGAATTGGGTCCCAGACGGTCTGAGAATAAGACGTAAACTATATTTGGTTATTAAACTAAACTATAAGGTTTATATGAAAAAAAAAAGTACCCGGGCGACGCCGGGTGCGGACAGCTAGTCTACTAGTAAAAATCGTTACATTTGGGACACCCCGTTATTAGTGCTTTGTTAATAATTTTCATTTTCTTACGCAGGTTATAACAGAGTTAGAGGGAGAGGCACGAAAAAGCAGCTGGTGGCGGTATCTCTACCCGTTCTACTACTTCGTATGAGTCAATTACATACCATACATTTATATAAAAAACGTGCAATTTAAGTAAGTATCTGTACCTACATTTAATTTTCATACGCAATGAAATAACGAACTTTAATATTATGCAAGATATACAATCGTTAATATGAGAATTGTATAGATCATACAATATGAATTAGTTTTAGTGCGGGGTCGCTTAAAACGCGTTGTCATATCTGTGCGGCGGATCAGATATGTCTTTAGAGTGACAAGGTCCTTAAATAATGAAGATGAATTGATTACTGTTTCTGTGTATACATTTAAGAACACTGAGTGACTGTACTATTACTATTAATAGTATTAAAGTTGTCTGGATTTGTCTAGAGTCGAGTTGGAATGAAGTGAACATGTAAAAATAACTAGGGAATGCAATTTAACCGGTTATTAACCGTTTTTGTATGAAATTAACCGGTTTAAACCGGTTTTAACCGGTTATTTGCATTCCCTAAAAATAACAGATTGATAAACTAGGTAGCTCCTAGAATACAAAAAATACTAAACTTGGATATAAAAAAATAGAATAAACTAAACGAAAGTTTATTAAAATTCAGATGAACTATCCGTATTCATGTCAACTGGAGCTACCTAGTTATGAAACAAGAAACATGTGAATATGACGTCCGCTCACTCAATTACAAATGTTATGATATAGACAAAATATTATAGCAAGTCAAGTTCACAACAATATTTATAAGCGATATTTATGAGATTTTGCTCAAAATGGTATACATTGACTGTTTTGTCATCAAACTTCTGAATATTGTGTATAATTCCGTCAATGGAGGATAGCCGCTGTGACAGCCTTATTTCAATAAGATACTATTCTCAAAAGAAGGCGTATCATAAAAAGTTGATTAAACTTTTTATTAACTGAACGTTGACGCAAAGATTATAGTTTTTTTGAAAAGCCAAAGAAACAAGTGCCGTAGGTACTAGGGAATGCAATTTAACCGGTTATTAACCGTTTTTGTATGAAAATAACCGGTTAAAAGTGGTTATAACCGGTTACGTGTTTAAGCGTATATAAGCGCTGTCTCCGGCATCATCCTAGACTGACCTGACTATAATTCATTCGTTTTAAACGAACGTTCCCAAGACGAGTAACAGCGAACTTCGTTTTTGTCGGCAACGACATTTTACCATTTAGAGAGATAAGACAATCGATTGTTTACCTTTGAAAGTTTAGTCCGTTAACGTTTCTGATCGCGCTATATGCTATTTGACAAAATTGAAAATATACCACAAATTGTGGTCATCCTATTAGATAATAGCGTAAAACAACATATTTCACTTTATTTTAAACTATTTTTTTTTTGAAATTACACGAGAATTATTTAATATTTTTTTAAATATTATCTGTGGCAAAAACGCTATGTGATTGGTTTGTAGCTATGGTTACTCGCTGATGACGTCAAACGCAAGTAATCACAGATCATAAGGGCATATCTCTTCAAATGATCTTTTATTGTTTACTTGCGTGTGACGTCACACTTGTCATATGGCCAGCGCCATGATAGAAACAGCGTTTTTAGCGCAGTTTTGAAAATTTTAACTTTAACATATATTTTGATTGATGATACAGTGGAATCTCACGGAAATATCAATGTAGTGTGCTTCTTATGTAATAAGGATCATTTAAAAAGGTTTTCTAAAATTATTCAAATAGCCTATTGCTCGATAGTGTCTGCGCGCAGATGGATGCGTTTGCGAGCCGCGGCTCTTTCTAACTACTCACTGACTGAAATTCGTGCTATGCTGTAATAATGCGACCAGCTTCCACACGAATAATTATTATACGTTAATACTCTTAGTTGAGAGACACCTTTTTTTTGACCCGCCGGAAATGCCTATGCATACCCGCTCCGGCCAGGACGTTGCGCCAATCGCTTTAGGAGTGTTCTACGGGACCGCTATAGCGCCAAAATGTAGCCCCCCAATAGCGAATGCCCCTTGGGCTCGCCTTCAGGTGGGGCCTAGTCCCCTCCCCTTCCCCACTGAAGGCTCCCTGGAGCACAGCAGGGGCCTTCCATCTATCACCCGCAGGCCCCTGTTACGATGGCATGCGGTTGATGTAAGCAGTTGAGATACACCTAAAACGACGTCAAATTACATCATTCCTTCAAATATTATGAAAGAACAAAGTGACCACTAAACTGGCTGTAAAATCGTATCTGCACGACACGCGGCGACGTGCCTTTCTACGGCGCCGCGCCGTTTCACGTCAACCGACGCCTTGACGTGATGTGGCCAGGCTCTTTTAGTTTTTATGCTTATACTTCCACCAAAAAACGTTTAATGCTTCATAAATAACTTTTTCTTCGAATACTGTGTGCAGTTAACTTAATTTATAATACACTTTATTGTGGTGACCAAGTTTTAATTTTCCTGATATTTACAATAAAAACAGAATTTTCTCATAATGTGTATGCTGGGAATCTGTGTACACATTCTCCAGTTAAATTGTATATGATTTGGTCGTGGTATTTTTAGGTAAGTCAGGATTAATCAAATGTAACATTGTATGGCCATACTACACCAAAGATTTTGGAATACAGACGGCCAGTGGTCGAGAATATAGACGAGCTAAATCTAAATTGTTATGTTGCATTGAAATGAAATTAAAAGTGACGATCCTGACTATTGTTATTATAGTACCGGATCCAAGGCACCCCTAGAGGTTATGTTAGTTCTTCAGCTGGCCCGGAGGGCCAAACCACCCAGAAATAGGAGCTCCGCGATAGCGTAGCTCCGTCGAACCTGTTATTTGATATTCAAATAGAAATTATTGGTCAGTTGGACAAAGCGGGGATGTCCTCCAGGGGTGACTTGGGTCCGGAATGGTTTACTAATGAAGTTGAGATATTAGGTGTAAAATTTATTGTTAATGTAAAATTACGTTTAAAAACGTATATTTAAGCCGATACAATGCAAGTAGGTCTAAATTGTGTTTTAACTAGTATTATAAGGGGTGTTCATTATCGCAATAAATAAATAAAAGGTCAATCTCAAACAGAATGTGAATGGATTGACGAAGGTTTTTAAAATGTTTTTTTAACTTTGCCATCAAGCATCGGTAGAGCCATTTCGTATTATTCCTTGGGATTTGCATTTGTTATCTTGGGATTGAATGCCCAGATATCAAGAACTTCCAGAGTTTTTAATTTGTAACCTGTTCAGTGTTCATATTTAGTAAATTCTACCTTAAAATATATAATTGGTAGAGTAAAACTATTATTTATTCACTCGCAACGACGCCATATTAAAATTTTGACAACTATTGCTGATTTACATCCAGCAAAAGCATGCCAGTAGAAGTACATTGCGTCGTTACAATAGCTCTCGCCTGAAACGTGAAAACGAACTCCTCAATGTACTTCTACTCGCATGCCTGGACCAACGTAAATCAGCCACTATGTAAGCCTTCAATTCAACTAGCAGGTTTCAAAGACGTCATATTTTTAAATAAGAGATACCGCATATTGAAACTTATAGCATTTTTCGATGTTTTTATTATACATTATATAGCATTGTTTAAACGACTCAGAGTTTAAAATTAAACTTGTTCACATTCTCATAAGCACCGCCACGCGTGTGCGTGTGTGTGTGTGTGTGTGTGTGTGTGTGTGCTGAATGATCACTTTACAACACACAAAGACCGCGTCCCTGAAGTGATTTATCAATTAGGTATCTTATACGAGTACGACCCCTATGAACTATGAGCGAGTTACCGACCGTGTTCTAAAACAGCACAAAAAAATGGCAAAAATAGGTGCATCGCAGGCGCAAGCTTCTTACTTTTACAAAATAATCGCCTTTTTACATTGTGACCATGCAAAGCCTACATAAATACATTTCTAAAATGATACCAATAAAATTTCATTTATTGTATAATTAGTAACTAGCATAGTTATTAACTTATTGGTTTACATTTAAACAAACGTCAATTTTATTTATATACTTTGAATTATTTATTTAGTATATTACTTTTAAAAAATATCTGAAAAAATAGCTATTTCTTAGGAAATATTTTCTGAAAATCCAGCTTTTAGCTAATAACACAAATAATAATAAAAAAAACGAACCTCATCGCGCACAAACCAAAAAATACCGAATAAGTCCCGGTAGTAAATTAAATTTAACAATAATACTAAGATGTACATTGAGCAGTAAGAGTGATGCATTTTTAAGTCGTTCAAAGATTTAATCTTTAATATTTGCGTCTCTCAGCGGCTAATTAATATAAAAATCAATAGTTATATTATTGTAAATAACAAATTGTTATTACCTCCTAAGTCATATAAAGCTATGTATGTAATAGATGAGCGATTTGTTCGTGAATGCATTTCCGAAAGTTAAATGATGAAACACTTTATACCTATCCGCCATATTTGGCGGAATTGAGATAATTTTGAATGAAAAAAGGTCTAAGTGAGGTAACAAACACAGCTGGCAACAAGTGTGGCATCGGGTACAGAGCCAAGCTTAGAACCAGACAAAGCACCAAAGTGGTATCAGGTTTAAAATCAAATACTGTACTAAACTTGGATGGTTCCAAATATGGGCCAAGCATAGTACTAAGCTGGGCATCACTGGCACATGGCACTGGACAGTGTCATATATTGCACTGAATGTGGCGCCAAACGTCGCGCGCTTAAGACACGACTGACATAAAATGTGTCTAGCACTAAGCAACAAATATATAGCTTATACCTAAGTGCCTTGGCCTCACAACCATGAAACCTATGCCATCCTTAACTTTTTTAAACCAGAATAGACTTGTGCGTTTATCCAGTAAGGTTCTAGAAGATAATTTTCGCTTATATTTTATGTCTATTAAGTATTCCATTTAGATGTAGACATGACGAAGCTAACGTGGCCGGAGGGCTCAACCCTCGTGCAATACATTTATCGCAGAAATACATTACGAACAACCTCGATGATAAGTTGTTACAATTGTAAACTGGTAAAATCTATGATATAGAACTTGTTAATAAATATTTTTTGATGAAACGGTGTTTAATTTTGTCAAGTTTCTTTGTAAGGTCACTAGTTGGTTAGTTTTAGGAAGAGAACATCACTAGTTCAGCATTCAAATGTTCTCACCACCACGTGAACCTTTAGTAAACAGTAAGCAGAGTTTGTATCAGTAAGCCAAAATACAAACTCTGCTAAAGTGTCTGTTTTTAACCGACTCGAAAGGTATGGAGTTGATATAGCGGTAAAAGCGATCTTTTCGCCGAAATCGCTATCTTGGCGGTACCGTACGCATCATGACTTGGGCACCACTCGTGTCATGGAGTGCGCTTATAGTTCAAGGATGCAATATAGTAGATTTTTCAACAAGGGAATAAAACAAGCCATTTTTTTAAATTACTTTTCTCCCTAGGGACGGAAATGTAATTTTCACCCTGCTAGTTTTTTAATAAAGCCATATAAGGTCAACAAGCAGACGAGACACCTGATGCAGTACACGGCTATTGAGATATGAAAATCCTTACTTTCCTAACAGGATAGATGAAATAGTTCATTATTGTAGAGCTCCGGAAAACAAGGGATTGCCTGCTAAAATACGAGTCAGATAATGTCCGTTTCCGCCAAGGCATATATATCTATAATTGTTTCAAACGATGTGGGAAAATGATAAAAATATATTCGTAGAAAAGATTCTGACGAACTACGAACCTTCTTATTTGATGTCGGTTAAAAAGCAATACAAATAATTTCAAGCAACCGCCGCTCGCACCGTGCAGTTGTCTTGGCCATATTTTTTTCTTTACTCCTTACTGTTTTGTTTGCAATTAACAGCATTTAAAACAAAAAAAAACGTAGGTAAGTTTAGTTATGGGATTTCATCCGTTTATTTTACTACTAGAAATAAAACGAGGCCCTTCACATCCTCGTTTTTTGAAACAAAAGGCATTATCAAAGAGCATGTTTGAGAAAAAATATTTGTGTTAATACAAGTTTAAATATGATAGTTCCGAAGAGACTCCACGATGAACTTATGCACGTAGTTGCAGGCAAGAATTATAATAAAAATACTTTTACAATTGTAAGTAACAATTTTAATTGAATTATTCCCGCTAACAAGCAATTAGCTAACGGGCCATTAGAGAAGCGTGTGTGAAGTATCGCAGTACCGAGCAGCCAGGAGTCGAGACACAATGGGGCTCAAACATGTGATTTTACGGACTTGTGTAGTAAGTATTATCAATTGTAGGGTGACGGAACCAGTAATGGACAAAGACCAATGATGGACACTTGATTCTTATTTTACAGAAGATAAGGGTTATTCATTTGTTTAGCAACAATCAATTTAGGACCGTAAGGATCTTTGAATTACGAGTTATGTGTCCATTATTGGTGCCTGTCAGCTAAAAATGTCCAACACTGGTGCCATCACTGTAAGTCCTTTTGTCCTCAGAAAAAAATTATGTTCCATTTTATCCGTGGAACTCCGCATTTTAAAGGTTCCGTAGTTAACAAGGAACTCAAGTTTCCCCCAAGGCCCGCGGTTTAACCTTATGAACACCTTACCTAGAATACAATGTGTCACTCACGCAAAACATGTTTGCTATGCTATGCTATGCAAATTACACGTTATTGATACGAAACAAATTCGATTAACTATGGGATAGACAAGTGGCATTCTGCGAACGTACGACGTCGTGCGATCACTTGTATAGATTCCATAAATTAAAAAAAAATCGCTTCATAAACTTATCTGTAGGTACAGTCAAGAACTAATGGGGTCCTAGCGAAAAAGGGTATATAAGTCTTCTGAAAATCAAGTGAAAAGGGGTTTAAGTCTAGTATACGTACTCTGTTCATGTATATACCCTTTTTTATTACGAGTTAAGACGACTTGTACCGTTTTTCACTAGGACCCCTGTCACTTTAGAACCGTATACTGCGAAAGCAAGTGGGTAATTTTAACGTGATATACAGGGTGTCCCAAAATTCAACGATAGCCTGGCACCGGGCGAGAGGTCATGTAATACCAGTTCTGAAAAAAAAAGAAAAAAATCTACCTCACAATTTTTCTTATTATTACCAGAACTGGTATAACTTGGCCTCTCGCCCGGTACCAGGTTATCGTTTAATTTTGGGCCACCCTGTATACTCTTGTCACTTGACGCTGTCATTAAGTAAGGGTTCTATGATGGGTCAACACTAAGTACCGTTTTCACCAAACGATGTTAAGTTTAATCAATGTTAATCGACTGTTAGTTCATACATTTTGACAGCTGTTAACGCTCTAATCGTCTGTTAAGTGGTTAACATCGTTTGGTTAAGTGGTTGACTGCAAGTACGAAGATAAGAGTTATATAACTTGTGTTTCAGTTGTTACTCTCGTCTCGCCTGTCTCGAGCGAACAACGATGGAGGTGCGGGGGGTTTGCAACTGGTAAGTTCACATCAACCGTTTTTTTCATCAAATGTATCATACTTATCGCCGGAATCGTTTTGCAAAAAAAAAACTCCTTTCCGACGGATTTGAAACTGTCGGAAAAGTATGGTGTGGTGATTTTCGTGAATAGCTACTCGACGATGATTAAGGGCTGTTTTTTCAATCTCCAGATAACACTATCTGTCAGGTAAATTGTAGCTCTATTCTTTTCTTTGTCATAAAACAGATAAGGACAGAGCTATAATTTACCAAGTGTGAAAAAGTTTGCCTGGTACAAATGGTTGAATTGTTTTTCTTCAAATTAATGTGTTCTCGTCGTTATGGCGGGCTGTAGGTAAGCCACACCGGAGAAGTATGACATTACGCTACCGCCTACTTCTTTTTTCATCGACTATCGGAAAATACAAGAATTTTTGTGTAACAAATCGTTCGACGCTCGTGATTTATCAGACACGTTCGATTAACGCCCACGTGATTGGGCCGCTGGTACCAGCGCTATGGCCTTCATTTCTATACGTAAATAGACCCTGAAGGGTCGCAATACTTGGCACAAATGACCGGAAATTTTGTGTCATTGTCTCCCGGTCTATGAGTTGGGAAAAATCAGTTAGGTTCACGACCTCGCAGTCACCCTGTATAAATGGGTGGTGGCTGGGTTGGTAAATATACATGTGGTTTAATTTTTACCATGTTGTATTTTTTACCTGAGTTAGGTATTATGTTCTCGCTGCTGACGTGAAAAGTTGTATGTGCAACACGAGACCAGAGTTATTTGCACCTCGTCTCCTTGAATCCCTCGCTGCGATCAGGATTCTAACCCTCGTTATTCAACGATAGTATAATCCTTAGCTTACTCGGGATTCAAAATCAACACCCACAGCAAAAACCAACTTTGCTCTCTTGTAGCACAAATAATATATATTTTTAATTTATATTTAGAGTAATTTACACCTATATAACGATTTAAAATGAAATTTCTACTTTCAGCTCGCGCGTCTGTCCTTCCCCACAGTAGAAACGGTAAGACATTTTATTCTTCTTCATCTTGTCAGCATACACCACTACTGATCATTTATTTCGAAGAAATCACATGGGTAATTGTAATTTATTTATCAATTTATGTACCATTTCGTCAAAGCAGTGCACGCACGTGCTTCTTTTGCAAGAAAATTGAGTGAGGTCTGTGTTTAATACACATAACATAAAAAACAGTAGAAGTGTCAAGTGGGCGTGTAACGTGTGGCATAGTTATGCGGAGTTCCGCTTAACCTACCATACTTTTGCTGCGATCTCTTATTTCGATATTTCTAAAATAGGAAATAAATTCAAAAGCATGCCTTATTGTGCTATTTTGGAATGTAAAAACGATAGACGCACCAAAAACATTTTCCATGGTGGAATGTTGTTTTTATGATAGTTTGAGTATTGGCGACAACAGGTCTGATACTAAGCGAAGCTCATGCCACTTCCACTGTTTTTTCTATTCTCATATTTCGAAATTCATTCATTCGTTAAATCGCTATACCAGTAAAAATTTTGCTATAGAGGAATCCGCTGTGAAAGCTATCAAAGATACATATGTTATATTAGTACTCGTCGGTATGAATAAACCATACTAAAAATGTAAGTAGTTCATTTTGGAATATGACAATACTGAAGGACGAAATCAAAGTGCTACAGTCACCAGCAATAATATATGATCGAACATTGGGCGCAAAAATATCTGCGCTGCGCCCAATGTTGGATCATATATTATTGCTGGTGACTGTACCACTTTGATTTCGTCCTTCAGTATTGTCATATTCCAAAATGAATTACTTACCTACTTACATTTTTAGTTTGGTTTATTCATACCGACGAGTACTAATATAATACACACATCAAAAAAGTATAGGGATACTCAGTATCCCTAGACAAATTGGATGTTTTGACTCAGTATGCCTATATTGAAATGTTCAAAACAGTCTAGGGATAAAAAATATCCCTAGGCACTTTTGATGTGTGTATATCTCTTTGATAGTTTTCACAGCGGATTCCTCTATACCAAAATTTTAACCGGTATAGCGATTTAACGAATGAATGAATTTTGAAATATGACAATGAAGGATAAGATCAAGCGACTCCATGGATTCTAGAACTACGGTTACCAAAAGTCCTAACCCTACTGATAATATATGCTTGTATGGTATTGCAGAAGCCGTATAACATGCCGTCTTCGAAGGAGATTGACCCGCGGCACAGCTATGCCGACGAGAAGTTCGAGAAGCTTCAGGAGTACTACAGCTTCATGAACGGCCGCGTGCGGGAGCCGCACAACCCGGTATTCACACTCACAAGGCAGCCGATATTAGGCAGTCTGGCTAAGGCAACCGGTACTTACACAAACCCATGGCTCTCAGCAACAGGCAATGAGGACGAGGCATCTGGTACGCACGCATACGCAGAGCTTCTACCACTTACCAATTCGGACGTGACAGGCGGTGCACACACACACGCAGAGCTCCCGATACTAGGCAATCAGGCAACCGATATACTCGCAAACGCTGAGCTCCCAACACTAGGCAGTCAGGACGTAGTAGAAGTTATAGACACATACAAAGAGCACCCTATACTAGCCTACGCGGCAGCTCGTACGCACACATATAAAGAGCTCCCGACACTAGGCAGTAAAAACTTGGCAGCTGGTTCACACACATATACAGACTTCCCACCACTGGCTAGTCCGGACGTGACCGACGGCACACACACACACGCAGAGTTCCCGACACTAGGCAGTCAGGACGTAGTAGAAGTTATAGACACATACAAAGAGCACCCTATACTAGCCTACGCGGCAGCTCGTACGCACACATATAAAGAGCTCCCGACACTAGGCAGTAAACACTTGGCAGCTGGTTCACACACATATACAGACTTCCCACCACGGGTTAGTCCGGACGTGAGCGACGGTACACACACACACGCAGAGTTCCCGATGCTAGGCAGTCAGAACGTAGGTGGCACACACACATTAGCAGAGCTGCCGGTACTAGGCATTCTGGACATAGCACATAGTATTTATTTGGACCCGGGGCTCCTGACACTAGGCAGTAAAACCTTGGCAGCTGGTACACACACATACGCAGAGTTTTCACCACTAACCAGTTCGGACGTGACAGACGGTACACACGTAGAGTTCCCGATGCTAGGCAGTCAGAACGTAGGTGGCACACACACATACGCAGAGCTTCCAATACTAAGCAATTTGGAGTCGGAAGTGGGCCCTCACATAAACGCAGAGCTCCCGCCACTAGAAAACGTGGACATGACAGACATGAGGATTTCGGTAGAAGGCAGTTTGGATACAGTACCCGGTACTGCTACAATCAAAGCACGCCGGGCATTAGGCAGCCCGACTGCAGCAGTCAGCACTGACAAAGACACAGGTCTCCTAACACTAGATAGTGTGGCTGCGGCACCCAGTTCTTACGGACTCGGAGGGCTGCTGGCTCTAGGCAGTCTTGATTCTCTGGATGCGGTAGCGGATACTGACATACTCAAAAGACTTCAGTGGCAAGGCAATATGGACGAGGTCCCCGGAACTTACATTAACGTAGAGCTTCCGGCACTAGGCAGTCTGGACATGACTGCCGGTACTCACATCGAAGCAGATCTTCCGGCACTAGGCGGTCTAGACGAGGTAGCCGGTACTCACACAGATTCAGGGTTCCCGGCACTAGGCAGTATGGCTGCGGAACCCGATACTTACACAAACACAGGGCCCCCGACACCAAGCAGCCTGGAGTTAATACTCAGTTCTGACACAGAATCAGAGCTGCCCGCAATAGGTAGTCTATCTACAGCACCCGGTTCTCTCACACTCACAAAACTACTGGCTTTAGACAGCCTGGCTGCGGCAAACGGTATTCACACAAAAACAAGGCTGCCGGCACTATTCACCTTGGCTGCGGCACCCAGCAATCACATAAATACAGGGTTTCCTGCACCAGGCAGCTTGGCTGCATCTTCCAATACTCACATAGACAAAAGACGGCCGATAGTAGGCAGTCCCATTTCGGCACCCGGCTCTCACACACTCGAAGAGCAACTAGCTCTAAACATCCTGGCTACGACAACCGGTAATCACACAGACACAGGACTCTCAGGACTAGGCAGCTTGCCTGCGACTCCCAGTACTCCGACAGACAAAGAGCTGCGGTTACTAGGCAGTCTAGCTACGGAACCCAGTTCTCACACACTCACAGGCCTCCCGGCACTAGGCAGCTTGGCTGCAGTTCCCAGTAATCACACAGACACAGGGCGGCCGGACCAAAGCAGTCTGGCTGCGGCACCCGGTACACATAGAGAAACAAGGCTGCCAGCACTAGGACGTCTAGTTACGGCACCCGGTTCTCTCACACTCACAAAACTTCTGGCTTTAGACAGCCCGGCTGCGGCAAACGGTATTCACACAAAAACAAGGCTGCCGGCACTATTCACCTTGGCTGCGGCACCCAGCAATCACATAAATACAGGGTTTCATGCACCAGGCAGCTTGGCTGCATCTTCCAATACTCACATAGACAAAAGACGGCCAATAGTAGGCAGTCCAATTTCGGCACCCAGCTCTCATACACTCAAAGAGCAACTAGCTCCAAACATCCTGGCTACGCCAACCGGTAATCACACAGACACAGGACTCCCAGGACTAGGTAGCTTTCCTGCGACTCCCAGTCCTCTGACAGACAAAGAGCTGCCGGTACTAGGCAGTCTAGCTACGGAACCCAGTTCTCACACACTCACAGGGCTCCCGGCGCTAGGCAGCTTGGCTGCAGTTCCCAGTACTCAAACAGACACAGGGCTGCCGGATCAAAGCAGCCTGGCTGCGGCAAACGGTATTCACATAAAAACAAGGCTGCCGGCACTATTCAGCTTGGCTGCGGCACCCAGTAATCACATAAATACAGGGTTTCCTGCACGAGGCAGCTTGGCTGCAGCTTCCAATACTCACATAGACAAAGGGCGGCCAATAGAAGGCAGTCCAGTTTCGGCATCCGGCTCCCACACACTCAAACAGCACCTAGCTCCAAACATCCTGGCTACGCCAACCGGTACTCGCACAGACACAGGACTCCCAGGACTAGGCAGCTTGCCTGCGACTCCCAGTACTCCGACAGATAAAGAGCTGCCGGTACTAGGCAGTCTAGCTACGGCACCCAGTTCTCACACATTCACAGGGCTCCCGGCGCTAGGCAGCTTGGCTGCAGTTCCCAGTACTCAAACAGACAAAGGGCGGCCGGACCAAAGAAGCCTGGCTGCGGCAAATGGTATTCACACAGAAACAAGGCTGCCGGCACTATTCAGCTTGGCTGCGGCACCCAGTAATCACATAAATACAGGGTTTCGTGCGCTAGGCAGCTTTGCTGCAGTTCCCAGTACTCAAACAGACACAGAGCGGCCGGAGCAAAGCAGTCTGGCTGCGGCACCCGGTACACATAGAGCAACAAAGCTGCCAGCACTAGGCAGTCTAGTTACGGTACCTGGTTCTCACACACTCACAGAACTTCTGGCTTTAGACAGCCTAGCTGCAGTACCCGGTACTCACATAGAAACAGGGCTGCCAGCACTAGGCAGTCTAGGTACGGCAAATGGTTCACACATATTTACAAGTCTTTTGGCTCTTGACAGTTCGGTTGCGGCACCCGATAACCACACAAATACAGGGCGTCCTGCACGAGGCAGTTTGGCTGCGGCACCCAGTAGTCACCCAGAAACAGGGCGGCCAACACTAGGCAGTCTAGTTACGGCACCCGCTTCTCACACACTCTCAGAGCTTCTAGCTTTAGACAGCCCAGCTGCGGCACCCGGTACTCACACAAAAACAGGGCTGCCGGCATTAGGCAGTCTAGTTACGGCAAACGGTTCTCACGCATTCAAAGGGCTTCCGGCTCTTAAGAGTCTGGCTGCGGCACCCAATAACAGCACAAATACAGAGTTTTCTGCACTAGGGAGCTTTGCTCCAGTACCCAGCACTCACACAGACACAGGGCTGCCGGCCCAAAGCAGTCTGGCTGCGGCAAACGGTACTCACACAAATACAGGGCTTCCTGCACTAGGCAGCTTGGTCGAGGATTCCAGTACTCACACAGACAAAGGGCGGCCAACACTAATGAAAAATAAAAATGAACAAAAAATACTAGGCAGTCTAGTTATGACAACCGGTTCTCAACCACTCACAGAGCTTCTAGCTTTAGATAGCCTAGCTGAGGCACCCAGCACTCACACAGACACAGGGCTGCCGAGCCAAAGCAGTCTGGCTGCGGCAAACGGTACTCACACAAACACAGGGCTTCCTGCACTAGGCAATTTGGCTGCGATACCCGGTATTCACACAGACTTAGAGCTGCCAGCCCAAAGTAGTCTGGCTGCGGCAAACGGTACTCACACAAATACAGGACTTCCTGTACTAGGCAGCTTGGCTGTGAAACCCAATAGTCGCACAAATACAGGGCTTTCTGTACAAGGCAGCTTGGCTGCGACAGCCAGTAATCACACAAATACAGGGCTTCCTGCACTAGGCAGCTTAGCTGCGGCATTCAGTAATTACACAGACACAGAGCTGCCAGCACTAAGTAGTCTGACTGCGGCACCTGGAACTCACACCAAAAAAGGGCTCCCGGGACCAAGCGATCTAGATTGATGGAATATTCACTATATAGCATGGAAAAATGATCTCACCGCTAACTCAATTAAAGTTTTAAAAGTACATAATATATTTAGTATTTTGTCAGGGTTTTACATATTTGTATGGCTACCCTCAAATTAAACATCAAATAAAAGATCCATAACTAGATCTTAATAAAATTTGTATTACTTTGCATACTAGATATCCTATATGAATCACTATTGATATCGGTGTTATTTATGTTACTTGTGCATGACATAAACAATTGAGTCCGTTGAGTGGTTGAGTAATTGCTTGAGTCCGTAGAAAAAACTCAAGGTAAAAGATGATTAAGGACTAGCCTTGGACCCTGCCACAGATTCAGTAAATACAAACGTCCGAACGCACTAACACAGACACGCGCTGCAATAAGAGTTTTAAGTAAGCTTCGCAGTGCACTCAGTCACTAGTGCTGCGTCGTGACTTGTAGACACGTTTTTCGTTGTGGTCACCTTCATTCCTGACCTTCATTGTTCGCTGTTCGTAACCTAAAAATTGTATAAAATGACAACATTCGTTTCTTGTATTAATAGCACTAAAAGTGGCCAAATAAGCTTCCTGAGTTGAAAAAAAGTGGCTGCCATCTTGAACTTGAGCGATTGTTTTCAATATCGATATCTGGGTTTCCGTATTGTTTACGCCCTAGTTACCAAATTAAAAAAAAGGGGCCGCCATTTTGCAACTTTTTGATACTTTGACTTTGTTTTCCGATGGTTTAATATTTTTAGGCAACTATTTATAATAACCACCAATAAAAGACTTTATTATAAGTTAATGTTTTTTATTATCAAATTTTATTTTTTGACTATTCTATTTAATTCGACCATTTTAGCACGCTAGGACCCAAATCAATGTTAAAATATAACTTTACTAAGATAAATTAATGCTTGAATGTTGCGTAGGTCATTATGTCAGGAAAGAGGCGATGTTGAGATATTATTTTAACTAAGCTATACCCATACTCAGTGTAGGTACTCCTGCGCAAGTAAGCAGAATTGGCGTTTAATGAGCCACTCAGAGGCCGCGTTTCATAATTGAAGGCTCCTGATTGGCTCTCATCCTTTGTCTGTTTTTGTTAGAGTCTGGTGAAATAAATACTTTACTCATATTTTAATATAGTTTTTCATAAACTGTGAGCTGTATATCGAAAAAAACAATAAGGCTAACCAACTGAAACTACCAAATACGAACGAATTATAAGATCCTACGGTTACTTGTTTCGTAGCTCGATTTTACTTGTATAAACATGAAAGTTACTTGCTTTACGCAAGATCTGCTTAGGAATTAGTATAGCTGTGTTGGTGATCGGATAAATAAACGAGAGCTACAAAACACTATAAGACAGTTCTGTCAATTAATAAAATTGACGAGGTAAGTCTTGAGAAATAACCCGCTTACTCCTACTGCGATATTACACTGTGATTGTTTTTTATATACAATACGTGTAAAGTCATTTAGGTATAAGTACTACGTTTTTTTTGTCTGGATTTCATGCAATGTATGTAGTTGACGTTAATCCTATACGTTTTAAATAAATCGTTAGAGATACATAATGCGTCTTCGTCTAGGTAAAAATGAACAGTTATCTCTTTTTTTATGTAGATAATTGTAATCATTATTATCATCAAATGAAACTTTCTTTTTTTCTCAATTTTTTTAAATATTTCTCTATCTATAAATTTATGAAACAATAGTGATACTATTCATAATATACCTACCGTAAACTTACTTATGGAAATGCATGCACTAGTTCCTTTTATACCTTTAATTATTCTAAAAGTTTAAGTTAGAAAGTTTAAGGAAACTTACCTAGGCAGGTTTAGGCAGGGTCAATTACTGACTCCAAAATCGAGGCAAGTCAGTGCAGACCCGATAGTGTAAATTGATTTCGCTGTTGCGTCCATGCTTCAAATCAATTTACACTATGTCAGTATGGGATCAGCACTGACTTGCGTCGAATTTGGAGTCAATGTGAACCTGTCTTGATGTTAAGATTTACAATGCGATGTAAAAAAATATTACGTAAAATTAAATAAGTTAACAGCAAATTTTGAAAAAAAAAATCTTTCTCAATAAATACCGATACGGAGATCATTATAGAGAACGTTATCACCATTCTCTCTCGGAGACGGCCACCGCCATCAGGCAGTCTGGCTGCGGCACCCGGTACTCACATACACAGGGTTTCCGTCACTAGGCAGTGGTGCTGCCGTAGCCGGCATTCACACAGACGACTTAAGGTGGACGGGACTAGGCGGACTGGCTGCGGCACCAGGTTCTCACACATACCACAGGGTTTCCATCACTAGGCAGTCTGGCTGCCGACAGCACGCATTCACACAGGCATAGGACTGCGGTACCCGGTACTAGTTATGAAACCCGGTCCTCTTACAGATAGGGCTCCCGGTATTAGGCAGTCTGGACGTGGTAGCTGGTACTCACACAAACAGTACTCCCGGCACTAGGCAGCCTGGCTGCGGCACCCGGTACTCACATAGACACAGGGCTCCTGGCACTAGGCACTTTAGTTGTGGCACCCGGAACCTACTTGTACAAACACGTGACTGCCGGCGCTAGGCAGTTTGGCTGCGGCAGCCTAGCAGATCTAATCTTGACGTTGATGACGACTTCCTGGATGCGAACTTCCCAAGGTGAGAGGCCCTGTATTTCGTCAAGCCTGGACATTCCGTAGGAGGTAGGTGGGCTGTTTCCTGTCTACACACGCTCTGATGCAAGCTTTGTTATGTGTATTCGTGGGTTGTCTACATTGGGTGGTTTTCAAAATGCCTGCCAAGACTGCTGAAAATCCCGTTTCTTGATGTCCAGGCAAAGATAGGTTACATATGTACAATTACAGGAGGTGACGGTGTTTCTCCAAATTAACAGACAGAGCGTCGGGAGATCCTCGAGGGCGCCCAGAGGAAGATGTTTGCGTTCATCGACACGCACGTCAAGGATCTGAAGCGGCTGCTGTTCGCCACCGACATGGCGCTCATGTCCATGGTGCTGCTGAAGTTGAACAAGAAGATGGACACCAGTGAAGCCAAGATAAAGAGCACGCAGGCGAAGATACCTTTCGGATTGTATGCTAGCCCTGGTAAGAAAAATAACCTAATGTTTATGAAAAGAAACTACGGAAGATGAATCGCAATAGGTATTACAAAATTTCAACGGGGCATTGGCCGTGGTCCACCCATGTTGGTCCACCTATGTGAATTAAGGAGAGTAAACTGGACAAAATCAATAGGTTATGTTAGTTCTTCAGAGGGTCCGGAGGGCCAAAATAATGTAGAAGTGGGAGCTCCGCGATAGCGGAGCTCCGTCGACTTGCTAAGGTGTGCTAAAATTCCCAGGTGGACTAACGTAGGTGGTTCCGTACATAGCCATAGGATGCCTATAACGGGATCCCATTAGGTAAGCTTTCATTGTCCGCCTACCTCCGGTTGATTATTTTTACCTCATTTCAACGGAATAAGGTGCAAAAATGTAAACTTATCTATGACCTCGACTGTACAGTCAAGTGTAAAAATATGAGAGAACGCAAGGTCTCAAAAATATGTTCCAATGCACCTGATTCCAGCGTAATAACGGTTTTCTTTGTTAGTTCTTTCAGTTTATTCTGGACCGAGCAATAATTTCTTATAATTGATTTGTATCAGTACTCATTATAACGAACGCACGCACTCAGAAGAAACCGAATAGAACCGGTTAGCTACCGCTTTCTCATGAACCAATTAGTTATGCACAACTAGTTCAACTGACCCGAATTTGTATTATTTTAGTACTTCAGCTGGCTCGAAGGGACAAAATACCTAAAATAGGAGCTCCGCCGACTCTGTTTAGGTAATTTGATTTTGAAAGATTTTGAAACGACCAGCTGAACTAGTTGGCATTCCTAGTTGGTCCATAAGGAAAGCGGCTTCGTATATCTGTGACCCTTGTTTCTTTACTAATCCTTATTGTTCAGAGTTCAAATGCCTGGGCACCTCGTACTACATCGCGTCCGCGCACAGCCAGGAGGACGCGCAGATGATCCTCGCCAGCGAGCGCAAACCACACTGCTACACCTTCAGAGGTATCCCCAACCCACGGACCTAAAAAAAATACGGACGTAACCTCGCCTAATCATCAGTGAAGCATGCAAAGTGGCTCACGCACACACTTAAACTGTCACTCGTGCTGTGAGCCACAGCCTGTGGCTCGGCGCGTTGTCTTACCTAGTGTATCTGTGTGCGTGCGGTAAGTATACTGAGTGCCGGTTAGCATTGCAATAGAGGACATCGACTTGACTTTTATCCCGATATCGTAATTTCCTAGCGACAAATCAATTATCCATACAAAACTGTCGCAAAAATGTCATCGCTTGAGTATCATAGTACAGGGTAGGATGGAGCCACGGGCTCACTAGGTGCGTGCAAGTGTCGTAATTAAAAAAAGTGCTAAGTAGTTAAAGATGCCCAATATGCTTTATATCATTCACAGTGTATTTATTTAATGTGTTTTAGTATGAATTATTTTGTGTATCTTGTTTTAGTTACAAATATGCATAACAATAGTTCATTTACTAATAAAATGCAGTTTTTACAGCCAAAAAAATAAAATCTTAAATGCGTTTAACTTTGTTTATTTCTACATGTAGACGAAGTCATTTCAAATAATTAAGACCCATCACCTGAACACTTATGCCGCCGGCAGACACCGCTAGCCGCTCAGCTACCCGCGGCCGTCGATACCACGGCCTTATCTTTTTTGACACGACTGTGACGCGTTGAGTCAGGGGAGCGGCACCCTCGGTCCACCATTTTGCCAGAATTGCCATTCCATTTTCGGGTTCGCTTGCGTTCAGTCGAGTTTCGGAATACTACTGCGGATTTTTGTTGTTTGTTTTGTTTGTTAATTTGTTGCTTGTTGTGTGGTCGTTATTTGTTTTGTTTACGTTATTTGTTGTGTTGTGTGGGCAATAAAACCTTTTTATCGTGCTATCTCATTTGCACCTGCACGACCTTAGGGAGTGTGTGTCACAACTCTAGTGCAGGTAGTAAGTAGTACGCAGAAAAGGTGACCGGCCGACTTTTATTGTCCTAGTCGCCAATGATGTTACGGAAATTATAACCGAGCTTTCACTTTCACACAAAATTAATATGGATAGCGTCATCCCTTAAATAATAAACGACAACATTCGCTAATCTAAAAACCTAAAGCGTAGGTACAAATATAAATTATTCTTGTGTGAAAGCCAAATTTAATAATTAACCTCTATAAAACCCAGCCTTTGTCATTACTGGAGTAATTTTAATTTTAAAAAAGGATATTGTAAGCGTCAAGGTTTACGATCCCTGCAGCGCTAAGTGGTTTGACTAGATGAACGTATTACCGGTACCAAAATACAATAGCGAAAGTAAAAAATACTAATTTCGGGATGTTTCGGGAACATGGGTGGTGTAGTTATTACTAACGGCGTTTTCTTGGTAGAGGGGTGTCAATGTCCTCTATTGCAATGCTAACCGGCACTCAGTTATAGTGTATAACGAACGAAAGTGCCGACCTTGCATGCTTCACACCTTTGCAATGTTACGTCCGTTTTTTTTTAATACTGTGCCGCATATATCGTAAAAACGGTAAAACATACAAGCGTCAGTTTTGGTACGATTATAGTACAAGTTTGTAATTATATCACTACTAGAGGACGCCCGCGACTTCGTACGCATAGATTTAGTTTCCCGCTACTCCCCATAGTTTAACCCCTTAGGGGATGATTTTCCAGAAATCCCTTCTTAGTGCACCCCTAGACCTCATAAGGAACCTACGTGGATACTTGACAAGGAAAGGGTTTAGCCCTAGAAACGGTTCCAAAATTGTACAGGGTTAACCTTACACTTCCCCAACATCAGGTGCCTTTGCCTTCTCCGGCTTCTACCACCGCCACTCGGAGGCGACGTACGTGGGGCCGCACGCGGAGCAGTTCCAGACCACCGACGCCAGCCAAGGCCTGTACTGCCACTCCGAGGACAACTTCAGCGACGCGCAGTGCATATACAAGTAAATAACTCACCATCTTTATCATCATTTCAGCCGAAAGACGTTCACATAGGCCTGCCCCAAGACCGGTCCAGCGCGTTAAACGTAACTCTAGCGATAATGACACTTTTAAACATTTCCTACACGGTCCCCCAAAGCTAAAAATTTATAATATCTTGTACATAATGTTTTTTTAAGAGCTATCCAATGATACCTCACTCGATGTCATAATTTTAAAAAGTAATTGTACTTTATTTCAAGATTTTATTTTACAACTTTGTCGGTATAATTTAAATGTACGAGTATAACTATGGCAAATGACAGCATTGAAGTACGGTCAGGAGCGTAAATTTGGGACCCATTTCAAGAAAAATATGCTTGAAGTCGTCAATGTCATTAGAGATGTCAAGTCATTTGTAACTTTTAGGAAACTCACCCTTATTGTTGTAGAATGTCAGATTGAATTTGGACCTAAGGTGGGTACCAAATTAAATCTCGTGACTGTACCAACAATCTCTGAATAAAACTGGCGTCAGACGGACAGTCCGACATGGCTAAACTAATAAGGATTCCGAGTTGATTAAGGAACCCTAAAAAAAATAATTACGAACTGAGAACTCCTCCTTTTTTGAAGTCGGTTAAAAAGTGCTTCACATCAGCACTCGTATTTTTGAAATTGTTGCTCGAATGATATCCAATCACTTGCTAAATAACATTTCACAAACTGATTCATTTCACAAACATCATTTTACAAAACGCTTTTTTTCCGAAACTGTAAATATTTCAGGGTATATTTCAGGACCATCTTGTAAGAACCTTATATTTTTGGTTAGGTTGGTAACCTATCGATGTTTCGAAAAACTTTTGTCCACTGTTTCGTTTGTCCGAAATTTAATAATAATAATAATAAAAATATTTTATTGGAATCAAAAGAGCACCTCCACCAACTTAATTAACTTAAACAAAATAAACCTAACATAACATAACATAAGCATTGGTGGTGCTTGAATTTGATTTTGGTCGAAAATGATTTTTCTCTGAACCCATTAACTTTTCGAAATGTTTAAAGAGCCTACAGCCTACATACCTATAGGTTAGTTTAGATTAGTTGTATAACAATCCAGGAAAGTTAACGGTCTCAAAGAAAAATTTTTTTCTTACAAATAAATTTTTTGGACAAACGATACAGCAGCGGACTAAAGTTTTTCGAACTTATAATAGGTAACCGTCAGGTTAGTTTTAAAAATCCTGAAATATTCACAGTTTTGGAAAAATAGCGTTTTGCAAAATGATATATTTGTGAAACGGTTTTTAGCCAATGATGGTAAACCTGTTCGAATGGCTGCAGGATCAACCCCCGCGAGGAGTTCCCCGAGTCGGTGGAGTACGAGCCCAAGGTGTCGTACTGGTGCGGCCCGTACCGCTACTTCATCCCCGCCACCACCGACGTGCGCTGCATCTTCTCCGTCTTCTCCATGAACTTCGTGCTGCGCTTCGGCTACGACGGCGTCACCTACAAGAGCTCGGACTTGTCCTTTGTACGTATCTCTAGGCCAACTGGGTCATTTGGGTCAAACCAGATCATTGTTGTCTAATTTTAAACCAGCAAACCGATATTAGGAATTAGATAACACTATCCTAATTGGCCCCATTGTTTGTCATAATTATTATAAGGAAACTAGAGGACGCCCGCGACTTCGTACGCGTAGAATTAGTTTCCCGCTACGCCCCCCCATTTATTCCTGTTGGGGGTCGATTTTCGGAAAATCCTGTCTTAGTGCTCACTTACATCATGAAAGGAACCAATGTACCAAATTTCAAGTTTCTAGGTACAGTAGTTTCGGCTGTGCGTTGATATGTCAGTCAGTCAGTTTTGCCTTTTATATTATAGATAATGGCATGGCAAATTCGTTCGTGACACTCCCATGGTCCGCGCGGGGGGCGGGGGACGTCACTAGTCAATGACGCTTGCTCACCTCTACACACGACATGAATTACGTTATGGATATGTCTGCCGATATCCCAAACAATATTCTGCATATATGTTTTGGTTTCGGTTGTCATAATGGTAATATCCCTGCAGATGTACCAGAACGGGCAGGTGTTCTACACGGACGAGCCCTGGGCCGGCATGTCCTGCTGGAACTGGGCCTGCAAGTGGCGCCACAACCAGAACCAGCGCGGCAACGAGTTCTTCGTCAACTAGGCCAATAAACTAATTAATCTGTTGTTTTTTTTTATGATGACGATGGCGAGGGACACAGCTTTTTGTATCGGACCGCTTTCTGAATACATGCCGTTTCATTGTTGGTGAACATCGCACAAAGGACCCGTTGTTTGATCAGTAGTTAACTCTACTGTCTCTACTAATTGTTAAAATTTGAAAAATCATTAATGGATTTCATTGTACAAAAAGTCCACTTGGCCCCTATAATGGATCCTATCAATGGATCCTAGTGGAATGAGGGCCCAACCTAATCGGGCTATTAAAAAAAACACGTCCGAACAACATCAATGCTTATTGAATAGATATTAACCTCCAAATGTATGGTTACACCTTCTTCCAGTGCTGATATCTTTTAAACGGCCCTACCGATTTTTATAAAACCTAGTTAAAAACCATCCGGGTGGCGGCACCAATGATGGACACTTTTAGCTGACAGGCACCAGTAATGGACACTTCACTCTTAATTCAAATTTCATACGGTCCTAAATTCATCGTTGCAAAACAAATGAATAACCCTTCTCTTCTGTAAAATAATAATCAAGCATCCATTATTGGTGCCTTGTCCATAACTGGTTCCATCACCCTAGGTTTCTTTATAAAAAAACGCGTTCAAACCATTTAAAAATATCCGAAAGAAGTGGTCACCATTAAATCAGGGATGATTTATCTATTAAATAAATATCGTAATCCTTTATTAAATTATTACTTAACAAAATATCAAATATTATCATCCCATGAAAAGTTGCGGATAATGTCGGAAGCTGTTTATCAATTTCTTCCTCTCGATGTTCTTCCGGAACGGCGCGAACAACTTTTTGGACATCACCATGCCCCTCCTGGCGTTCTGGTCGAGCTCCCCGCTCGGCCGGAAGTCGTATATATTTCTTCCTTCATGCGCTTTAGCCGAGGTCAGGGAAGCTATAAATATATATGTGATAAATTTCTTAACTTTTCAATAGTTTAAATCCCGGGCATAATTGTGAGTCTTAAGGCGCTTTTCCACAGGCGAGGCGAGACGAGACGAGGAGGCGGCGCGAGAATTTTTATTTGTATTAAAACACCCATATCAACCGCGCGCGCGCGAGATGGGTGCGCGATTTTTCAATACAAATTTCAATTCCCGTCCCGCCTCGTCTCGCCTCGCCCCGCCGATGGAAAAGCAACTTTAAGCTGGGTCCACATTACGCGCGGCAAACCCTCGAACATTGGCTCGCGCGGCGGCCGCGCGTTTTGGAGACGGAGTTCGATCATTGCCGCGCTCGAATGTGCTTCAATCGCTCGTTCGCTCGCGGTTGGAACTGGTCTCACTTGCCGCGTTCTACAATTGTATTGTCTCGCGCGGCAAATGGACGTCTGCTCGAGTTGAACATTGGCTGGCGTGGCTGCCGCGCGTTATTTATACTGCCCTCCTTAGAAAAAAGGGCATATGTCTCATAGAACCGCGTTTATATTAGTCACCTTATTTCTGAAGACAGAGGGTAAATTTTACTTTGACTATTAAATTGCACATGCGTCCTTTTTATTTAGGAGGGCAGTATACACTCCTTTACTTTCAGCCCTGATATTACTTGAACGGCCGAAACGATTACCATCAAATCTGGCTACCGTCCAAGCTAGTCAAACTAACATTAATAATTCGGTCTCTGTATCACAACGCGACGCCCTCGGTCGTTGTTGTTAAATTAATGTAGGTTTGTTTTTTGTCACGAGAAAAATCAAAACGGGTCATGAAAGTATTAAGTATTTACTATCCGGGGAGACTTGACCCAAAAAAGGTTGGGAAACCCTGATCTAGGGTTATGTGTCGCCTGTATATAGGGTAGAAGTACCGTTTGTGTCCACTGCACCCTTTTTGGTCATTTACTTTTGGTTGAAATGAGTATCAAAAATACTGTAAAATTAAAAGTAATAATCATAAATAGTTAAGACTGAAGATTAATATTAAGATAAGATATAAAAATATTTTTGTAATTTCATAATGCTTTAAATATTAGTTAAAATTTTGAGTGGCCAAAAAAGGATACTAAGAGGCCAAAACCGGTACTTTACCCTAGTTGACTTACTCTGAATCACAATCATAAATGTAATTAACGTCAACGTTAAAAAGAATAAAGCCATTTCAACACAGCCAGCAAATACAACTACAACAACAACAACTACAACAAATTGATTAGATGCCGAACTAGCATGAGCATGATGAAGTTCTTAGATCTGTTGCTTATTTTTAGGGTTCCGTGACTTCGGTGACAAAAACCTTTAAAAAAAATGCAAAATGACCAAGTGTGAGTGGAGCGATACGGAGTCCTCGAGGAGAGTTCTAATTTTAAAGTTACATAGCACCTAAACAAGGAACCCTTAGGTATAGATGAATTACCGAGAGCGTGGAATTGCATATGTAGTGGTTGTACCGTTCACATGAAAATTAAAACCATTTAAGTTTTCTTGTTAATTTAATGAGATTACCCTAAACAAGTGGAATAAGTATGTCCTTTTTTTGCTTTTAGTTGCTATCATTTATTTCAATTTTCATCTTTAAGGTTGGAAATTGCTTATGGGACAGATGAAAATTATATAGATTTCTTGATCAAAATCATCTACTGCCGACGGACCGTACGTAAAACTTTTTCGAGTAGCTTTTTTGAGAGAGGAATTTTTCCGTAGCTTTGAATTTGTCACTCTTACTCTCAGTCATAATTTTATAAATAGTAGTCGTGAGAGAAACACCTGTAGCTTTTTCAACGAATGGGGCAGCGGTGTAAGGTGAATTTAATTTTTTCATTACTTCGAGTTCAAAACATTTATGACAGTTAAAATTATTTTGTTTCCTTTGACTCTCAATCGGACTAAAATACTGGTACTTACTTTCTGCCATAATTTTCGCAAACTGTGTAACTTACAGTCGCACGTGCCCAGAAAAATAATTCTGAAAATTGCGAGTATGCAATAAAATAGTTTTTAAAGTTGTGGGTAATTCTATAGCTCTGTCTACCCCACTCTAGGATTACAGGCGTGAAGGTATGTATGTATGTACAATAAAATAAGTCGTATATTTTAGTGCATTTTAAAAACTATTTAGAATTTGACACTGACATTATTTTTGTACTTACTTATTTAATATAAAACTAAAGTCTTTTTATGCTGATGGTATAAGAAGTAGAGGAAATTTAAATATAGAATGCCTGTAAAGACATGTTACCACTACATATGCAATTCCACGCTCTCGCTAATTCATCTATACCTATAGTTTAGCCATGTCGCGTCGGTCTATGTCCGTTTAACTCAAAGATTCGGTATTACAAAATTGTAATTTGGCATAGTTCTACATTTAAATTAAACCGACGAAGTTGTAAACAGAAAACTAGAAAAGAGTTCGAAGAAAAACTCAAAGTTTTTATGATCCATTTAATTCGTTTAGGTTTTCGTAACCGAAGGGCAGCCCAACGGGACCCTATTAATAACCTTAAAATGTATTTAAAAGAGTTGTGTTTTTTTTTTAATTATTAATGGGGTTTACATCCCTATACATGAAACGTTTTTTATTTTTGTTGTATCGTAAAAAGGTAAAACATACAAGCGTCAAATTTGGTATGAATATAGTACAAACCCTTAAGTAAAACAACAAAATAATACAAAATGGTCAAGTGTGAGTTGGGCTCGCCCTGATTCGATTCGTGTTCGATTCTAAATCGAATTCAAATCGATTTTTTTTTGTGTTTTCATGGTTTATTCTACGGGACCATTAAAACGCAAGTCCAACTCGCATTTCGATATTTTATCTACTTGCGTAGGAAGTTTGTCATACTAATTTAACTGGGAGATAAGAAAAAATAATTACTTTGCATTCTGCCGAGATAAACTATCAACGTTTCGGTTTGTCTTTAGTGTGTATTTGGAGTTGAGAACAGAGGGGCTATTGTCTAACGCACTCGCAATCGCGATCGTTTTCATTTTGAAAATCGAAGGCTTGTCTGCATACAAAATGAAAACAATTGCTCCACTTTAAAGCCGGTTGCGATTGCGAGTGCGTTAGACAATAAGCCCTCTGGTGCTCTATTCTACCCCGTAAAACTATATTGCTTACTGTTATCGTATTTTCAACGAATTTTTAACAGCGGTAAAACAAAAACGTCAGCATAAACTTGTAAAGGGCCGGAGATGACCTACTTTTATATTTTATACTTTGGCGTAGGCTAGGGTGTTTCATTTTTCACACTTTTTTTCAGCAGTTTTTTAAAAATTCGCTCAAATTCTTGCTCTTTACCTAAGAGACCAGTGATCAAAATAATTTTAAAAAGTTGGTATTTAGGGGTTGCACACGTTGACCACATTTTGAATAAATTTTCATGATTACCTATGCAATTCTCAGAAGCCGCAGCAGGCAGAAAGAATGGTGATTAATGTGATTATGGTCGATACCATTGATGTGTGACATAAGTTGTCTGGAAAGTTAGTTATTGTCTGTTGTTTTTAGAAAAATAATAAACATTGAAAATCTGCTATAGCATAAGTGGTCAATTTGTGCAACCTCTAAATGTTGTCCTTTCACCTCGAAATTAGACATTAGGCACTGGTCCCACCGCCGGCTACAGACTATAAGTTAGTAGAACTATAAACTACAAAAGAGTGGGCGAGCGGCGAGAAGCGAGTAAAGTTTTGATAGTTTTGACGCTCTGCTATAAAGCGAATGTTCGCGGACGACTTAGCTGAGCTAGTTTTATAGTCGATAGCTTTTATCGCTGCGGTCAACTAATAAACAGCGCTCCCAGCGCCAGATATCGGCGAGCTCGGCGAGCAACTAGTAAAATTCTGTACTAGAAACAGTTGACAACCGGCGGGAGGTTAGTAAAAATTCTATGGAATTATAGCTTACTCGCCGGGCGTTGGGAGAGTGTCCTCGCCGGCAGTGTGAACAGCGAGCGATGAACTATAAATATATATCTCTCTCTTTTATTTACACGGAAGCGATTATCTTTTGTTCGTTTCTTGGGCTAGAAAAAAGTCGATAGTTCATATCTCACTCGCCGGCGGTGGGACCAGTGCCTTATTTTTTTTTTACATTATAAAGAGGGCGTAGGCGAAGTTTGCTAAAAATATGACATTTATTTGTTCCATACAAATGTGAAACACCCTACGTAGGCATCTAACTTGGGTTCCTAAAGAAGTTCAATTACTTTTCTGTATATAATTGAATAATGAATGACGACGCAGTTAGTCTAGTTGGGAATGCCCCTGCCTACGAAGCAGTATTGTGCAAAAAAGTGATCTCGGGTTTGATTCCCGGTGAGAGCAAAATATTTGTTTCCAAGTGTAAGATGTTTTCTGTACGTATAATAAGTAGTTATATATATTAATCTACTAGCTTTTGCCCACGACTCCGTCCGCGTAGAAGTCGTTTATCGCTGCTCCCTCGGGATCTGTCTCATTTTCCGGGATAAAAAGTAGCCTATGTCCTTCCCCGGGACTCAAGCTATCTCCATACCAAATTTCATCTAAATCGGTTCGGCGGTTTAAGCGTGAAGAGGTAACAGACAGACAGACAGACATACTTTCACATTTATAATATTAGTATGGATTAGTATGGATTAGTATGGATACATTTAACTAGGCACCTAGCGATTAGTTATTGAATAGGTACGTCAATTTGTGTAAAATTGTTCGATGATGATATTTATAGTAACGATCTGACTAAAAGTGCAATTAAGAATCCTAGGTACTTACATACTTACTAGGATTCTTACAAAGATCACATTTATAGTCACAAAAGATCAAGTTTATAATATACTTATAGTCTGTGTCAATTGAAATTGCCAAAGATGTAAACAAATTAATACTGTTTGACATAACATAAATAAATATTAATTGAGCGTGTTTTTATTTAAATTAACTAATAATGAATAGTTATTTGATGTCAAACTTAATATGAAAGTAAAGATCAAGTCTATAAATCATTGCTAAGACCTCACTAGATCTTTAAAAGTACGTGATTATCGAGTAATAATGGTAAATTGGTTCGTTTTGTTGTGTTTACATCTTTGCCAATTTCAATTGGCACAGACTATACCTATAAACATGCGGCGTTTCTTCTCAGCAGAGGCCCTACTTTGGAAATCGAAGTTCGAAGTTACGTTACCTCCATCTCTTTCTCTCGCTTTAGTCTCGAATGACGAGTGACAGAGATAGAGCTAACGTAACTTCGAACTTCGATTTTTAGAGTAGGGCCTCAGTGGTCTCCTCTCGCGAAGCGCTCTGGTAGACCCTGCCCCATCCTGGCCTTTGCACACAGAAATAAAGAATAACCAACACCATATTACATTTACTTATCTTTATTTATTTATTTAAACTTTTTTGCACAATACAAATGTATAAAGTACAAATGGCGGACTTAATGCCTAAAAGTATTCTCTACTAGTCAACCACATGGTTTACACTGAATAACCGATGCAATTGGAGATCTAAACAGTGTTGAAGACTGTTTTAAATACCTACCTACTTGATACTAAAACTATATTTAATACACAAATAATAATAATGTTTATATAAAACAATGTGTGATGCTGATGATGACATTTTACCCAAGTTCTTGCTTGTATAGATGTTGGCGAAACTTAGGTAAGCTGAAACACGAATTTGCTGGACGCTTGTGGTAGGTATGTCAAGAGGGGGCGGATTCCAGAGACGGATGGCCTAAGGCACTGTGCCCCTACTTTGAAATCCGTAATTCGAACTTCGTCTATTGCTATCCCTTTTGCTCTCGACGCGTCACTAATTCGCAAGAAAGTGACAGGGCGATCCGAAGTTCGAATTATTGATTTCAAAGTAGAGCCCCTGGTCCCACCGCGGGCGATGAGCGGGAAGCGAGTATAGCCAGAGATCAACTATTAATATATGTGTCTCTTTTATTGACACGGGATCTATACAGTTTGTTTCGCTAAACTAGTAGAGAGAGTCCTCGCCGGTAGTGTGAACAGCCAGCGATGAACTATAAATATATATCTCTCTCTTTTCTTTACACCGGAGCGATTATCTTTTGTTCGTTTCTTGGGCGAGAAAATCGCCGATAGTTCATCGCTTACTCGCCAGTGGTGGGACGTGCCTAAAGGCCTAAAGGGCGAATGAATTGGACATTGGTCATAAACCCGGTATGGTAAATTGGAATTTTGAGTTTTCGGGAGCGGAAGGAACGCAGTGGTGAACGCACTGGGCGTGGGGCATGGAAGTTAAATTTACATTTGAGATATTCTGGAGCAAAGGGCTCGAAAAGAATAGAGAAGAGAGAGCACAAAATCCTAAAGACATACGTTGACGAATCGGAAGCCAATTTAGTTGGCGGCGAAAAAAAAGAAACATGATTGTATTAACGTAGCAGAAAAATAAAACGTATACCATTATTGAGGAGACGATCTAAACGATTAATTGATAAAGTGTTTACTCAAAAGGTCTTTTAAATGAGGGATTTGGGACGGGTTGATCATTTTAACCCGTCCGCCGGTTTGAGAGATTGAATCCAAGAATTTTTCTTGCAAGTTTAACTTGTGTTGCCATCTGCGACCCTGTTGACGAGACGTCAGGACGGACCTCGTTGTCGTCGACGTGGCGTGGGTGCTCAATGTGGCCGGGGTTTTAGCTTCCACAGATGACAGTAGAACTAGAAATAATAAATAAAAAATGACTGTACAATTTTCTACACATACCTATCAAATAAGTTTCTTAATCAATCTGGGTCTCAAAATTAAGAAAAAAAACCGAGTACGCAATTTTTAAGACACCATGTACATCAAAGGAAAATAGGCTATTTGACAACATTGAAAATATGCATCAAATTGTCGTCATCCTATTAGATAATAGCGTAAAACAACATATTTCACTTTATTTTAAACTAAATTAAGCATATTTTTTTGGAAATTACACGAAAAAAATTGTAATATATTTTGAAATTTTATCTGTGGCAGAAACGCTATGCGATTGCTTTGTAGCTGTGGTTACTCGCAGGTGACGTCACACGCAAGTAACCACAGATCATAAGGGCATATCTCTTCAAATGATTTTTCATTGTTTACTTGCATATAACGTCATACTTGTCACATGGCCAGCGCCACGATAGAAACAGCGTTTTTGGCGCGGTTTCGGAAATTTAAACTTTTAAATGGATTTTTATTGATAATATAGTAGAATCTCACGGAAATATCAATGTAGTGTGCTTCTTATGTAATAAATAATCATTTAATAAGGTTTTCTAAAATTAGTCAAATAGCCTATTCATCTTTATTAGCATTGACTTGGCAATAAATTATTTTGCTTTACGCTGCCAGCATCTTCGGGACCATGCCGCAGGGCCCTTTTTTAGATATTTTTAGTTTTAAATAGAATTAAGTTATTAAAAATGTAATTTTAGTTTTGTAATTATGTATATAATGAAAGATAAATTCGTTTAAATTTTTGCTTTTATCTCTATTGCTTTCTCTATAGCTATTGAATTCGACTTTCTTGCACACTGCTGCGAATTGAATTGAATTTGAATACCAATTAAAACTTATTGATAAGACCCGATTGAATGCAGTGTACCGACAAGGTAATTTTAAGCATTAAATCCAATTCATCCTTTGAATCCAGCGACGCAAAGGAGAGTAATGTGTTTGTCCCCGTGACCTAACGATTCGCCGATAATTATTACGGAGATTGTATAGTTTCGCAGAATTTTCATTTCGTAGAAAGCTAATTTCTGCTGAAATCTTATTGTTTTCAGATTATTTTAAGCATGGGTTACGTTTGTAGGTTAGGTTACATCTGTGACCACCAAAAAATAATCTGGAAATGATAAGGTTTCAGCAGAAATTAGCTTTCTACGAAATGAAAATTCTGCGAAACGATACAATCTGCGTAATAATTATCGACGAATCATTAGGTAACCGTTTGTTCCTTTGTGGCGCTCTACAAACTAAACGCGTGGACCGATTTTGATGATTCTTATGTCAATCGATTTGTATTTCTTGCGAGTTTTACTAAAGATATGACAGTAATTGAAATTTAATATAGCGGCAACCAGACGCCATACTGTAAAAAGTCGACAAATTATGACAAGTGGGGTATCGTTGAATAGGTATTTAAAAATCATCTTTAGGTGTCTCTCATCATTTTTCATTTCGTTCGAATGATCATTTAGGATTTACAAGGATTTAAAGTTGGTTAGCAACAGTCGGGATTTTTAAAGCTGGCTTTTTGTTATGCAGTATTTAGATGAAAACAAAAAGAGGAAGATACGTGACCGGCGCGCGGGCTTGAGCACCTAAATATAGGCGCTGAGCGCCGTGTTTGCTCAGTTGTCGGGCCGTCACTGATCTGTCAACACGTGCCACGTCGTGGGATCGAAAGCGAAAAACATGCCGCATTGCGCGTTTTTAAGTAGGTACCTATTCCCAGTTGTCCACACCCTCGAAATTAGGTGTGGACAACTGGTAATAGTCAGTTTGTATATAGGTACTATGCCACAGTCCTCAGAGCCATCTATCGGGACGGGGTGGGAAGTTTATCATCCAAATGAAATTGAAAAAAAAATGACGCGATAACCTTACATAGCTACGAGCATATGGAGTAGGTATATCGCCCGGTTTGATGATCGGTAAGAATTATTTACAAATATTGGTGTGAAGAGCACAGTGTTCGTTATTTTGTCAAGGAATAGAAAAGGTATATGCATTGAAATGTTTATTTATGTAATAATTATTAAAAAATAAAATAAGTATGAGGTTGTCTAGCCTATTAGTGTACCAACAGTATAAACCTAGGCTATTCCTAAGCTTAGGAATTTAATTACGTAAAGGGCGTCTACAGGGTGTGTTATTTTTATAATGGAAACATGAAATGTATTCATTAGAGTTTATTTACAAATATTGGATATTTTTTTGTATGCTCTTGTGCTTAGTTACTCAATAAACTTATCTTTATCTTATCTTTAAATGTCGATACAACGCCGACATGTGTTCGGGATTGATTAGACGTGCTCTCCCCTCGTCTCCTAACGAGCGGAAGAACTGGTTCTTCAAATGGAGAGGTCTGCTGCCCTGCCGCCGGCTCTCGGCGCTGGCCGGGTCGTACACCAGGACCAGGTCTTTGGCTGCCGTGCAGAGAAAAACTAGAAGATAAGGTACAAGACTCTTTAATGCCCGATGCAGTTTAAAAATAAAATATTTCAATATCAGGGGGCCCTCTCACACATAATTATAAATAATTATGACTTTATTTGGAAACCATGCATGCCTTCAGCGTACATAGCAATAGTAACTTAGTGAGAAAATACTCCAAACCTGTCCAGGAATCAGTTATTTGCGGTCGCACCCCGTAGTGGAACCAGCTCACTAACAGCCTCGTACCTATTTGTGGTTGCACCCCGTAGTTGAACCAACCCACTAAGGCCAGAGGGGCTTTTGTCTAACGCACTCGCAATGGCAACCGGCTTCAAAGTGGAGCAATTGTTTTCATTTTCGGCCATTGATTTTCAAAATGAAAACGATCGTGATTGCGCTTGCGTTAGACAATCCCCTCTGGTTCCCACTATGCCGGACCGGCAATTTTGCCGGATGCCGTTAAGGGTAGTGAGTGGCTGTACAATTTATATGAAGCTGTTCACATTATGCCGTGTGAACAGAGGCCCTACTTTGAAAATCGAAGTTCGAAGTTACGTTATATCCTCTCTTTCTTTCGATTTAGTCTCGAATGACGAGTGACCGAGATGGAGCTCACGTAATTTCGAACTTCGATTTTCAGAGTAGTGCCTCTGCTTCATAAGCCACTAGCCTTACCGGCATCCGGCAAATTGCCGGTCCAGCATAGTGGGAATCGGGCCTATATAACTAACAGCCTCGTATTCCGCATGGGGATTAATGTCCCGCGACGGCTCGAAGCGGCTCGACGTTGCCAAACTTCGCTTGAAATATTATTATTATTATTATTATGAGCCCATAATGTCCCACTGCTGGGCAAAGGCCTCTCTCCCCCTCTTCCACTCTATCCAAAATATAAATGAATAAATATCAGGGGTATTATAGGGACTAGACAATGATAAACATACTTATATAAAGAAGATTATATACCTACTTAAATAATGTAATGGAACCAGTAATCGACAAGGACCAATGATCGACACTGATTCTTATTTTACAGAAGATAGGGGTTATTCATTTGTTTTGTAACACTCAATTTATGACGTTTGATCTTTGAATTAAGAGTTAAGTGTCGATCATTGGTGCATGTCGGCTTAGTGTCGAACAATGGTGCCATTACGTTACATAGAAAAAAATCAAGACTAAGATACTTGCGCTCGTCACACCAATATTTGCCTTTTGCCGAAGCTCGAACCCCGGCTTCGGCAAAAGACGCTGGCTTCGTAGGCAGAGCCACTACCAACTATAGGCTAATCGCGTTGTCACTGTTGTCAGACCACGGAATAGAAAAAAACAGTGGAAGTGGCATGAGCTTCGCTTAGTATCAGACCATGGAAAATGTTTTTGGTGCGGCTATCGTTTTTGCACTCCAAAATGGCACAATAAGGCATGCTTCTGGATTTATTTCCTATTTTAGAAATATCGAAATAAGCGATCGCGACAAAAGTATGGTAGGTTATGCGGAACTCCGCATAACTATGCCACACGTTACACGCCCACTTGACACTTCTACTGTTTTTTCTGTTCTGGTGTCAGACGCTTATGTCGATCTGTCTGTGTTTCTGTGCGTCTGTCTTATTGTCGGTATATTCGGCAATATCCTGTTTTTTTTGGTATGTCCTAGCTCCTTTAAACGGTACGATCGATTTGGAGAGGATCTAAGGCGGTTTTACTTTGAAGTTGCCCGACTCATATACTCGTAGGTATTTTACCCTTCTTCGTCAACCACCTCGTCAGGCAAGCCCCTATTTTCCGGGCCTCTACAGTATGGACTATTAAAATAGATATAGATTGATGTGTAACATTTATGAAAAAAAAAAAGACTTACGCTGAATTAAAATAGCAGGCACGATCATCTTCATCAGCAGAAATGAATCCATAAGGTGTGGATGTTCTGCAAACAGTCGTAGCCTTTAAAACAAATTGAGCATTTATGAATTTTTCATTTTTTTTTTTATAAGAAAGTCTGAGTAAGTAAGTGTAGCCCTTTTCAAGTGTTCATACAGCCAAAACTACAAGTACTCAAGTTCTAAAAATATCTTAAATTAAAGCACATAGGAACAGTACACATAGTGACTAAAGCGTAGTCCCGTCAGAGCGAGCAAAACACATATTAGCGCGTGCATTCTCAATTAGGCAGCCTTATACGTTCGAGAAGCCATGCTGCCAAATTGAATACACGCGCTGAAATGTGTTTTGTTCGCTTTGACGGGACTACTTAAACTCGCCGCTTGCACATCACTCCTGCGTTCGCTCACCTTTGCTTTTGAGAGAATCAATACCCTGCACACGTAAAGTTCGGACCGCGGGAAACGCCACGCGCCGTTCCAATCTTCGTTCCGAATCGTACGTGTAAATGCAACTGTAATAGTAGGTAAAAATAGTAAAAAATTTACGCTTCGGAACGAAGATTGGAACGGCGCGTGGCGTTTCCCGCGGTCCGAACTTTACGTGTAAAGGCCGTTTTTCTTATACATGGGTGTTTCAGAGGTGAGACTTCTACGAGAGAGGGTGTTATGTGGTAGGTAACGAATGTTTTTTTACAGGTTTGGTTTCTAAATTGAGATACCATTTCTAATGACGCCAATGACGGTCAATGTTCCAGTTGACTCGTAATTTGTTTACGTTAGATTAACTAACGGTTGTACCATTAGCACGATTCAAATGTATTTTAGTTAAAGTCGCCGTCAATAGAATTTGCGAACTATGTAAACAAAACCAAACGAACCAATTCCCCATGATTACTCGATAATCATAATCACGTACTTTTAAAGATCAAGTGAGGTCTTTGCAACGATTTATACACTAAATCATTATTTTCTTAAGTTTAGGATGAAATAATTATTTATTACTTATACGTTATTTTTAATAAAAACACGCTTGGTGAATAATTTAGGATACGTGTCAAACAGTACTTATTTTTTTTACATAGTTCTATTGACGGCAAATTCTATTGACGGCGATTTTCTATGAAATCTGTAAGGAACTTCTCAAAAAATACCATTTATTAACGTAGTTTTTTTTACAGCTTTTGGCTTTTTAATATTAAAATTTCGTCCAATAATATTTTTTAAATGGAAGGATTGGCCGAAGATTGCCGCAGACAGAGAGGTGAGGAAATCAAGGAAGGAGGCCTTTGCCCAGCAGTGGGACACTATATTGGCTAATTAATTACTTAATTAATTACCGGACATTTGCTGGTTTCTTGGTACATTGTTTACATAGTGGTTTGTTTTGCATTAACATATTATAGTTTTAAATTTGCGAAAATATATAGCCATCTACCGCGTGATTTTTGTACCATTTGTATGTTGAATTAACCGAAAATGATAAAAATAATGTACGTAGGGACGTACCTATGCATGTGACTATCAGCCTAAGATTTGAACAAGCAGGTTGTAATTTAAAAAATATTTAATTCTATCATCCCTTTAGCGTTCTCAATGCATGAAAGCGTGTCCAGATATCAATTTGACGATGCAGGATTGCGTCGATTTAATTACCTTCATAAAGTTAAGCACCCAATGCGGCGCTATATTAGAATTGAAAACTATTAAAAAGTCGTTACCTCTGCGACACCTTGTACAAGGGCAAAACTAAATGAATCGGCCTCGGAAACTGCGACGAACACGCTGCCAAACACAACCTAACTGAACTGAACTTTACCAAACGACGATTCTAAGAGAAGTCATCAAAAGAAACAATAATAATCAATTTTCCGCACCGCAGCCACGTTCCAAAACAATTAACTTTCGCAATTATATTGCTCACAAAATTGTTTTTGTATATTACAGACAAATTGGAGATTGGTGTATAAAAAGTAGCTCTTACGCAGTGTAAAATTGGCTAGGTAATACCTATCTAATGCGCATTTTACACTAAGCGGTATTCAGGAACCTTTTCTTTAAATCGTACTAATGTGTAATAATATAAACATTTGAAGCTAAGAAGCGCTTTTAATAAGAAATAAACGGTACCTTAAAACATCATGGCTATTCCAAGGGTACCAACCAAAATAATCGTCATTGTAATGTTACTCCACCGTAAGTTCAATTTGTTCTCTGGGGCTCTACTTTGAAATCAGTAATTCGAACTTCGGATCGCCCCGTCACTTTCTTGCAAATCAGTGACGCGTCGAGAGCAAAAGGGATAACAATAGACGAAGTTCGAATTACGGATTTCAAAGTAGTGCCTCTGTTATATAAGGCTAGGTAACTACATATTTACTTGCAACCTTGACCCGGGTTATAAAAAACCCTTCTTCCCTGTACAGTTAAACTAGTAGAATTATCCTCCCAGAGGCCCATGCCAAGAAGCACTACGCTAACTAGCGTTTCTATTCGTTTCGTTTTGAAACCAATCGCGTCACTGGTAGATCACGTGACTTTTCGTATCACGACATCTACGGACGGGATTGGTTTAAAAACGAAACGAATAGAAACGCTAGTTAGCGTAGTGCATCTTGGCAAGGGCCTCTGTATAAATTCAAGTTAGAAATGTGTACAGTCAGTCGGCCGAGTTTAAAACAATGAAGAATGTCAGTAGGTACGCCAAATCGCTTGAAACTTTGTAAGAGTAAAGCTTATAAATAAACAAACATACTACTTTTTGTTTCATTCAAATAGACCCAGTAGTTTTGATTCTACGAACGTATGAAATTACGGTCAAAAATATTAAAGGGTGCGGGCGCCATCTTACTGGAGTGACGTCATGGTTTCGTTGCGGTACGGCCCCTTATATGATTGAGTAAGTTTACAGGGCTATATTTTTTTAACCGTTATAAGTAACCAGTTGAAATTTTCACAGATTACGTGTTATTATAAACTCTATTGTTTAAAATTACAAAATGAACAATAAATCAAATTCCAAGAGGGGTCCCCATACAAGAAACATGACAAATAACCAGTTTTTTTAGCATTTTTATACGGATTATATTTTTATAATGGCTTATAATTTTGATGCTATTTTAAGCTTAAATTGCAGTCGAACTTTCATAGTTTACGACTAAATAACAATCTCAAGTAAAACTGCTAAAAATATTTGACCAAACTGATTTTATCAACACGATGTTTTAAGCGGTCACTCATCCTGTTTTAGAATACGCTTGTAAGTAGGTAGTTGCTTAACTTTGGAAGCCGAAGTACGGGTTGTATTTGTATTAGCTTTTTATTTCGGTGTCACACAATAATCTAAACTCCATACTTACGACCAAACAGTAATCTGTAGTAAAACAACAAACAACAAAATCTTACACGATGTTTAAGCGGTGTTTACTTAACTTTGGTGATAGCCCTTTCTTTACAAATGTCGTATCTAATGTAGAATTCATATCGCTAGGTACCGTATAAAATAATGAACTATAAAACATGAGTTTTTGATTGACCTAGGTAGTAGTTCTGATATTTTGTGTACTTATTCATTTCATCGATTTCAAATTTCGCGGGCGGGCGCTGCCAAGTGGCTCACTCGCCATAAGTTAGGTACCTAGACCGCCTCTCTCTCTCTCTCTCTCTCTCGCTAGTTGTTGGTATTAGCGGCCGCTGTAGCAAGTAGGTAGTTTTTGAACTGTTTTTGAGCATTATTACTGTTATTTTGTGTATGCAAGATAGCTTAGATAGCGTGCGCGTGTGTGTGTGTGTGTGTGTGTGTGTGTGTGTGTGTGTGTGTGTGTGTGCGCGTGTGTGTGTGTGTGTGTGTGTGTGCGTGCATGCGTGCGTGCGTGCGTGTGTGTGTGTGTGTGTGTGTGTGACGTGTGTCCGTCTATCCGCAGTCTAGCTCAGAGACTCTTAGTACTAGAAACGTGTAATTTGGCATGAATATACATATTAGTCACGCCAACATAGTTAAATAAAAGTAAAATCATGTTTTTTTTTTTTACGTAACATGGGGAAGTTTTTTTTTCTCGTCTACCCCATAGTGTGGGGTGTCGTTGTATAGGTCTTTCCAAAATATTGCGGATTTGTGAAAACAATATTTCAATAAAGGTATCCGTTTATGAAAAGCTTTAAAGCGCAAATTTTTGTTAGAGTCAAGTGTCGTCGTCCCCTCCCCACTACAGCCAAAACTACAAATAAAAAATATGAAAAATATCTTCAAAGGAAAACTATCACGACTAAGTAGACTTCATTGGCTCTTGAGTTAAACGGTTTAAATGTTTATACCTGCCGAAAACTTATTTGCGGTGTTGGTAAACTGACCGCGACCTATATCGATGTATGGGGATAACAGTTTTCCAACGGCAAAGTTAAGTTTGTCGCGAGGTCTAATTTGTTTGTAGTAACGGCTTCGGAACCCTACACTGAGCATGGTTCGACAGGCTGTTGCCCGGTTTTTTGCATTAATGTTTTTGTATTTTTATGTAGAATACGGTGAACCCTAAATTAAAAGTGCTTGATTATTATTCTATTTTTATTTAACCAACTTATTCGACAAACATTACAAACAGAAAAGCCGGTCAGCAACGGACAGTTAGTTTAGTTAAACAGGTTAAACTGTATGTAAAACAAAACAATGGATAACCATAACTATCATAGTCACATCAAAACGAATTCGTAAAAAATTACGACTTCCAAAGTTAAGCAACTACGAGCGTAGTCTAAAACAGGATGGGTGACCGCTTAAAACATAGTGTTGATAAAATCAGCTTTGTCACCTATTTGTAGCAGTTTTACTTGAGATTTCTATTTAGTCGTAAAGTATGAAAATTAGACTAGAACTTAAGCTTAAAATCGCATCAAAATAAGAAGCCATTATTGAAATACAATCCATATAAAAAAGCAAAAAAAAATGGTTTTTTTCATGGTTTTTGTACGGGGACCCCTCTTGGGATTTGATTTATTGTTCATTTAAAAAATTTAATCGATAGAATCTATAATAACACGTATTCTGTGAAAATTTCAACTGTCTATTTATTACGGTTAAAAAGATAGAAGCCCTGTAAACTCACTCATTCATATAAGGGCGCGTACCGCAGCCAAACGATGACGTCATCATCCGTGAGCGCTAGCCGCCGGGTTTCGAGCGCCGCATACGAAGTTTAAAATTCAATATCTCGGAAACTATTAGACGTATCGAAATGATTTTTTTACAGCATTTTTTTGTTTTTAATGAAGAATACGATAAGCCAAAAATCTAAACTAGTTGACATTCTCTATTCCAGAACAGGTCAAATACGATAATCGTTTGGAGACAACGTTATCCGAGGGTTTTGACCTTGCAGAATACGGATCTGCCTGTCGCCATTCCAAAATTTGAACCGGAAGTACGCTATACCGGAAAAAGTGCAGCCCATACAAACAAATCGTTGTTCCGGTACCCTAAAAAAGGTCCGATTATTATGGTTTTTTGATATGTTGTAAAGCACCATGATCATGATAAGATAACCCATATTTTTTTTTGTCAGTAATTTTAGTTCGAATTCGATCGTTTCTAGCAATCTAGTCAATTTTCATCCAGTCCCGATTACCTATTGGAATAGGCTAAAATTGTACAGTAGATTATGGCCTAGGCCCGGAAAGTAGGGGATTGCCGGACTCGGACTCGGCAGGACTCGCCAATTCCACAAACAAGGGAGAAAATTATACAAATAATATTATTGTATTTGTAAAAAAAAGACAAATTACAAGTTTATTGCAACTAAAGGTGCGCTGTGCGTGTGTCATGCAAGCGAGCTTACCCTTGCTTGGCCCAATTCACACAACAAGAACAGGAGAAAATAGGCCCAAAATTTTTCATTTTTTTCCAGTTTTTATTTCGTCTACGGAAAACTATGAACTTAAAGATGGAGAAAGAAAGAGGAAGGCTACCGACTTGGTGTATGATCTATCGTCTGACGAGACGCTGACCTTCGATCTGAACGCTGATGGCCACGGGCACCACAGGAGATCAGAAATAACCGAGATGTTCGACTCGGCCCACAAGCTTGCCGAGAAAAGGCTGGAGGACAAAAGAAAGATGAATAGATTTTTTGATAAACTCAATTTAAAATAATGACTATTTTTTTGTTCCTGTGGCCATTGCTGTGGTATCATTAAAGATTAAATAACTAAAAACCTGCACCTTTATTTCACTTTGATATAAGCTATATTGTTATCGTGCCGACGTTATTTTAGTATCTAAGAGTAAAATCAGCCGTAGGTATATTTAAAAGGAATACCTAATGTAGTGACAAAAACAACATGACCTAAAACAAAATAAATTGAATAGTGCCCTTGTGAATTAAAAATAAATAAGTACGGGAAACTCTTTCACAAATTGACCTACACGATAGTGATCTTCCGTGTTTTAGTTCTTTTAGAATTCTTATATTTTGTTCTACACGGCAAAACAATATTGATTTTGACATACTATCGTATTGTCAGCGTTATAATCATCGTGGCTGAAACATTGCGGAACTACAACAGATGCTTCAGCCTAGCAAATTCTTCTCACTGCATTGGTCTCCGAATGAATATGGACAAAACCAAAATCATGTTTACCGAGCATGACTGTCATAGCGGAGATAAATGCAATGTAGGTATATAATATAAGTAATACCATAGTAATACGGTCGGGCAGTCGGGTGTAATGGAAACTTACTTACTTACTTCCCATCAGGTAACCTACTTGCTCGTTTGCCTCCCACTCTTATAAAAAAAAAAAAAAAAAAAACTACGAAGATGGTCGTATTTTTTTTTCTTTGATCTTTCTTGCTTTTCCTATAGTTAGGTATTGATGATTATACGTCTTTAATTTAATAGGGTTCATATGTCAGGTTTGATCAAAGTAATAGTGCCAAAAACCAGGGGCTCTACTTTGAAATCAGTAATTCGAACTTCGGATCGCCCCATCACTTTCCTGCGAATTAGTGACGCGTCGAGAGCAAAAGGGATAGCAATAGACGAAGTTCGAATTACGGATTTCAAAGTAGAGCCTCTGGAACGCTTGACAATTGGCTACACAGGGTCTACGTTGTTGTACGTCTATGAGGAGAGCAGTCGCGTTGCGTAGTTTCGCTTTGCCCTGTCAAAATATCGCGATGCTTCTTCTTCGGACGCGTCGAGAGCAAAAGGGATAGCAATAGACGAAGTTCGAAATACGGATTTCAAAGTAGAGCCTCAGGGGTCTGTTTCATAAAGCTACAAATTACAATTTACAGGTTACAAGTTTCCATTTGACACTACCTCGACCAATGACGATAAGCCATTTGAGGAGTGTTGTCAGTTTAGACCTGTAAAATTGTAACTTGTAGCTTTATAAAACGTGCCCCAGAAGTCGAAAGGTATGTGGACACGAATGTAACGATTCGCTGGTCAGGGCCCGTATTATGGTCGCCTTTATCGCGGTGGATAAAGCTTCCGTAACTCTCGCATTTACATACTGAGGCTCTACTTTGAAATCAGTAATTCGAACTTCGGATCGCCCCGTCACTTTCTTGCAAATTAGTGACGCTTCGAGAGCAAAAGGGATAGCAATAGACGAAGTTCGAATTACGGATTTCAAAGTAGAGCCTCTGAGGCTCTACTTTGAAATCAGTAATTCGAACTTCAGATCGCCCCATCACTTTCTCGCGAATTAGTGACGCGTCGAGAGCAAAAGGGATAGCAATAGACGAAGTTCGAATTACGGATTTCAAAGTAGAGCCTCTGGTCAGAAAGTGACAGATGTTTTATCTACGCTTATCTACGTCGATAAACACGACCATCATCGGCCCGCAGCGCATTCCACTTTATTTTGTGTTTATTGCAATAAACAAAAACCTTTTCTTTTTTCTTAGCTATATGAACTTTCTCAAAATAGTTTTTTTTATTTTTAAGTTGTGCTCTTATAGTAAGTATCTCTAATTAGTCTGCGCTCTTATTTAAAAAAAAATATAATGCTGGTAACAATTTTAACGACTTGTTTGAAAAAAGTAAAGTAGGTAGGTAGGTAGGTAAACTGAAAGTTTCAATTCGAAGTTTCGAACTTTTCGTTTGCCTTCTTTGTGCGCGTTGTTGTTTTAACTAATAGTGGAAAGCCTCTCATAATTAATTTTAGGCGCTTAAAAGTTGTGGAAATAGAAGGAAAACATGTTACATTTGTCGAACTATCAATTGAGGATGGAATTAGATAATTTGAAACGTGATCTTGAGTATAACTACGGGCAGAATGGAGTTATGGGTTTTAATGGTTTTTATAACCAATTTCATGTGGAATTGTATAATTGGAAATTAGCCAGGTAAGAGTATTGAACGTTACTTATGCTAAAAACTGAACACGACAATTTTTTTACCGTTTACTTTCATGTTCCTATGCAAATAGTTTGCAAGAAACTTGGACGGACATTTTGGCCCATTCTTGATGAGCTACGAGGGTCATTCAGTCGGTCCATATTACTATAATAAGTAAATGGGCATCGTCCGATCATTGTCAAAGAAATGTCGGATGCGCATCCGGATAGACTGCGATTGTGGATCATTAAGCGTTTCTTCCTGTAATGTAAAATCCCTATTTTAATATACCTAGTAAAAGATGCTCGCAGCTTTGTATGCATATAATTAATCACTTCTAGCAAGGGTGGATGTAGGATTCGATTTTGCGGGGATGGGTTCCCTATATACAGTCTAGCATTATGTTTAGTGCCTGTAAATAAAATATTTTAAAAAGTAAAGTGCAAACGACTTTTGAAAAGGCCCGGTGGGTGTTGATGATGCTGAAGCCCCTACTCCACATTTGTCACTTTCTGTGAGTTACTCAGAGTGTTTTATATAGTGTCTGGATTCTAATTATTAGTTGTCATTATTCTAGTCTTAGCTTCTTTTATCTTTTATAAAGATAAGACTTAAATTAGAGTAGAATGGAAATTACTCCACCAACAAAAGCACAGTTCTGTTCTTTAAGGGGCTTCTAAACGGGCCATACTTACACTGCAACATGTGGGCGGCAACTATTGGTGTCTTTCTCTAACGAGTAAAAGAGGGACACCAATAGTTGCCTGTCACATATTCCAGTGAAAATATGGCCCATTTAGAAGCCCCTTAACTAAATGATAATGATGGTTTGGGCCATCAGAATATTATCTTTTGACTGCAACTTTATTACTCAGAAGTTGTTTACTTATTGCTATTTAAGGTACTGAACCATAATCATAGATCAAATCAACAAAGGACAACAATTAAAAATACTTAAATATCATTTGCAATAGATACATTTTTCATAGGTCCTGTTTTACTTAGCCATGGATTAGTACTCAAGTTTTCTCTGATACACTTTTTAACTTATTTTTTTCATCTACTTATAGCATACCTACTCTGAAGAGACTTCTTTCACTTTTCCTTAAGAAGAGGCAAAACTCCGGATGGGTAATTAATAATATAAGAATAATAATGTCTTAGAAGTAAAATTGCAAGGCTTGATACCTACATAGAACAATGCCAGCTAGTAGCGGTTTGTTATACTAGTTTAGTTTTAACTCATTGGAATGTCATCATATATACATGTATTACAAAATCAATTTTAGTTCGAACCACACTGAGTTCCAAAATCAAATAATCCTGTAGACAGACGTCTACAGGCACACTCCATGGATTAAGTAAGACATCTACAGGTAAACTCCATGGGTTAAGTAAGTTTGTTTGTTTATTTTTATTGTTACTTTCCACTTGTAGATAATTTGTAACTACCTACATAGTTTTTATTAATATGATTAAATTATTATACTACCTTCTACATTTTGGTTTTGAGGTATATGGACTAGCTTAACTTGCCCAATCCTTCTATGTTAACTGGCAGAGAATGCCATTATATCTACCTACATTAAGTTCACCTCTTGCACTTATTTTTTTATTATTGTGGCATAGCTAAATAGATACAAATGGCTAAATAGATACAAATGTTTACCATCAAAATAAATTATATTTTAGATGACTTATAGCAATTATAACTGATTGAACTTCAAATTAAATTAAAAAGTGGAAAAATTATGGTAAACTGTGGTAAGGTATGGTCAACTTATATTACTTTGTACCCACACAGTAATTTAAAACTATTCAAGTGATAGGTACCCATCATGATATCACGAAATAATAGCTAACAACCCTTGAACACCATCATTACTAGAAGAGACATGAGAGAAAACAAAATTCAAATTCATATTCAAAATTATTGTATGCAAGCAAATGAAAATACATGACAGTGGGCAGTACCTTTTAAACTACCTCCACTATCTTTCATGGCCTCAAATACCTATTGTATGTTTCTGAACTTTGTGAATAATTGTAATGTTGTATGTTTGATTTTTTATAATATTCATGTACCTAAGTAAATAAAAAAAAATCAGTGGACAATGTCACACCAATTGACCTAGTCCCAAACTAAGCTCTAGGCTTGTACAATGGGTACTAGACAACTATATAAGTACTTATATAGAGAAATATATACTTAAATACCTACATAGAAAACATCCATATATATAAGATATTTTTATGGCAGATTTTCTAACAAATAATAATAATAACACACTTAAAGAAAATTAAACTAGGGTAGAAAAAACCTGTCAAAATGATTTGAAAAAAAAAAAACATGGGCCATACCAATAAGTTTTATCAAAATTGCTCCAGTAGTTTTTCTGTGATGAAAACTACACACCATTTAGGTACCTTTTATTACCATTTTTTCTAACTTGTACAGCCATTTCAAGTTAAAAATAGTAAGTGAAGAGATATATGACGATATAGAGAGATATACAATCTCTGCTTTGTTCAAAGGTTAAATGGTAGCAAGTGCCTTATGGCATTAAGCTCAGGATTTGTGTACTAGGTACTTAAGTGTATTTATTGGTGCAATAAATACTAACCCCCTTACTAATAAACGTTGAGTAACGCTGGTATAGCTATACAATGTTTTGTCCTTATCTGTCATTGTAAAATTTGGATTTGACAGATAAGGACAAAACATTGTATAGCTATACCACTGTTACTCAACGTTTATTAGTAAAGGGGTAAATAAATATGTATAAACAATTAGAAAGAAAAATAACCATTATTTGTTTTTTATGTTTACATTCAAGCAAGGCATGACTTTTTTGATAACTGTACTATACCTATTATATTATTGAACACTGAACGTAATCATAACAGACAGAGAAACGGTAAATTGACATACCTATTTGTTATCTTGCAGATATAATGCATTGGAGACTTACGTAAATGCCCAGTTTATGGTGTCTAGGATGGAGCAACAGGCACAATATGCAGCCAATGTGAGACCTAGATGGCGTTCAAAACCAAGTAAGTTTAAAAAATATAATGTTTTATTGTTGCCGATTTTACTGATGTATTTAAACTTGACAGACCTACTACCCATTAGGATAGGTTATAAGTTATAGGCTTATATACTCCGTTTGTTTAGGTACTTAAATAAATATAAACAACCCAAACCACGTGGCATTGTTAAGCAGCCAATCAAAACTGTTTTATCGAACTTAGATGTGTCAGTGTCCTGCTTCTATTGGCTGACGACCTATATCACGTGGTTGTTTTGTTTACATTTATTTAAGTACCTAATCAAATGGAGTATAGGTTAGAACGGGCTAATTTTCCCCAACCCGACGACTTTAGTTATGCGCCTTTTTGCGTGCTGGGTTGCTGGTACTCTCGCTAACCCAGTTCTGCCAGAAAGCCAAGCAGACACTTGATGTTCGCGACGGCTTCTGGTAGCGACCTCGGCGCTCCGAGGTGACGTGCTCTGTATGTTGCCACCTCGGGGCATTCCATGACGACGTGGGCTGCGTTTTCCTCCGCCTTCATACAGGCTCTGCACAGGGGCTGTCTGTAACACATAATGGAGCGTTGCCCATAATTTCTGAAAATCAAATTTTTATTGGTTGCAGAATTTCCATTGCCATTTTTTCTCGACCTTCATTTTTTACAATCGCTTGTTTTCCGATCCGAATTTCTCCCAATTGCAAATTTTTCCACTTATAATTTAGGTCAAAAAAAGGAAGGTAGGCTTAGGTCGTTAGACCGGCAACCGGCCCGAAGGGCCAAACTGCGCAGAAATAGGAGCTCCGATAGCGGAGCTCCGTCGACACTATCAAATTAATTTCTGGAATAGTAAAAATGCATCAGGGAAAAACGAGCCAGTGAAAAACACGACTGAAAAATTAAGATAGGGAAAACGTATGGGAATGGAAATACTGCAACCAATAAAATTTAATTTTCGGAAATTATGTGCCACACTCAATCTGGCATTCAACATTTTATTACACAGTTAAATAGTTATCTAATGATAAAATAATTAACACATTGAAAAGATAGTAATATATATTTATTGGACAGGAATAAAATGAAGTGACTAAAGTAAAAAAGTAAGTAAACTGTTTATTGCCCAGAAAAGGAATAGTTTCACAAAAAGAAATGAAGTTTTTTTTATGCCCTAATATTTTCGTCAAGTTTTGGGATCCCTTTAGGTACTTATGTAAAATAATTCATCATAATCATTTACATGCTGCTCAGCGAGAGCCCGCTGTTTCCCATATTTTTTTTGGTCATAATGTCATTTTTGACATAATTAATGATAGTCATATTTTTTATTGATATAGACCCCTGCTGCGCATTCCATGGAGGGACGACATTAAATGGCTTTATCGTTTTGTGTGCAGTTGTCCTTACAATGTTTTACTCAAATATGCATGTGCTAAAGTTACAATTTAAAATCCTGAAAAATCCAGAAATGATAGATGGATTCGAACCAATACCACAACTTCACTTTTCTGTCTTCTAGGTATCTGTAGTTTTCCCATTTGTGTATGAATATCAATTTCATCTTCATCAGCAATCTAATCTGCGTAAAGTCTAACCTCGATGATCAGTTAATGGATTCCTGGAACCTTAATCAGACGCTGAAGCTGGTCCTCTAATACACGGTCGCCATTCGAGAACTCTTTAGCCTCATCGGCCGTCCGTTCTACGCAACCTACCCTTTGCCACTTAAATCTAGCAATTTTATGGGTATACTTTGATTCTGCGTATCTCAATCATTCTTGATAATATTTTTTTATCTTTAAATTGCAGAGAGAAAGCAAATAATGCCGCCAAAAAATAAGTTTAACTATAACAACAACAATCTTAACTACGTATCAAAACAACCCAACAACGTATCAAACCCACCCAACAACAACTACGTATCAAGACATCCCAACAACGTATCGAAACTGCCCATCAACAACAACGTATCGAAACCGCCCATCAACAACACAGTATCGAAACCGCCCAACAACAACAACGTAACAAGACCGTCTAACAAAGCAATAACAACGTCAAACAATGTCACTTTGCCGAGAGCAGATCCAAAGACTTCAAAACAGACTCCTCCAAGAATTGACAATGTTCAAATCAAACAAGAACCATTCGATGGCGATGAGGGGTTGATCATTAATATAAAGCAAGAAAAACCGGATAACGGATACGAAAATGTTACGAAATGGGTTGATGATGTGAACCTTAATTTAAATATCAAGCAAGAAAAGGTTGACCCCAGCTATGAGGTTGGTCAAAAACGGAAATGTAGTTCGACAAATAATTGCAACTCTAAAAAAGCAAAATACCATAGGTAGTATATTTAATAATGGAACTTTACCCTGCAACGGGTGTGTCGATCAGTTTCCCAAACTCAATTATTCAACGTAGCAATTTTTCCAGTCGCGATTTTTCCCATTCGTAATTTTGACCAATTGCATTTTTCCCCATTCGTCAGTTCGGTCGACTATGTAAAAATGACATAATGATTCAGATAAAGAGATTGGAAAATGATGACAATGGAATTATTGCTGCTGAGAAAAAAATGTTCAACAAAATAAGCTACTGAAATAAATAAAGACTGGTAAATTTTACCACTGGAAAGATTGCTACCAGAAAAAAAGGTTTTGGGAAAAATATCGCCACACTCTGCAACATAAGAAGTCCCTGATTGCTGTCATCCCACTACAAATTATAAATTAAAAGATTTATAACCTTACTTATATTTAAGAAGTTTTAGAAAACACAGATGTAATTAGATTAAAGCCAACTTAATTGAAAGCCGGGGTAAACCTGAGGTGCGGGGGTGAGGTATGGGGAACCTTTTTATGAATTCTATTAAAAATTAAATATATGTCTGTGATATAAAATATGTATAGGTACCTATTTAAAATCTGAGCCTGTAGTTTTTCGATTGTTTGTCTTTTTCTGTCACAAAAATCAAAATCAATACCGTATATTTTTCTCTACCACTCTACTTACTTATGTCGTGTTTTTGTTTGTCAAGAATTTTGATAACGTGATGTTGGTACCCAAAAAGGAGGTTTATGTGTTTCGGTTGTTTGTATCCATGTGTCCTGTAGACCTTTGCGGATTAGTGTTTAATCTTCTTTTCATAATATACAACAAAGTAGCGTTTTATGGTTTCCGTGTCTGTTTGTCGGTCTATATCCGCTAATTCCTCCTAACCCACGTAACGGATTTTGATGCGGTTGTCTCCATCAGTTGGATAATTTTTCACGAAACAATAAACAAAAATAAAATAATACAATAAACTCTGGTTTATGTACGGGTGTAAAAGAAAACTCACATAACAGCGAAGCGAAGCGAGGCGATGGCGGGTCGTTGGTAGACTACCTATATAGTTTAAACTTTTTCAACTGAGCTTCTCCACTTAAGAATACAAAGCCATTGTGTAGTTAACCACAAATTAGGATAACGAGCTCGCAGTAAAAGCAGATTATAACCGCCTTCGAAGGTTAACATGGATTATCGACTCTATTTATTTAGACAATAGACTACAAAATACAGTAATAGAATAATGGCAAGCATTTTTTTTTGCATTTTACAACCGCCCGCCACTCGACAATAACTTAACTTACTCTGTAGATAAAGACGAAGTGTTGAATACGCTATTTTCCTGGTCATTTTAAACCTACTCAACAAGGACTAAGGTTGAAAATTCAACATTCATGCAATGTACTTCTACACTTTTTCGTAAAGTTACTTGATGGCGGTTTCGAGAACAAAAGCCGATAATAGGATTGTATAGATACACTGACCATTGTGTTTACAAGCAAGTGGAAGAGCTCAGTTCAAAAAATTTAAACTATACTAGAAAGTGCTAAAACCGCGGGGCTGCCGTCCTAAGCCAATACGCAGCAACTAACATAAACCTCCTGTAATAAAATCAACCTTATTACTAATGAATAGAATTGAATCTGCTTTGGTCTTTGAGTTTAAGATACTGCTTATTGGCTTAGAAGGACAGAGGGGTAGTCCGGTTTCCAAAGCTTTATTTTTGGCAGTCTTGTTTAAATTTATATCAGCTGTTGAGGCAGATAAGGAGCAACTGTTTAATATATTTTAACTAATTGATCACGTGTACTAAATTCAAGTTTTATATCTGAGTATATAAAATCTTAATTTATGGTTTTAAAATTGGTTCAAGTTATTTAATAATAGCAGCTCTTTATGTGACGAAAATTTAAATATGCACATATAACTTATTGTACGTCACTCTCCGTTTTCTCCGGATATTATCTAAACTAAGTCTAAACTACTATAAATAAACTCTCATTATGCACCAGTCACATAATATGTGCATAATGAGAGGCATTAATACACGAGTGTTTCAATGCCTAATTATGGGTACAGTCGCATACATAACTTTATCTACGAGTACATGCATTATCATAAGTGTTCTACAATATGTGAGAAACCTGTATCCGTGGTTGCCCTGTATCTTAAAATACAATACTTTAATGTTAACATTATTAAAGTAGGTAGAAACGCAGATACAGGTTTATAGGCACAGATTACTATATTCTACAGATACTTAGTCGCGAATCGAAAATGGGTGCCGTCCTAAAGTCGGTTGCCAGCGCCATTATAAGTTTCTGTGGTTTCGCCACCAGAGGCAGCACTGAATCGACATGTCTGCTAAGCTATGAACGTCACGTAACGTCGCAATCAGTTCAAGTAGTACATCAAAATATCGACAGATGGCAATAGCTGCTGTCCGCGGTCTAGCCCAGAGACTTGATACTTACAAAGGTGTAATTTGGCAAAGTTATACATTAACCCCCTTACTAATAAACGTTGAGTAACGGTGGTATAGCTATACAATGTTTTGTCCTTATCTGTCATTGTGACATTTGAATTTGACAGATAAGGACAAAACATTGTATAGCCATACCACCGTTACTCAACGTTTATTAGTAAGGGGGTTAAATTACGCCGAAAAAGTTGTAAAAAAATCTTTTTTTTTTCCGTATCTTTTCAAGTACAGCAAAGGTTTTTTATACATTATGATTGGTAAGGTATCATTGGATAGCTCTTAAAACATTATCTACACTAGTTTCTATAACGGCTTTGGAATACTACACTGCATATTCCGACATGCTGTTGCCCGGTTAAAAACATTAAAGCGCAAAAATCCGCTGTTTTGATTTCTTTATATTTTTTAAGCCAACGACACTCGCGCCTTGAAGACGAATCTCATGACGTATCATTTACCAAAATCGGTTGAGCTAGCCGTTAAGTACTTACGAGCGGACATAGGAACAGACATGCATACATATAGTTCAAACACATAACCCTCTTGGGCTTCGCCGCAGTCGGGTAAAAAATAACCAGGTTACAACCAGCAGTTACAGATATAACTTGGTTGTTCCCAATTGTTGAAACAAGGAGGTGCTACAACTTTAATATCTTTAAATTTTATTTAGACAGATACATTGTTGCCAGATTATAAAAATCGATATTTCAATATCGATTCGACCTAATGGCCTAGTTATTATGTCCAATACTCATGTCTATTCTATAGGAAACTTTATATGTATACAGTAATGATATATTATAAGTTATTTAGGGTGAATATTCGGGCGTTTTAACCGCAGTCATTGTTGTCTTCAATATATTGACGAAAATAATGACACTTAATACCAACTTTAGATTTCAAAAACAGCGGACCCGGGGGAAGTATCCATTCCATTTAAAATAACAAGAAAGTTATTAAGTTTATGTTGAATAATATGCGAAGACAGTAATGACGGCGGCTAAAACGCCGAATAATCACCCTTTAAACGTAAATTAGGAAGTCTGGTCTGTTACGACGTAGACCTTGTCAACCAAATGTTCTTTATGACAGTCGTATTAATTAAGTGTTGATTGTAATTAAATATATATTATTAGATGTTATGAAAGATTATGTCGAAATTTATTTTTTAACTTATTTCTAACGCTGACCAACATTCAAGGGTTCTGAGGGCGATTGGCGTGTACCTACGTATGTTTGTATCATAGAAATCAGCAGGAAGTTCGCGCGAGTGAACGTTACCTACACTTAAAATGCCGAATTGCTCTGTTTTCGGATCGGTTGAGCAACAAATCCGACTTCTCGCCGATGAAAGAGATTAAAGCCCTATCGTGTCAATGTGTGAATTGTGACTCGTTCGTACGCAAAAAATTAATCGAGGTGTACAAGTTTTGTCGGTGTATTGTTCAATTTTTTACGTATTAGTATCATCATTACAGTTTTGTTTTTGTATGTAGGTGTGTAGCTGCATTTGTGTGCAAATTTCCCCCCGCAAGAATTGAGAGAACTATTAGACTAATATTCATAGCTAAGGCGACTCCCTTCCGTTAGGAAGGCCGTGTTGCTCGATGAGTAGAATAGAGGTCCAGGGTGTTTGTTCAAGTTACTACAGACAATTATATTTTGATTTACTTAATTTTATGAAACCATTTAAAATTACGTAATCGCCAATCCCATTCAAACTCATTTTGGTGTCAGATGCATTTTAGGAGGATCTTTTTAAGTTTTATACCCATTTTTTTTGTGATAGTGACACTGTCTTTTTTATGATTTTGACATGTTTCTAAGAACATAATTTCGATAGTATTAGTAGTAGAGTATTAAACTTCTTTAATAGTATTATCAGTTTTTTAGGCTTTTCATTGTGTTTGATGTTATCACTTATCAGTTGTCACCTTACTTATTTTGTTTGTTTAGGTACCTACGGTCACGAGCGTTAATTTGGGACCCATTTGAAGAAAAATATGCTTTAAGTCGTCAATGTCATTAGAGATGTCAAGTCATTTGTAACTTTTAGGAAACTCAACCTTATTGTTGTAGAATGTCAGATTGACTTTGGACCTAAGGTGGGTACCAAATTAAATCTCGTGACTGTACCTAACTAAAAAACAAATCAAACCACATGATCGTCTTAAACCAAACTGGTTTAATCCACTTTTGAAGTAGCAGTGTTGCTTCTATTGGCTGACGAGCTATAGGTACCACGTCATTTATTTGTTTAATTTAAATTGGGTACTTACCTAAACGAATGGAGTATAGCACAAATGAGGCTAAGTAGATATTCATACATCTATATAAATAAAAATGAATCACCAAAATGTACGTGATCGCATAACTTCCGAAAGACTGGACCGATTTGGCTGATTTCTTTTTTGTTGTGTTCGTCATTGTCAGGACAAGGTTTTTATGACAGAAAATAATTGAAAATCAACCGGGAAAGTCAGAAATTTGCAGCGGGGCGAAGCCGCTGGCGGGCCGCTAGTAATGCATAAAATATTCCTTCCCTTTCTTTTCTCACACTATTATTTATGTAAATTAAATTAGTCACTTTCCACAATTAAGCATGATTATTCCACGGAATTATTATATTTGTTGTTCCACTGTAAGCAATTAAAAGTCTGAGTAGCTATAATTAATTTTTGATAAGTTTGTTAATTTTGTTATACTTAACTAGTTGTTTTTTGGGATAGAAGCTTTCCGTCCACATCTCGATATGACTAGGTAGCAAATACGACCAGATCGCTTTGCGACTACATCTCGGTCTGACTACATCGCTTTGTGCCTAGATCGCAATACGACTAGATCGCTTTGCGACTACATCTCAATAGGTCTGAGTCGCTAAATTACCACTTTGTTTTTTCATGTTATGTCTGTGTTAGCAATGTCGACGGAGCCCCGCATGGCGGGGCTCCTATTCCTGGGCAATTTGCCCTTCGGGCATTTGAAGTTACCTAACGAACCTAACCTACCTAGTAACGCAAGCGAAGTGGTCAATTTGCAACTCGGCCTTTTGAGATGTAGTCGCAAAGCGATCTGATTGTATTGCGATTTAGGCACAAAGCGATGTAGTCAGATCGAGATGTACTCGCAAAGCGATCTAGTCGTATTTGCTACCTAGTCCTAACGAGATGAAGACCTATAGCTTCTGTAACGTATTTTTTAAGGTTGAGCGCACTAAGTGCGATCGACCTACATAGTGAGAAGTATGATTAAAGTCATGTAAATAATTTATTTGTTTCATTTCAGCCTTTTAGGAATATAGTAGGAGCATTTTATGATTTAAAGTGTTACCTATTGTGATGGGATAGAAGCTTTCCGCCTACATCTCGATATGACTACGTAGCTAATACGACCAGATTGCTTTGTGACTACATCTCGGTCTGACTACATCGCTTTGTGCCTAGATCGCAATACGACTAGATGGCTTTGCGACTACATCTCAATAAGTCTGAGTCGCTAAATGACCACATTGTTTTTTCATGTTATGTCTGTGTTAGCAATGTCGACGGAGCCCCGCATGGCGGGACTCCTATTCCTGGGCAATTTGCCCTTCGGGCATTTGAAGTTACCTAACGAACCTAACCTACCTAGTAACGCAAGAGAAGTGGTCATTTTACAACTCGGACTTTTTGAGATCTAGTCGCAAAGCGATCTGGTTGTATTGCGATCTAGGCACAAAGCGATGTAGTCAGATCGAGATGTACTCGCAAAGCGATCTGGTCGTATTTGCTACCTTGTCCTAACGAGATGTGGACCTAAAGCTTCTATACCAAATAATTTATATTTTCCTTTTCATTAATTTATTTATTAGGTCTTAATAATTTTAAAATAATGCCTACTAGCTTCCTAATAACTTATAAGATGAAAAATGACAAAGCTGCTTCGTGTAAAATCAAAAGTAGGAATTTTTGATTTGACATTCCGGGTGCCGTTTGAAAAGCCCACCGTTATATAACGATATTTCGTTATTTACCCCCTTACTAATAAACGTTGAGTAACCGTTGGTGTAGTTAAACCATGCTTTGTCCTTATTTGTCATTGTGACATCTAAATTTGACAGATAAGGACAAAGCATGGTTTAGCTACACCACCGTTACTCAACGTTTATTAGTGAGGGGGTTAATGGCGTCTACATAAATATATAATGTCAAGTGTTTATATATATATACCTATAAGCAACGTTGTACGGTGAATCCTGTCCTGTCGTCGAAGTCTTCCAGTCATAGTCCACCATTTATTAGTTCTTTTGTAAGTAGGTACTCTACTTATTTGTGAACACGTGACGTTTTTTGTAGTACGGAGTTTCCGTTCTTCTCTATGAGTAATTATGTTCTTTCTGACCTTTCAAGGATGTGCCTGTAAAGGTCATTAAAAAAAAAGCACCAGCACCTGCCAAACAAATTTTTCGAATGACTTATTACATTTTTTATAAGGATAGTTTTTTAATGTAATCTGATGTCGTATTGCAAATAAATTAAGGCACCTAAGCGATATAAATTTATTGTGTTGGATGGGACTGGGCGAATAAAAAAGTAAATAGAGAATTATAGTAACAAACAATAAGGAAGCGCTCATTCCAGAAATGCCAGAATTTCAACAGGTTCTGAATAAACTGGAGTCTTAAAATAATCATTCAAGTTCGTCTATCCAAATATCGAAGCTGGTGATGTGACAAGCTAAACAGAGAAATCTGGTAGGTATTATACAATTTTGGTATTTGGGGTTGAGCGAAATGAAGACAGTTCTCAATGCACGACGTCCCGCCCACTTTTTAATTTTTGATGCATTTTTGACTGGCGTCGTGAATTGAAAACATTATGTAAAGTGCGATAACTCTTAGAAGGCACTTCGGGTTTGTACTTGTCTCTCACTCGCTCTCATACGCTCGTATTAAGAGAGAAGTAAAAACCCAAACCACCTGAGTGCTCACAGGCTGTAATGCTGGCACTTCACTTGGCGTTGCGTGTTCGCGTATTTGCTTTATTTGGCCAAAAACGACTAATGTGTGGAGGATTCATTCGTCTATATTTGCACGAAAAAGCCAAACACGCAAATACGCAAACACGCGTATCCACCCGCTCGTCGTTTTGTGGGCACACATCAAAGGACGCAAATATGACGAATACCTATTTGCGTTCAACGTCCACACATGGCTCGCTCAGTTGTGATTTTGAACTGCAAACATATTCGCGTATTTGATATATTTTCTGTTGGCATCCCAAGTGTGGATGTCTTGTGTGTGATATTTGGACTTCATATGATTATTTGGACAAACACGGCGAATACGCTACGCGAACACGCAACGCCAAGTGAAGTGCCAGCAAGGTGCTTTTCCACCGGCGACGCGAGACGAGACGAGGCGGCGCGAGAATTTTTATTTGTATTAAAACACCCATTTCCACCGCGCGCGCGCGAGGAGGTTGCGCGATTTTTCAATACAAATTTCAATTCTCGTCCCGCCTCGTCTCGCCTCGCGTCGCCGGTGGAAAAGCACCTTAAGAAGTGTACCTACGGGAGGGTTTCATTCTCGCGACTACGCCGGCAACCGAAACTTGATCTGCACGGTGCGGTGGTAGACTTTAGGTACGTGGCGTGGCGGTAGGTACCTAAGAAGTGTCTATATCCTAAATAACTTGCTGGCGAACTCGATGAGGACCATGCAGCAGTACGTGAGTACTGTCCACAGAACAGAAAAAACAGTAAAGTGTTAAGTGGGCGTGTTACGTGTGGCATAGTTATGAGGAGTTCCGCGCAACCTACCTTAGTTTTGCCGCGATCGCTTCTGCGTGAAAGTTGTGCCAATAATATTTCTAATATAGGAAGTAAATCCAGAAGCATGCCTTATTGTGCTATTTTGGAATGTAAAAACGAAAGCCGGACCAAAAAAAAAAACCATGGTGGCGTGTTGATTTTGTGATGGTTTGAGTATTGGCGACAACAGGTCTGATACTAAGCGAAGCTCATGCCACTTCCAATGTTTTTTCTATTCCGTGGTCCTGTCGGTATACTAGCACACAGGCCAGCAGACATTTGCATTTGCATTTGCATCTCAAGAAAACCCCCAGCAAGTTATTTGAGCGAGCCTCGTACCTCTCGTCGGCTTCTCGCTCTAATTTTCGTCCCGTCCTCTGCTCGCTGGTCACGGGTCAGAGCGAGTGTGGTCCCGTTCGCAAAATATACCCTTACCTAGTCCCTTTCGTAAAAAATATTTATATACTAGCTTTTACGCGTTACTCGGTTCGCGTAGAAGTCGTTTATCGTTATTCCCTAAGACCAATTTTCCGGGATAAAAGAAGCCTATGTGCTGTTCCAGACTATCTCTGTGCCAAATTTCATCCAGGATGAAAGCCGTTCTGGCATGATTGAGTAATAAACATCCGAACTTTTGCATTGATATTATTAGTAATAAAATAAGTGTTCTGGCTTTGAAAGGTAACAGGTAGCAAAGGTGTAAATAATTGCACCTCTATTTCTTTAAAGTATAAAGCTCAGTTTTCACATATATTATTTGGAATAATAATACAAATCACGTCGTCTATTGTCAGACACTTAGTACCTACCTACAGTTGCAACTCCCTGTCTTTTAGCGGTCCTCTACATAACCATGTAAAATCATCCGTGGCCGCTGAAAAAAAAGACAATTTTCTACATATAAACTCGCCCTATGCCCTTTTGGTTTCATAATGAAATTATCAGAACCTTTAAGACATGCGTTTAAAAGTACCTAGGTACTTGTTGCATTCTGATCTGGCTTGGTTGACTATTTTTAAAGGCGACTTTAAAGACCGAGAAATGTAGCAAAAGGCACGTTAACCGAAAAGGACTTTATGGGGAACGTTGTGCTGCGAACGGGACCGCGCGCCCTCACTGTAGTGCAGTAGGTATAAAACTGGTTATTCATTTTTCAGTTAAAAATGTTCTTGAGAAGAAGCTGTTATTCTATGAGCCTTCGCACCGGCACCATCACGATTGCCACGGTGACCATGATGGTGCACGTCATGATGGCAATCGGAGTCCCCGTGATTGTCCATTATGCCATCAGCGAAATAAACAAAAAGATAGACGAAATGGGAGTGAAAATGATAAAAGATTTAGTCAAACCTTTAATGCAAAGTACGTATTCATATTTCAAGTAAATTGCAGTACGCTGAGACAAGTTGCGTTCTGCGAGCGTTAAAAGCCGCGTATCCACTAGAGGCAGCCTCGGGTCGAGCGGCTGCCTCGTTCCGAGGCCGCACAAGTGGAGACGCTGCTTCAACTTGAGGCACGCCGCGACACGGGGCAAATTCGTCGCCGCGAGCCGAGCCATATTTTTTCGGTTTTTTTTGCTGTGCTCAAAGGAGCCTCAGTCCGAGCCGTGCATTTGATGGAGACGGGCGCGTCAACTGCGTATCAAGCTGAGGCGACTCGCTTCCAGCTGATCCACAACGTGCCTCGAGCCTTTGTCTCAGAGCAAGCAGCCTCAAACTGAGGCTTTTTGCCTCAAGTCTTATGATAAATATTACTTGTATAATTTCCTCGCATTGTTTAAGGGTGTTACCAGACCAATCGATCAAACGTCGATCGACGGCATCGATCGATGGTAGAATGGATAGTCGACGTCGATCGATAGTTCCTACCAGACCATCGATCGACTTCGATCGATTGGTCTGGTAACACCCTAAGAAAAGCATAGCATTATATTATAATAGGTATGCCTGGGGAAAATTGTGATTGCTTAGCTCACATGCTGCCTGCAAATATATGAGCTAGGCATCCGCCTATTTACAGTTACACTACAATAGTCTATTTCTAAATTTTTCCAGCATTTGAGGATTTTAGTTACGTCGTCCTAGGGTTTTGCGGTGTGATGGCCATCGCATCCGTGATTCTTCTATTTGGTGCCTTATTGGTAAGTTTATTATTTGAAGAGATCGCCTAATCTCAAAAGCAGGGGTGTGATTCTCTCAAAAACGGCGGTCGGGTCGGACGAACGAGCGAAATCGCAGCGACATCCTGTCCGAGCGACAAAACACATTTTAGCGCGTGCATTTTCTTCTGTCGATAAGATCGAACGTATAAGGCTGCCTAATTGAGAATGCACGCGCTCAAAAGTGTTTTGTTCACTCGGACGTCGTCCGACCGACCGCCGTTTTTAAGAGAATAACACCCTGAGGCCCTTGCCAAGGTGCACTAGGCTAACTAGCGTTTCCGTTCGTTTCATTTTTGAACTAATCGCGTCACTGGTGGATGACGTGATACATAAATGGAAACCACCGTTCGTTAGCTTCTTTTCGCATCATTAGTTGCTGGTAGCTGGTAGGGTGGTAGAACCAGTGGACAAGGACCAAAGATGGACACTTGATTCTTATTTAATAGATGATAAAGGTTAATCATTTTGTTTTAGCAACAATCAATTTATAACCGTATGATCTTTGAATTAAGGGTTAAAGTGTTGCAACACCGGTACGTGCTATCACCCTTTCAATGTTGTCTATACAGGGTGTTCGGCAGAAGGTTCGACAAACTTCAGGGACTAACTCTGTAGGTCATAGGGGAGACCGGGGCGCGACTTAACAAGATTTATATTTTCAGTTGTAGCTTCAAAACGCCTTAACATTTTGAAATGATTTTTGTGTCAAATGATGTCCAAACTATTCAATAACCAAATCGTTGGTTTTAATTTGACAAGAAATTAGTACCTTTTTAAAAAAATCGATTTTACTCAGAAAAGTCAGAAATTAATACTTACCCCGCGATCGGGGTTACAATTAACGGTTCCGAGGTAAGTATTAACAAAAGGGGCAACAATTAACATTGTAAGTATTTTCCTCTATAAATAAAGAAAACGCAAGATTACAATGTCATTTTTTTATTTTGCAATACAATTAACATTAGGCTTAAACAATAAAGCACTTTTTCCCTGCTACAGCGATATAAGTATGAAGAGAAAGAAACCCAAACAAAACCTCTCTATATAATAACAAAAATCAACAAATATCTGAATGATTTCTTAGTAACAGTTACTTTTACTGTTATATTATTGAAGGAAACGTTTCGTAGGTCGCCAGCGAAGTCATGCCTCGAGTAGTTTTCCTCATGCTGTAAAATTTAAGATAAATACATAAATAAATAATTAGGTACCGCGGTGAATATACTTACAGATCTTTAAAGTTTTGGGCTTAAGGAAGTAAGGGCTTAGCAATAGGGTCCTGTTGGGCACCCTTCGGGTACGGGACCAAAAATAGAATCCAAAGTTATATGCTGTTAATACTAGCCCCGTATGTTTTGTTAATTTTAGCCCCATGGGTACCTTTTCAATAAGAAGAAATATAATTACGAAATAGCGTACATTAGCGTTAGTAAAGTTATGTAACATTGTTAAGAATAAAACAAGCTACTGCGAAAAATATATTACGGCTAAATCAAATATTCAACAAGTAAATCAAAAAATCGTTAGGTGAAAAAAGTTCGTTACCTGGCCAAAATAGACTCGCATTGCACAACTCACTCTCTCGGCGCACTGAGCTGGACTGACGAGTCTCAAGCTGTAGAAATTCGCTTGTTAATACTTACCTCTGTTAATTGAAGCCCCGGCCTCCCCTACTCATTTCGCGATTTGGATGTTGGTCCCATAATAAAAGTTGTTGAGCATGACCTACAGAGTTAGTCCCTGAAGTTTGTCGAACCTTCTGCCGAACACCCTGTATATTAAAGACAACATTAACGGCGGTTAAATCGCCAGAATATTCGCCCCTAGATATTTTATAATTTAACTTTTACAGGAAGAGAAACGATGTCTGGTCCCGTTCCTCCTACTGCAGCCTGTGTTATATCTATTTATAATACACGGGATATACAAAACATCCACGTTTAAACCGGAGATGCCCTCAACCACGACGACTGCTGCCCCCAGTCCGGCGATAGAGGCGGCCGCGGACTGGGCGGTCCCAGCACCTCCGGCGGCCCCGGACGGGGCGGTCCCAGCGCCTCCAGCGGCCCCGGACGGGGCGGTCCCAGCGCCTCCAGCGGCCCCGGACGGGGCGGTCCCAGCGCCTCCAGCGGCCCCGGACGGGGCGGTCCCAGCGCCTCCAGCGGCCCCGGACGGGGCGGTCCCAGCGCCTCCGGCGGCGCCTGACACGAGACGCGGTGGCGACCCAGAAGTCAAGTGGTCTTTGTGGATCCAGGACCAAGATGTGGCCGCGGCCAATGCCGTGACCGGGGCCGCATTCTGGTCCGCGGACGGTGGCCCGGACGGTGACGGTCACCATGCTTCAGCCAAGCGGGCGAACCGGCCTGCGAAAGACCAGGGAGAGGGCAGGAGACAAGAGCAACCGGGAGGCAAAGACCCCGCAAAAGTGGTCCCATCCAAAGTCCCGCCCGCAAGCGACGCCGCGCCCGCCGTCACGACGCCCGGAGGCGCGACCGTCACCACCATGGAACTGGGCGACACAATGAAAAAATTAACAATTTTTACCGGCTGTGCTGCTATTTTTATAGGACGTAAGTTTTTGAGCTCTTTTTTTACATATTATTGAGATGCTATTATTATAAAAAAACTCCTCTCAACAATTATAAAACAGGTCCGGCCCTAGCGCTCGGCACGTACCTAACGTTGAATAAGGTACCTACTTGCCATTTGTCCGAGCTGCTTTGTTTCAATGCAAAAGTCAAAATAAATAATTTAAAATCTCTGCGATCTTAATTAATCAATTTCAGTATTTACTGAAGACAACTCACTAAATTAAAAGACAAAAACCCGACTGCAATAAAAAAATCAACTGAAAAGCGAAAAACAAGCTCTATAATTTATAGAAAACTAGCTTTTGCCCGCGGCTCCGTCCGTGTAGAAGTCGTTTATCGCTGCTCCCTCGGGATCTGTCTAATTTTCCGGGATAAAAAGTAACCTATGTCCTTCCCCGGGACTCAAGCTATCTCCGTATCAAATTTCATCTAAATCGGTTCAACGGTTTAAGCGTGAAGAGGTAACAGACAGACAGACAGACACACTTATAATATTAGTATGGATTAGCATGGATTGTAAGAGCAAATGTACTTATTGATATTTATAACAATTTAAATTTAACTTAAATATTGGTCACCCACAACTTGGCCAAGTCTCTGGTCATCGTCATCGTGGCTTCCAAGGCAGCGAATCTATTTTCCAGCTTTAGCTGAAGCAGCTCAGATCCCACAATGGCATGGAGCGTGTTTGGACGAAGCGTGGACTTCATCAGACGGATTTTTTCGAGCTTGAAATCAATATTCAGAGTGCCTCGAACAAGTCGGCGATCGCTTCCGGTTTTGAACCTAGTGATCACTGAGACATCTCTGAATATGCGCTTCTTATCCGTCATGATAAAGTCGATCTCGTTTCTCGTCCACTTCCTTTGGGGCTGTTTTTAGGGTTCCGTAGCCAAATGGCAAAAAACGGAACCCTTATAGATTCGTCATGTCTGTCCGTCCGTCCGTCTGTCCGTCCGTATGTCACAGCCACTTTTTTCCGTAACTATAAGAGCTATACTATGGAAACTTTGTAAGTAGATGTATTCGGTGAACCGCATTAAGATTTTCATACAAAAACAAAAAAAAAAAACAAAAAATTTTTGGGGTTCCCCATACTTAGAACTGAAACAAAAATTTTTTTTTCATCAAACCCATACGTGTGTGGTATCTATGGATAGGTCTTCAAAAATGATATTGAGGTTTCTAATATATTTTTTTTCTAAACTCAATAGTTTGCGCGAGAGACGCTTCCAAAGTGGAAAAATGTGTGTCCCCCCCCCCCGTAACTTCTAAAATAAGGGAATGATAAATGTAAAAATAAAATATGACGTACATTATAGAATAGAATAGAATAGAATAGAAAATATTTATTCAACGCACACAGAAAAAAACAATAGGTAAAGTATACATATAAAGTAAAAGGAGACATTAAGGCGTTGAATAGGATCCCTCTCAGCATTGTGCCACAGTGAAACTGCGGCGCTGATTTTCAGAGAGACCCCGACTTAAAAACTAAACTAAATTAAACGTAAAACGGGTACGGTAACAGTAAACAGGTAACAGGTAACATTACAAACACTAGCGACAATTTTAATCAGTACATGAAATAAATTAAAAAAAAAAAAACAATATTAATTCAAGCTTAAAAAAAACCTTAAGGACTAATTCAATTTTGTGTGGCAACACCCGAACAACACAACCGTGCAAACTTCCACCGGAAATTGGTTTGAATGAGATCTAGTAAGTAGTTTTTTTTAAAACGTCATAAACCGCAATTTACCTTTCACGGAACCCTTCATGGGCGAGTCCGACTCGCACTTGGCCGCTTTTTGAAGAAGGAGTTCATCAAATAAAGTCCCTCTTTTTCGAGGAAGTTGACGAGCATTTGCCCTCTGTGGTTTCTTCTACCGTAGCCATGTGGTCCTGCCGTAGACTCGTTCCTACTCTGTTGTGATTGGCGTTGAAATCTCCCATGACAACGTTGTAGGGGGCCCTGGAGGTGTTATGCAGGGCCTTGGAGATATCTTCGTAGAATGTCTCCACGTCATCGTCTGAGTGTGCCGATTTCGTTGCGTAAGCCTGCACAACCTTTAGAGAATACCTCTCGGCCAGCTTAATTATTACGTACGCAACCCTTGTCGACACACGGACACTTCCACAACGCTGTCAGGGAAGCTTCCATGGACCAGAACCACCCTGAGAAAGTTGGTCTCCTTCTCTGAAGTACAAAATATGATTCAAGGTTTACGGTGTCCTCCCCCTCTCCTCGAACTTCACATAAAACCAGGCCGTGCCCGAGTGGATATATCGCTTGGTAATTATTAATTAAACCACTATTTTATTAATAAAAACTAAAAACAGTTAAATATATAAAATTATTTAATAAACCAAAAAACCCGACTGCAATAAAAAAATTTGCTGGGGACCTTTTCCAATATTCAAGTTAAATTTAAATTGTTATAAATATCGATATGTACATTGCTCTTACAATTTTCTATAGATTATGGAGCTTGTTTTTCGCTTTTCAGTTGTTTTTTTATTGCAGTCCGGTTTATTGTTTTATTAAATAATTTTATTTATTTCACACGATATGGTAAGACACGACCTTCGATGTTCCAACACGCTCTTGATTAAAAAATATCGAGCAAAATCGGGTGTCAAAAGTGTCTGTCCAGTCGCTCGGGAGAAGCCACATGACAAAGTTAACACAACGGGGACAGTGGTCGCCTCTAAGCCGGAGATTCTCTCCGAGGTTAAAGACTTCTTTAGCCAACTGTACGCCTCACACGCGCCTCGACCTGAATCCCAGAACGGAAATCCCAGAGCTGCCTGACACGCCACCTACCTATCAGAAGACCTGCCCGAAATCAGCGTAGAAGAGATCGTGCTGGCCCTGAGACAGGGTAGTATCAAGTGGTCAAAAACGCAAGTGGTCAAGGGCGTCAACTCGCCTAAAAATCATTTCGGTAAATTTGCAGATAGCCGAATACGTAATCGGTCCATTAAGCAACTCGTCACAAATCATCCGGACAAATAAGTGATTTGTCCGAGATATAACTGGTCTCTTTAGCTACCTACTTGTCTTAAGATCATCTGGACTAATTTGCAAATAGGTTAAAAAGTAATTGGCCAATAAAACAACTCGTCACAAATTTTATAAAGCGTTATTTTATAAAGTTTCTGTTTTTATTCTTATTCAAGTAAATTTTTGCCCAACTCTGGCTGTTTTATAAAGCTACACGGGAGTGATTATCTTTTGTTGGTTTCTTAGACAAGAAAATAGCCGATAGTTCATAGCTTACTCGCCGGCGGTGGGACCAGTGCCTTAGCCACGTGTACAAGCTGTTTTCTAGGGTCATCACGAACCGTCTTGCGCAAAGACTCGATGAGTTCCAACCTCCTGAACAGGCCGGGTTTTGAAGTGGGTACGGAACCATAGACCACATCACGTAAAATGATTTATTTATTTATTTTTTCATTTCGTGGACCTTTTTCCCTCTTTTATTACACAACTATCGATATATCGATAAAAAAATTCTAACACTAGCTAGATTGCGACAGTCTTTTGTTTTTCGCGAAAATTCCGGGCTCTCGTCATAACACAACCACTTTCTGCAACTTACCAGCAGCGCACACTGCGGATGTACAATCCTTTGATGTCGCCGACAACGCTTTGTGCGCGCCGCGGCGGTTTCTTTGTGGCGGTAAATCAAAGCGTGCAAACTATTTGAGCGGACGGACTGTACTGGTGTTCGATGCAACGTAGAGCAGTTTGCAAGGTGCTAAGCTAACCTTTTTTTTTCCAGTATGGCTTGGCTACTTCACTCTCGTAGTGGCGAGCTACTACGTTAAACTTTGGAAGGAAGAAAGGTATCGAACAAGAATGTATGTACTAAGACATTTAAAGATGTATAAATAAATTTTGCTTTGAAATTTTTGATTTTGATTTCGATTTTGTAATAATCGCGAGGTAGAGGTATATTTAGATTAGAAAATATAACTTGTTTAACTAACGTTTTCGCCTTGAACTAAGTCAAAATTGGAAATAAAATACAATTGTATCTTATCAATCGCATTCTTCCTCATTCCAGAAATCAATTGTATAGTGTCATATCAGCTGGCCAAGGTCCCATGGTCTCCACTGTAAGCGCCATAAATTGATAATTATTTAATAATGATGAATAATTGCGGCGCTTGATGGTTTGGGCCTGATCAGCTGCTGCACCGGCCCGATTACGGGTTGACTGGACGTGGGAAAGTGCGAATGTGTCCACACACGTCGCGTCCCACACCAGTGCCCTACCCAGTGGGAAATTGTTTCCCAATATTTGATTAAAGGGGCTTCTAAACGGGCCATATTTTCACTGCAATATGTGGCGGCAACTATTGGTGTCCCTCTCCTACTCGTATATTTGAGAAAGACACCAATAGTTGCCAGCCATATATGGCAATATATTGCAGTAAAAATATGGCCCGTTTAGAAGCCCCTTAAGGGTTCGAGCTGCGGCTCCGGTCACAGCACTATCGCATTCCTAAGAACGATTTTGTTTTAATTTTCGAATGCCTCTTCTGATGAAAAGACCCCCACGGTCTCTTGAAAATTCGCGCCTCTCCCTAAAGTTGCCGTCTGGAGCTTTTTTAGGGTTCCGTACCTCAAAAGGAAAAAACGGAACCCTTATAAGATCACTGTCTTGTCCGTCTGTCCGTCTGTCTGTCTGTCAAGACCCCTTATCTCGGGAACGCGTGAATTTATTAAGTTGAAATTAAAACCATATACTCCGGTGTACAGTCCTTTGAAGCTGTGAAAGAATCAAACTTCTACGTTTACGTTTAAAAAACGGATACGGCGCTTTATGTCGCAAAAAACGTGTATTTCGACACTCTCGAGGGAATCAAAATGTTTAGGGTATTTCCCATTGACCTAGAACTATGAAATCTGGCAAGTAACACCTGATTTAACTGATTGGACGTCTGGCACAACATACCGGCGACATATTATTATTATTTGCTCGGATGTCACTTATAGACTCTAATCTATATATATAAAAGAGGATGTCCTGACTGACTGACTCATCAACGCCCAGCCCAAACCGCTTAAGATAAAGATTTGCAATTTTGAGGGAAAGTTGATTTTATAATGTAGGCGTCCTTTAAGAAGGGATTTTTTGAAATTCAACCCCTAAAGGGAAAAAAAGGGGTTGCCAAGTTTGTATGGGAAAAAATGTATTTATGGTCCAATTTACTTGAAACTTGGTAGAAATTTATGCTCTTCAATGCAAGTAATGAGACACTTATTTCAGCGATTACTAAAATTCAACCCCTAGAGGGATGAAAGGGGGTTGCAAAGTTTGTCTTTCTATATATAAAAGGCAAACCTGACTTACTGACTTATATATCAACGCACAGCCGAAACTATTGTACCTAGAAACTTAAATTTGGTACAGTGGTTCCTTTCATGATGTAAGTGAGCACTAAGAAAGGATCTTCCGAAAATCGACCCCCAACGGGAAGAAATGGTGGGAGTAGCGGGGAACTAATTCTACGCGTACGAAGTCGCGGGCGTCCTCTAGTACAGTATAAACAGTCAGTAGTTCGTCTTCAAACAAAGGTATATGGCTTGCTTGCATGTGTGCGTGCCGACCCGCACGCACTGCGAGGCATCATCACAAACAAACTCAAAAGGACGCACCGAGCCGGTTTAAGTTACGCCCACACCAATGTTTAAAATACGGCGACACGTTACGGAATCGCAGTGACGCATCGTATGCGTACCGTCAACCGGGGTTATTAGGGATGGCGAGGTGAATAGGGACAAAAACCGGGGATGACATTTACCTGATAAACTCTCAAAAACTACCAATTATGAATGTTATTATGAGGTTGAAATTGATAGTAAAATAGGTGCTTTCGGTAATGGCAACACTGGAACGACATGAAGCTAACGCTAGATTGTCAAACATTTAGTCTGAAGTTGGGCTTTCTGGTGGCAGTTTGAAATGGTCTCCAAAACTTTGTCGCAAAATTAGTTTTTAAAGCAAGTTTAGTACTTTAAGTGGTGTTAAATTGTTTACTTATTTCATTAAGAAGCTGTTTTTAAATCGGTAAGTGCAATTGGTATTTGTTTTGTTAGAGAAAAGTGAAAAAATAATGATCAATGGAAATTTCAAAACAAGACGAGGTTTATAGGGACGCATCGGGGGCTATTAGGGACGACATGAGGGGTCAATAGGGACGCCGTTCAGAGTTAATAGGTACGAAGGTGTTTATATAGGAACGCTAAAGGGAGTATAGGGACAGGGTTGTCAACAGTTGGTTTTTAAGTAGGTACCTAGGTAATAGTTGCCGATAATAGATTTTTTAACCGAATTGGCCCCTTTCAAGTTAAGGACTCAATAATTCATATTTTCGAACATCTCAAATTGTTAAAAAATATTTTATTGTGTTTATTTAATTTAAGTACCTACCTACTGTACCTATAAGATAGGTCTTTATAAATTGCCATGTAATAGTAACAGAAATGAAACAATTTTTAATTTCTTGACATCTCCTCTTCTTAATTTTCCTATGTAGATGCTTAGATAAGTAGGTACCTAGGTACTTATGTACTTACTAGTAAGTACACTTATTAAATTTGTGACAGCCCTGGCTACTTTTCCCTATTGTACCCTTTTTCGTCTCTATTGACCCCATAATCAGTTTAAATAGGGATGACCTATTTTTTGATAAAAAAAGGGATTTAGAGATAAATATTATTAAATATAATATTCCAAATCGATTCACATACATAAGACTAAAGTTTTAAAATCTTAACATTGTTAGTATCTCATAGAAATATTCAGAGAAAATCTAGATCAAAGTCCAAAATCGTGCCCATTCACCCCGGTTGACGGTACCGTTTATGATGCACGCTCCCCACACCGCTGCTTAAAAAACGGTGTCATTTCGTAAATAAAAGACGGGGTTACATGGCGCCGATTTTGACGCACCGTAATATACGCACCGTTAAGCAGCGGTGTGGAGGGCATGCGATAAAAACGCTACGGATACGATGCGTCACTGCGATTCCGTACCGTCGCCGTATTTTAAACATTGGTGTGGGCGTAACTTTACTTGTGAAAATACAAAACATCTTCGCCTCTCTGGCAACAAATTGCAAGGAGGTTTTTCAGGCAATGTAAAAGTGTAATATAACTTTTTACATTGTAAATTTAAAGAACCCCAACAGTACCTTGCGAAGGGCTCGAGGGCTTGTGGAATTAAAAATAAACAGGCAGTTTGGATCGCTATTTATTTGGACAATGTCATTAAGAAAAAAAACAATGACACGCAATAATTTGCAATTTGCGGGTTGAATAGGTACCTACAGCGGACAGGGCCTCTATTCTTGGCGGGAAATCAATGTTGCTTCGGACTTGTTATCGTATTGTCAACGTAATCACAGCTCTTATTTACTTGACAGTAATGGCGGCCGAGTTATTACAATACTATAACACCACAAAAGCAATACTATTTTACCCAGTAGAAGAGAGGCCCTGTTCCATTTTTTAACACCTTGTACACCGTATATGTTCCTTACTATATATTGATTTTGATTTGATTTGATTTACTATGAAACACTTAATTCAAAATTTCGAATGCGCATCCCTTTTACTCGTTATTCGTGGGTAAATCGAGAGAAAAGGACTATGCTATGGTAACTTCTTCAATTTTCGATGTAGCTTCTTCCATTCTTCAAAACCGTATAAAGGATCGGCGAGCGCTCATTCCTGCAATACCAGAATTTTAAAATATCAGATTCCCAAAGCTATATAAATATCGAATAGATGGGTGAATCAACTTTTCTTTGTAGCTCGTTGCCATGGTGACGTCTCCTGGGTCACTCTTTAAACTATGATTTCAAGTCCACTAAATGTCAGTTATATTGGCAACTAGCTTCTGCCCGCGACTTCGTCCACGTAGATTTCGATTATAGTTATTCCCTCGGGAACTTTTAAATTTTCCGGGATGAAAAGTAGCCTATGTTTTAATCCAGGGTATAAGCTATCTTCATTCCAAATTTCATCCAAATCCGTCCAGCCGTTGCAGCGTGAAGAAGTAACAAACACACACACACATACACACACACACAAACTTTCGCATTTATAATATTAGTAGGATTACAACCCCACTCTTTTATGGGCTTTCTCCTGAGTGTGCTAGAAGTATATATTATAACATTTTTTCACTGTTGTCTCCTGGCTTACAGGGCAGAATAACAATAACAAAAAGTTGATCCAGTCAGATAAAAACGCCCTAAATAGTTCGAACGCTTGAAAAACATAACCCTCCTACTGACGCAGTCGGGTAAAAAGTATGAGGAAAAAAATTATGAAAGGTGATTATTATGAATACAAATCGGTAGGAAAACGAAAAATGCCGTTATTTGGGGAATCCTGATACATACTTAGTACTTACCTGAGTTCGCGCTCAAGTAGTCTGCTGAGACTGGGTTGGATGGTGGAACTAGGGTGCAAGGGGACAGGGGGGGAGAGTTTCAGGATCAGGTAGTCGCGTTTGGATGCCGAGATCGTCCCAGATCTCGACAGCTGTCAGCTCCACATCGCCTTGTACTTCGAACATTGCGATTTCCTTCGGATTCTCACGATGTTTGTACGTGCAGAACTCTTTTCCTTTTATTGTCACCTGAAATTAAGTCATACACGTTTTTAAATGGCTTTCTATCGAACTAGTCTCAGTTCGGCAGGGATTGCGTTGAGTACAGCGGTGCTCCTGTCGCCACCGACCTCGTCATCAGATCAGCCCTAGGTATATACCTATATACTAGGTATAAAATTGCATTGCCATCGGGTTTGATTTATATATTCCATCAGCGCACTACCATAACGGTTCTAAGGGCCGTATTAATAAACTCATCTTGACTGTGAGGCCCGTCACAAGATACGTCAAAATAAACGCCAAATCATAGAACACTGTCATTTTTGACGCATCTCGAGACGAGCAGTAGAGTTGAGATCAGTTTATTAATACGGGCCTAAATTGCTTTGTAAGATTTGAACCAGAATAATAAACAAATGAACAACGGAAACTTGTATGAAGAAAAAATTACATATCGTCTTTTTACTTTCTCAACCTTGTATCTGATCGAATAGTTAGATAGAAAAAGCATTCATGATCCCTAAACAATAAAGACTACTTTCCTATCTAACTATTCGATCAGATACGAGGTTAAGTAAAGGGATTTCCTACTCTAATAGAGCTGGATCTGGAACTTACAACAAACTCATCAAGATTAGTGTCCACTTCGACCTCGAACGGGTACCCGGGGATGAATGGCATCTCCTGGATCGCCTCTGCCTCCCCCCACTTGTTGTTTAAGAAGGAGTTTAGATAAATAGTGTTATCATAGTAATCAAATATCATTCTAAATAAAACATCATCCATAATATGTATTCCCGCCGAGAAGGTCAAAACCACGCTGAAAAAAAATCTGCTTAGTCTGGGTTAGACGCTCTCACCCGTCTAGTACCTAGTAGAAGCAGTTTTTGAGGAGTTTATTTGTTACAAACGTACAAAAATACAAACCAGTCCTCTTTATAATATTAGTGTAGATGTAGACAAACAAATAAATTAAAATTGAAATAACATATGTATGTAAGTAAATCAGACCGGTGATCTACGTAGCAAATTGGTGGCAGACGGTCGTTAGTGATATGACAATGTTTTCCAAATTAATGAAAAATTGCATCCCGAAAGTAAACTAGTTTACTAGAAACTAAGAAAAGTTTTATTGAAAGACCGAGGATATACCACAATACAACAAATTAGTGAAGAAATTGAATGTAAACAAACTATGAATAAAAATAAAATACATTGCAAAGTTACAAAAATATGAAATTTTTACCACTTACGTCGGTAGAAGTGGAGAGATCGCTTTCTTCCCTTAAGTGGATTTTTTCCAGTAGAAGACGTAGGTAGTCTAACTTCTATTAATTTGGACCAAATTTAATTGTCAATTTTGAATGTCATAATTAAATACATTAAACAAAATACATTTAATACATCTTGTCTCATCTCTAACAACTGTCTGCCTCCAATTTGCTACGTAGATAACGGGGTCTGATTGAAACCGATCATGCCGTTCAGGCTGCAGAGTGAGCCATACAAATAGACATACATAAATGGGTACCTATTATTTTATCGAAACACCTTTCAACGAAAGTATCATTACACAGAATTTTCATTTCATCATAAGGCATTTCTCCCCGTATGAGTAAATCTCAATAATCACAAGTCTCACGTACCTAACCTAGTACCACACACTGCCGCAGTGCCTGAAAAGCCGGGTGTTTAACCAATGCGTCCTACCAGTTTTAACCTACGGAGCCGAAACGTGGAACATGACAGTCAAGCTGGCCACTCAGAGGGCTTATTGTCTAACGCACTCGCAATCACGATCGTTTTCATTTTGAAAATCGAAGGCTCGTCTGCATACAAAATGAAAACAATTGCTCCTCTTTGAAGCCGGTTGCGATTGCGAGTGCGTTAGACAATAAGCCCTCTGATCATTAGGTGTCAGTAACTGGTATAAGAGGGCAGAAATGAGGTGTTTTACCCCCCTCCTCCTTTCTACTTACTCCACCACATTGTTAAGTGGGTAGATATTGCCTTTGACGATGATCTGGCGGCCGGGAATCATACCGCGTATTAAATCTGTTCGAAACGGGATTGCCTGAAAACAACAACATACTTCCTCAATTAAACCTTAAAATGACTAGAAAATACATGAATAATAAATAATAAATACCGGCAGGCCTATTGCATAACGCACTCGCAATCGCGATCGACATGAACCGACTTCAAAATACCTAAATGTGAATTATACTAAATGCGAATCTCGCGATGCTTCGTAAACTTATCTTTTCTTCGTCTAGTCATGGACTCTTTTATACAATTTGGTCCTATTCAGACTAGGGTTGCCAACTTTTTCTTGGGCAAATATAGTATTTTCCAGCCCAAGGTATAAAAAATATAGTACACAAAAAGAAAATATAGTACTTTGAAGAAAAACTTTTAAAAAGTGTGTAAATTTATTCATTAAATCTAATGCACAATATTTACTACTTACTAACATTTTGCCTGCTATTGGGGCAACTATCTGAGCTGATAAAGCCTATTTCTCCAACCCAAACCGCATATGTTTAAGGACTGCCCGACATATAGTATTTTTGCGTACTATATATTTCTTCAACAGTATATAGTACACAGAGTCAAAATATATTACAATACTATATATTATAGTACGGTTGGCAACCCTAATTCAGACTGCCTATGACAATAACAAGTAAAACGAAAACTATCACGATTGTGAGTGCGTTAGGCAATAGGTCTGCAGGTGACAGCCACACATATTTCTTTATTTATTCATTTATTTATAAAGACACACTAACAGTAAGATAAACAGATTAATTATACATTAGCAGAAATTGAAGTCACGTTCCCGTTTATGCACCAACTAGGTAGAGGACGCCCACGACTTCGTTTGCGTAGAATTAGTTTCCCGCTACTCCCCCTATTTCTTCCCGTTGGGGGTCGACTTTCGGGAAATCCTTTCTTAGTGCTCACTTACATCATGAAAGGAACCCCTGTACCAAATTTCAAGTTTCTAGGTACAGTAGTGTCGGCTGTGCGTTGATATATAAGTCAGTCAGTTTTGCCTTTTATATATATAGATAGATTATAGGCGTGCAACAGCATTGGCATAGAGACGTATCCTATCTTATCTTATCTTACAGATGGGCCCTTTCGGATACACTTCGACCCTTTAGGATCTTTTGTGCAATTACCCTCTTACACACTCAGCTGTTCTAATGTGCAGGTTTCCGCACGATGTTTTTCCTTTACCGTAAGAGCGTCGGGTTAATCTTAAGTTAGAAAAACTCATTGGTAAACCCTAAGTATTGTTTGTGAATACGGGTGTAATATTAGTGAGATGGACGTACCGGGTGTGCAAATGTTTGAACCACCATTTTGATACGGCGAATTGTGATCCTGGTTTTGTAAGGACGGTTAACAATTACGAGTATAACATCGTATTCATTTTTTGTTCACCACACACAAACCGTAAGATGTAAATGAAAATCTACATCTTCTTATGCACTTGCAGGAGTGCCCGCAATAATTTTGCATGATATTCAATGGGTATGAAACTTCAGGCTGAAAAACAGGACTTTGTGGAATTTTGATGAATATTATGAGCTGTATTCTTGCTGCATGGGCTGCGCAAATACCGGCAGAGACCGCGGACTAAGGACCGCAGGCTGCCGGCACCGCGTATGCCGTTATATGACGTCTGCTGCCAGAAGCTGCGCGCTATTCAAGTGTTATTATTGGTTTTTAAAAGGGTTCTATTCTAGAGCTCGCAGCAGATAGGAATAAGAAGAAGAAAAAGGTTTATTCAGATAAATCATTAAGGGGCTTCTAAATGGGCCATAATTTCACCGCAATATGTGGCCGGCAACTATTGGTGTCCCTCTCTTACTCGTATGTTAGAGAAAGACACCAACAGTTGTCGGCCACATATTGCAGTGAAAATATGGCCCGTTTAGAAGCCCCTTTATACAAATACCCAGGAACTCTATTATATCCCGACCACAGAATAAATACTAAAAGCATAGAAACCGTACTAAATAAGCAGAAAATACATTATGGTTGACTTTTTTTACTTATGGTTTTCATAGTGAGTTGGAAAGACATGCATTTATAGCTGTTCTTTCGTTATTTGGTACAGTCAACAGCATAAATAAGTGATCATTTATGTACCTTGTCACTTAAACGTCGTGTTTGAAATATTATTCAAAATTGTGAAACGATTGAAAGCGACAAGGTACAGAAATGATCACTTATTTATGCTGTTGACTGTACATCGTCACAAGGCGTGATTTGACCAAGGCCAAAGAAGTCCAGTCAAATTTGACGTTTCTTCACCTTGCTTCTGACCATGACAGATTAAAGAAGAAGACACCTAGTTTTTGTTTCGTTTCCTCTTATCAATACGTAATCTATAAAGTAGAGACAAATTCAACGTTAATCTTATTGCACGGCTTCTATGCCTTTAGTATTTATTCTATCCCGACGACCAGAGGCTCTACTTTGAAATCCGTAATTCGAACTTCGTCTATTGCTATCCTTTTTGCTCTCGACGCGTCACTAATTCGCAAGAAAGTGACGGGGCGATCCGAAGTTCGAATTACTGATTTCAAAGTAGAGCCCCAGCAAGGGGTCCATGCGAGCGGAAAAAATAAATGGGGGTCCCACTTACTTAATTTTTGGGTAAGGCCGCGGAGCGTTCGAACCGCACCCGCTTTTGTGTTACGAAAAAAAAACATTACAAAAAGCATTTATTTTCCAGGTATCATGTAAGAACCTAATCACAACTACCTATTGTAATTAAAAATAAATGCCACAGACATAAATCTTTATTACCTACTATTTTCGTAACACAAAAGCGGAGCGGCTCGAACGCTCCGCGGCCTTACCCTTTTGCTTTCCATTAATGGAATAATCCATATTCATACCCATATAGTTGGTACATGTACCTACTTACTTATGTAATACTTAATAAGTAGGGTTAGGACTTTGTAAGTGGCCTCGGGTGTAAGTGGTGACGTTATAAGTGGTCTCGGTTTCAATGCCGGGTAATGGCAAATATCCCAAGCCCCTAGAAATTTTCTGTTGTCTTAATTTAAAGCTTAGTTTATTTTAATTGACGAATAACGTCGTCGTTTCTTTAAGTTGTTTCTTATATATAGCTTCAAAAAATTACACTTTATTATTTAAATTTTTAGAAATAAACAGTTCAAAATTTTGAAAAAATGCTCTGAAATAAAACAAGTACGTAATTATAAAAATCAAAAATCAATCAATTATGAAATTTTAATCCATATTAAAATATATTAGTAAGTACCTACTAAAGTTTCAATAATTATACTAACTGACGCACTCAGAGACGTCAATTAAACTTAAACCTTGATTAAAGTACCTAGCTGCTGTCAACAACACGTCACTAAACAAGCGTTAAATTTAATTGACGTCTCTGAGTGCGGCAGTAAGCCAAACCTTTATCTTAAAATTAAGTTTTGCCTACTGTCAAATTTATCATGTACGAGTATGTATAACTTGTAAAAAAAGAGTTTTACGCAACATATAACAATATTCTCATGTGGCAACTGCCATATTATATGATGCAACCTTGAATGAATATATGGCTAATTTCGGGTCTATTCGGAATCCATAATGGTTTTTTCGCATAATGTATCATATGGCATAAAATCGTTGACCTAAAACGGTTTTTACAATAGAAAGGGTTTTATTTTAATTATTTTAATAAACTAACCTAACCTAACCTAACCTAATCTACACAATAGACGTTTATTAAATTCTGTAATGTCAGCCTAAAAGGGTGTTATGCGACAAAAAAAATGCGATACAATCCTTAGGACAAACAATCATTATGCCATACGAATGAGTCCCGCTAAATTTCATCTCGGACGACAGTATTCCCAGGGGCTCTACTTTGAAATTAGCAATTCGAACTTCGGATCGCCCTGTCACTTTCTTGCGAATTAGTGACGCGTCGAGAGCAAAAGGAATAGCAATAGACGAAGTTCGAATTACGGATTTCAAAGTAGAGCCTCAGTTTCTTAAACTTAAAAGCTTTCGCCTGGCTATCGCTATCACGCTTGCACTCGCAACTGACAGTATATTTGTCACTCGTGTGTCATAGAAAAACGAAGATTGCCGATAGCTATTACGAAAATGGTAGCGTAGCACTGTAATTCTGCCGTCCCAAGCCAATACGCAGTAACTAGGATAAACTTCCTGTAGTAATATCAACCTTATTACTAACAAAATAGAATTGAATCTGTTTTGGTTATTGAATTTGGGATACGGCTTATTGGCTTAGGAGGGCAGAACTTGTAAACGATTTCGCCTTAAACAATGTTGTTGTTGTTGACTCGTTATTTAAGGAAACGTGCGCGAATTTAATCTCTTTTATTCTGCGCCCTTATTCATAAAGGCACTACAATAATGTTAGTAAAAGTATTATTAAATTCAAATGTTACGATGACAGATAAGGACAAAGTATATTTCAAGCAAACCTTAGTTATTGCGCGTTGATAATAGTATTTTATGTAACTGATACATAAAGAGGGTCCTTAAAATACGAGTGTGGTTTTATGAAACGAGCTGAAGGCGAGTTTCATAATAAGATCACACGAGTGTTTTAAGGCCTAATTATGTACAGTTGCATACATTACTTTATCTACACATCATATTATAAGTACTCTAAGATGCGTTCAGTAGGCGGCAAAACAAACAAAATGGCGGCAAAGCTATTAACCTGTGTCACGAATATGAATGTTTTTTTTAAAATCATAGATAAACTAACAAAGTCCCTATTCTAATGTCATTCGAAATCAAAATGGCGTACGACACTTTACTTAAAATATACAGAGTCGACGTTTAATTGCTACTAGAATTGGCCCCCTGTTTGAATTGTATTGGTTTTGGAAGATGTTCCAAATTTGAACAACATTACTTTATCAAAAGTTGTATCGTAATTTTAACTTTTCAATACAGCTACAGATAAGAAAACATATTGTATCTTGTAATGCTGGTCATTGTCTACGGATTCTGAACGCATTATAGAGGACTTATGATATGAGTGTAGATAAATAAATAAAAGAGCTAGAGTGTAAAAAACGGGCCAAGTGCGAGTCGGAAGCATCCGTCACTCTCGTTCTTATTTACGTGTCAGAAGGTGACGAATGCCTTATCCAATATCCTGGGGGGTCTACAGACAACCACATAAGAAATACTAATTAATTTTAACCGACTTAAAAAAAAACAAAAAGGAGGAGGTTCTCAATTCGTCGCGTTTGTATTTTTTAACCGACGAAAAAAAACGGAGGAGGTTCTCAAGTCGACGCGTATATATATTTTTTTTTTATGTATGATCACGCATAAATTTTTACAGCGCGGTCCGATTTTAAAAATTCTTTTTTTATGTATGTCCTCGCATAACTCGGCGAATATGGACCGATTTGATAATATTGTAGATCAGATGCTAGGTTTAGCCTACTTTTAGTCAAGTGACCGCAGTGTTAACCTCCTATTTTGCCTCTATTAAACTAATTCGTAGACAAATCTTATCAGAAATTAAAGAACTCGTCGTCGTCATACGAGGCGGCGGCAGCAGTCGGCGGTTTCAACATCGCAGACAGCCGCACTCCTTCCCCTTGCATCTTGTCCAACTCCGGCAACTCCTGCTTTATAGTTTCTTCCACGTTAATCTTGTCCAATTCAGCTTGTACTTTCTCTTTAATAGGGCCTTCTAAAGCGTCCATTATCTGATACCTTAGTAGATTTGGGAGGATATTAACAGCAAACTCGATGACGTAGTCCAAAGTGCCGGCTCCGTCGCACCGGACTTGAATGTTACCGATCTCCAAGTCAACGCCTCTGAACTCTGGTTTCTCTCTGGTGTCCAGAGGCTGAGCTACGACCAGGCGGCCGCTTATATACTCCACTGAGAACGAGGCCGTGCCCGCCCGAGACAGCAGCCCCCCCACCGCGGATATATCCCACTGCGTCATGCCTTCCATTTTCTGCGTGCCAATTTCAAAGTCAGCTACAACACTTTTATTTTCCATCTTCAAAGTGATGTTCCCAACTCTGTGGAAGGAAGACGCTCCTGTTATCCACGTGTTGGAGAGAGAGATGACGAAGACACTAACAGTAGCGTTATAAGGTTCCAGCTTGTAAGGATCCATGTCCATTTCGCGCACCTTAACTCGAGCGTCTGCTATGAGCATGTCCAAGGGCGATATTGAGTTGGGGAACTGCATGTCACCTGCTACTTCATCTAACTTCTTATTGATTTCTGCTCTCGTTTTTGTATAAGCTTCCTTAAGGATATAGGGTTTGATGGAATCGAATAAGAAGGCGCCGACGTTGTTGACGATGCTCTGGAACATACTTCCGAACAGCCCGAGGTTTTCGAAGTTCAGGGCGATTGTGCTAAAGGATATGTCGATGGCGATGTCTTGGGCTCGCAGCTTGCCGTCGCGCTCCACCCCCAGGTTGGCCTTGGCCGTGACCTTGAGCCCGGTCACGTCGACGGTGAAGGGGCCCTGCGCGCGGTTCACCCACGTGGACATGGTGTAGTTACCCCGGGCCTGCAGCTTGTCGATCAACATGGCGGCATGAACCTGAAATACACGGGTATAATATTAGCAAGTGCGTATTTATAAATAAATGTAAAAATATAACAAAAAAAAACACCTTCAAAAACGCAAGAAATAACTTCTTTAAACAGGTTAGCTTACAGGTATTATTAATCAAAAGCCAACTTCAGTTTGACTGACCTATTACCTACTCGTACCATTTTTAAAGAAGTTATTTAGGTATATATATATATAATATTCTATAGTTTCTTATTGAAAGAGAAGAGGGACTATATGTATAACAGCATATTATGATCAGTATGATCAGTGATCACTAAAAAGTATAAAATTAAATAACTATGGCAATAACTTATTTTATTATACCGGGTGTACAATCCAAATGGGTCAGTATGGAGAAGTCGGAAACTATGAGAGATAGCGAGATCTGTTCTTAAGAACCATGAAGTCGATTTTAGATTAAGTAATAATTACATTCAAACTTTTTTATTAACTCTCATACATAACCGGGAATCGATCCTGGTCAAAATCAATAATTCTGCAAGTCGCAAGAAGCACAACACTAATGGAATCTTGTTTAAATAATTGAAAGAAAAACCCACCAATAAGATAAGGATAGTTTGAATGTAATTATTATTAAATCTAAAATCGACTTCATGGTTCCTAAGAACAGATCTCGCTATCTCTCATAGTTTCCGACTTCTCCATACTGACCCATTTGGATTGTACACCCGGTATAATAAAATAAGTTATTGCCATAGTTATTTAATTTTATACTTTTTAGTGATCACTGATCATACTGATCATAATATGCTGTTATACATATAGTCCCTCTTCTCTTTCAATAAGAAACTATAGAATATTTCAAGCTTGCCGCAAGCAACATTATGAATAAAACGCTAGTTTGCATAGTGAATCTTGGCAAGGGCCTAAGGTCGGTACCTTTTCGTTCCGTCACTCATACAAACAAATATACCATTGTTACTCCATAATCACATACTTTCGAAGTTTGAGCACGGTCATATTTTTATTTATCGTGTCCATTTTGAGGTACTTAGTCATCTCTATTTAATATCAATTTTTTTGATGAAAAGCAATTTCCGTAATAAATCCAATTAGACTGACAGTGATAGTTAAATAAATGCTTGTAAAAATATAATAGCCAATAGGTTAACTCCCTCCGCCTAGTTATTTCTGTCGACTCCTAAAAATAAAAGAAACATGAGCCGATATACCAACCTCCATGGCTCCTATTTCCGCGTTGACGTACAGAATACGGAATTTGCTGATGCCGTACACCGCGGTGTTCTTGAAATGCAGCGTGGTTCCGAACGCTATAGACTGCCGCATGTCCGGGACCGGGTAGGGCTCCGGGATCTCCGCCCCGGGGATCCCGATGGGGTCCGGCTGCTTGAAGTGTTCCAGGATTTGCAAAATTTTCTCGCTCATGTGTTTCTCGCCCTCGGCAAGTTGCTCAGGGGAGGCTTCTGGGGGGACATCTAAATAAAGAAATAAATGCCTGAATTATATCCATATATCGCACTGCTAGATCAAAACAGTAGCAACTCGAAATCCTTGCTAGTTTTGTTTCAAGTTCATAGGAGTTGTATTAAAGTTGATTTTAAAATAAAGTGGTATTTTGAGTTACTACTGTTTTGATCTAGCAGTGCGATATATAAAAAAGAAACTGACTTAGACCCGCCATACACGGACCGCTTTAAGCAGTCGGGAACCGGCTGCACTTCGTTGCTATTGGCCGGATTGCACTTTCTAGAGCATTGAAACTGCAAATCGACCAATAGCAACGAAGTGCAGTCGGCTCCCGACTGCTTAAAGCAGTCCGTGTATGGGGCGGGTCTTAGTGACTGACTGACATATCAACGCACAGCCCTAACCGCTGGGTCTAGAGATTCCAAATTTGGCACGTAGGTTCCTTATGAGGTTTATACTCGAAAATCTAATTCAAGACCAAAATCCTAACCTCAGCGGGGGCACATTCGCTGTGATTACTGCATTTTGGTTTAAGTGTACCTAGGTATTTTCATCAATAAAACTTACCCTAATATTACTGGTTACACGAGTTCTCATTCATGTTTTTGTGAAATAATGTTAAAATAACTAAATAATCAACATGGTAACTGTCAGATTTTGGTCTTGAATTAGATTTTCGAGTATAGGGGTGCTAAGAAAAGATTTTCCGAAAATTCAAACTCAACGGAAAGATATATCCCTATTTCTTCCCATAATAGCGGGAAACTAGTAGTATTTTCCTAGAAAATAGGTATATCTATGTCTATACCACTTCTTATTTAAAAAAAAACACCCCACCGCGTCTGTCTGTCTATATGTTCGCGATAATCTCAAAAATCTACTTTTTTCACCATCAGTTTAGATAATTTTCAAGGGAAGGTTCTTTTCATAATAAATCCTGGATTATGTACGAGTGTTACAGAAAACTCACATAAACCGAAGCGTAGCGAGGGCGGGTCGCTAGTTCTCTATAAAAATACATTACACATAATACTGCGGAATTAGGGTCCTTATTTTTGTACTAGCGCACATTTGTTGATTTGCGCTTGCGTTTATCATTGGCTACTATCAGCAGGTCAAGGTTCGACTCGTACGACAATTGGAAGATGATCTTTTGAATCATCGTCGCGGGAGACTGATCATTGACAAGTTGACATACATACAACAATCTTCGGGCTATAAAATAGATAAATTCCTATCAAAATTTAAATTTTCGAGACTGTACTTTTTTTTGCCAAGTATATAATATAGTTATAAAGACCAAACTAATGAGCCTCACCCAGGTGGAGCTACGTTAAGTATAGCGGAGATACTATCGCCACCTTCTGACTCCATCATCAGATAACCTATTAGATACCATAATATATAAAGAGATATGGCGAGCGAGAGTGAGCGGAGATGTCGGTAGGGAACGTCCTAGACGGACGTACGGTGATCAGATTCGCGATGTACGGAATAAGGGCCAAATCAAAAGCACCCGAAACCGACGTACGTGCATGAAGAGATTGATTAATGTAGAGGAAGCGAAAAATGTGTGATTAGACCAGTGCACCTGGCGTTCCATAGTCTCTGCCTACCCCATTGGGAGACAGGCGTGAAGGTATGTATGTATGTATATATACCATAATATTGCATTGGCATCGGGTTTACATACGTGGCCCAAATTCCAGCCCATTCAAAATTGACTTTGACCCATAAATTACAAAACATACAGACGAACAGAGCCTCTATTCAAGGCGGTAAAAACCAATATCGACTTTATCGTTTTTATTACAAGCTTTTATTTAACTTGCAATGTATGTATGTAAGGGTCAAATCTTGCAAGTTAAATTTGACCCACTTCCCGTCAACGGAATGGATTGAAACTTGGACCACATACATATGTAAACCCGATGACAATGCAATATATGTTATCAAAGAGCTGATCTGATGATGGATTCAGAAGTGGCGACAGGATCTCCGCTATACTTGACGTAGACCCGCGGTACACTCATTAGTTCGGTCTTATTAAGCAGATAAAGATTTTGCAAAAAAAAGGACAGTCGGCAACAAAAGCTGGTCCCAAAAATGAAAATGAAGAGAAACTTATTTAAAAATAAAGCTAGTTTAGGTAATCTGGATGGATCTTAGTTAGGTTTTATAAAAATCTTATAAAACAATTTGTTTGAAACTTCTAACGAATTGAACCTTATAACGTCACTGTGACACAGTTCTATGGTGGGTCAGGGTTCCATGTTGCTGATAGCTATGTATATACTTTTTACATTTAACCAACCAAATGTAAGTTCAATGATTAATCGTTTAATAAAGACACACTCTTGTTTCAGGTGTTATTATTTTTTAAGATAAAGAGGCTTGTCAATACAAACGGAGGAATGGGAAAACCATTGTGATAAGCCTTTAGCGACACTTAAGATTTAGGCAAATCATCAAAATCAACCCACGCGTTTGGTTTCTAGAACGCCACAAAGGAACAAACATACATTATATACCTACATATAAATGCATATAGATAAACACATCACCCTCGTTTGAGTAGCGCAGTCGGATAATAAGAGAGGAGTAACGCTATTATGCACAAACAATAGAAATGTTTGATACATCGCTGAGAATATTTTAGCTCTATAACTGTTAGCAGATTTGGATCCGGAAAGATATACAAAATGAAGACAAATGAACCGCACAGGCAGGCGAACAAAGTTTAAACTGTTTTTGCCGACTTTAGGTAATTATTTGGAGTCACCAACTGTTTAAGCTCCAGCGGAGGTCCTGCAACCGCCATCATGATCAGCTGAGCTGCCATGCCATTGGACTTACCTAATCCAAATTGCTGCCAATGCAATTACAGGAACGAATTATAAAACTTGCAAGATGTGATCTAAACACACCAATTAACACGTGAATACCATTTTGTACAAGTGTAAAAATATGGGATAACGCAACATCTCAAAAATATGTCCCAATGCACCTTATTCCAGTGTAACAAGAACTTTGTAACATATCTATGATAGGATTCTTTCGATACATATTTTTGCACTAAATAGTAAATTGGATATCTTTGTGTTCATCCAATAATTTTTTCATACATTTCTAATACCTTCAATGCGCTTCCGAAGCAGCTACCAAGACCTACCAATTTAACGTTTAAAATTGAAATACGAACCTTGGCTTTGTCCGAATTGAATAATCACAAATATCACAACACACGGGAGCCACATACTGCGCACGCGTCGGTTGACGCACAGGGCACTACTGGCTCCGGGACGGGTCACAGTTTATCAATCGTACTTGGTACTACACGGACTGTCGTATCGGACTATATCCGTTCCTTGTTGACTCGTCATTAGTTAATGATAATGATTATAGACCGAATATTACCCCTTTAATAACGTTTTTTTGCATTGTTTACATTTACTGTATAGTGTACCCGTGCTAAACAAGTTTCTAACAAACATTACATTTTTGGGTCAAATATTACGTATTTCAATTTCATTATGACTTCTACAAGTTCTACACTAAACTAATGAGCTCCAACATGGTGGGTCTACGTCAAGTATAGCGGAGATCCTGTCGCCACCTTCCGACTCCATCATCAGATCAGCTCTTTGATACCGTAATATTGCATTGCATTGTCATCGGGTTGACATACATGTGGTAAATTGCAGCCTATAAATTTTAACCGAATCTGGGTCAAAATTGACTTGTAAATTTTGAAGCGGACCACTAACATACAACGAACAGTGCAAGTTAAATTAAAAGCGTGTAAAAATATATCTCGAGGCAGTCTTACACAAATTGACCTAGTCCCGAACTAAGCTCTAGGATGTGCGTGTGAAATATACAGACACGCGGCGGGGTAGGTACTTCACTGCATACAAACACAAACAAACACAAAGCAAACAAACAACACACAAAACACAAAGCATACAAAGTCGCTTCCCGCTGTCTGTCAGTCCCTATGTATGCTTAGATCTTAAAAACTACGCAACGGATTTTCAGGCGGTTTTTTAAAATAGATAGAGTGATTTAAGAATAAGGTTTTTATGTATAATCAATCCTGGATTATGTACTACGGGTGTTACAGAAAACTCACACAAACCGAAGCGGAGCGAGGACGGGTCGCAAGTTGTTTTATAATATAATAGCTGGTAGATTCTTGACGTGTAAAAGTGCCCGTGCGGCCTACTTACTGAATAAATGTCTTTTATCTTTTATCTTTATCTTTTTTAGTGATACTGATAACAAACACGCTTTTATGTCTAATTAACAAACAATTCGTAAATATGGTATTTGTGATTTGTTTGTTTGTATATCAATTAATAGGTTATGTTTGTTATTACACCTATTATGTCCTGCCTCATTCTCATTAGCGATGCACGTATTGTGCCAAACAGCCCTCTAAGTACCTATCCTGTACTCGCAGGTAGAGATATTTATTTTTTGGTGTATTATCCTTATACGTTTGTTTGTTTTTTCAAAAAAAATACTTAGGAGAGAGAGGCATATGATATGAGCATGCAAGTTACCTGGGAACTAATCACTAATCACTACCGCCCATCGCGCAACACGGAAGGGAGTAGGCATTCGCACCATTTCCCCTCTGTCAAAGTACAAGCCCAAGCGGGCATGCGCATCTAATAAAACTAGTTGTCACTCGGATTCTCAACTAGACAGAGTCCAGTCGCGCGAGTGAACGTTACCTACACTTAAAATGCCGAATTGCTCTGTTTTCGGATCTGTTGAGCAACAAATCCGACATCTCGCCGATGAAAGAGATGAAAGCCCTATCGTGTCAATGTGTGAATTGTGACTCGTTCGTACACAAAAATTGCTCGATGTGTGCAAGTTTTGTCGGTGGACTGTTCCATTTTTAATGTATTAGTGTCATCATTACAGTTTTGTTTTTGTGTGCAAATTGCGCCCCGCAAAAAATGACAGAACTATTTGACTGTAATATTCATAGCTAAGACAACTCCCTTCCGCTAGGAAGGCCGTGTTGCTCGATGCTACCGCCCGTAAACACCAGCAACTCAAGATGAGTTGTCGGTCCGTTGCCGGCTAATTAGGGAAGTTAAATCTCTATTCCTGAAGGCACAGATTGTCATAACTCAATTAAATTAATCTTCATTTTGAGTTAAATTTCCTTGTATAATTTAAGTAAGTACTTCGATAAACATGCAGGGTTCAGAAGATTTGAATATAAGTATACCGAAGCGAAGCCGCAGCGGGTTGCTAGTCCTTACTAAAATTGGAACGCGAAAGTGGGTTTGTTTGTATTTTCCGTCTTAACTTGCACTGAGGTAGTTCACGCTCGGAGCTGGACATTATGTTTTCTTCAGGAACTTAATTATTATTCCAGGATACTTAAACGGTATCGTATATTATATATATCGGTATCCTCGGGACTTAAGCCACTTCCTTACCAACTTTGATCAACATTAGTAAAGAGGTTTAGCCGTGAAGATGCTACAAGCAAACATAATTTTTTTTCTGATTTTTGATTTTGAATAATCTTTGTTATTATGCCGACATGGTAAGGGGGAAATTATTATGTGAATTATACTTTTATATCCCATATTTCTTCCTTCGCCCAGCGCGTCTCTTTCCCTCCACTTTGGCTATCAAATCCTCCACAGAGAAGAGAAGAGGGCAGCACTGTCGCAAACTACGTGCTGCGTTTTGGTGTTATTGGAAGAAACCTTTACGTTTACTGTGTCCGCAATTAACCCTGAATTTGACTAAATTCGGAAATAATTAAGATTTATTTGACTGTCCTAGTTTGATATAGGTACCTTACGGACCTAAGTACTAAAAATTTCCATACAAAATGCGATAACATTTTTCTATTGTCTGAATCCTGGTCCAATTTCCACCATTTTTGAATATGTTGTAGATATCATAAAAAACTATTTCTGGACGTTTCTTTCCAAATAAATATTTCTTAGAATGAAACAAATTTAAAAAACAATAAACAGAAAAGGTACAAAGGTAAAGGTACCTAGCTCTTTATAATAACTACAATATATTCAAATCGTGGAAATCGGACTTGGTTTCGGGGGTGAAATACGTTAGTGCCCGGAGCTAAATTTGTTTTTTTTTTTTTAACAGCTACGCGATTTTAGTGGCGCTTATCAATCCTCTTAATAGTCGAGATAAAATGATGCATTCAGAAGCCATTATGAGTTGATAAATATCAAACTCCAATATGTCCTTGTTTGGTATAATAGTTACTTCGACTAACGCCATCTATTATCGAGTAGCATTATTAACTGCAGAGTACATGAGAATGGTTAATATTATCGTCCGGTAATTCTGCTGGTACTATTGCTACTCGATAATAGATGGCGTTAATGAAAGTAACGAGTACTGCTACTCAACACTAGATGGCTATACACGATTCTATCTCGACTGTACAAAGCTACATAACGCCATCTATTATCGAGAAGCATTATTAGCAGCAGAGTACATCAGAGTTGTTAGCAGGGAGTATTACTACTCGACAATAGATGGCGTTACTCAAAGTTACTCAAAGTAATGAGTACTGCTACTCATCACTAGATGGCTATACACGATTCTACTCGACCGTACAAAGCGACATAACGCCATCTATTATCGAAAAACATTATTAGCAGTAGAGTACATGAGAGTTATTAGCAGGGGAGTATTACTACTCGACAATAGATGGCGTTGGTGATTGGCGTGTATAGGTACTCTATTTCTAATTTAAAGACGGAGTTGACGGACTTTTTCTGGGTGGTTTGGTTTGGCCCTTCGAGCCTGCTGAACAACTAACATAACCTAAGCGGGTCCGTAGCAAAATATGGTCGCGTTTGGTGGCGGCGACTAGTGGCCATGTACGGAAAATTAAATTATCATAATGTACGAATTCCTAAAGATGCATGTTGCATGTCCTATGTTTAATTAGCCTGTTTTAAAATGTCTAAAGTGCAATACCACTAGTGCACGAAAATACTAACGACATTTTTCCTACGCCCAGTTGACCTAAGTTTAAAATGCATAAGAGTCAAATCACTCCGAGACGCGACGCGTTTTTAATAGAGCGACTCAAAATATATTTTATTTACTACACGAAAAGGTACACATTTCATTGTGAGAATTAAGAATACCGTATAGACCGCAGCACAGCGAGGCGCAGCCTGAGGCCGCCGATGTGACTTGTCTCTTCTCTCTCTTACAAATGGTAAACTGCAGGGGACCCGGCGAGTAGACACGTTCCGCTGCACCGCGCGGCGTGTCGCTGCGCAGCGAGGCGTCGTGCTGATTATTTTATTTCAATCTAAATCATCATCATCATAGCTGAGATTTCCATTACAAGCTATAGGTATGGAACAGATCTCTTGTATGGATAAGTTTGCTGTTGTTGAATCATCAATTTGCGTTATATTTTTAATTGTTCTTATGTCCAGTAAATGTTTACTGCCATGCAAACCCTCTTGTACGGTAAGCCTGTACAAGTGGGTTTGTGTACTTATTTATTTAATTTAAATCTTATAGCACATTTCAGGAAAGTACGAATGGCCGACTTAATAGCATACAGATAATTCATTGAAATTATTGGTAATGAATGATAAGATAGTTTCCATAGTTAAATAATCACTGTAAAAACTCCAACCCCTTTACTAATAAACGTTGAGTATCGGTGGTATAGCTATACAATGTTTTGTCCTTATCTGTCATTGTGACATTTGGATTTGACAGATAAGGACAAAACATTGTATAGCTATACCACCGTTACTCAACGTTTATTAGTAAGGGGGCAAGTACGTAGTTTTCGAATTGACATTGATTTTCCAAGAATTATGACTAAGCTTTTTGTACGTAGCGGTTTTGATCACTATAAATATTGAGTTTTAAGTAATTGTCATTAGGCATTCTGTACAAAGGAATATTGATTTTCGAAATGAAGATCATTAAATTAAAAGTGCATTAGAACATGAATCTTTAGGAATTTCGTACATTAGACATTTTGAGATTAGAAGTTTTGTGTTAGAAATTTTGTACTTATGAAATTTGATTTTCGATATTATGTTATGCTACGGACCCACCTAAACCTACCTCATAATTATTTGCGTTTGGTCATTTTGCGTATTATTCAATGCGACTGATCGCTCGTGTTTGAATTATCTATATATATAAAAGGCAAAACTGACTGACTGACATATCAACGCACAGCCGAAACTACTGTACCGAGAAACTTGAAATTTGGTACATGGGTTCCTTTCATGATGTAAGTGAGCACTAAGAAAGGATTTTCCGAAAATCGACCCCCAACGGGAAGAAATGGGGGGAGTAGCGGGAAACTAATTCTACGCGTACGAAGTCGCGGGCGTCCTCTAGTACATATATAGTAGGAGATACGAATAGGTAGGAGACGATTTGCACCGATCTGCTTATTCGATCAAAAGTATTTTATATCAAATTTGATAAGTACGCTAAATAATATGTGGCGAATAGGTTGCCTGAAAAATTTCAGTCCAGTAAGTATATAATTAATTAAAAAATTAAAAATTAACTTTGGCTTAAAAAAATGCTATTACTTGTTTAATAGACAAATTATATACCAATCGAAAGTATGAAGCCTACTTATAGAACTTGCAAACGTTAGGTTGACTATTTTTTCCCGTCAACCTATTGGATAGGCAGGCATAAACAGGTAAGTCGGTACTAATAATTTGCACCAAACCGAACGTTTGCATATTCTATAGGCTTCATACTTTCGATTAGTATGTAATTTGTGTTGAATGGGCTGCTTAAATTAGGAGTAATTTTGAAAATTGCAACCCTGATTTGTGTAGTGTCAATACTGACAGCTGTAGGATATAATTAGAAATGTGAAGTCGGCCATGCTATGGCAACTTAGTACATTTGACGTGGTTCGCTTTTTTTTGTTTTTTTTTTATGTATGACAAATTATTTTGGCGCGTGGGTCAAGCAATAATAGACTCTTGGTCAACGATGTAAGCGCTTCGACGCGCGCCTTCGTGCTGTGGCGCCATCTTCATATTAGGTGGAATAAACATTTAAAGTCAGTGTTGCTGATGGAGTAAAAAAACCCACTTTACGAACCAAACAAAAACGTAACGATAATGCAAAAAAGGATATTTTTTTACTTTTGTTATGTTGAAAAATATATTATGCTTTATGAAAATGCAAAAACATATAATTTATGACAGTTTGTATTGAATCAATATGACAACACAATAAGTAACTTGTCTGTTTTGACATTTTTTGACATTGTTCAAAGAAATTTTCAATTTCAGCTATAAATTATAAGATTCTTTAATTTAATTTAAGGATTCTAGGAGGAGGAATTATTGCATGATGTCTTTTACGATGTGCTGCGTACCTGGCTGCAATAACCGGACCGTAGACGGTATTTCAAATTTATGGGTCAAATACAGATTCCAAATGTACCTATTCAGAAAAAAATAACGGACAATTGTATCATTGGTCGTACTATTCATATCATAAATGGGAAAATGTGTCTGTCTTTCTGTCTTGTACGCTTCGCTGAACTGATTTTGATGAATACCTGCAAACTATTGAATTCTAGATGGAATAGCGATCGATATACGATATCGAAGTGGATGAAGTTAAAATGGCAATATTTAATTTATGAATAAGTACATTAAATTGTAATTGTGTTTGTCTGACTGAAATGCGTTCATGGCTAAACCCTCAATCGGTTTTGATGGAATTTGGCATGACTCCATTTGTTGGCGTTTGTTGGTGACCCCAGGAGACCTTACTTTAATTCCTAATCCCCTAGCTGGGGCAGAGAGCACCCACAGAGCGCTGCCATCATCGAGCTCTTACTTGCGCTGCGTGTGCGTGTGTCTAGCGATATAGACCATAGCGAACAGCGATACACGTGTTCTACAATGACGTATACAATTTAAATTAATAGTAGATTTTTAACCAAGGGATAGCGAGTGCGCCTATGGTTCGAGGGTGCGCAATTGATACTTTCACCCGTGTTAAACCCCTACTTTTCATTTCGATTATGAGGAAAGTAAATATTTGAGAAAAAAATATAACTTCAAATGCTAGCGAATTTGGATGAAATTTGGCACTAAACATAAAATGAAGACAAAAGCTAATGCTAATTAGCTTTTGCCAGCAACTCTTCCCGCGTAGAACTCGTTTATAGCTTTTCCCTCGGGAACCATCAAGTTTTCCGAGATTAAACTTGACGGTTCCCGAGGGAAAAGCTGGTTATAATAATATTAAAAACATTTCTTAAAACACGGTTAAGTAGTCAAAATAATCAATCAACATTTATTTCCACATTTCTTTTACGGCGCATGGAGAAGGCAAACGAGGACACCTGCCACCCGTGCGCCGTTTTACGAAGCTACAAGTTACAAATTATAAGCGGATCCCTCTTTCTAGCAAAAGGAGTTAGAAAGAGACTTCCGCTTGTAATTTGTAACTTGTAGCTTCGTGAAACGGGCCTCTGGTGGTAAGGTGATCTGTGACCCGCGCATACCCGTTATTTTATGTTTGCTGAAACAGCTTCTTGGAAGTGCGTTTTACATAAGTTCTTATGTAAAGATCTTCCTGTCCACCATTAATACACATATTATGTATGCAGGTATGTATGTTTGTACAGAACACTTTAAAGTAAAAAAAGGAAAAATAATATAGATAAATAGCCCAGAAAATACGGATGTACCAAACATTTTTTTATATTTAGGAATGCTACTTACTGTACTTACGTAAGTCTTACGCGTTATTTTTAAAGGGCTAACCTGCTACACCCTTACTATACTACTACTAGAGGACGCCCGCGACTTCGTACGCGTAGAATTAGTTTCCCGCTACTCCCCCCATTTCTTCCCGTTGGGGGTCGATTTTCGGAAAATCCTTTCTTAGTGCTCACTTACATCATGAAAGGAACCCCTGTACCAAATTTCAAGTTTCTAGGTACAGTAGTTTCGGCTGTGCGTTGATATATAAGTCAGTCAATTTTGCCTTTTATATATACTTATAGAAGATTATTACGCTTCACTACTAATATAGGTAACGTGTATTAACAATTACGAGTATTTACCTATATGTTATGCGACATTGAAATAGTACTAGGTATTTATTATAAGCAGGCATATCTATCTGCCTGTCTGTCCGTCTGGTGGACTGTCCGTCCATCTGTCAAAACCTCGACTGCGTCAGAAGGAGGGTTAAGTTTTTCGAGCGTCTATTTCTGGGCACGCTCTGCACTCTGCAGCCTAAACAGCTTGCGAGGTGTCATTCGATTTGTCTTAATTGCCGAAGTGACATCACTACATAGTATAAAACAAAGTCGCTTCCCGCTGTCTGTCTGTCTGTCTGTCTGTCTGTCTGTCTGTCTGTCTGTCTGTCTGTCTGTCTGTCTGTCTGTCTGTCTGTCTGTCTGTCTGTCTGTCTGTCTGTCTGTCTGTCTGTCTGTCTGTCTGTCTGTCTGTCTGTCTGTCTGTCTGTCTGTCTGTCTGTCTGTCTGTCTGTCTGTCTGTCTGTCTGTCTGTCTGTCTGTCTGTCTGTCTGTCTGTCTGTCTGTCTGTCTGTCTGTCTGTCTGTCTGTCTGTCTGTCTGTCTGTCTGTCTGTCTGTCTGTCTGTCTGTCTGTCTGTCTGTCTGTCTGTCTGTCTGTCTGTCTGTCCCTATGTATGCTTAGATCTTTAAAACTACGCAACGGATTTTGATGCGGTTTTTTTAATATATAGAGTGATTCAAGAGGAAGGTTTATAGGCACATTTTAATCTAATTAAGTTTTGATATAGTTGAGAAAACTCAATGTTTTCTTACCAAGTCGTCAAAAAATCAATGTTCGGGCGCTTACATAGCTTACGCTGGCTAAACGTTAAGAGATATATCAAAACAATGTACTGAAGAATTGTAGGTCTTTAAAAAACCTAGAAAAAAGTCCGCAATGGCATATGTCTAACTCCTAAGGTTAACAAACAGTAACCATTTTTATATTTAAAAATTTATTTAAAAATCTTAGGTTATTTGCGAAGCCATTTTCTCCGATTCCGATTTATCCTTATCCAAATAAATACGTTAGTTATCTTGGGTATTTAATGCTAATGATAAAAATGGTCCTTTACACTATATTAATTAAATATTTCAGAAGATATGGCAGATTCAAAATTACGCGCAACCCAAATCTAAATTATCGAAACGCTTGGCCCGGCCGGGAGCCCGGGCCGCTGCAGAGCTGGCTGCCGCTGCCGCGCTTCGCCCTAAAGTAAGAAAAATTTTGAAGCGATCAGACCTGCACCGGAGCTCTCCTGTTACTTTATTCAGATTATTAAATTCGGGAAATGGGTAGGTAGTTAGATTGAGTTTAGGTTTTGATTAAAAGTTATTTTTATGTTGTTTTTACTTTTAAGGGTTCCGTACCCAAAGGGTAAAAACGGGATCCTAGGCTATTACTAAGAATCCACTGTCCGTCTGTCTGTCTATCCGTCTGCCTGTCTGTCACCAGGCTGTGAACCCTGTGTTAGACACTTGAAATTGTGCCCGTAACAGATCAAAATCAAAGCACTATCAAACGTAGGCAAGAGGAATGTCCCGAGGGCAGATGTTAAAATCAGCGAAATCTGTTTGGACGGAGAAAGGAGTCTGAGAATGACTGACTGATTGATTACTATTTTTTATCAGAATATGGCTTAATGTATCATTTTGCAGGTGGCAGCTGAGTGACCATTTTCAGTCAGTTGAAAAAGTCTCATCATCATCATCATCATCATCATCATCATGTCAGCCGAAAGACGTCCACTGCTGGACATAAGCCTCCCCCAAGGCTCTCCACTCAGACCGGTCTTGTGCTTTTCACATTCAACAAGTTCCCGCGACTTGAAAAAGTCTGGCAGATTCTTACTTCTCTTTTTTTAACAAAGCATTATGTTACCTTTTCTTTCTTTGATAATAATGACTTGAACATTTGGCGTGACCTGCGGCTTTAAATGTTTTAACAGGCAGGGAGGAGTGGTTCTGGTATTTCAAGAAATTTCCTTGCCGGACTTGGGTTATCCATTTAATAAATGGGTATATTGCGTTAATGGAGCTAGCTATACAATTGTTTGACCTGTTTACTGGCTCTGGATTAGCTTGCCATTTGACTCCGGATGGTGAGCTGAAGAATTAACATGATCAAAATCTGATGATAATACTTAGTAGGTACCAACTTTATTATAATACAGTTTTATTATTTTTAGGTCACAAGATATTCTTTGAGGCGGTTTGTGTCCAGAGCAAGGAAATGTGTCCCAGCTAGAACACCTACTTATCTGCACAAAGATTCGATCTGGTATTATCTGTGAGATTATTGAAACCAAAGGATACTTATAAGCCAGTTAAAAAAAGAAAAGATTGTCATCATAACCTGCAGTGAGGACCTGCTGAACTTCCATTATGTAAAGGCTGTTAGAGCAATACAGTGAATGTCACCTCTCTTATACCTATGGTGAAGCTGAAGCGAAATACCCGACTCAAAGAACACATGGCTGATCAACTAATCATCATCAAAATCAATATTTCTAAGATTTTTATTTGAGGCTGTTGAAACCAATAAGTTGCTTTAGGTCAAAATAATTTATAGAAAAAAAAATACCTTCACGGCGACTACCAAGAGTCAAGTAGCGAGATGTGAAAAAATAATGGTATCGTCCGCTGAATGTCAGGTGAAGAAACAAGAGAGGGTTGTAGGTGTAGGATTGCAATCTTTATACAATAAACAATAAAATCATGGACAACACAGGCAGAACAGGCCAAGGAGGAGGGTTTGACATGAAAAGGGCTGAAAATGCAAATAATAACAATAACAGAGCATCTTTACATTGCTAAACTTGAACATAGTTTACAATAATATTTGTCGAAGGCATTCCAAAGAAAAATGGAGGCAATGAAAAGATCCGCTGAATTACCTACTCAAGGAATAATCATGAAGAGAAGAACAGAATTTCGAGGAAATGAAAAATAAATGCTACGTTTTAATATTATTATAAGTTATTTACATTTTTGAAATAAGAGTTGGCTAAGAAGATTGGTATGATTTTGGCGTGGCGGCGTAAAGTGGAAGACAGGAGAAGTGAAACTTTTGTTCAAAACATTTGAAATAGTCGGCGAGAAGTTTTGTATTTTAAAATCTCAATGGTCACTGAAATTCTCATGCCTGTGAGAAACTTTGAAATAATTTCGTTTTTTTCTTTGTTTTCGTTTTATGATAATTTCTAGTTTTTCAATCGATATTACTAGAGTAGGGTCAAGTGGGGTAAATTTGAGACAAAAATAACAACTTTTGCGTTTACATGCTTCTAAAAATTTGGTAATAATGTTTTGGACTTATGGAAATGTACTATCCCAGACTATCTTTCGCACATTACTGATAATTTAACTGTGAATTTATATAATGTTATTATTTCAATACAAACTATGTATCTATTTTTTTTCCATCAAATGGAAACAGGGTTGTTTAAAAAAAAGACGGCTCATAATTCCTAAGCTATAGCACAGTATATAAATAAACCAGTAAAGAAACTAAGAACAAACGCTCGAAACGACGCACTCACACAGACGCACGCCTCTACGAGACCGCTAAGAGGATTTGGCGGTGCTGTCAGTCGCGAGTGTCGCGTCGAGACGAATGGGCTCCTTCGCATTTTACGTTCGTTCTTTAGAAAGATGCCACAAAAGTATTCCTTACAAAATCGAAATCTGGGGATCTGTGTGGTCTCTGACGATGATTTGAGATTTCGTTAGCAGCATGAGAAAAAGCAGCCACCATCTTGGACTTTTTAGTTATTCAACCGATTGCTTCCAAAATAGATATCTGGGGATGTGTATGGTCTCCGACAACTAATCTGTTGCCAGAATGAGAAAAGTAGCCGCTATCTTGAACTTTTTAGTTATTCCACCGATTGCTTCCAAAATCGATATCTGGGGATGCATGTATGGACTCCGACAACTAATCTGTTGGCAGAATGCGAAAAAGTAGCCGCCATCTTGAACTTTTTAGTTATTCAACCGATTGCTTCCAAAATCGATATCTGGGGATGTGTATGGTCTCCGACAACTAATCTGTTGGCAGGATGAGAAAAAGTAGCCGCCATCTTGAACTTTTTAGTTATTCAACCGATTGCTTCCAAAATCGATATCTGGGGATGTGTATGGTCTCCGACAACTAATCTGTTGGCAGGATGAGAAAAGTAGCCGCTATCTTGAACTTTTTAGTTATTCCACCGATTGCTTCCAAAATCGATATCTGGGGATGCATGTATGGACTCGACAACTAATCTGTTGGCAGAATGCGAAAAAGTAGCCGCCATCTTGAACTTTTTAGTTATTCAACCGATTGCTTCCAAAATCGATATCTGGGGATGTGTATGGTCTCCGACAACTAATCTGTTGGCAGGATGAGAAAAAGTAGCCGCCATCTTGAACTTTTTAGTTATTCAACCGATTGCTTCCAAAATCGATATCTGGGGATGTGTATGGTCTCCGACAACTAATCTGTTGGCAGGATGAGAAAAAGTAGCCGCCATCTTGAACTTTTTAGTTATTCTTAAAATGCTAAAGTTATGTTTATTACCCAATTTTATCGGACATCACACAGATCTCCAGATATCGATTTTGGAAGCAATCGGTAGAATAACTAAAAAATTAAAGATGGCGGCTACTTTTTCTCAATCTGTCAACGGATTTGTTGTCGCAGATCACACGTATCGATTTTGCACTAACTAGTTGAGATACAATAAACGAGAACTTTTTTCAATTTTACAAAATGTTAGTGGACAATCCTTACGCTCAATTGGAGCGTAGGTATTTATCTTGAAAAGTAGGCCTGTTTTCTTTACTGGTTTATTTATATAGGTACTGTGGCTATAGGTGTTTTCTAAGCGAGTGGGTAATTTTGATACAGTGTAGGAGAAAAAATACGAATAATTTTTTGTGACTTTCAATATATATATTTTTTTATGAAGAAAAATCATAAACTAACGTGGTGACAAAAGTATGTTTAATAATCATAATGTCGAGTGGTAATGTCTAATAGTGTAATATGGTATTACAGTAAGAGATCAACAATTACAGTCTTAAATTGCACCACGAGGAACGTAAATTATAATGTTAAAGTAAAAAATGCGACATTCGCTTATAAAATTCAAAATTAAACAAAATTTTCTAAATCAGTCCAAATATAAGACACTTCGAAATTACTGGACTTGATATTTTTCAAAGTCTATATGAAACATTAATGGTCTTCTCTTACTTTTTTGCATCGGAGCAGATAATTTTATGACAGCTTCATCTCTTCATCTTTGTGAACAGAGTACTAAATATGGGTATCGGGATAAAGAAAATAAGTACATTGTTGCAGAGGATAGAAAGTACGCGATTTTTGGACGAGTCATATAGAGGGCCGAAACGTAGTTGAGGCCCTCTAATGTACGAGTTCATAAATTGCACTTTCTACCGAGGCAGACATAGTGCTTTTCACAACTACTGAGAGGAAATAAAATAAAGTTCATATTCAAAACTCAATAGTGTTAGTCAATTGTCGTCGGTTTTTCAAAGGTAGTATAGAAGCTGTATCACCGCCAATTTTACAATAGATAACTTTTTTTTAATCTGGACCCCTGTTCTCGTGGCACTCGAGATTAATAAACTAACATTCGAGATGAAGATGTCTACTCCATATAAAATTGTATTTGTTTCGCCATATCTCCTATGTAATTTCATCTCTAGTGGTTCGAGATTAGGGGCCAAGTATGAATTACATTTAAAAAAAAAGCAGTGACATAGTTTTTAGTCTGTGTATCTTTTAGCAAAAATACACCTAATATTTTACGACACAAAATGATGTGTTCTTATTGGTCGATTTCAATTTTTCATTTTAAGGATCTGACACAAAAATTGATTGATTGATTTTCATTGGTTCTCAAAGTTGGACAACAATGTTCTCGACCAATCAGCAACACGCCGAGAAAAACATTCTTGGTGTGTCCTTATAAGTGACGTTTTGTGACCCCAAACAAGACCATCTATGGCCATATTTCCGAGCAGTGTTGTGAAAAGATTTTTTTTTTTGATCTTTTTAGTTAAATTACTGATAGGTTTCCGTTATCCATTCCTTCCACTCGAGCTAAGTAGAACTTAAATATGTTTTTAATAGCGTGTCTTATTAGAACAAAGTCACCTATCCCATATACTTACTTATTGAATCTGTCTTATTATTACACTACACAGTGGCGGATTTGCATTCTTGGCCGCTCTAGGCCCCAGGCCATGAGCCGCCCCTTTCTCAGCACCCATCATATCAGTTTTTATGTTAAGCAAAGCAAGATCGTTTAACCTTTGCTCCATCATTGTTGTGCGTAAATAGTTTTTAACTCTGCGCAAACAAGAAAACGACCATTCTCCTGAACAGTTGCAGGCGGGAGTACACACACATACGAAGAGCAATATCCACGTTCGGTTAAATGGTTTGAAGACCTTCAGTTCGTAACCATTTCAACAAACTGACAGCACTGTTCCGCTCGTCATTTTTAGGGTTCCGTACCAAAATGGTAAAAAAGGAACCCATAGTGAGACTTCATTGTCCGTCTGTCTGTATGTCACAGTAGGTTTTCTCAGCAACTACAAATGCTATCAACTTGAAATTTGGTATAGTTGTACAACTAGATTGCACGCATCTGTTTTTAAGTAAAAAAAAATTAAATTCGTTTTATAAATAATTGAAAAAGGAGAGGTCTAAAAGGAGAGGGGTCATTATCTGTACATTTCAAAACTATTTTTTATTTGTTTTCTGTGATGTACTTTTTAATTTATAGACAAAAATATACAAAAAATGACCGTTCCCCCCCTTATCTCCGAAGTTTATTAATCAAAAAATCGTTACCAAGTATGTTATCTTAAATACAGAAGCACCAGTGCACGAGTCCGACTCGCACTTGACCGGGTTTTTTATGCTGCAGTGAGAAGGAAAATGTAGGGACATTTTTCCGAAAAATTGTCTTCTAAGTCAGTAGAATAAACCATATGCAATGCTTTGGCCTTTTCTTCGACTTCTGAGATGCTCAGTTTCGTCAGGTTAGTAATGAAGTCAAAAAAATTGTGAAGTAATTTATCCCGTCGTTTTTTTAGTTCTTCTGACAATGTATTAATTACTACCGAAAAACTAGTTAATCCGAAATTTTCGCAACCATTCTTGTGTTGCATCTCTTCACCTTTATTAGTCTCGCCAGGAAGTAGCTTACGCTTTGGATTGCGTCGAAAATCCCTTTCATATTCCAGTACGAAAGGCAGTTTTTTGCCTTTGTTTTCGAAATCATTGAAGATATCTCTTTTTTCGCCAATAAATGTATCAGTGTCCCATAGTTAGAGTTGACAATGGTAATGTCAATAACTCGCGTGAATCACGAGCGAGTGTTTTTAAAGCTCGTCGATATGTACGTAATAATTAGGTACTTATATTTTTATACGTAAAAAAAGTGATTCAGGAAGATTATTGCTATACATTGCGGTGCAGTGCGGCCCGCCATAATATGCGCAGCCTTTTAAATATTTAGGTACTTTGCGCTTTGAGTTATTTCTTGCTATCATCAGTGATTTTTTTGTCACGATTTGCCGCCTTTAATATCTGGCCGCCCTAGGCCCGGGCCTACTGGGCCTTAGGGCAAATCCGTAGTGTCACTACACTATCTATCTATATATATATAAAAGGCTAAACTGACTGACTGACATATCAACGCACAGCCGAAACTACTGTACCTACCTAGTAACTTGGAATTTGGTACATGGGTTCCTTTCATGATGTAAGTGAGCACTAAGAAAGGATTTTCCGAAAATCGACCCCCAACGGGAAGAAATGGGGGGGAGTAGCGGGAAACTAATTCTACGCGTACGAAGTCGCGGGCGTCCTCTAGTGTCTTATATTTTCCCTAAAGCATGTCTCATTTTTTCCCACCAACACAACGCAACCTCCTAGCTCACTAGCATGCCCCAGACTCAAATGACCGCTCGCGGACGGGTCGGGTCCCGTTGGCCTTACTTGCATTTAGCCTTAGCGAGCAAAACGGCTCAGTAGTACACTGACCAAGTATGCAAAATGACTTGGTTATATAATTCCATGGTTACGAAATTGTCTTAGTTTCAAGAAGACTTACTGAGCAAAACGTCTAGGTCGTGAAATGCACCAGTAAGCAGAATGACTCAATTGTGTTAGGTCTTGATTGTATTATCTTGATATGTGAAGATTATCGAGACCATTTGCCTATTAGAACATTATGACATTAAGTCGTTTTACAGCCAAGTCATTCCGTCTATACTATGCCTTATAGCAATGAGGGCGTTTTACAGACCAAGGCATTTTGCTATCCGGACAAAATACAACTAAGGTGCTCTGCTCGCCAAGGCTAAATGCAAGTAAGGCCAACGGGACCCGACCCTCGCCGACGCAAGAACCTCCCCCGCGGAGGGCGCGGAGCGGGGCACTGCGCGCCTGCGACCGTGAGGAAAGCGACCGCAACCAAAGTTGGTCGACTATGATTGAAAATTTTCGCTTCATTTTTTATACTCAAAAACGAAACTTAACAAAAGTCGTTGATTAGATTACAGTAGTCCGTGTTAATTTAATTTTTTAACATTAAAGATATGTGAATAAGGATTCTTTTTAAATTAAATAAGAATGCATATCCGAGAATTTTTGAGTGTTAACAACCGTGTCTTATTTATACCTAAAATATTGAGTGTCTTATATTTACCCCACTTGACCCTAACTAAGTACTTATAATACTCGTAATATAGTAAAGTTTAACATGAGTCATTATTTGACCTTAAAGTTGACTGGTAGAAAATGCTTGTAGCATTAAGTTCGCCTTTTGTACACTATTTTAATTTTGTGCAATAAAGTATTAATATAAAATAAATACCTAATCCTAATTAGGTTGGTATGCTAGGTATTTAATTAGTATTAAAAACTTGTCATCACTCATCATTCAATTGTTAAACCAAATTCGGTTTTTGTTATGGATTATGCATGTACTTTTTAAATAAGTGTACCTACTAGGTCTAAACATAACAAGTTTAAATGCAATAAATGATTTATTTACACATTCATTATGTTTACATGTCATGTAGGTAATTAGTTGGATTCCTCGAGGTCTGAAAATAGATAGGTACACTTCGGCCACATCTGTGTGATTTGAAAAATATTCGTGTTAAAAAACTAGTTACCTAGTTTTTTTTTAAAAGTTGGTATCTTTATTTATTTTAAAAAAGACATGACCGTAGATATGGCCGCAGCATTAGGAAGACCCATTAAATACATGATCCTCACAGAGTATTAGTTATAAAAGCTTTTAAAAACCATTTGGAAAAAAAAATATCGTTAAAGGTACCTACAATCGTTTTTTTTAGAACTTGGTGAACTTATAATTTTGTCGTTCTTGAGGGGTCCTGTATTCAGTGGATGTCTTTCGGCTGAAATGATTGTCTTCTCACTGGTTTAGGTATATGCAAATAAGAACTGATCAGGCGCGGCGTACCTACTAAGCCCGTCGCTTCTGCGGTGCGGGTGACGCCACTAGATACCTGCTCGTTTTTATTAAGTATTATTATTGCCTATCCTATGTTCCTAATGCCTATAAAATATACAAATCGTTCCGCGAATATGAACGATGAGTTAAAAGTAAAATGATATTGTAATTGCGCTAATGTATTCAATAAAAAAGTATCTCGTTGACTACATTAATGTCGAGTAAGTACTTATTTTCTTTGCAGTTTATCAGTTCTCAATATTTAAAACATTGCCATCACGCCTGGTATGTTCTTTTTTGCAGTACTTACCCTAAATCAAACTTTAACCCCTTTTTCATAAAACTTTATAAATAACGGTGTTTAAAGCCATAATAGTTAATATGCGCCAACAACGTGTCTTAACTATTTATTGGTCTTTAAGTACCTGTTGTGGTTTTATATGAATAACGGGGTGGCGAATAGCTTACGTATGTGGTTATGTATAAGCTATGCTTACACACACATACGCATAAAATTAGTTCCGCCACCGCGAACTAGATGGCAGAAGTTACTATGGACAGTTTTTTTTTTTAATTTTTTTTTTTAATAATTCTTTGAGAACCGAAAAAGTCGCCGAGTTGCCAGTCTATATCAAGTGTACAATAGTAGTCTTTGAAGTCGGCTTCCGCCCTCTCTTCTTGTGTGTCAGCCATCTTACATGTACGCTGTGAGCTCTGATCTAACCTATTGAACCTAAATTGTATTTCATCCAAAGTGCCCTGACGTTCTGCAACCGTTTAATAACTAAGAATAATAAACTGCATCCATTGGAAGATTGATTTGTTCTTATTTCACTCGCCACTCGCCTTACCCTTCAACTGCGGAGATAGTGCTTTGCCATCAGGTTATTTAGCCCAGCATGGTATCATAGTAAGAATAAGGCAGTGACGAAGGTGAAATAAATGTGACGGCGAATATTATTCTGCATCTACATCTGGCTGACGGTTTTGCTGTGTGCGTCGTAACACCGCGCTTGTTACGTCTGCCGCGTGGACTACGTCGCCGATCATCACGATGCCCGAGACCGAGTCTGCAGTTTCTAGTGGACATGGACACCATTTTCCCATAAATGTGCCATTCGATAAGCTAGAAGGAGTGAGTAATTATTCAATATGGAAATTTAATATACGTCATATTTCAATACTCAATACTCAATACTCAATACTTTATTGCTATTCATAATGTAATAGGTTGGAATACAGTAATTTTATGTGCATTATGAACCCTGTCGGGCGCAGCAACGAGAGAGGAGGACTTATATGTATAGGTATTTATAATTAGATATGTCATGCTATTACAAACTATTACAAGTATCATAACACATTATTATTTATTTATAATTATTTAATATTAATTTGTTTTTTTAGTAAATAATTTTGTTCGAATTTTAAGTTACATTACTTAATTAAATTATTGTTACGTTAATTCGGTTTTTTTTAAGTAATATATATTTTCGTATTTAAAAAATTCCATTAAAATATTCATTTAGGGTATAATAGGCTTTGGTGATCAATAATTGTTTTAAGTTTTTAATAAAAGAGCGTTCATTTGTTTCGTTTTTTAGAATGTCGGGTAGGCGATTATATATTTTTATTGACATTGTGAGAGGGCCAGAAGAAAGAATTTTGAGACGGGCGGGAGGTAATATTAGCCTATTCTTATGACGGATGGGTCGAGTTCTATTTAAGTCTTCGCGTTTATTAAATAGCTCTTTATGCTCGCGTACAAGCCTACATGCCTGCAGAATGTAGATACTTGGGAGTGTAAGTAATTTAAGTTTTTGAAAGTGAGGTCGGCAACTGTCCGTTTGCCTAATATTGACCAAGATACGGATTAGCTTCTTTTGAAGGGTGAAAACTGTCGGTGCATCGGTACTGTTTCCCCAAAGAATAGTACCGTAATTTAGCCATGAGTAAGCATACGCGTAGTAGGTGGCCAGGGCCGTCTGAAGATCAGTTGATTTTTTGATTTCGCGAAGCGCATAAACGAATTTAGAAATTTTAGAATTTACTTTTTTGACATGTGTTTTCCAATTAATGTGTTTATCTATATCTAAACCTAGTAAAGTAAAATTATCAACTATCTCTATTGCAATGTCGTTATAGGTAAAATTTATGGCCAATGGTGCTTTCTGGTGGGGGTAAAATGTCATGATTTTAGTTTTTAAGAAGTTAATTGTTAAATTATGATCACTCATCCAATGGGTTACTTTATTTAGAATAAGGGAGAGATTTTCGTTTAAATTTACATTGTTATGGCATGCAGTTAGTAGTGAGACGTCATCAGCGAATAGAACACATGGCTCGTTAATGATTTTAGGAAGGTCGTTGATATAAATTAAAAAGAGGAGACATCCTATCACGCTCCCTTGAGGGATTGAGGCCTTAACGGCGTTAATATTCGATCGAATGATTTCTATCTCACTACGAGCGGAGTTGAAGAATTCGATTTCCACGAGTTGTTTCCTATTTTGGAGGTACGATTCGAGCCATTTATGGGCCAATCCTCGGACCCCTATTCCATATAATTTTTGTAAAAGTATCTTATATTGCACCTTGTCATAGGCTTTGGTCATGTCAAGTAATAAACCAATGGCATACCTTTTCGAGTTTATGATACTAAGGATCTCCTGTACGTATTTAAAAACGGCTAAGGTAGTAGATTTGTTTTGCCTAAACCTATTGCCTATTTTGGTGATTGAAGGTCTGTGGTGCTGCGTCAATCCCGCTGAAGGAGAGACTGTTGACAAAAATAAAGACGCACGGGCTTTAGCCCGAATAAGCTTAGCCGTAAAACCCAATTGCATTCAATATATTAGAAACGAAACAACTGCGAAGAAAGCATGGGATAACCTAAGTAGCATATTTGAAGACAAAGGTTTTAGTCGGCGAGTCGGCCTTCTACGAAGACTTCATCGTTCAAATTTTACGGATTACCAGACCATGGACAGCTATTTGGAATCTATAACCACTCTTGTTCAACAGTTAGCAGACATAGGACGAACAATAGAAGATGCCGAGGTAGCAGAAATTATGCTGAGCGGTTTACCTCAAGAGTATGACATATTAGTGTCAGGCCTAGAAACAATAGCGTGTTCTGGTACAATTTCTAGTGAACTAGTTCGCACAAGGCTACTACAAGAGGAGGAACGCAGAAAGCGGAATGGTAATACAGCTGATTTAGCCATGTTTTCTAAACAAATTAAGAAGAAAATTATAGTGTGCCATTATTGCAAGCGGCCAGGGCACATGAAGAATAAATGTTTTAAGCTGAAAAGGGATAAAGAAAGAGAAGATAAGAAGAGTGAAACAGCATTGATGGTAAATGTATCCAGTAGCGCGGACTGGATCATTGATTCTGGAGCAAGTACTCACATGTGCAAAGACACTAAGTGGTTCAAGAACTTGAATAAGTTTAATAAACAAGTACAAGTTGCTGATGGTAGTTCCATGAATTGTCTAGGTATTGGTGAGGTGAGCATTCCCATGAAAAATAACACATACCAGTTAGTAACAGATGTTTTATATATACCTGACCTCTCAACTAATTTAATTAGTGTTAGTAAATTGTGTGAGAAGGATTTTTCTGTTAATTTTAATAATAATAAGTGTTATGTTTTTAAAGGGAAGTCTCTTATAGTTTCTGCCACTAGACAGGGGGGAATTTATGTTTTGGACAATGTGCATGGTAGTTTTAATTCTGATTTACAGGTGTTTACTGCCATGAAGACTGTGACAGATATGGATCATGGTGGCTGTCACAATGAAGCAGCCATGGAGCCTTTGGAGTTGTGGCACAGGCGTCTGGGACATCTCAGCCATTCTGGGGTGAGTGTTCTTAGTAGTATTGCTTTTGGTGTTAATCTTCATTCGACTCAGCATGACACAATCACTGGCAAGTGTGTGACATGCGTGGAGGGGAAGCAAGCAGTGCAGTCGTTTCCTAGGGGTGAAGCACAACGTGCCAAGCAGTTATTGGAGCTTGTACACTCTGATGTGTATGGTCCTTTACCAGTAAATAGTTTGGGTGGTTCCAGATATTTACTGACTTTTACAGATGATTACTCTAGAAAGAGCTTTGGCTATCTGATCACCAATAAGTCACAAGTCTTGTCCAAATTTAAATGCTTTAAGGCTACAGTTGAAAAGCAAACTGGTTATTCTGTCAAATGTTTACGAAGTGATAGAGGCGGAGAATATTGCAATGCTGAATTCTCCACATTTCTAGAAAAAGAGGGTATAGTTCATCAACTTACAGCACCTTATAGCCCGTCTCAAAATGGTGTTTCTGAGAGGTTGAACCGGACACTTTTTGAAAAGGTTCGTTGTATGCTTAGTACAGCCAACCTTCCTAAAGAATATTGGGGAGAAGCTGTATCATGTGCTATATATCTTAAAAATCGAAGTCCTACAGCAGCCATCCCAAATAAAACTCCTGAAGAGGTGTGGGCAAGTTGCAAAGTCGACTTAAGTAATTTACGTGTTTTTGGTTGCCTAGCTATGACACTTATCCCAGTTGTAAAACGAGACAAGCTTGACTCCAAGTCTAAGCGTTGCATATTTGTTGGGTATTGTGAACACACAAAGGGCTATAGGCTTATAGATCCCTCAAATCCTAAGCACATTATAATTTCTAGAAATGTAGTATTCTTCGAAAACGAATTTATAAACCACAGTGTGAGTGAGAGGGTTGACAATTTGTCAAATAATGAATTTATTTCCGTCAGTACTGGTGTGCAAAGCAAGCCATTTAATTTAATAAATAATTTAGAAAATTTGACTGACAATATTAATAATGGAAATGCGTTAAATAATTTTATTTCTAATAAGGAATTGCAAAGCAAACCCCTTAATGAGAATAATATCTGTGATATTGACAATGATAGTAACATAAATGAATTATGTAACAATTATAATGTAAATGTTCCCTCCAATAATAGTATACATTTAAATAATGAAAATAGTAATGGTAATTTAGATTCTAATATTTATTCCTCACCAATTTCAGGAGAGTCCTTCCAAAGTGCAGAGGATGCTGATGATGGGGACAGTGAGGAGACAGACTCCACTCTGAGGAACGAAACAGCTGTTCGAGGGGAAGATGCACCCCAACAGGTTTCTAGTTTTCAGTGCGAACGACCTGTTCGTTCTACACGCAATAAAAAACCATCCAGGTATGCAGATTATAATTTATCTGATTCGTCAGACATTTCTTTCTTGGTAAAAAGTTTTATTTATGATGAACCTCAGTCATACAATGAGGCAATGGCAAGCCCTGAAAAAGATTACTGGCTTACTGCCATGCAAGAGGAATATAACTCGCTTATTGACAACAATGTTTGGCAATTAGTGGATAGGCCCAATAATTGTAATATTGTAAGTTGTAAATGGGTTTACAAAGTAAAGTCTGATTTCTCAAGTCAGGACTGTACAAAATATAAAGCTCGTTTAGTGGCACGGGGTTTCAGTCAGCAGAATGGTGTAGACTATACAGAGACCTTCTCACCAGTTGTGCGACACACTACCCTAAGAATTTTATTTTGTATAGCTAATGAGTTAAATTTAGACATAGAACATATAGATGTAAATACAGCCTTTTTACATAGTAAACTTGACGAAAAGATATATATGGACCAGCCCTTAGGTTTTTGTAATGACAAATCGAAGGTATGTTTGTTAAATAAAAGCATATATGGCCTTAAACAGGCGAGTAGACTCTGGAATAATAGTGTTAATGTTTTATTGACTAACAATGGTTATGTGCAAAATGAATGTGAACCGTGTGTTTATATGAAACAAAATGATTTAGAAATGACCATTATAGCCTTGTATGTCGATGATTTTTTTATTTTCACTAGTAGCACTAGTGAAAAGGACAAAGTTTTTGTGTTGTTAAAGTCTGAATTTAGTTGTAGGAGTTTGGGTCCTTTGAAGAATTGTTTGGGCATAAAGGTCCATAGAGATAGAGCTCGAGGCTTATTAATGCTCGATCAATCTGATTATATACGAAAATTATTGCAACGTTTTTGTATGACTAATTGTAAAAGTGTATCTACTCCTATGGTCATAAATAAATTAGAAAAGAGTACATGTGATGAGGTTTTATCAGACAGTGCATATCCGTATAGAGAACTAATTGGATGTTTAATGGGTAGTTCTATCATTTCGTGCAAATCACATGTTCGTAGAAAAAAAACCATGCATTAAGTGCTTTATTAAATTCATATATTTTTTTTATGTTGTGTTAGGTACTTAGGTATACTTTGCATCTAAAATTTATTTTATTATTGCAATATTAATGTACTTTTTTTTTTATTAACATGCCAAAAATTCATTACCATCATCGTTCATAACATGAATGTATAGATTTGAGAGCAAATATAACTAATCTTTTACATGTACCACATTAAATTTATCCTCTAACATGGTTGAAATACTTACTAAGAAATAAAACTGAAGCTTTAAACAATCATATAACTGTTATTTACTTTCACTGTATAACAAAATATGTTTGTCCAAGAAAAAAAATCATTACCATAAATTCAATTTGCAACAACGAAATCACTCTGAAGACGTCCGAAGTATATTCCTACGATTGTTTCCCCCCGCCCGCGATCCCGCCTCAGTCGACTCAGTGACCAGTGACGAGGCCGGACGAATGCCAGGTTGTTTGTTAAAAAATTATTCGTGGCGGAGTTTTGGATTTGGTACGTTATTTTTTCATTACCATTTATGCTGTTTTGATAATTAATGCGTAGTGTTTTATTGTACTGTAGATACTTAAATAATAAACGTTAAGTTCGAGACCTCACTAAATGAATATTACCTACGATTGCATTTGTTTATAAGAAGTAAATCTACAAAAGGTAGAGAAAATTCATTACCATTCTCTTCATTACCATAATTTACCGTTCACTTTAAGAAGAATGGTAATGAAAATAAAACGATGGTAATGAATTTCAGTATTAAGTTGTTAAACCCAACCTATAATGTAAAGAAAAAAATTTGAAGAAATTTAGAATAATCCTGAAAAATATGCCATACAGAAAGAATGAGATATTTTAAACGAAAGGAAGACAATAAACTTAAGAGTGTGGCTGATATGACAACAAGGCAAAGAAGATATCAAAGGAAAAAATGGAACGAAAATAGCAAACGGTATACATAGAAAAACAGAAAAAAAGTAGAAGTTACTGACAAGTTTCTGTCCATTTAAGATATTAAAAAATAATGTTAAATCGGTTTTTTACTTAATCCTTCATTACCAATATCGAACTTTCATTCCCATAACTTCTTAATCATTATCAAATTCCGTACTTCATTACCATTCCTTCATTACCAACAACGCATTTGCATTACCATATTCTGTACTTCATTACCATTCCTTTTCAAAAATTTCAATTGCCCATATCTCGGTAAATTTTGCGTATAATTCATAATTAAATATACCACAGTGTTTCTTTTTCCTACTTCTTACAATTAACACGGAAAAAACATTAAAATAAAATTTTCTCCCAAATTCTGCTGATTTGCACGAAATGGTGGAACTACCCTAATGTATCTCTCTGTATGTTCTAGACCAGATATCACTTATGCTCTAAGTAATTTAAGTCAGTTTAACACCTCATTTACACGAGTTCATTGGCTGGCTGCAAAACGAATTCTAAGATACCTTAAAGGTAGTATAGACAAAAAACTTGTATTTGTTAAGTCTGGTACCTTTGATATGACAGTTTTTGCAGACGCAGATTGGGCCAATGATGTCGTGGACAGGCGCTCTTATAGTGGTTTTGTTGTAAAGCTTGGTGGCTCTACGGTTTGCTGGGAATCGCGTAAACAGCGTTGTGTTGCGCTTTCTAGCACCGAAGCGGAGTATTTGGCTCTTAGTGATTCATGCAAAGAAGTATGTTTTATTAGGAACTTTTTATATAAAGTTTTTAATAAACATTTTGATTGTAGAATCTTCAGTGATAATCAAAGTGCTCTTAAGTTACTTGAGACAAAAGAATATTGCCACAAAAGGACAAAGCACATAGACCTTCGCTACCATTATGTAAAGGATATTGTAAGGGAGAAAAATGTTGTAATTGGCTATTTACCTACTGAGAAAATGGTGGCTGACATACTTACTAAACCTTTATCAAGTTGTAAACATTCTGGTTTTGTTCATGATTTAGGTCTAAAGCTGTAAGTTGCCTCTATGTAATAATGATACTTGTGTTTACTTTGAAGGTGTGTAGTCGGTCATTTAATTGAGTTTTATTGTTGATTGTATTAGTCAGTTGTTTCTGGTCATGCTAAACATGAATGTTTAATACAATGTAGATAGTCTGATGTAATTAACTTTTGGTTGTTAATTATTTAGTGTTTGTAAGATCTACATTGTAGTGTTTCTTTGTTTCATGTTACGCATGAGGGGAAGTGTTGAATGGGCTGCTTAAATTAGGAGTAATTTTGAAAATTGCAACCCTGATTTGTGTAGTGTCAATACTGACAGCTGTAGGATATAATTAGAAATGTGAAGTCGGCTTCCGCCCTCTCTTCTTGTGTGTCAGCCATCTTACATGTACGCTGTGAGCTCTGATCTAACCTATTGAACCTAAATTGTATTTCATCCAAAGTGCCCTGACGTTCTGCAACCGTTTAATAACTAAGAATAATAAACTGCATCCATTGGAAGATTGATTTGTTCTTATTTCACTCGCCACTCGCCTTACCCTTCAACTGCGGAGATAGTGCTTTGCCATCAATTTGTACAAGCATTTGCAATTTAAAAAAAAAGATCATTTTTAATAAAACATTTAATGATGTATGTACTGGACTGAATTTTTTCAGGCAACCTATTCGCCACATATTATTTAGCGTATCAAATTTGATATAAAATACTTTTGATCGAATAAGCAGCCCGGTGCAAATCGTCTCCTATTCGGATCTTAGACCAATAGGGCAATTTGCGTATTGCAAAGTGATTTATATTGGTCAATATGAGACTCTAGACCATGGAACCATACTCGTCAAAAGTGTACCGTTTTTCCCTCTTTCCCAGCTGTACCATTGATTAGTACCTACCATGAATGGTACTACTGAGAATTTTTGTCCCACTAGTACTATTAATGGTACTACTGGGAATTTCCCTTGTTCCTTGGCGATAACCGTGTCCAGATAACTGGTTATTTGTGAAGTTTTACTTTCCTTCAGTATAACTGGTTATCTCCGAGGATTTTATTTTCCGGATTTTTTAGGATTTGATTTTAGTTTTAGGGTTATTTACCCGAAGAAAGCCCGACGGGACACTTTTATTACCTGGGTGAATATTCGGGCGTTTCAACCGCCGTCATTGTTGTCTTCAATATATTGGCGGAAATAATGATAACTAGCAGCAACTTTTGATGTCAAAATTAACGAACCCAGGTGTAGTATCCATTCCATTTTACACAACAAGAAATTTATAAAGTTTATCTTGAATAATATGTGAAGACACCAATGACGGCGGTTAAAACGCCGAATAATCACCCACCTACGCTGTCCGTCCGCCCGTCATCACTTTAAACAGCTTAAAAATGGCTTAAAACTTGCGATGAAGTCTCCATACAGCAGTACTGGCAGGTAAATTAAGTTTGGTAGCTCACGCCGATAGGAAAATCAAACAATGACCAATGTCGAGTCAGCTTGCTTAGTTTATTAATTATTATTATATTATACAATACAATACAAATACGCATTATTGAACACAACAAAGAAAATTAAACCAGGAAAGACAAAATACATGGACTTGGGTCTTATCGCTATAAGCGATCTCTTTCGGACAACCTTAGGAAGAAGAGACACAGCAACGTAAAAAATTTAACAGAGTAGGCGGAGCAAACAAGGATATTAAAAAAAACATAAAATTAAGCAACAGACTTGGTTTATAAAATAAACAACTTTACAAACCATGGACATTACAAAAACGGGCAATAATTATTAAAGACTGTACACGATAAAATCCGGGCATGCATGCTCTGGTGTATTTTTTTAATGAATGCTAATTTTCAAGCAGCACTTTTATGTAATAGTCAGTGGTTATGGAACTACATATTAAAAATACAATCATAATAAAATGTTAGAGCGTCTGTGACTTAGGCCATTATATAATCCACAGTACCAATATTTGTTTGTACACGGTTTTCTGACAGTCTTTACCAACTTCTCCTGTTAAAAACATTTTATTATTTTTAATTATACAAGCCAAATTATACCTTATTATATTATCTTTTCACAATAGTTAAAACTTTTCTACTTGTATTCAGATTGAGATAGTTCTGAGGTTTTTTAACTTTGGCGAATTTTACTTTTTGACAAATATATGCCTCCCATACATAAACAATTTTCAGTGCTTGGAGTAAAAAGTCTTCCTGACTACTACAAATAAAAATTGGTTTCAAAACGTATTTTTTGGAAAGACGACATTCTAATGTGCGTAAAACAGCTTATAAAAATATAAATACAGTTGTGACATTGTAGCAGGAAGCAAGTGAAGATAGTCAAAAAACGCTGTACAGAATATCAAACGTATAATAGAATATATTCGGCAAAAACTCACACATACCCAGACATTATTATACGATTTTCTTTTATTATAAATATAAATAGTATTATAATAAAACAAGTTATTAAAAAAAAACTGCTTGAAAATATGCATTCATTGCAAAGATACACCAGAGCATGCATGCCCGGATTTTATCGTGTACAGTCTTTATATTACCCTACAGATACATAGGTAAACAAACTCGAGGTATACATGCATAAACAAAATCCATAGGTAATAATAACTTGAGCACTGAGGACCGCAACAACGTATGGAACTACTCGCGTCCGCACTCACTACCTACTACTCGCGTTTTGTCGTTCGATTCGCGCGCACACGACCACATCAACAATATACTCTAGTCACTAGTGGCTGCTACTGGTGGCCGCATACAACCACCCGACCTGCGGGCCGACTATGGTCGTGTTTATCGACGTAGATAAGCGTAGATAAAACATCTGTCACTTTCTGACCTGACAGTAAGTGCGAGAGTGACGAAAGCTTTATCCACCGCGATAAAGGCGACCATAATACGGGCCCTGGTGACCAGTGGCTGCCACTGGTGGCGGTGTAGTGGTTTTACTGAACTAGTGGTCGCGTTTGGTGGCGGCGACTAGTGGCCATGTACGGCAGCTCTAAACGGCTAAAATTAAAAAGTTTACTAAAAAAGGTTACAATATTTCGATACAGAGAATATTTTGAAAATGAAAAATCCGCCCTCCGGGTTAAAATTTGTATACTTTTTTATTTCGCCGCTTCGATCAACATTCAACATCAAATTTAATATCCATTTGTAGATTTCCTGGTGATCCATTCTGATATGCGATATGCATTTCTATCGTCGTGAAAGAGTAATGCATGTGGCAAGTGCAACTGACGGTGAACTACCGGGAGAACTCTTTAGTGATTAACGGCCCTGCATCTTGGACAGCCACATAATTGGTGAAGGGTGATGGAAAATTGGTATAGCTGCCGCATTCAGAGACGTCAATACACGTTCCCTTCGGCATCGGGTCGAATCAGCCCGATGTAACTATGGTTGATTACAGTTAAATATTTTGCCGTCGTGAAGGTGTTAATTTAATGCTTGATTAAAGTTGCTGCTGTCAGTTTCTTTGCTACAGCAATGAATAAGACAACACGTCACTAAACAAGCATTAAATTCAATTGACGTCTCTAAGTGCGGCATTTAGACTATAAGGTTTCTTAATGTAATTTATATGTGGTGTGATGTAATGTAATGTAATGAATCACATAATAATATTAATAATATTAAAAATAAGTATCACAAAAAGCGTTACAAAAATAAATCTTTCAAAAACTCACTAAACAAGGTTAAAGAAACCGGTCAACTGCGAGCTGGACTCGCGCGCCGAGGGTTCCGTATTTAACATAACGTGATTGGCAAATGCAAATGTAACGTAGATTCTTAACACGTTAAAGTAGGTACATTCTATTTTGATTATTTAGTAAATAACTTCAACCGAAATACATTTTAATAACATTAAATTATCACATTGTCGGAATTATATTATTTTTCTATACACTATCACAATATTATGGGTTAATAAAGTAAAATAAAACAAAACAATACTTTAAAAAAAACAAGATCAGTCATTGCATTGAGGAGCAAAATAAATAATAAATAAAAATAACATTACAAATAACAATACAGTACATTCAGCGACAAAATCCTCAACAGGGTAGAAACACTTTTCCAACAAAAAACTAGACTTAAACTCGATTGGGACTTTCATAGACCCCGTTTATAATCAAATCACTTTAATTTTTCAACCCCCCAATAGTTACATATTATATTAGGTAATAGCACTAGTAGCAATTCCACATGATTCTTGCTACTGACTTCTATGAAAGTATTTCATGTAACATGAAATTTGCCATAGTTGTAAAATTTGCATATCCGCATGCTGTTTTTAGTAACAAAGAAAATATGAAATTATTATTCTAAATAAGTATTTGAAAAGGGGTCTGGAACGGGGGGTTGAAAAATGAAAGTGATTTGATTATAGCAAACGGGGTGTCATATCATATGAAAGGGCTCGGTCTGCACATTTCAAAACCATCTTTTTATAATTTTCCGTAACGTAATAGCCAAAAATGTACAAAAAATTACCGTCTTCCCCCTTAAGTTTATGGACCAAAAAATCTGAAAACATCCTAATTTAAAGATAATTACCTACCTATTTATATTTTACGCAAAAAATAAAATGAAGTCAGATTTTACAGTTAAGGAAAAAACTTTAAAATCTGTATTACAATTTAGGCTAATTCACATTGTACCTTATTGCGTAAAAAATACAGTTAATAACAAAATGAGTATTTTCTGTTGAGTTTTCCAATCATAATGATATTAAATATGGAACAATCGATGCGCGAGTCCGACTCGCACTTGACCTTCTTTATGGGGTACAAATAAAGTGTTTTGTATTGTAGGTATACCGCAAAAAAGGAGCAATTGCTAAGTTTGACTTTCGAATAGTATTCAAATTTTTTTTTAACACTTGGTGTCATTTTATCCATTTTTCAAAATCAAGCCCTTGAGTCCTAAGTTTTTTTTTAGATTACCTTAGGCCTGCTATAATCCGAGTCAGGCAATCCCGGTTTCCGCCGAGGCATAAATAATGCTATTCTCAGACAATGCGAGGACATGGTACAAATAAATACTTATAGTATTCGTAAAAATCTTTCGACAAATTCGGAGAAAACTTTTTTTGAACACAACTAGTATTTAGATACCTAAGTATTCCCAGGCGCAGCGACCCCCGCCGCCCTACACTGCTGCACCCACAAGTTGGGTGTATGGGATTTTATTCATGGTCCTTTCGATTTTATATGCAATAGAAAGCATTTTGAAATAAAAATTCGCAGCGGACAGGAATGGGTCTTCGTAAGTTTATTTTACTACTAGCTGTTCCCGTGCCCACTTCGTTGGGCAATAAACATTTTTTTGGGCTAATATATAGCCTATGACACTCACAAATAATTCGGTTTCTATTACCTACTCGCAAGCGCGTCCGTTTGAACCAATACTCGGCTTCCCTGCCTAGGCAATAATGTACTATTCTTCCACAGGCAAATTGTAAATGTTAACCGTACTGTTGTAAAATCAGCCCGCGAAGTTCTGAGTCCCAGGTCCAGGAAAAATAAAAAATAAAGTTATTATTTACCAACGGCAGTGGCCGCGAAATGTATGAAATTTCATTAGGTCAATACCTGGTGTTTTACTTTTTAAAACGATGTTTGGACTAGGTTAACTAACTCCAAACAGCCTAGCACTGCTCGTGCAATCAAAATTCGTCCTTGTATACTTTACTTTTTAAATGTCATAGACTAAAAAGTTAAACCTTTTCAAACAGCGTTTACAGAAATTGCGTTCATAAGCAAAAGAAATTGCCGAAATAAAATAAACGCGTAATAAATGTTATAATTTAAACTACCTATATTTTATTCAAATTGAATTTATTAGTTATATTTGTGATTTTATTTAATGCACAGTGTCATAGTAAATCGTAACTACCTGTTTCTGTTTTTTTTTTCAAGGAAACTGTGTTATTATTGACAATTGTGTTAAATTTTCTCGCATTGTTGGAGACTGCGACTGCGTCTCGGCCACGCTAACTCTACTCGTCCTGCAACAGCCATTTTCCCGGCCTCTGCAGTAATGTACCATAAAAAAAAGATAAATAATATTTTACGTTCTTTAAGGTTAAGGCGCCGTCGCTTGTGACGACGGGGTCGGTTAAGTTTCTGCTTCCGCGGGTCGACCTACACATAAAAAAACGAACAATGATTACCAATAACATCGTGCCCTTTAAAACTTATGAGTATGTATTATTTAATTATTGACACTATTCATAAAAATTACATGCTGGAGTTATTTGTAATGGCTGTATAAAACTCTTCCATGCTCTACTTACTTGTATAATCGGTGATCGAATTCGAGATCAAAATCATAACCTCAACGGGCGCACATTCGCTGTCATTACTGCATTTTGGTTCAAGTGTAGATCATTTTATCAATAAAACTTACCCTAATATTGATAAAAATATCTACACTTAAACTAAAATTATGTTGTTTAAAATAATAACAAAACAAACCCACCCATCCTCGTAAAACACGCGACCTGCGGGCTTAGTAGATATGGCTGCGTCTATATCGCGTGTCAAATGTGGATAAAGCATGAGTCACTCATTCACTCTCGTACTTATTTAAGTGTCAGAAGGTGACGGATGCCTTATCCAAACTTTGTCGCGCGATAAACGCAGCCATATTAGGGCCCCTGATAAGAACGTGAATATACTAATATGAATTTTAATTATGGATGCTGCTCTTACTTAATTCAAGGAAGTAGAACAGCAAATGTATATCGAAGAACAGTTGTATTACTGCAAACAAAAAATGCATAATTATAAATTCTGATAAGCACAGTATTCTCAAATTCTTCTAAGTGTTTTGCTTTGCAGTAAATATCCCAACCCTACAAAAAAAAAAATACTTTCTAAATGGAAAATGCGGGCCTGCCACTAGTGCCACTAGTGGGTGTAGTGTATAGTGGCCACTATGGCCAAAACGCAATCCTTTATCGCTCGTTTTTTAGGGTTCCGTACCAAAATTATTAAAAGGAACCCTTATGGTGAGACTTTGGTGACCGTCTGTCTGTCTGTCTGTACGTCACAGCAGTTCTTCTCTGAAACTATACCTACAAGCTATCAACTTGAAATTTGGCATAGTTGTACTTAACTTGCTTGCCCGCATCTGTTTTTAGTTAAAAAAATATGAAATTATTTTTCTAAATATTTGAAAAGGGGTCTAGAATGGAGGGTTAAAAATTAAAATGATTTGAAGCAAACGGGGTGACATATGAAAGGCCTACTTGACGTACTTTTTGATTTATAGCCAATGTACAAAAAATTACCGTGCCCCCCTAATCTCCAAAGTTTACAGACCAAAAAAAAAAACGAAAATTCCTGATTTAAAGATAATTACAATACTGTCCACTCTTTTCTCGATTCTTTTTGAACCCTCACCGCCATTTGCATTTTTAACAAGATTTTACATATTTCTAACAAGATTGTGATTTTTGTGCATAAGCGTCTTGATTCCGTACGAGGCTAACAAGACTTTAGATTCATCAACTAAGATGTTAGATTCATCAACTAAAATGTTAGTGGAATCACTTTAGTAATTGCTGTTGTTACTATATTATAGAAAATGACTCTTTTTGAGTGTAAATTTATTACTTTCGTTACTCCCCATCCAGGGGCTGAACTGCGTTCATCCCGCTCTCTTAAACTCGCTATTCCTTTTCACCATACTGGTTTCATGTCAAACTCCTTCGCCCTTCAGGCGACCCGCCCTGGGATGCTCCCTCTCACATTAGACGAGCCCCTGCAGGCTTTCTTTCAAGCGATGCTTCGTAAGCATTTGCTGGAACAACATGTTGCCTAGAATTTTAGGCTAAACCCTTTATGAAATATGTTTTAGTCTCGGTTGTTATATGTATTTATAGATTTATATAGGTATTATTGTATTTATTTATGTATTTATATATACATATATATGTGTGTATATCAATATTATGTACCTTTTATGCGTAGTAGGTACTTTTTGCGTGAATTATTATTATTTTGTAAATATGTTCTTTGCTTTTTATTCTGTCTTTATTTTTCTGTGCACCACTTTTGTTACTTTCTGTATGATTATTTGGTTGACTGGTAGAGAATGCAATTATGCGTTAAGTCCGCTGTTTGTACTTTTTTTTGTGCAATTAAGATTAAATAAATAAATAAGTTGTCAAATTTTACAGTTTTGAAAAAATATCAAGCAACTTTGAAAATGTGTATTAAAATTTAGGATGGTCAAAATGGACCTTACTTCATAGAAAATAATAGTAGACTGTTCAACAAGGGACTAAAACAAGCCATAATGACACGAGATGTTTAGCCACGCGAGCGAGCCAGCGAGCGAGAGTGGCTATAGTTCGAGTGTCATTATGGTTGTTTAGTCTCGCGTTAAACACTCTACTTTTCACTTTGAATGCGAGGAAAAAAAACAACGTTCAGTGCCGGATTAGCCACGTACCTAGCAAGAGTAGCAAATGCTACGGGCCCCGCGCATCCACGTCTAACCTCTAAAATGCTAGTACTTACATCAGTATGCGTATGCGTGTACTCATATGCATCAGGGTTGACGATAAGATGAATAATCCAGTCGATATTCTCCACCAGAATAACCTAAAACAAACACCCACGCAAAATAGGTGCATATCTAAGTCGCTCAGTTGCGGAAAAAAGACCGCCACAACCTGTAACCTAAAACAAACCCAGGGGTCTCTTTATAGAATTTGCTACGGACCCCGACGGGCTTGCTCAATCCAGCACTGACGAAGTTCTATACACATTTACAATATTGATAATAAGAAAGTTTCTTACAAATTTGTTCCGCGGTGTTTTTTTTTTTTTTTTTTTGTTAAGTGCCGCTTTAAATGCTTGCATATTTAGCCAACAGGTTTAAATTTGAAAACTATTTTAAAACGAATTGGACCAAGCATAATTAAATGAATTCATCCTTAATTATAATTAAATATATTCATATTCGTAATCATTAATCGTTTTTCACGAAATTAAATCATTTTTATTTGTATTTTTTCACAGTTGTCATTTTGAGGTTATTTCCACGCGCTAAAAATTGTCTATACCACAGAATAAAAACTAGAGGCATAGAAACCGTACTAAATAGGCAGAAAATACATTATGGTTGACTTCCTTTTACTTATGGTTTTCATAGTGAGTTGGAAAGAGATCGTCACAAGGCGTGATTTGGACCTTTAAGCAGCAGTGTGGAAGAAAGTAACGCCAAAGAAGACCGGTCGTTGATTTGACGTTTCTTCACCTTCTGATCATGACAGATTAAAGAAGAAAAGACACCTAGTTTTTGTTTCTTTTCCTCTTATCAAAATGTAATCTATAAAGTAGAGACAAGTAGCTGGTGCAACGTTCATCTTATTGCACGGCTTCTTTGCCTTTAGTCTTAATTCTGTGGTATATACAAAAAGACTGAAAATAGCAATAAATCCTCCATTCACAAACACCGTGATTGGATGTTAAGGGGATTCCAAAGTAAATTAAAACAATTTTACTTTAATCCCTAGAGATTAAAAAGGAACTTTAGTCCCGAAGTGCAGAGACTAAAGTAACATTTTAAGAGCATGAGATGTGAAAAGTTTATAACAAAATGAGTATTTTCTTTTGGGTTTTCCAATCATATTATATTAAATATAGAACGCTCAGTGCGCGAGCGACTATAACTTGACCGATTTTTTTTTTATTTTTACAAATTAAATCCATATATGTACCTTGTCAGGCATCGCAACTTAGAAGAGTAGTAAATACATTCGTATTATATTGTTGTATTTTCAAAAATATTCGTATTATTCGAATATTCGAATATTGGAAATCTAAGTATTCGTATTATTCGAAACCCTGGGCTCTAACTCAAGGCAAGCCATCAAGCCCGAATGCGCATTGCTACCACTTTGTCATTTTCGTTGCAAAACCGTAAAGCCGCGTATCGACTGCGCGCGGCAAACCATCGAACATTGGCTCGCGCGGCGGCCGCGCAATATGGGGACGGCTCCGCCGCGTGCGGCAGCTCGAACATTCGCGCGCTCGAACGTGCCGCGCGGCGAACCAGTTTGTGTCGGTTTTTGGTGGCGCTGCAAAGGAGCGTCAGTGTATTGTGCGCGCGAAATTGGGACGGACCTTTTACTTAGAGACGCGCGGTTCGCCTGCCGCGCGCGGCTACCGCGCTACATGAAAATGTGCGCTTAAAATTGGCTCGCGCACCAAAACGCGGCCATTATTCACGCTAAACACCATTTATCGAAACTGATATTCCTTTATGAGCACAAGCGTCACATGCACGCCGCGGTCCACAGACATTGTTATTGTTATACGCGACACGGGATTATGTTTGGACTATCAACGGTCGATAGCTCGAAACATTGTTTCAAATTGTGTCATATGCCAGCGATTGCAAGGTCAAACACTCGCACCGTTCATGGGAAATCTACCTTCCCAGTGAGTCATACCCTCTTTTCCGTTTCACGCGGTAGGCTTAGATTTCGCGGGGCCCTTTTTTGTCTTAAATAGACGAGGCTGCGGTGCAAAGCCAATCAAGGCGTACATGTGTCTGTTTGTATGTTTTAGGTACAAATGCGTTCACTTGGAAATTGTCAGCTAGTTAACGAAAGAGGCATTTACACTTTCGTTAAGGCAATTCGCGTTTTTGGCAGGTAGTCCAATTCCCAAATCGACCAATTCTTAGATTGTTCAATTTAAACAATGTCCAATCCTTATTCGAAAAATTCTCAAACTGACCAATTTCCAACATGACCAATTCCCACATTGTCCAATCCCTATATGACCAATTCCCAAATTGACCAATTTCCTACATGACCAATTCCTTCATTGTCCATTATGACCAATTCCCACATTGTCCATTATGACAAATTCCCACATAGTCCAATTCCCACATTGTCCAATTGCCCTTTATGACAAATTCCAAATACTAATTAGCCTCTGACTGCGATTTCGTCCGCGAAGGCGTTTTTGGCAGGTAGTAATAATTTAACCTTCGAAGAGTTGTCCACTATGTTTGCACAGGTTGAAGCTTTTGAATAGCCGGCCCCTGTGTCCTATATCTTCCTCTCCTCATGACCTCCTCTCTCTCACTCTAGGGCACTATCTGGTGGGCCACTCACGTCGCTTCCAGCTCCGATGACCGATGACTCCAACCGCAGTCTCCTGCAACGGCACACCAGACTGGAATCACAACGGCAGCACTTCTGGCGTCGCTGGCAAAAGGAGTACTTAAGCGAGCTGCATCAGCGCTTAAAGTAGCGCATCAATAAGGGTAGCCTTCGAATTGGAACCCTGGTCAACACTACCCCAATGCACTGGTCGCGTCTCCCAACTGTTCCCCGCACCCGACGGAATATCCCGGATCGCAGACGTCGACACCGCCCGGCGTCCACTGACGCGCCTCTGCGCCCTGCTTTGAAGGCACCTTAGGCTCTTCAAGGGGGGGGGGGTATGTCTACGCTTCATCGCTCCCACCAAGCCGATGACACCACGACCGCCAAGCAGCCACGTTTGGACGACGACCCCTATGACGACACCGATGACGACACGACGCATCCACTTCCAACTTCGGCGTCACAAAGGGAACTCAAATTTATATAAAGCTCCTTAGAAAGCTCGTTCTCCTAAATGATTACAAATTAAAAAGATTGTTAAATATTACAATTATATTTAAACTAGCAACCTTGAGGTTTTATTAAACTTCCACATGTCCCTCAGTTAGTCAGTTAGTTAGTATCTGAATACTTGCTTTTGCAATATAAACAAAGCCCGAGCGTCTGTACTGTGCCCCACAACGTCACGCCATAGCTCAGCCACGCATGCGCGTATGCGTAGTACGCAGTCTTCGCCGTTTTGAGATCGGAGGTCTTCTTTAGTTCTCGCAACGCATAAATAAATTGGGATAGCTTTGTTTTAACTTTTTGAATGTGAGGTTTCCATGTTAGGCACTGGTCCCACCGCCGGTGAGTGAGATATGAACTATCGACTTTTTTCTAGCCTAAGAAACGAACAAAAGATAATCGCTTCCGTGTAAATAAAAGAGAAAGATATATATTTATAGTTCATCGCTCGCTGTTCACACTGCCGGCGAGGACACTCTCCGAACGCCCGGCGAGTAATCTCTCTCTTTTCTTTACACCGGAGCGATTATCTTTTGTTCGTTTCTTGGGCGAGAAAATCGCCGATAGTTCATCGCTTACTCGCCGGCGCACAATGGGGAAAAATGATGATTTAGCTGGCAGAAAATCGATTTCACAAAACTCGGCCTAGGTACATAAAAATTACTACCTGGCAATTATGAATAGACGGAGAACAAAAAAAAAAAACCCCTCCTCCTAATGACCATGTGACAACTGTATTGTCAGTCGGAACTTGGTCCTCGCTCTCAGTGCTTGTGTCAATTCGCGGCTTTCGTGAAAAACAGTTTACTTTGGAAGTGGTTATTGCTTGTTTGCGTGGGTTTTTTAATAAACAAATCATGGATTCTAGTAGCCCAGGTAAGAATTTATACGTTTTTATTATTATTTTGTCTATTTGAACGTACTTACTTTTACTTTAACGCCTCAAACGTCATAAGTAATATTTTGCATATAACAGACATTTTTTATTCTTCAAAAAGGTTTTAGTTACATGTCTCGTCGTTTCTCGAAGTTATTTTTTTCATTATCATATTAACACGGGTCTTTACTGCACAAAAAGCTTAAAATTGGCTGCGATTTTTTGCGAAATTTTATTTTAAACGTATTTGAATGACTTAGGGTGATTTGATACAAAATTAGAATTCTATTTAAATTTAAAAGAAGTGGTAGACATGATGGTTGCTGCAGAGCCCAACCATGTTAGCTCTGACCCTAACGTTTCAGAGAATTCAGCGGTAGACTCTGGGGATGAGTTTTCTTCTGACGACGAGCCTTGGATATCATCATCATCTTAGTTTATAAACTTTTATTTTTATATTAAATGTATATTCTTTAAGTCGTTGTTTTCTTGTTGAGTTTAAGCTGAAATATTATTAATAGATATATTATCAACACACAAACACAAAACAACACAATAAGAATTTATGCCAGCTAAATCATCATTTTTCCCCATTGTGCGGCGGTGAGACCAGTGCCTTAAGTTTGAGTCCATTACAGTTCCGAGTAGCGTAAAGGTGGTTAAAGTAGGGACACACTCTCATTTTATATTATTATTATTTAAATAAATGTTAAGTTCAGTTTTTTGACGTGGCCTCAGTTTAATAAATTTATTATTAATGATTATAGGTACTACCGAAATAACGATCCAACAGGAAACGGTTGTGTTGTTCGGGTGTTGCCACACAAAATTGAATTACTTAGTCCTTAAGGTTTTTTTAAGCTTGAATTAATATTGTTTTTTTATTTTATTTCATCTACCGTATAAAATTGTCGCTAGTGTTTGTAATGTTGCCTGTTACCTGTTTACTGTTACCCGTTTTACGTTTAATTTAGTTTAGTTTTAAGTCGGGGTCTCTCTGAACATCAGCGCCGCAGTTTCACTGTGGCACAATGCTGAGAGGGATCCTATTCAACGCCTTAATGTCTTCCTTTTATTTTTAACCGACTTCAAAAAAAAGGAGGAGGTTCTCAATTCGTCGGTTTTTTTTTTTTATGTATGTTCCCCGATTACTCGAAGACTACTGCACCGATTTGAAATTTTTTTTCGGTGTTCGAATGGGTATACTTTCTTGTTGGTCCCATTGTCAGCACGTCACGATTTGATGATGGGATCTTGGAGAAATCAAGGGAACTCCTCGAATATTGTAGGCACGCTTATAGCGATTTTAGTATTTTTAGTAACAAGTGTAGCATTTGCATTCAGAAAGTGTCACTTGGTGAAGCGGAACTGATGATGAAGACTACAGATGGCCACCGGAACTCCTCAACGGTACCGATTTCAAGGGTGGCGATAAGATATCTCGATTAAGATAGTTGAGCGACTACAACGAAGCACATTTAATTGTTTTAAAATGACTATGATTTTCCCGCGGCGTTGCTTGCGGCGAGCTTGAAATGTCTTAAAGTTTCATATATCAACTAAGAAGTGGGACTACATAAGCTTATTATGATCACTAAAAAGTGTAAAATAAAATAAATGTTTTAAAAAAACAAAAAACCGCCTTCAAAAACGCAAAAAATAACTTCTACTACTAGGTACTTAGTAGTAGGTACCTATCCTATTAGGTTAGTCTAACTGAAGTCGGCGACCACAATATTTTCAACAAAAAGCCGACTTCAGTTGGACTAACCTAATAGGATAGGTACCTACTACTAAGTACCTAGTAGTAGAAGTTATTTTTTGCGTTTTTGAAGGCGGTTTTTTGTTTTTTTTAAACATATATATATGTATACTTTTCCTATTGTTTTTTTCTGTGTGCGTTGAATAAATATTTTCTATTCTATTCTAAATAATTAAAGACTCGCCCCTGACATCCTGACATACAGATAAGACAAACTGGAAAACTTACCTCCAAATACGCCGGCGGCGTAGTACAAATACTGGGTGAACGATGTGTCCAGAGCAGGAGATTGGCCGGATATTTTCATCATATCTTCCAACGTTTTGATAAGTGTATTGGTCTGGACCAAGGTGACGATGATAAGAATTGGCTGCATCAAGACGAATGGTATCATACACCATTTCCAACCCTGTAAACGTTATAGTTTTTTATGTAACTGATACATAAAGAGGGTCCTTAAAATACGAGTGTGGTTATAATAATAAGATCACACGAGTGTTTTAAGGCCTAATTATGTACAGTTGCATATACCTACATTACTTTTTCTACATACTTATTATAAGTAGTCTGACGCGTTCAGCAGGCGGCAGAACAAACAAATGGCGGCAAAGCACTGATATGTTTTTTTTAATCATAGACAAACTAACAAAGTCCCTATTCTAATGTCATTCGGAATCAAAATGGAGTACGACACTTTACTTAAAATATACAGTCGACGTTTAATTGATCCAAGAATTGGTCCCCTGTTTGAATTGTGTTGGTTTTGGAAGATGTTCCAAATTTGAAAAACATTACTTTATCAAAAGTTGTATCGTAATTTTAATATTTCATTACCTACAGCTTCAGAATTTCAGATAAGAAACAATATCATAGTAAAATTGTATCTTGTAATGCTGGTCATTGTCTACGGATTCTGAACGCATTATAGAGGACTTTTGATATGAGTGTAGATAAAATAAATAAACAAGTTGAAACCTGACAAAAAAAAATATTATCAAACCAGCTTTATAGCCGACCGTACCTTTTTGAGCATTTATCAACTGGGGCTCTACTTTGAAATCAGTACTTCGAACTTCGGATCGCCCCGTCACTTTCTAGTGAATCAGTGACGCGTCGAGAGCAAAAGAGATAGCAATAGACGAAGTTCGAATTACGGATTTCAAAGTAGTGCCTCTGGTTATCGAGAACAAACTAACGAGTCCAAGGAGGGTCAACAGTAAAGGTGATCGCACACTTATGGCCAAACCCTATATTCAAACCGCGGACAGATAGGCTTACTTCGGATTAAAATTTGACACATTTTGTATGGGAAAATGTCAAATTTTAACCCGAAGTAAGCTTTATCTATCCGCGGTTTGAATATAGGGTTCGGCCGTTAGGGTCACCCCACACCTATCGACGCGGAATCGGCTTTCGCCGAGTGTTTTACACCACACTATTCGCATTTAGCCCATCGGCCACTTCAGCGGTTGTAAACCTACGTTCAGCAGTCTCATACATCCTCGGTACACAGCCGCAGAGACGCCCGATCGCTTGCGATTTGCTATCGCAGCAGCTGTAAACCTACGGTCGACTCTCGCGTGCCCCGTACTGCCGCCGCCGAAACGTCAGAAAGCCCTCTATGTAAAAGTAAGGGTCTCCCCACACCTATCGACGCTGAACGGCTGTGGCCAGCTCTATTCGGCTCTCATCGTAGCTACTCGGCCGTGGTCGGAACTTCTCAGCCCTCGCCGGCGCCGATCGGCGGTACTTGGCGATGTAAGAATGCGAACTCGTGCGGTTGGCTGCTAACAGCGTCGTACGGATACGAACAGCTTTACGGCCAATCGTCGTTTTCCTATAGATAGACGTCGTTTCGCGTGGGCCGAGCCGAGGGACGTCTTTTTCGCTCTTATTACCTACACATAAAGAGTTTTTTTAACAGCTAACGCCGATTCCGCGTCGATAGGTGTGAAGAGACCCTTATCCGAGCCGAACGCGCCGAACGAGTCGAACAAACAAACACACAGCAACACTGACACTACAAATTATCTCAATTTGGGGTTGCTGTAAAGCATCTCCCCAGCAACCCCAAAGATTAATGAACTTGTTATTTATTAAAACATTACGCTGTTGTGCCCAATATGTACTGAATTAATACAACCTTTTTTATGTAGGTACCTACCTCCATATATCGAGAGTACCAATTATTTGTGTTATATACCGTCTCCTTGACAAATGTCTATGGCCACAGATGATCACTATCACTACCATAGCAACGGTTTTCTATTATCGTTACTGTCATTGTATAAGAAATACATATGAACTTATAATCTCAAGTATTTATTATTTATTATTGTGTACATAACAAATGGTGACGAGTATGTTCGAATTAAAAAAAGGTAAACGTACTCGAGCTACCCTCCGGGGTATTCTTACAATGACAAATAATGCGTTTCAACAAGAAAGAACCACATATACTTACGAAGAATTAGACACACTACAAACCTTACAAAATACGTACCAAGGGTTACAGAATATTCAGAGCCAGATAGAACAAGAAACCGAAGACGAAGATTTGGAATCTGAAGTCAAGTACAGGTACGAAGTGGACGAAATTTACACTGAATTACGCACAAAAATATTACGATTACTGAATTTCTATAAACCTCCTACACCATCACCGAATCCTGGAACGAACCAAGATACGACTACAACACGTCATCAACTCGAACCTCGGCCTAGACTCAACTTCCAGCCTTTTCACGAAAAAGAATCTTTCAAGAATTTTACAAAACGACTATCTGTCTATCTTATGTTGAACAACATAACTGACCCTAAGACGAAAATGTATACCTTCTTATCTACTTTGCCTCCCGATATACATGAAAGAATTTATGATCTATGCTCACCGGACGATCCAACCTGCAAGACCTTTGAAGAACTTACACAAATTTTAGATGATTTTATCGACCCGAAACCGAGCAAACGGGCCTCTCAACATACCTTTATATCTCGACTACAACAGCCGGATGAAACAGTGTCGACCTTTGCATCAGAACTAAAAAGATTATCTCTAAATTGTGAATTTAAATGCTTACACTGCGATAAACCAACTCTGGACGCATTTCTATCGCTTCAATTCATACGAGGATTAAAAGACGGAGAAATTCGCACGAAACTCTTACAAGAAAAAGACACTTCACTGTTTTCGAAATTAATACAAACTGCCATATCCATGGAAATGGGGAAAAACGAAAACTCAACTATGTCGACATCATTTCATAAACCCTCATTGGATAACATCAATAAAATTTCAAAGGTACGCAAGGAATTTCAAGACTCCTCGATAAAAAGATCTCCGATTACTATAAAGGACCTCCGGGGCAAATGTTTCCGCTGCGGGAAAGACGATCACAAGGCAAATGAGTGCGGTGCAATAAAAAGTACATGCCGCAACTGTCAAAAGGAGGGCCATCTAGCCCGTGTTTGTCTACAAAAACCAGGAAGAAACAACACAAATATATTGGATAACCCTTCGAGTAGCCGCAGTACCGAAAGCATCGTGGATATAAATCTAACTAGCTTTTGCCCGCGACTTCGTCCGCGTAGAATTAGTAATTTTGCCATCCCACGGGAACACTGATTTATTTCGGGATTCAAGGTAGCCTATGTGTTAATCCAGTGTATAAGCAAACTCTATTCCAAATTATATCCAACCAAATTCGTCCATCAGTTTTAGCGAAGAAGTAACAAACTCACGCACGCATAACCATTCGCATTGATATTATATGTAGGATAGGATGTAAATAGGTACATCCAGCGCACACAATCGCTCCGGCCGAAATCATAGTCGATAATACAAAAAAAAAGGTTCGCAGTTTTTTGAATCTTAATTTTGTATAGAATAATACAAACTGACAATATCCCAAACAAAGCAAGTAGGACGAAGTTCTTCGCTCAATGAGCCCGAGCGGGCTTTGCCGCTCCTATTTACACCCCTGGCGTCCGCGACACGCTGCGAAGAACTTTGTCGCTGTAAATTATACTTTCATGTATAAACTAAAGTCGCACACAGTTTTATAATGTCACTGTGACACCGTTCTATGGTGGGTCAGGGTTCCAATGGGCTGATAGTACATACAAATTCGGTTCGGTTACAAAACAGACAGTGAGGTTTCCAGGGGGCGTGACATTCCGAACGGCCTCCGAGGGGACGGAAGCGCATTTCTTTGATTTATTTAGTTCTTGAAACAATACGTTTGCGCACACTTAAGCTAGGTACTCACGGACGCGCCGTTCGTCTCGGCGACAGATGAAGTGTATACAACTGGATGGGCGTAACATTTTACATTTACGGGCGCGCCACGCCATTTAGTTTCCACTTCTTACGTTCTGGGTGATCGTGTGTGGTGCGACACCACGAAGCAGACTGATGGGAAAATGGCAGCCAGAGAACGCATTCATGACGATGCCATTTGGTTCGGCGCGGTGGCGTGGCGTGTTCCAGCGTTGAAGCTCAACATTCACGATAGTTCCATTCGGATTGAGAGTTGGCGCGTCGCGCTGGGTTTCCATCCCTTTGGAAATCCAACGGACCGTGCCAAATTCTTTTAAACGCTACAGCTGCTCTATTCGGCTTGTTGGAGCGGGCGTGAAAGCCCGCTTTAGGTACCCACTGCGTCTGCGCACACTTGTAGTCCAACTACAACCTACCCATGACCTTCTTGCTTAGAGCATTTAACCAACCGGAGTGGCTACGCGCATCAATTTCTATGTAAAAAAGTCAGTAGCTTTCTGCGCGGGGGACGAGGAAACGCACACAAACAGTGTTAACACTAATGCAAATTTCAATCACATCGTTACGCTTGGATCTATGAAGCCTAGTCGATTTTAAAGTTAGGAAAAGCTGCATTATTATTCTTATATTATGAAAAAATACTTGGCTGGCGGACTCACGGAACCAGCAGAAAACCAAAAACTGAAAAACATGTATTATTCACGATGCCTACTTGTTCAGTTTATGCAGATCAATTATTTTTATGTAGATAACTTAAGATCTTTAAAACCTTAAAAAAAACATTGGTAAAACCCTTTTTTTAAAAAGGGTGCCAAGGACAGTGTTGAGAATTATAGACCAATGTCCTTGATACCTGTAATCTCGAAAGTTTTTGAAAAGGCGATGAACGAGCGTTTGACTAGATTCCTTAACCAACATAAATATAATCAAAACGGAGCAGTTTGTTTTCCAGAAGGGAAAATCGACCTCTTTAGCAGCGTTTTCTTTGATCAACAATATTTTTAGATGCATGGATAAGAGTATGTCAGTTGCAGCAGTATTTGTTGACATGAGCAAGGCCTTTGATTGTGTATCGCACAAAATACTATTAGCCAAATGTGAGCTGTATGGTTTGAGAGGCCTCGCAAATTAGTGGCTTAAAAGTTACCTACAAAGAAGGACTCAGTTTGTAGAAATAAAAAAAAACGATTCTGACAATGTATTAACTGCTTATAGATCTTCTACAAAAGTAAATGAATTTGGTGTACCACAGGGTAGCATTCTGGGACCTTTATTATTCCTGTTGTATGTAAACGATCTCCCAAATGTAACGGACTTAAATTGTACACTTTTTGCCGATGACGTGTCAATTGTGATACCATGTCGGGATATAAAGGCTGCGAAAATTATAACTTGGTTGCGTAAGAATGATTTAAATGTAAATATAAATAAAAGTACGTTTATACAATTCATTAATAAAAATGGTACCAAACGCCCTCTGTATGTAACCTATAGTGTTCAAGTTATTAGAGAATCAACTCAAAGTTTTTGGGAATAACCTTGGATGACAAATGCTCCTGGATTCCTTCGCATAATTATGCTCTTTGGCGACTAACAAAAATCAGTACGCAGAATGTTGCCATCCAAGCCTACCATGGGTACGTGTCTTCCTTGCTTAGGTACGGTATTATTCTATGGGGGAACTCTTATCATGCTAATGCGGCATTAATAGCACAAAAGCAATGTATCAGGGCAATATGTAATGTAGACATTTTAACATCCTGCAGACCATTGTACAGAGAATTAAAGCTGCTTACGGTCCCTAGTATGTACATTTATGAAATCTGCTTGTTTGTAAAAAACACAGCCCAACTTGTTTAAAACATGCAAAGAAACTTGCAAGTTTAACACTAGGTACCCTAACAAATTGGTAATACCAGAAAAGAGAACAAAATTGTCAAGTAGGAATGTAAACAGTACCTATGTCAGTTAGTATTTACAACAGACTGCACGATGAGATAAAAGAACTACCACTGGCCAGATTTAAACGTGCACTCAGAAAATGGCTTGTTCAAGAGTGCTTTTATTCTGTCAATGAATATTTTGACTATTATAAATAATCGACTATTTTTACTTTTTATTTTTTTGTTTTTTTGCATGCCAGCTGCTGGTGAAATGTGTGATACTATTAATTTTAAGATATCTTATGTACCTACCACATTTTAAGCAAAATAAAGTTATTCTTATTCTTAAGGAACACTACGAAAATGGAATACAAGATTTTTCTGTTTTCCACATTTGATTTGTCCGAGAATATCTGAACGCAGGTTTTCTCATCTCTTAAATCGAAGACGAGATTTCATACTGGTCAGAGGAAAAATAGTGACCAAGTCTTCTCCCCCTAAACTTGAAAAATATCGATCGCATGATAATATTTGCAAGGAAGAAGTTGGAGGAAATCGCATTTGCAAAAACTTAAGTCCCTAATATTTTTGTTGTAAAGTTGAAAATGGCCGAGATATTGAGCAAAAACGGTTCCCCTTAAAATTCAAGATGGCGGTTGACGCAGGAACGGAATTCAGTCGCGATTCTGAATTTACACTACTATTGACCCCCCCCCCTAAAGGTTAGAACAATAAAATTGAGGTCCATAATGAATGCAAGGTTAAATGACTGCCCGACTGGACTAGAAACACTCATAAAGTCGATATCAATATCTGTTTTTGTGCTATCATCGCAGCACTAAATTTGTGCAGTGTAGCCAGTGTATTAAAATTTGAATTGCCTATTATTTTCGCATTAAGTGACAACCGTAAATATTTTATAATAATAAACTATACCGACCTTTCGTACACTAAATTTTAAATTTCAAAAATGTGATAAATAACGAACAATAACGAACGTGAATTAGAAGTTTTAATTAAAATGTTACAAAACTTCAACAACAAACTCAACCTTAAAATATAATTAAGTTTATAATTGTAATTTTAGTTTTGTATCGTAATTAATTATGTATTAACTTGAATAAAACTTAATTACCTTAAACTTAAAAAATTACGCTAAATTCGATCTTTTACGATTAAGTGGCAACACTGTTTGATCAACAATAATTTTTTGTTCTTTGCAATTTCTGCATTATTTCATAATATTTAGAGAAAATAATAATTACAGATGGAAAGTAACAGTATCCTTTTGTACACTAGAAGTTTCTGACCTCTTCTTACATGAAAATACACCGCAATTCGGCATTTTTAGCTCACGTCATTCCGAGTGAGTGTGCTGCCAATTGTCAATGGCGCGGAACGCGCCGCGCCGTAGCTAGTTTTATATAACCGGTATGACCGATGCTCTCATACCTTTGGCAGAGGGGGACGCCTGTCAGTAGCCACTCCGGTTCGTTAAATTCTCTAAGCCTACTTATTATAATTGTAAGTTGTTAGTATACCTAGGGCCGCTTCTTTACTTATCGGTATGCTTGCAGTGAAACACGGAATCGGTAAGGGTTGCCAGGCGACTAGTGGCATCCACCAATGAACGGCCAGCGTTTATGGCGGCAGTACGTTTTACTGCAAGCATACCGCCAAGTCAGGAAGCGGCCTAAGTTTCGAGACTTACTGCGAACGCGGATACTATTAGAACATCCGACAAGGTCACCATCACACAATACATGCCTACGAAGCTGTGTTTCATTGCAGTAAGAGCTGAAAACAGATACATTATTTTTTAGTGATTCAGGCTGCGTTTTCACCAGGTTATTGATTCTCTCAAAAGCAAAGGTGAGCGAATGCGGAGTGAAGTCCAAGCGGCGAGTTTAAGTAGTCGCGTCAGAGCGAGCAAAACACATATTAGCGCGTGCATTCTCAATTAGGCAGCCTTATACGTTCGAGAAGGCATGCTGCCAAATTGAATACACGCGCTGAAATGTGTTTTGTTCACCTTTGCTCACCTTTGCTTTTGAAAGAATCACTACCCAGTACCCTCACCATGAGTTACAATTGCCGTGCCCGCTAGCACAAAATAGATAGGTACAGAAGTCAATCACATGTATGTACTTCACTTTTCATACCTACGCTAGGCGGTCGCTCTATGGTTGTCAACTATGGCTTATGCACAAAAAACAATCGTGGCAGTGGCACTCATAGGTATCTAGTTGTTTGATTTATTGTTGAGAATTAAGCGGGAAGAATGTAAATATAAATTAATAATAACTATAGTACATTACTTAACAAGGACTGTAAAAGAAAGAAAGCCCGAAATCACAGGTATTTGAGACCCGAGTAGGGAATGCAATCTAACCGGTTATTAATCGTTTTTGTATGAAAATAACTGGTTAAAACCGGTTATTTGCATTCCCTAGACCCGAGCCGTAGGCGAGGGTTGTAAATATGCGATAGAGGGCTTTCTTTTTTACTGCCCGTGATGAGTACACAATTTTACATCTTCACCTGGCCACAATGCGAGTTTTACCGTGCGCGCAGCGTGCGATAAAACTCACATTATGGCCAGGTGTTACGTAAAAATATTTTTATTTTAATGTCATTGTTATGTTATTACAAATTTGACTATCGAAAATCCCTAATAATTTCTAAACGGATTACCCTAACTAGTTACACAATTTCTATTGCCCTATCAGTTTTAGACCTAAACCTGTCAAATGACACTAAAAACAACACAATATCTACACAAACAAAAAAACGTTTTCAACTTACGTAAGGTGGCGTGAATTTACCTTATAAAAATTTTGTTACTTCATTTATACTGATTCAAAATAGGAAACTATTATATAAATCGTTCTTACACCGTTTAATATTGAATTTAAACAACCGTCCACTGAACAGTTATAATAACTTTTTTTTTGTTGCTCCATTATTGCACGAAAAAGTTCACAGACGCGTGTCTCAAGCGGATGGCACTCGCGCTCGCACTGGTTCCATCTGGACCGAGATATCGTGTCCGTGAGCAGTGTCTATGTGTGCGTTGCTCGAGCGCACTTTGTATGTAGATTGATTTCTGTAGGTACCTATCTATTTTGTGACATTATGTTATGACTAAATGAAATGAACTATGTACCTAAGTCTCATTGTGTGTGTAGGTATATAACTAGATGTATAGATATTAAAATAAACTAAAAATAAGTACGTAAGTAAACATATGTAAACATTTGGTGGAGGGAAAAAATAGAATTTAAGTTTGAATTTCACAATTGTCTTATAGGTAGTATAGTGCGTATCAGACGGAGTTAAAATTAAGTATGTCTTATTGTTTGCTAGCGCCATGCTTTAATTTACATACGTAAATATACGTGTACACAATTGTTGTTTTGTTATTGTTAATGATAAGGAGAGAGATGTAGTAGGTATATTAACTTAAATAGGGTAGTTTAAGGTTAGCGAGTGAGTATGTACCCGCTTCTAAAATAATAAATCAGTGTTCATCTGGCAAGCTGTGTTTCATTACAAACCAGATCGCTTTGCGACTACATCTCAAAAAGTCCGAGTTGCAAAATGACCACTTCGCTCGCGTTACTAGGTAGGTTAGGTTCGTTAGGTGACTTCAAATGCCCGAGGGGCAAATCGACAAAACGATAGAGCACCGAAATTACCACATGGAGTTGCCATTTTAACGAACAGTACAGTAAATTGACCATAAGTAATTATCCCGGAAAAGTATGGCATGGTGATTTTCGTGATTGGCTACTCGACAATGATTAGGTGTGCGAAAGTTAGCTTGGTACAATTGGTTGAATTGTTTTTTTTTAAATTAATGTCTCCTCGTGCGGATGCGAATGCGGGCTGTAAGCTGTAAGCCACACCGGAGAAGTATGGCATTACGCTACCGACTACTTCTTTTTTCATTGACTATCGGAAAATGCAAGAATTTTTGTTTAACAATTCGTTCGACACTCGTGATTTATCCGACCCGTTCGATTAACGCCCACGCGATCGGGCCGCGGTACCAGCTCTATTGGCCATAATTTTCCTTTTCGTCATTACGTAATTAGACCTCTGAAGGTAGCCATACTTGGTACAAATCTCACGGTCTACCTGCTGAATGCAACTAATCTAGGGCCACTGAATTACTTCAAATTTGAATATTGGGTCCTTACCTATGAAATTGGCGTTATTTTCACGTGTTTTATTTCGTACGGAATTTATTCATTTAAATTTTAACTTCCAAATTATTTTTAAATTGCATTAATACAGTATGTTACAAAGTTTTTAGATACAAATAATATGGTTCAATTTATTACTTAGTGTTTAAAATTAAAGTGTGAACACTGTGAACTCAACTCTTTTCATGTGCTGTGAGTTCAAGTGTTTCAATTACGCAGAGTTTTATGAAGCTAACTATTTTTAAGTAATTAAGATATGTATAATATAGCTTAGAAGTGTCCAATATTCCTGACAGAATTTTGTTTGGTTTGCATTTGACGTTACTAAATAATCCGCAAAATTACATGTATGAAAACCACCGTTTTCATAAAATTCCCCATATAAAACGCCAATTTCAATACATACCATTTACCAGGGGTTTCATTAGTTGTTTGACAACCGCACCGGAGGCACCGCTGGCTGAACTCTCGACTTGTTTATTTACAGTTTTGATCATCGTGACCATCAAGCGAGGTGCCACCACACCCACTACGAGGTAACATATTAGGTTTATACAGCCTATGATTATGCAGCCTGTGCTTAGTGACAGGCAGCAGCAGGATTTTTTACAAATCGCCATTTAGACTGGAAAAAACACAAATCAGTTACCTACCTACATGCCGCACCGCACCGCGTCGGACTTGATAGAATTTCAGCGCGGTGGGAAGGGATGTGTAATATACAGAGATCGGAATAGGCAGAGCTAATTTGCCTAAACTTGACGCATATTCATTCATGCGTGAGTGAGATGGGAATACATTATTGAATGAACATGCATCAAGTTTAGGCAAATTAGCTCTGCCTATTCCGATCTCTGGTAATGTACTAATACTTATTCTGTGACAAGGGGTAAAAGGTTGCTTCACACGAGTAAGAGCTGCGATGAAAGGAACGAATAAAGCCAACTTAAACTAATGTGTGTGTGTAAGCCCTTGATACCACGCTATGATCGAGTGAATGCAGTCCCTTTAAACAAAGTTCAAATTTAAATCCCGAAACTTACCCATTCGCTCCATTCGTGGCGGCTCTCGTGAAACGACCACCCAGTAGAACTACTGTAGAACTGGGTATTGATTCTCTCAATAGCAAAGGTGAGCGAATGCAGGAGTGAAGTCCAAGCGGCGAGTTTAAGTAGTCCCGTCAGAGCGAGCAAAACACATATTAGCGCGTACATTCTCAATTAAGCAGCCTTATACGTTCGAGAAGCCATGCTGCCAAATTGAATACACGCACTGAATTCATAGACTTAATATATTACTTCGTTCGTATGGACTGGCCTCTAGTACAAAAAAACGGGCGATTAAATTGGTGCTAAATCTAAGAATCTAGCACCAAATCGTGACAGTGACGTTTCAACCTCGCACCAAGTCGTAAGTACTAGTAAAATCAAAAATGCCATGTTGCGTCATAAGTAAGTGCAATAATTATACCTCAAAGGTATCGAAAACCAAGGATGGAGTTTCTTTTTTCCGGTAAGCATATTAAGTAATGTATTACTCGAGTTAAACCATTTTTTCAAGCATTCTTAATATTATTGTAAATACAGCTGTTGTTTGGTTACCCGGCCACGTTACGGTAGTTATATGTAGTTTGACGTAGTTTATAAGCAATCTGATAGATGTCGCTACTGTTTCGTGGCCAAACATATGGGACATTTTTGTTCGGAAAACCCTATCTAGTCGTTTAAATCAATGGCTGAATTATGTTTTGACGGGACTGCTTAAACTCGCCGATTGGACATCACTCCCGAGTTCGCTCACCTTCGCTTTTGAAAGAATCACTACCCTGCGTCGCAGCGACGCGAACGTGACGTAGAGCGCAACGTATCTCAAGTTGCAGTGACGAGGCCAGCCATTGTGGCAAGGTTCTAAAGTGGTCTAGTACATTTCCTCGACCTGCTATTCTTTTGAACAACACGATTTTTAATTCGCCGAAGCATTATTCCCCAGCAAGTTTTAGCTGTCGCGTCAGAGCACTATTAGAATTGTAGTGTGCGTATTTAATTTACGCTTTTCGATGCCAACGATTCCTTATCAGCACCGCAGGTTCAACGCCAACGACTGATATATCAGTCATGGCCGACAGTGGAAAATAGACCTGATTGTCTTTGAGGTAAAGTTGCACCCGGTGCGGATATTGTAGGTGTCACCCCAAAACTCAATTACATTATTTTATTGGTGGCAGTTATGCAATCTGCCACAGTTTTATGAATTTTTATAGATGGCACTCACTACTGATGTCCACGGTCGAGTCGGGTGACCCCTAAGCGGGTGATACCCGGGGCGGGGCGCCCCTGTCGCCCCCCCCTAGGGTTGCCACCCGTACTTTATTATAAAGTACTAGCTTTCCGCCCGCGACTTCGTCTGCGGAGAGTCAGAACTTCTGTCAGAACGAAATAAATTCACTGCCTCTCTTTCACCATTACGTTTTTTTATACGATTGTAGATAAATTTGCCATATATTCTATACAAACAATTAACCCACTTAGCAGAAGATTTTCGAAAAACACCGAAGCTGAACATTTTTTGTAGGTATGTAATAGTAGTCTAATACCCATTTTCATATTTTGCAGGTGTAACTTTGAATATTACATAATTTCGATACAAACTTTACAGTCAGTAGTCTTAGATCCCAAGTTTTTCCCTTTAGTTATTGTTTATTGATAATGGATTTGCTCTTAACTAACTATAAAATAAACACTGAAGATTGCAATGTTTTAGATGCTAAGTATAATTCATGTACCTGGATAAAAAAAAAACTCCTATTCAAACTTTCACCCGCTTTTCACACTGTTAAGGGATTGTTTTAAAAAATGGTTATTATTTTAATTTATATTGGTGTTGATACCGAGTTTCATGTATCTAACTTCAGTCATAATTTTAATTTGTAGGTAGGTAGGTTTTTTTTACATTTCTCACTTCAAAAATGACCAAATTTCTACCAAACTTCTACCCCCCATTTAACCACCTTTGGGATAGTTTTTTCTAAATCGCCGAAAAATAACTTTTTTTTGTTTATAAAAACAGTAGCCTAAATATACATTTCCACATTTTTTCCTTCAAAAATTATCATAATCCCTTACAAAGTTCTACCGCCAATTTACCCGTAAAATTTTCCAAAATCTCCGAAAGCAATAGTTTTAATTTATAACTACAGTAGCCGTTACAACATTTTCCACGTTTCTCACTTCAAAAATATACCATACAATTTTCTACCCCCCGTTTTACCTCCTCAGAGGTAATTTTTCCTGAATCGAGCATTTCTACCAAGTTTCAAGTTAATCAGAACATAAAAGTATTCGTTCCTATAGAAACTTTGCAACCCCCTTTCATCCCCCAAGGGTTTGAATTTTAGTTATCACGTGACTCATTGTTTTCATTGCAGAGCAAGCATTTCTATCAAGTTTAAAGTAAATTTAAGCATACCAAATATTTTTTCCTAAACAAACTTTGCAACCGCCTTGTATCCCTAGGGGTTGAATTTTAGTAATCGCTGAAATACATGTGTCCTTATTTGCATTGAAGAGCATTTCTACCAAGTTTCAAGTAGGTAAATTTGAGCATACCAAATATTTTTTCCTAAACAAACTTTGCAACCCTCTTTCATCCCTCTAGGGGTTAAATTTTAGTAATCGCTGAAATACGTGTCTCATTATTTGCATTAAAGAGTATTTTTACCAAGTTTCAAGTAAATTTGAGCATACCAAATATTTTTTCCTAAACAAACTTTGCAACCCCCTTTCATCCCTCTAGGGGTTGAAATACGTGTTTCATTATTTGCATTGCAGAGTGTTTCTACTAAGTTTCAAGTAAATTTGATCATAAAAATATTTTATCTATACTTACACACTTCGCAACCTCCTTTCATCCCTCTAAGGATTGAATTTTAGTAGTCGCTCAAATATATGTCTCATTATTTGCATTGAAGAGCATTTATACCAAGTTTAAAGTAAATTTGAGCATACCAAATATTTTTCCTAAACAAACTTTGCAAACGCCTTTTATCCCTCTAGGGGTTGAATTTTAGTTATCACTGATATACGTGACTCATTATTTTCATTTCAGAGCATTTCTAGCAAGTTTAAAGTAAATTTGAGCATACCAAATATTTTTCCTAAACAAACTTTGCAAACGCCTTTTATCCCTCTAGGGGTTGAAATTTAGTAATCGCTGAAATGCGTGTCTCTTTATTTGCATTGAAAAGCGTTTCTACCAAGTTTCAAGTAAATTTGACCATAAAAGTATTTTTTCCGATACAAACATTGCAACCCCCTTTCATCCCTCTAGGGGTTGAATTTTAGTAATCGCTGAAATACGTGTCTCATTATTTGCATTTAAGAGTATTCCTATCAAGTTTCAAGTAAATTTGATCATAATATTTTATCTATACACACTTTGCAACCCCTTTTCATCCCTCTAGGGGTTGAATTTTAGTAATCGCTGAAATAGGTGTCTCCGTATTTGCATTGAAGAGCATTCCTACCAAGTTTCAAGTAAATTTGATCATAGAAATATTTTATCAGTAAACACTTTGCAACCTCCTTTCATCCCTCTAGAGATTGAATTTTAGTAATCACCGAAATACGTGTCTCTTTATTTGCATTTAAGAGTATTCCTACCAAGTTTCAAGTAAATTTGATCATAAAAATATTTTATCTTTACACACTTTGCAATCCCCTTTCATCCCTCTAGGGGTTGAATTTTAGTAATCGCTGTAATACGTGTGTCATTATTTGCATTGAAAAGCATTTCTACCGAATTTCAAGTAAATTTGACCATAAAAGTATATTTTCCCATACAAACTTTGCAACCCCCTTTCATCCCTCAAGGGGTTGAATTTTAGTAATCGCTGAAATACGTGTCTCATTATTTGCATTTAAGAGTATTCCTACCAAGTTTCAAGTAAATTAGACAATAAAAATATGTTTTCCCATACAAACTTTGCAACCCCCTTTCATACCTTTAGGGGTTGAATTTCGAAAAATCCCTTCTTAAACGACGCCTCCATTACAAAATCAACTTCCCCTCAAAATTCCAAATTTGTATCTTTAGCGGTTTAGGCTGTGCGTTGATATGTCACCCGGGACATTGCCTTTTATATATATAGATAGATAGATTGTACTCTATTTTAGCTTCCCGTACGTTATATTTTACGTAACACATAAAGTACGCCAAAGTACTTTATTTATGAGATTTACAGAACGGTTCTTCTCTATAATGAAAGCCAAGTGGCGGGACGACAGAAATGAAGCTGCACATAACTTCATTAAACATTTGCTAATGATATGCCTTAAAACCAGTGTTTGCCATCTTTGAACGCGATTGATATTTGGAAAAATATAATTATGTGGAAAATTCACTGTTAGAAAAAACAAGGTCTGATAACAAATATGCATTTAAAGATAATAAAAAAAAAACTTTACATTTATGCTATGTAGGGTCAGGGAGGGAACAGTAGCTCGGTGGGAACAGTGGCTCGAATGTGCTGTACTCGAAAGGGAAAGAGCTTTATGTCTGTCCTCTACATCAATCGGAGGCGTTCGGTACCCGATCATACTCGAACTAGTTAGTGAGGCGCTCCGGCGCCATGCGGACGAGTTACGATGTGTTTTTGTTTTAATCCCTCATAAAACTACATTGTCCCATAAGTTTCACTTAATTTTATGCTTATCTCGTACGAGATTTTTAATTAGTTATATTTTTATCTAAGAGTGTGTCTAATCGACTTAGTATTGGCTGATAATTCAAGGCCCTCAACTTTGGTGTTTGCTTCTAGTTTGATCTAAAATCCAAAATGGCGACAGGGTCAACAGTAGTTCGTTTCGGAAAAGTACACAGTCGCTCCCGAACCACTGTGTACATGCAACTCTTTACATTACATTATATTAAACAGAAAATGACAATTATTTATTACTGAGTTTATTTAATTCACAAGAAGAGTGATGTTCTTTTAATTTTTGCCTATGGAGGTATGGTTGTAGATATGTGCTAAAATGTGATTTAATATTTGTGTCAATTATTTCTAAGTAGGAAGTAGATACCTAGTCATTAAACCTTAGGTAAAAAAAAACCAATCCTTATCATTTTTTATTTTTTCCTAAAGATGTCAGAGCCTATTTGGTCGTTGAATATCAAAACGTAGCCACTGTGTACTATAAGAACAACTGTGTACTAGGGAGTGTACACAAAGGTTCGAGTCACTGTGCACTGTAAGAATCACTGTGTACTTGGGGGTACTAGTGACTGTGTACAGGTCATTGTAAACAATGGCTCGATTCCCATTTTTTTTAAAAGACTGGATATCTCTTTTTTGGTAAAAGTAATAGCAAATCTATTTGCTATATATGAAACTTCAATATTGCACTGTGCTTTGTGCTTGCCATAACTATTTCAGGGATTTATATTTTTCATGCAACAGCCTGTTGAAAAAATCCTAGCCACTGTTCCCTCCTTGACCCTACTTTATTTTTCTTCCTCTTCTGGTAACTACTTTATTCTGTTGAAAAAAAGGTGGCAACCCTACCCCCCCCCCCCTAGCTACTGGCTCTGGTGTTGAGCTGTCAATGACGTGTGGGTGACAATTTTTTATTTGACATAGCGTTGAAAAGGTTAAAACTTGACCGCATGTGTCCGTGTTGCCGGAGCAGCTTGGCCAAAGCGGAAGGTACCTAACTCAATCATATGTTCCAACGAGCGCGAGGCAGCTATAGTTCGCTAGTTAATACTTCGTCGTTTCGATTAAATAGTGAGTTGTCCGAGATAACGCCTCTGCACGCCCCAGGGGTGAGCCTCGTGTTCATTTTTAACCCCCGACGCAAAAAAGAGGGGTGTTATAATTAACCCCCGACGCAAAAAAGAGGGGTTTTTTTCATTTGAAAGCAGGTTTTCTAGCGGTGGTTCTTAGACATTTTATATTGAAATCGGTTCAGCCGTTTTTGAAGTATTGAACTTTGAAATGCCAATGTCAGGGGTTTTCCAACTTTTTGTTGGTTAGGTTAGGTTATAAAAGCAACTCGCTGACAAGCTACTTGATGAACGATTACCTATACTAGGGAAGTCACGCCCACACTCGATTCGAGGCGAAGCGAGAGCACGCCAGAGGGCCCTGCCAAGATGCACTACGCTAACTAGCGTTTCTATTCGTTTCGTTTTTAACCAATCGCATCACTGGTAGATCACGAGACTTTTCTTATCACATCATCTACCAGTGACGCGATTGGTTTAAACACGAAACGAATAGAAACGATAGTTAGGCTGCGGCTCCAGCGAGGCGGGGACGAGTGGAGCGGAGCGGAGCTGTGCCAATATTAAATTAACCAATGGAAGGCGCATGCGGTCACGTCGAGCGCGGCTTGCGCACGTTAGTTTAGATTTTATTGGTTAATATTGGCACAGCTCCGCTCCACTCCGCTCATCTCCGCCTCAGTGGAGCCGCAGCCTTAGCGTAGTGCATCTTGGCAGGGCCCTCCGCAAGCCGCGCGCCGCATCTAGGATTTAGTGGGATTCGGGCACATGGCAGCACATGGCAGCGCTTGGGAGTCGAGGTCACGAGTTTAGGGCGCGGCGGCGCGTCGCCATTTTGTTACATTGTTTCTTTTGTGTTCGTTTAATGCACTGGAACCAGTCTCCACAAACACTGCCGCGACCTTCGATGAAGGCCGCGACGCTCCGCCTCTACTTCGCAATGAGCACTTCCCTCGCTTATTCAAATTACAAATTTGCGAGTACCTCTTCTTTGGTCGAGGTGCATCGAAGTAATAATTAATGTAGGTAATTAACACAAACCGAGAGTCCGAGAGATCATTATTGTCTGTTGGTCAAAGAACTCGGCAGCGAGTTACTGACACGTTGACACGCCAGGGCTGGGCTCCACCTCGTAAAGCGCTATGTTGCCTCGATTTGCAAAATAGACTTCTCTTTAATGACCTACTCCTCCTCGTATGGTCTAAAATACTTTCGAAAAATATCGTAACTATAATCAATAAAAAAAAATTCTTTTGCAGCTACTTCTATGAGAAAAAAACAATGTCTTCTACTAAATACAAAAAAAAACTCTTAGTTCTTCCAAACTCCTACACAGTACATTTACGGCCAAACCCTATATTCAAACCGCGGATAGATAAGGCTTACCTCAGGTTAAAATTTGACATTTGTCCATACAAAATGTTTCAAATTTTAATCCGAAGTAAGCCTATCTATCCGCGGTTTGAATATAGGGTTCGGCCATTAAAGGTCTTGAAGTTTTTTTTTAAACAGTGATGATGGGACGCGACAGTGAAGCGGAAGCCTTAAAACAACGCGGTTTTCTTAGTACCTAAGTGGATGCCCTTCTAAGCCACTTACTGCCACTTTTAAAATGTACCTACAAGAACCGTAATTGACATAAAATTCATGTTTGTTTTTACCTCCTAACCCATGGGAGAGTCGACCACGCCCACCTTAAATGCATATGGTGAAGCAGAACAGTGGTAAAGTACCAGAGATAAACGTCCAATAACATTTTGTAAAGGGTGTAATATTATACCTATTGGAATAACTTGGCGTTAATGAGTCGAAGTGACCATAATAAACATAACTTTTTAAAGACCGTTTTTATGAATCCCAGTTGTGTCAATTTCTTCCTTTGACTATATTAAATTCGCAGGTTTTTCAAAAAACCATGCGAAGTCCTCTTATCATGACTCCCCCCCTACCACTGCACGAGTCATGACCCAAACCCCCTTTACCATCTTTAGCTAAATATTCATTTAAAACTTTTTAACGTATGTCTAAAACACCTATGGTTAGTAAAACTATATTAACTCGTCACTGTTGAAAAATCACTTCGAATGTAAAATACTTTAGTTTTTCACTTTAGACCTCCGAAAACCATTTTTGGTCCGGCAGTGCCAAACTGCACTAAGGGCAGCCAATTGTGGCATAAGTTGAGGCTCACGTGCGACCGTGATAATGCCTGATAATGATCCTGACAATGATAGGTGACAAGTGACAATTCGATGTACACTGCCATCTTAACAAGATTTCGCATCACTGAAATTCATATAAGCTGCACCATGTACACAAAAATGCCACCTGTAATAGTCAACATGGTGAAAAAGGAGGCTGGACACGGGCTATCACGATGGCTGCTGCGTGAGTTATGAAATATTTGAGGTGGTTCAACTATCCCATGTATGCAAAATACCTATGAGTGGAAAAGTCAAGTTATAACTTCCTGTCTAACAACCTTGATCCTGTTCAAATCACATTTATTCGGTAACTATACTCTACTACGTCGCTATTCATTTTTGTCCACGACACAAGAAAAATGTGAAGAAACATGTACTTAACTTATAATATAAATAACTCGTGCAGCCTCCTGGCAGTCCCTTCTGAAAGCGTTAAGCTGACCTCGCCATCTGCGCCTAGGTCTGCCGCGACGCCGAATTCTGTCGTATGGGATCCAGGTGCCTGTTTTATAAAGCTACAAATTACAATTAACATGTTACAAGTTTCCATTTGACACAACCTCGACCAATGACGACCAGCCATTTGAGCAGTGTTAACAGTTTTATACCTGTAAAATTGTAACTTGTAGCTTTATAAAACGTGCCTCAGATTGTGGTTGTTTTTGCCCAATGGTATACGGCAAGCGACAAATATGTCCGGCCCAGTCCCACTTGAGTCTGAAGGCTGCACAAGGAAGGAATGCGTTGAAGCACGAGAGGGAGTCCTTTGCCCAGCAGTGGAACACTTTAGGCTAACAAATTAATTAATAAAATACGACATACCCTATGATTTATAAACACGCAATAGCTGAATCAATCAATCAATCTTTTTAGGCTATGGCATCCGTTGCGGAGACAATTTTGCCAGTGTCAAGTGAGTCAGGGTACGAGGTACGGTATGAGGCCAAATATTTTTCACCAACAGATGATCGGTTGAATTACCTAGGAAAACACAAACAAAAATATGATAATTATGTACATATAAATACAAAGACCACAGCACAGAAGCACACAATAACTTTATGGAGCTATTTACAAAAAGCTGGACGAGGGTTGGGTGAAGGCAAATGCTTAAAACATTATGATTTGTCCTATCTGTCATTGTGAAATTTAAATTTGACAGGAAGTGACAGATGACGTCACTGTATGTGGCAAAGACAAGAAAGGCCAGGACAATAATTTGAAAAGGTCATCTTTAATGAGACTCACAAGATTAACTGCTGCACTCAGAGACGTTAATTTAATTTAATGCTTGATTAAAGTTGCTGCTGTCACTTTCTTTGCTACAGCAATAGAATAAGACAACACGTCACTAAACAAACATTACATTTAATTGACGTCTCTGCGTGCGGCAGTAAGACAAATCGATTGACGTATAACCTAACCAACAAAAAGTTGGAAAACCCCCGACATTGACATTTCAAAGTTCAATACTTCAAAAACGGCTGAACCGATTTCGATATAAAATGTCTAAGAACCACCGCTAGAAAACCGCATCCAAATCGGTTCATCCGTTTAAGAGCTACGGTGCCACAGACAGACACACAAACACACTTACACGTCAAACTTATAACACCCCTATTTTTGCGTCGGGGGTTAAAAAATCATCAAAATCGGTCCACGCGTTTTGTTTCTAGAGCGCCACAAAGAAACAAACATAAATACATGGGATCCCCTTCTTTTATAGACAAACATCTCATAGACACAGAATTTTCAAATTTTCATTTCATAGGAAACTATTTTCTGCTGAACCCGTGTCGATTTCAGGTACGTATCATAATAAATAAAGTTCAAAATCCATAATGAGTCATAATACATAATGGTCATGAGTCATAATACATAATGTATTTTTTTCTGAAACCACAAACCTTTCAGGATTGTTATAAAACAAACCTAACCTAACCAAATGGGTTCTAAACAAAGCGCTTTTAAAAAATCCTGAAAAGTTTGCGGTTTCAGAAATAAAACCATTATATATTATGACCATTATTTATTATGACCCATTATGTATTTTGAACTTTATATGTTACGATACGATCCCGTTGATTTCAGGTTATCTTAAACATGATTCACGTGGGTTAGGTTAGGTTAGACTTGTAACCATCACAAGATAAACTGAAATCAACAAGGTTCAGCAGGAAATAGTTTTCTAACAAATGAAAATTCTGTAAAGTGACAGTGTCTATGAAATGAGTGTCTATAAAACAAGGGTAAACCCTAAATGCATACTTATATATGCTGATAAACACATCACTCTCCTTCGACGCAGTCCGGTAAAAACTAGGCTGCTGCAATTGGCACCATGACAAAGTTAAATTTAAATGGACTTTGAGAATGCATTTCTTTTGAATTTCTTTGGGCCTCACAGTATAGACAGATAAAAATTAAACCTTGTGACGACCCACCATACAACGAAATAATATCTATAATCACATTTCTATCTAACCCAATAAGAATGCCATATAAAGAAAAGTAGTAGGTACCTGGATGACCGAGCTTTGCACGATATATTTTTTTCGGAAAGTTTTCTAAAAATTAAACCTAGCTAGATCAATTTATCGCCCCCGAAACCCCCTGCATACTAAATTTCATGAAAATCGTTGGGGCCGTTTCCGAGATTCAGATTATATAGAAGAACTAGAGGACGCCCGCGACTTCGTACGCGTAGAATTAGTTTCCCGCTTCTCCCCCCATTTCTTCCCGTTGGGGGTCGATTTTCGGAAAATCCTTTCTTAGTGCTCACTTACATCATGAAAGGAACCCATGTACCAAATTTCAAGTTTCTAGGTACAGTAGTTTCGGCTGCGCGTTGATATGTCAGTCAGTCAGTTTTGCCTTTTATATATATAGACTAGAGGACGCCCGCGACTTCGTACGCGTAGAATTAGTTTCCCGCTTCTCCCCCCATTTCTTCCCGTTGGGGGTCGATTTTCGGAAAATCCTTTTTTAGTGCTCACTTACATCATGAAAGGAACCCATGTACCAAATTTCAAGTTTCTAGGTACAGTAGTTTCGGCTGTGCGTTGATATGTCAGTCAGTCAGTTTTGCCTTTTATATATATAGACTAGAGGACGCCCGCGACTTCGTACGCGTAGAATTAGTTTCCCGCTTCTCCCCCCATTTCTTCCCGTTGGGGGTCGATTTTCGGAAAATCCTTTCTTAGTGCTCACTTACATCATGAAAGGAACCCATGTACCAAATTTCAAGTTTCTAGGTGCAGTAGTTTCGGCTGTGCGTTGATATGTCAGTCAGTCAGTTTAGCCTTTTATATATATAGACTAGAGGACGCCCGCGACTTCGTACGCGTAGAATTAGTTTCCCGCTACTCCCTCCCATTTCTTCCCGTTGGGGGTCGATTTTCGGAAAATCCTTTCTTAGTGCTCACTTACATCATGAAAGGAACCCATGTACCAAATTTCAAGTTTCTAGGTGCAGTAGTTTCGGCTCTGCGTTGATATGTCAGTCAGTCAGTTTTGCCTTTTATATATATAGATAGATAGATATAGATTGCTCGTATAAAGGTATTACATATCTTCTGTTCAGTTTATAGTACGGTTTCTATGGTTGTAGTAATCATGTGGTTTTGAGCTTCTCTCGATAGTTTCCTTCTTGGTACCAAAGTATTAAAACAACGCACCTGTCAAACTCAAAAAAGACGCACTCGCTGCGCTACTGTTTTAACATAGATTTAATTATTTAATGTAAAAATATTGCAATTTTGGTGATAAAAATATCTTGTGTAACGTCATGTGTTTGTCATATCGGGGACTAAAACGAGCAGCGACGTAAGGAAGTATACTTGCAGAATATACAGGATCTGGACGTTTCTAAGGTTGTAAAGGGTTGTATTGTAAGTCTCGCTTGACTGTTGCTCGACTGTCTAGTAATTATAAGTTAACCCTTCCGTAAGTAGGGATTATGTGGCGGCAAGTACCTACGGCCTTGGAAGAGCTCAGACGCATTGTTAATACATGCTGATGGGTCAAGTTTGGTATTTGTTACTTAAAACATTGACAAGACTCCACTACTCGAGGCGTGTTAGCCATGTATCAGTCATTCTATTTTGGGTTGGTCGCATCTGCTTGACGAGAACAATATCCCTAGCCACTGAGTTGTATTGCGCCAAGTGTACTATGTAAAAAAACCGGTCAAGTGCGAGTCGGACTCGCGCACCGAGGGTTCCGTATTGAAGATAATAATGCTTGGTAACCGCAAAAGAAAATACTCATTTTGTTATAAGCTTTATTTTCCAGGCAATAAGGTCGATTTTGACTAGCCTAAATTTTAATACAGACAGACAGACAGACAACGAAGTCTCACCATAAGGGTTCCTTTTGTACCATTTTGGTGTACTTTTTGATTTATAGTAAAAAAATTACAAAAAATGACCGTTCCCCCCCCCTTATCTCCGAAGTTTATAAATCAAAAATTCTGAAAAAAATCCTGCCGTATAGATAATTACTTATATTTTCTGGGAAAAATAAAATAAAGTGTTCATTATTTACAGTTTTTGAGAAATAACAAAAGAACTAAGAAAATCTGTATTAAAATTTAGGGCTAGTCAAAATCGACCTTATTACCTGGAAAATAAAGCTTATAACAAAATGAGTATTTTCTTTTGCGGTTACCAAGCATATTAACTTCAATACGGAACCCTCGGTGCGCGAGTCCGACTCGCACTTGACCGGTTTTTTTGGTAAAGGAAAAAAGTAAAATACCTACATTATCGTAACCAAACATTACACTTCGGCAAAAATAACCGCCCACCCGCATTTGATTCATACAAGTGTTAACAAATGTTACTTCTTAAATTAGACAATATCGTCAAGAATACTCAACCAATTTGATTCATCTTGTTTTATTTTTCAGCTAAATAACCCAGGCTTAAAATGGCGTACAAATATTCTTCTTAATCGTCGTGAATTTTCCCAAAGAAATAACAAAGGATCCAAAAATCACCCGTCCATAGTAAATTACCTATTGCGTCTTGTTCGATATGTCTTTCAAGTGACTTTTGAGTGTAATTTTGAAAAGTACTGCTTCTTTTATGATTATTATTGGTACGCCAATGTGTGCCTCGACTATTTTTCTGGAAAACAAAACAAGCTCAAGTGAATTTGGTTGATTATTCTTGACGTTATTATCTGATTTGAGAAGGTATAAGACTGGTGGGCGGTTATTTTTGCCGCTCGCAATGGAAGGCGGCCGTTTTAAGTATCTGCCCACTTTAGTGCTTCGTTGCTTTGACAATCGTGCAGTAGTTAAAAAATGAATTAAAAGTGACAAAACTCAGTGGCCAGCTACTTACTGTTGTGCCCTCGCGTTGATATTTAGGTTAGGGCGCATAACGTCCCACTCGCAAAATCTCCCTTTGTCCCTTTCGCGAAATGTCCCTTTCCTAAATGTCCCTTACGGAAAATGACCCTTTTGCAAAAGATCCCATTCGCAAAACGACCCTTCACATAAATAAAGTCCCGTTCGCAAAACGTCCCTTTCGCAAAATGACCCGTTCGCAAAACGTTCCTTCCCATGAGAAGACTCCTAGTCTCTACTTAAAAAAGCTGTTTCCAGACGGGACATTTTGCGAAGGGTGTTTCCCGTTCGACCGTCTCGACCGATCGGTCAACCGGTCGGGAGACAAAAAAGTCTCACTGGATCGATTTAATAAAAAAATTAGCTTTACAATCCTCTTAACTAACTGGGTGCTTCCCGTTCGCCCGATCGTTTGACCGATCAATCGATTCAGTGACACTTTTTTTGTCTCCCGACCGGTTGACCTATCGGTCGAACGGGAAACACCATTTGCGAATGGGTCATTTCGCAGACGGGACGTTTTGCGATAGGGGCGTTATGCAATAGGGACGTTTTGCGAAAGGGGTGGGACCTTTTGAGAAAGGGACGTTTTGCGAATGGGGTATTTTACATAAGGGACCATTTGCACAGAAGACGTTTTGCGCATGGGACGTAATTTAGTTGGAGGGACGTTTTGCGAGTGGGACGTTATGCGCCCTAACCGATATTTACCCTCCGTCTACTAGGATCCATTAAAGGGGTCAAGTGAACTTTTTGTACATTCAAATCCATTATTGGAGTAGAGTAGGCTTTAATGTACACTTAAATCCGTTTGGAGTGGTTTACAATTTTTAATACGTTGGGATCCATCAATGGATTTAAATATACTACGAAGTCTACAAAGATCCTGAATGGATTCCATTGTTTTTTTTTTATATACCGGGAATGCATTTTAGTATACTACAATATCCACGAGTATCCATCAATTGACGGATTCAAGTCTATTAAAAGTTTAATAAAATCCTTTGTTGGATACTCATATACATAGTATTGTATCAAGATCCATTGATTTAATTGTAAGTGTAATTAGGACTGCAACAGAATCCATTGAAGGATCCTAGCGTATTAAAAAGTGTAAACGACTTCAAATGGATTCAAGTATACATTAAAGCCCGCTCTGCTCCATTAATAGGTTTGAATGTACAAAAAGTCTACTTGCCCCCTTTAATGGATCCTATCTATGGATCCTAGTGGACGGAGGGGAAATTTCATCCAGTCCGACGCGGCGCTACGCAAGTGTGGCACTGAACCGTTTTATTTTCTGTTTCAGTCAACATGAAGCAGGTTATAAAAAAATGCTGCTTCACCCTACAACTGCGCATAGGCTTCCTCATCGTTTGCATTGTGAGCCTTGTAATATTCGGTTTGCTCGGTGCGGCTTTCCCTAGTATTCTCGACTTGATTTTAAAAGGCTTGATAAAAAAAGGCCTTAATGATCCTTCCCTAATGAAATTACTCTCTCCTTTGTTACTAAGTACGTATTAATATGTCAACTAGGTTAAGGTGCGACCCCACCGCTGCGTAAATACAGTGTCGTTGCGTAAACAAAAGACGGGGTCATAGTAACAACATGGCGTCGTTTTTGACGCACCGTAATATACGCACCGTTAAACAGCGGTGCGCTCGCACCCTAACTTGGCCCTACAGTTACGGTGCTAAGAATGCCCGGGTTGCGTAAACCAGAAGACGGGCTTAGGGCGCGCCTTGGGAGAGGGAGAGGGCTAGGCATGTCCACCACTGCCGTGCGCTGAGATAATGATGAATAATGATGATGGTGGTAGCGGTCCTTAAAGGGTAATTATACCAACCTCATTTATGAGCGGCGGACGTGATAATTGGGGTCTAAAGTACATGTATTGGAAAACTATTTATTTTCTAGATAATCTTACATAAAGTACCATCTTGAGCCAAAGTTAAAATTATTATTAACTTATCATATTTATCGTAAAAAAATATTTTCTATCCATAATCAATTTTGGTGTCGTGTCCTGTACTTGTCGCATAATATGAAATTATAATTATCACGATACTTCATATTTATTTATGTAATTTTGGCCTTTTTCATTCGGTTGTATGTACAAACATATCGTCTGTCTTTAATTATAAGTAAATAATTAAGATTATTAAAACACAATAACAGTAATGAAGGTGCAACTGTACGTCCCGCTTACGTTTGGTGCAATCACATGTGTACAATGTAAAAAATCATGATCCGGTGTTAAAAGATAGAAGGATATTAGACCCCATTAACTGGGACAAAGTGATTGCTAATTAGGTGTTGTATTAACTACACCTGTCAAGGAAAGAGGTAGAGTTACCTGTCACCCTGTATAAAAGGACAAAAAAATATACAAAGGCGAACTTAACCCTCCCGCAGCTTAACTCCCTTTAACCTTCCCATTGCTGGCCTTGGGGAAATGCAGCCGAAGGAAATCATAACAATAATATGACTAACTTTTTTCAAACTTTTTCCAGTGATTGATAATCTTTATCTCATTATGAGAATTCTGGGTTTCGCTTTGTTCGTTGCGTCGTGTCTTCTATTAGCCTCCTGGTTTCAAGTAAGTACTTATATGTTAGTATGTTTTTATACTTCGTACACTCCGGCAAAAAAACCCGCCCACCCGTCTTTTTTACACGACTGCCCAAAAAAAGGTGTGTCGTTTTCAGGGTTCATGTATGTATGTATGTACGATTCTTTGTTTCATACAGTTGTTAACAAGTACGTTTTGTTAAATCAAAGAGTAATTTCAAAGTAACTGAACGAATTTCGATGTGTGTGTTTTGTAGCTAATTAATCTAGCTCCAAATCAAAATGGCCAGCAATATAAATTTTCAATTTAAGGGTCATAACATAACCAGTGCCCGTACTTTTCATGCCGTTGGCGCAAAATCATGACTCTTTCCAAAGAAACCTAATGGTCTAAGATCCGAATAGGAGACGATTTGCACCGGACTGCTTATTCGACCAAAAGTATTTTATATCAAATTTGATACGCTAAATAATATGTGGCGAATAGGTTGCCTGAAAAAATTCAGTCCAGTACCTACATATTTTTTTATTTTATTAAAAATTAACTTTTTTTTTAAATTGCAAATGCTTGTTTAAAAGACAAATTACATACTAATCGAAAGTATGAAGCCTATAGAATATGCAAACGTTCGGTTTGGTGCAAATTATTAGTACCGACTTACCTGTTTATACCTGCCTATCCAATAGGTTGACGGGGAAAAATAGTCAACCTAATATACTTGTCTATTAAACAAGTAATTGATTTTTTTTAAGCCAAAGTTAATTTTTGATTTTTTAATTAATTATATACTGGACTGAAATTTTTCAGGCAACCTATTCGCCACATATTATTTAGCGTATCAAATTTGATATAAAATACTTTTGATCGAATAAGCAGCCCGGTGCAAATCGTCTCCTATTCGTATCTCCTACCTACTATAAAAGATCCATCAATTACCGGTTCGTAGTACTATCAGCCCAATGGAACCCTGACCCACCATAGAACGGTGTCACAGTGACATTATAAAACAATTTGTTTGACACTTCTTATAACTTGAATCATAACGTCTCTGTGACACAGTTCTATGGTGGGTCAAGGTTCCAATGGTCTGATAGTACATTAGCAGCCTTTACACGTAAAGTTCGGACCGCGGGAAACGCCACGCGCCGTTCCAATCTTCGTTCCGAACCGTACATTTTTTACTATTTTAACCGACTTCAAAAAAGAAGGAGGTTATGGTTTTTTATGTATATTCCCGAATTACTCCGTCAATTGTGGACCGATTTAAAAAAAATCTTTTTTGGTTTGATAGAATATACTTCCGAGGTGGTCCCATTGTCACCAAATCTGAATCTGATGAGGGGATCAGTGAGGAATTGAGGGAACTCCTCAAATATTGTAGGCAAACATATAGCGATTTTAGTATTTTTAATAACAAGTCTAGCATTTGCATTCAGAAAGTATCACTTGATGGAGTGGAACTGATGATCAAGACCACAGATGGCCACCGGAACTCCTCAACGGTACCATTTTAAGCGTGGCGATAAAATATCTCGATTAAGATAGTTGATTTGAGTGACTACAACGAAGAATATTTACTTGTTGAAATATGACTATGACTTTCCCACGGCGTTTTTTGCGGCGCTAACTATTAAGAAGTGAGACTACGTAAAAGCGTACCTATTATGATCACTAAAAAGTATAAAATAAAATAAATGTTTTAAAAAACATAATATTTTCAACAAAAAGCCGACATCAGTTGGACTAACCTATTAGGTATCTCTACAATTTTAAACAAGTTATTTTTTGCGTTTTTGAAGGCGATTTTTTTTTACTATTACTGTTGCATTTACACGTACGGTTCGGAACGAAGATTGGAACGGCGCGTGGCGTTTCCCAAGGTCCGAACTTTACGTGTGCAAGCCGCTATAATTGTGTTTTGTTCGACTTTCAAATTTATGGATCCTTCGGTTTTAGTTCAATGAAATGAGCTGAAAATTTGGCAAAATAAATAGAGAACTAAAGTTAGGAGGCGTTTCTTCCCACTTCAGAGCATTACTGATCAACTTAACTGAACATTTTAAAATGTCTTGAATATCTTTATATGTTTTTCCTTCTTGAATCAACCTTTTAATCAAAATTCTAATTTTTCTGGAACAATGCCTTCCTCTGCCCATAGTTGTAATTTTTCTAGCTTTAATTACTTTTACACAGAGAAGGAACGCTATGAATAGATAATAACTGTCCATCCGAGTCGGAGATAACTGTATATAGCATGGTTTTTTTTTTAATTCGTATGTAAAAGTTAAAAATTTAAAAAATGATTGATTTGCTAGCCCCTGCCAACACTACTTGGGTGAATAGTTTTTAAAATATAACGCCCTCTTTTGAGCTCTTGTCTTATTTTAGAAAATACTCAAGTACCTACATATACTGCTATTATTTTGCACACAACTGTATACTTCGATTGTATTGTTATCGAAGGATGTAACAAAGATTACATCCGCTGGATTTTTTCCCTGGCGCAGGGAGTTAGATATTTTGAACTCCGGTCGATTCTGATCGCCTGCTCGGTGTTCGGATACGGTTTAATTTGTGTAACATCCATGCCGATTGGCGATGCTCGACTTCAAAATGTAACACTCTCCATATAACGCTTCCTAATACAAGTAGGCCTTCCAGGGTGGAAGAGGACGAAGGCCCTTCCCGAAAAGTAAATCATAAGGGTTCAAGAGCATACAAAAACGAGAAATAATTTTTCCGCCGCTTTAAGTATGAAATAAATGTTTGGAAATTAAAGACTCATTTGTTCACCTCACGGAATAGAAAAAACAGTGGAAGTGGCATGAGCTTCGCTTAGTATCAGACCTATTGTCGCCAATACTCAAACTATCATAAAAACAACACGCCACCATGGAAAATGTTTTTGGTGCGGCTATCGTTTTTACACTCCAAAATAGCACAATATAAGGCATGCTTCTGGATTTATTTCCTATTTTAGAAACATCGAAATATCGAAATATTGAAATAAGCGATCGCGGCAAATGTATGGTAGGTTATTATGCGGAACTCCGCATAACTATGCCACACGTTACACGCCCACTTGACACTTCTACTGTTTTTTTCTGTTCTGTGGTTCACCTATTATCCCGTCCAAAAGAAGAAGACAGTAAAGAGTATGAAGTCTACATGCGCATACTGCCTTAGGCTGCGGCTCCACTGAGGCGGAGATGAGCGGAGTGGAGCGGAGCTGTGCCAATATTAACCAATAGAATCTAAACTAACGTGCGAAGGGCCGCTCGACGTGACCGCATGCGCTTTCTATTGGTTAATATTGGCACAGCTGCGCTCCGCTCCGTTCCGCTCCGCTCGAGCTCGTCTCCGCCTCAGCGGAGCGCCTTATGCGTGCGTTTTATTAACTCACCCGTTTTATCTCACTGCCTATTGCGACCTTTTCAGATGAACAAGTACGCCGGTACCGGCGCGGACGCCGGCATGTTCTCGTGTTTCGCAGCAGCGAACCCGATGTACATTAAAAAACGCAAGGTTTGTCAACTGCATTTCTATTCTTCTGCGGATCTTCTCATTTCTTATTTAGCCCCGTAAAGAAAACAATAATTTATTCGGCTGAAACAAAAAAAAAACTCGGGAAAATTAACTAAACAACTAATAACTGAACTATGATGATGACGATTAAAATGAACTCAGTAAAAGATAATAAAGATAAAAGATTTGTATTCAGTAAGTAGGCCGCACGGTCACTTTTACACGTCAAAAATAAACCAGCGCTTCGCAAAAGACCACTGCTGAGAAGAAACTCAACAATAGTTAAATTAAATTACAAATTACTAGTCGACCCGAGAAAGTCTCTTGCACTATAGAAGCGCTTCAACTCTTCAGTATCAACGTTCAACTTTCATGGCACCCGGTAAGGGTATCAAAAAAAGAAATACATTCGAATATCTAATGAATACGTTATACGTTTATATTCTGTGTTATTTTTAAAGTAATCTATCTATATATATAAAAGGCTAAACTGACTGACTGACATATCAACGCACAGCCGAAACTACTGTACCTAGAAACTTGAAATTTGGTACAGGGGTTCCTTTCATGATGTAAGTGAGCACTAAGAAAGGATTTTCCGAAAATCGACCCCCAACGGGAAGAAATGGCGGGAGTAGCGGGAAACTAATTCTACGCGTACGAAGTCGCGGGCGTCCTCTAGTATAATATAAAAGGCAAACCTGACTGACTTATATATCAACGCACAGCCGAAACTACTGTACCTAGAAACTTGAAATTTGGTATAGGGGTTCCTTTCATGATGTAAGTGAGCACTAAGAAAGGATTTTCCGAAAATCGACCCCCAACGGGAAGAAATGGGGGGAGTAGCGGGAAACTATTTCTACACGTACGAAGTCTCGGGCCTCCTCAGTAAACAATAAATTCTTAAAACTAGCAAAAATAAAAATATTACAAATGTTAGGTCAATAAACCTTAAACTAATAATAAAGACTATGAGAACAACACGACGAGATCTCTACGTCAAAAGCCATAACTAGGTAGAATGATTAATCGAACAACAAGTCCTTGCAAACGTGAACAGACCGGACCCCGCAAACAGCGCCCGTGATATCACCATCAGTGATATCATAATCTCAGTAGTTTGGTCTCATAATGATGAATGCGAAGAAAAGTGCAGTCGGCTACGTGACTATTTTGGTATAGAAGCTTTAGGTCTTCATCTCGTTAGGACTAGGTAGCAAATACGACTAGATCGCTTTGCGACTACATCTCGATCTGACTACATCGCTTTGTGCCTAGATCGCTATACGACCAGATCGCTTTGCGACTACATCTCAAAAGGCCGAGTTGCAAATTGACCACTTCGCTTGCGTTACTAGGTAGGTTAGGTTCGTTAGGTAACTTCAAATGCCCGAAGGGCAAATTGCCCAGGAATAGGAGCCCCGCCATGCGGGGCTCCGTCGACATTCCTAACACAGACATAACATGAAAAAACAAAGTGGTAATTTAGCGACTCAGACCTATTGAGATGTAGTCGCAAAGCGATCTAGTCGTATTGCGATCTAGGCACAAAGCGATGTAGTCAGACCGAGATGTAGTCGCAAAGCGATCTGGTCGTATTTGCTACTTAGTCATATCGAGATGTGGACGGAAAGCTTCTATCCCATTATTTTTAAATCAGAAATGTATTACTTTTTCAACTTTTACAGGAGTTAAAATGGTGGATGTTGCCGTGGTTGGTGGCTGAGTGCTTGTTCTTCCTCGCCATGGTGTTCCTCACCCTCGACGTCATCCTCAAGACGGCCCAATACAACGGCAGTGTTGTGTCCATGATAGTTCCGCCCATCGGCGTCATCATAATAGGACGTAAGTTTCCCAGCGTCTTCTCTGTATCTGTCTTGTCCGAGGGAGCAAGGAGTTAGTCTTCTAAACGGGGATATCCCAGAAGTCGCATATTTTCTAGTTCCTTATGGATCTGCTGGGATATTCAGTTTGAAGAAAATGTCCCAGAACCATATGGAACTACTGGTACATATTCATATTTGATGTCTACCTCTGCTGAGTACGACCTTTGTATATATATATATATATATATATATATATATTGTATATATATAAAAGGCAAACCAACGACGCACAGCCGAAACTACTGTACCTAGAAACTTGACATTTGGTACAGGGGTTCCTTTCATGATGTAAGGAGCACTAAGAAAGGATTTTCCGAAAATCAACCCCCAACGAGAAGAAATGGGGGGAGTAGCGGGAAACTAATTCTACGCGTAAGAAGTCGCGGGCGTCCTCTAGTTTTACATAATTGGCCACTTCTTCGAATACTTCAGTTAACATTGTCAATTATGACACTTCAGGTTTTACGTTGTTTCTTATACAAGTGGTCGTGTCCCTCGGTAAAAAATGTGCAGTGCCAACCCTAGCGTTTTCAATGATCTGCAACACTGATAACGAGGTAGGTAATGAAAAACAAAACCAGATGTAAAGCCTAGTATGTAGGTGGGTATTCTATTGGTTATATGGAAGTATCGGGATCATTTATTTGACATTTACATATGTACCGATTGATCCATATGGATCTAGAATTATGGAACTTCTGGGATATCCCCTTTTAAACAACTCGCCTCTAAGTTCAGGAAAACCTTAAACTGTAAGCGTTGGCGTCCTAGATGCCAGCGGCCCGACGATTACGACCCGTAATTAATTGTCCCCGGTGGACAATTAATTAAAAATTAAATTATATTATATAGTTATAGTATAGTTATTATATCTACATACTTCGTTTTATTACGATTAATGCTCAAGCACCACCATCTTCTTTTCCTCAATTTATTAAATAAATAAAGAAACAACACAATCCACGTCCATCTTGTACGCTTGACGTTAGAAAACTACTACGGGCGATAGGTTAGGGCGCATAACGTCCCACTCGCAGAATGTCCCTTCGTCCCTTTCGCGAAATGTCCCTTTCCTAAATGTCCCTTACGCAAAATGACCCTTCTGCAAAAGGTCCCGTTCGCAAAACGTCCCTTCACATAAATAAAGTCCCGTTCGCAAAATGTCCCTTTCGCAAAATGACCCGTTCGCAAAACGTCCCTTTCGCAAAATGACCCGTTCGCAAAACGTTCCTTTCCATTAGAAGACTCTACTTAAACAAGCTTTTTCCAGACGGGACATTTTGCGAATGGGTCATTTCGCAGACGGGACGTTTTGCGATAGGGGCGTTATGCAATAGGGACGTTTTGCGAAAGGGGTGGGACCTTTTAAGAAAAGGACGTTTTGCGAATGGAGTATTTTACATAAGGGACCATTTGCAGAGAAGACGTTTTGCGAATGGGACGTAATTTTGCTGGAGGGACGTTTTGCGAGTGGGACGTTATGCGCTCTAACCGGGCGATAGTGTGGACTGTGGATGCTCGCACGACCATCGACTCATCGTGCCGATTATAGACGATTAGACCATCAACGGCCATCGCCGATAGAGTAGGGAGCTATCAGAGATCAGTCAGTTTATTAATACGGCCTTTAGGATGGAGTTTCCAGATAAAGTGCATAAAATAATGGCTAAAATTAACATTGGTAGCTTTTCCATTACGTCACGAAAATTAACTATACTGCTCAGCTGGGTAACCGTCGTCTTCAATATATTGACGAAAATAGTGATAACTACCAGGAACTTTTGATTTTAAAATCAACGGACCCGGGGTAGTATCCATTCCATATAAAAGAACAAGAAATTTATAAACTTTATCTTGAATAATATGCTAATAGAATAATGATGGCGGTTAAAACGCCGAATAATCACCCTGCTATAAGACAAATAGTGGCATCTCAGACAAAACTCCTCCGGCATATGCAACCGGAGTCATATTTTAAACCCTTCTGTCCCATTCAGATTCTTCTGCTCCGCGTGTTAGAAAAATGACCATTATTCAAAAAAAATGTGTGGATGTTATGTTATAAGATATATTATTAGATTATTTACACTTCGAAGGTATTTTATTATATCGTAACGTAATGGAAAAGATACCGTTTTTAATTTTAGTCCTTCACTATGTGCCCTTTTTTGGAAAACGCCCAGCGTATTGATTCTTTTAAAAGCAAAGGTGAGCGAACGCAGGACTGAGTGTCCAAGCGGCGAGTTTAAGTAGTCCCGTCAAACCGAACAAAACACATTTCAGCGCGTGTATTCAATTTGGCAGCATGGCTTCTCGAACGTATAAGGCTGCCCGTATTCGAGAATGCACGCGCTAAAATGTGTATTGCTCGCTCTGACGGGACTACTTAAACACGCCGCTTGGACATTCACTCCTGCGTTCGCTCACCTTTGCTTTTGAAAGAATCACTACCCAGGAACGTGCGACCTTTAATTATATATTTTTGTTTTCAGTAATACAAGCTTACTGTTGTATTGTGGTGGTGAGCTACTACTGCGAACAAACGAACGCGTCGATGTAAATACTAATCCACGCTTCAATAGTCAAGCCGAGTGTTTAATAAGCAGTTTTGTTTTGATACGATAAAAGTTTATTTTTTAACAAGTTTATTTCACACGTTGCTGTTAGAGTCTACCGTTGCTTTTTGAATGAAGACCCGTCATAAGAATAAAGCTCAACGGTTAGACTCATTTTTCAAATCCAAAGACAATGATAATTGTAAAAAATCAAGTGTAAAATACAAAAAAATGGTTTAAAAATTGTTTTTTTATTTTTCCTACACGAACTATTAACACACGGGACATGGTTGTATTTATTAACCCCCTTACTAATAAACGTTGAGTAACGGTGGTATAGCTATACAATGTCCTTATCTGTCAAATCCAAATGTCGCAATGACAGATAAGGACAAAACATTGTATAGCTATACCACCGTTACTCAACGTTTATTAGTAAGGGGGTTAATGTTTACTGATTTTATAATTTATTTGTTCACTACTTTCTAAACCAGTCTGAGGATTTTCCTTGCAAGGATAGGAATATAGGAAATGCTTCTCTACTGCCCGGAGCCTTAGGGTGCGGCTCCACTGAAGCGGAGACGAGCGGAGCAGAGCTGTGCCAATATTAACTAATAGAAGGCGCATGCGGTCACGTCGAGCGGCCCTTCCGCACGTTAGTTTAGATTCTATTGGTTAATATTGGCACAGCTCCGCTCCACTCCACTCCGCTCATCTCCGCCTCAGTGGAGCCGCAGCCTAACAAAGGCGATGTCGCTTATTTACGTTTTTATCGATCATTGCAATCTGAAATGGAGTGAAAATGAGAATATCAAATTGAATTTATTGAATGTTGTTGAGACGAATTATGATTGGGCCAGGATTGAGACAGGACAGGAAATCCTAGCGCAGGACCCAAAAAAATATTGTCTTAGGTTATTTTGAATTAAAAAAGACATTCATTTTGTTATTAACTCTGTGCATTTGGTGTATGAGGTGTTTCAAATAAATATGTGTTTTAAGGCACCTATTTTTTTTTAACTTATTTTTCAGCTAACTAATGTTGAAACAGCTCGCTTAGTTTATTATAGTTATTTCCATAGTGTCATGTCGTACGGTATTCTGGTTTGGGGTAAGGCAGCTGAAATACAAACTATATTTGTTTTACAAAAAAGGGCCATTCGTTCTATTTATAACTTAAATTCTCGTGACTCCTTAAGAGAACTATTTAAAGAAATTAATATCTTAACTGTAGCATCTCAATTTATTTATGAGAATATTATTTATGTTATTAAAAATTTAGATCCTTTCACCAAAAATTCTGATATACATAATTTAAATACAAGAAATAAAAATAAAATTGCTATTCGAAAATTCCGCGTACGTAAAGTATATAAATCATTTGTTGGTCAATGCATTCATTTCTATAATAAATTACCTGACGTAGTTTTAAAGTTACCCTTTTCAGCACTTAAAAATTACTTGAAAAAGTCGTTAATGTCTAAAGCGTATTATAGGGTCGAGGACTATCTAGCAGACAAAAATGCATGGCCTAAACTCGAAACTTAGTCAATAATAATTTGTTCAAATGTAAAACCTTTATCTTGTCTAGGGGACACTGTTGATGTAGGAAAACATGTCGAAACTTTGTTTATTATTAATTTTTTTGTTTTTGCCTTTTTCTCCGTCTATATCTCTCCTAATATTTTTGCCATGTTTTCCTGCTGATCTACGCATGATATTTGATATTATATTTAAATTAATATTTATAGCTTTATATAATACTAGACTAAGTTGTATCATTGTAATAGGAAATATGGTTAAAAAAATGACTGACTGCTGAGTTTCTTGCGGCGTTTCTTCTCGGCAGTGGTCTCCTCTTGGGAAGCGCTGGTAGACTCCTGACGTGTAAAGGTGCCCGTGCGGCCTACTTACTGAATAAATGACTTTTATCTTTATCTTTATCTTTTTTTCACTATCTGTGGGCTTAGCTTGCGAGGCGAGGAGAATACGTCAAACGCGATTTAGTGTATTATGTGTGAATTGAGTCCTTTTATTACTAAGCATCTTAAAGTGTGACGTTATGTCATATTTTCTTATTTTCATATGAATGACGTAAAATATGACAGTAAATCTCGCGTAGCATACTATGCCCCCTGGTGAGTGAAAAATAGTTCATTATTTTATGTAAATTACCTGGATGACCTAGACCTGATACTAGCTAGATCGATTTATCGCATAAACCCCTGCATACTAAATTTCATGGAAATCGTTTTAGCCGTTTCCGAGATTCCGGTTATACAGGGTGGAAAAAACGAATGCTACATGGACGGCAACTACCTTAGATATTGGAAAGAACAAGTTCGACGCAAATGAGATTTACTTTTATTTTTACACATTCGATTTTTGAAAAAAATCCTCTTCCTCAACCGGGAATCGAACTGGTCGAATATGACATTCACATTACAATAAAGTCGTGTTTTATGAATTACTAGCGGCCCGCCAGTGGCTTCGCCCCGCTGCAAATTTCTAACTTTCCCGGTGGATTTTTCAATTTTTTTCTATCATACAAACCTTGTCCTGACAATGACGAACACAACAAAAAAGAAATCAGCCAAATCGGTCCAGTCTTTCGGAAGTTATGCGATCACATACATTTTGGAGATTCATTTTTATTAATATAGATGATACAGATCGAAAGGGTCATTGATAGGGATCAATGATCATTTATGTCCAACACATGTATGTGTTATTGACCTTTAAATTAAATAAAGACCGTAAAAAAAGCTTTTTTATTATTTTTTCATATTTGACCAGTTCGATTCCCGGTTAAGGCAGGCAAATTTCACCTAGGGTCAAATTTTGCATTAGGTAGATTATTATTGCAGACTTGCACGGAGTTAATAGATTAGGTACTTGATATTTTACACTTGACAATTTCACTCCATTTCAATATTCAAGAAAAACTAAAAAAACGTGTTAGCTCATCTTTGCAAGGCTCCTCAATGGTGAATCCGTATTTTGAACCTTTTTTTAACGCCATGTCTCGTACAAAAGGCGTCCGTCGCGCAAGGAAAACTGAGGTCCGTTTCAAGAAGCTACAAGTTACAAATTACAAGCGGAAGTCTCTATCTAAATCCTTTTACTAGAAAGAGAGCTCCGCTTGTAATTTGTAACTTGTAGCTTCGTGAAACGGGCCACTGGCAGGCATCACACGTGATCCGTTGGCGGTTGGCGGCGTCACTCGTGGTGCGGATGGATATATATGTATATAATTATAATTATATATCCGTTTGCATTTTGATTATAAAGGTTTTAATGCTAATTTTAAGACTACGCCGAGCGCACAGTGGCGCCCTCATTACTATTATTGTGTTTTCTAATAAAATAAAGTATTTTCTTGAAATCGGACGATGTTTTTTTGTAGAGCAAGTAAAAACACAATTTATGGGATACGTAACAAACTTTGATAACAATTACCGTATGAGTAGTCAGCTTAACGGGAAAAGGTGGCCACTTTTTTCCGTTAAGTTGATAACTCAAAGGTCAATTGTTATTAAACTATGTGATATGTCCTATAAGTTGTGTTTTCATTTTTAGGGCGCCACTATACATCCGGCGTACGCTCGGCGTAGTCTTAAGACTACGCCGAGCGCACAGTGGCGCCCTCATCACTATTATTGTGTTTTCTAATAAAATAAAGTATTTTCTTGAAATCGGACGGTGCATTTTTGTACTACAAATGAAAACACAACTTATAGGACATATCACATAGTTTAATAACAATTGACCTTTGAGTCATCAACTTAACGGAAAAAAGTGGCCACCTTTTCCCGTTAAGCTGACTACTCATACGGTAATTGTTATCAAAGTTTGTTACGTATCCCATAAATTGTGTTTTTACTTGCTCTACAAAAAAACATCGTCCGATTTCAAGAAAATACTTTATTTTATTAGAAAACACAATAATAGTAATGAGGGCGCCACTGTGCGCTCGGCGTAGTCTTAAGACTACGCCGAGCGTACGCCGGATGTATAGTGGCGCCCTCATCACTATCATTGTGTTTTCTAATAAAATAAAGTATTTTCTTAAAATCGGACGGTGCATTTTTGTACTAAAAATGAAAACACAACTTATAGGACATATCACATAGTTTAATGACCTTTGAGTTATCAACTTAACGGAAAAAAGTGGCCACCTTTTCCCGTTAAGTTGACTACTCATAGGGTAATTGTTATCAAAGTTTGTTACGTATCCCATAAATGTTTTTACTTGCGCTACAAAAAAGCATCGTCCGATTGCAAGGAAATTCTTTAGTTAATTAGAAAACACAATAATAGTGATGAGGGCGCCACTGGACGGTCGACGTTTGCTCGGCGCAGTCTTAAAAGAATTACATGTTATTAACGCATGGAATACTGTGTTTTCATTCATATTTTCAGAAAAGTTACTTCTCAATTTATTATGGCCTCAGATTCCTTCTCGATGCCATAGGGGTGCGGCTCCAGAGGCGGAGACGAGCGGAGTGGAGCGGAGCTGTGCCAATATTAACTAATAGAAGGCGCATGCGGTCACGTCGAGCGCGCCTTGTGCACGTTAGTTTAGATTCTATTGGTTAATATTAGCACAGCTCCGCTCCACTCCGCTCATCTCCACCTCAGTGGAGCCGCGGCTTAAATAATGGTTTCACAGGTAGGTATATGTTTTTATTGTATTATATAATCACATTTATGGTAATGTCTCTGTCATCTCCGTGAATGTGTGCTATGCTACTCCGCGCTGTAGACGGCGGGGTCGAAGCCGCGGCTACGCACATGGGCGTCGATCCATGCGCGCTGGACGCCCACGTCGGCGTACACGCCGGGCGTGGGCCCGCCGCACTCCAGGCCCCAGGACACGATGCCGTGCTGGATGTAGCGCCCCGACAGATACTAGGGAAACATAAAAAACGGTCAAGTACAAGTCGGACGGAGGGTTCTGTGCCGCCGCCCAGGGGCACGTTTTATAAAGCTACAAGTAACAATGTTACAGGTCTAAACTGGCAAGACTGCGCAAATGGCTGGTCCTCATTGGTCGAGGTTGTGTCAAATGGAAACTTGTAACCTGTAAATTGTAACTTGTAACTTTATAAAACAGGCCACAGTCGGTATGTTTAGGTGTGGGTAGGTAACGTAGGTATGTGTTACATTCCGATTTCAATTCAATTTCGAATCGAATCAGCGTGAGCCCAACTCACCCTTGACCCATTTTTAGTATTTCTTGTTATTCTTCAGTGTTTGTTGTATGACCATACCAAATTTGACGCTTGAATTACGATATCAAAAATAAAAATACGTTGAAAAAACGTTCTTTTCAAGGGGATTTCTTTTTTATTCTCTTTCTTTGTATTTACCGTCGCACGCAATCTAGGGTTCCACTGAGAATCAGCGTTGCAGCGCCTGTGCCCAACACATGCAGCGTGGAACCCTATTGGCGTCAGGGTGCAGCACCACTAATAATAGGCGTGAAATACATAGAAGAGGCGCGGCGCAGGTAAGGCGAAGGCGCGGCGCAGTTAAGGTCGCGTTAAGGCGTTGAAAGATTGCAGGCGCGATGCTAAATTATACAGAAGAGGCGAGCGAGAGAGAGGAAGCGCGAGGACGCGGCGAGGACGGGGCGAGGGCGTGCCTTTCCCGCGCCTACAGGGGCACGTTTTATTAACCCCCGACGCAAAAAAGAGGGGTGTTATAAGTTTGACGTGTAAGTGTGTGTGTGTGTGTGTCTGTCTGTGGCACCGTAGCTCTTAAACGGATGAACCGATTTGGATGCGGTTTTTTTTTTGCATGTTTTCTAGCGGTGGTTCTTAGACATTTTATATCAAAATCGGTTCAGCCGTTTTTGAAGTATTGAACTTTGAAATGTCAATGTCGGGGGTTTTCCAACTTTTTATTGGTTAGGTTAGGTTATAAAGCTACTAGTTACAATTTTACAGGTATAAACTGGCAACACTGCTCAAATGGCTGGTCGTCATTGGTCGAGGTCGTGTCAAATGGAAACTTGTAACCTGTAAATTGTAATTTGTAATTTTATAAAACAGGCCACAGGAGGCGCGCCGCGCCTTTTGTGTGTATTTCTCAACTTGTCGCTTTCTTACATTTTATGAAGAAGGTTTGGGGCGCGGCACATGCCTGCGCCTTGCCTGTGCCGCGCCGCTTCTGTGTATTTCACGCCTTAGGTTTCTTATATTTAAGTGAATTAAGTTGATGGAGGTGCTCTTTTTAATCCGATTAAATATTTTTCTTCTTTCTTTCTTTCTTTCTTTCTTTCTTTCTATGTGTAGCTAAGTGTCACGGGGCCCATTTCACAAACGCTTGTAACTTGTATTACAAGTGGAAATCACTTTTTAATGCATATAGTTGAAAAGTGATTTCCGCTTGCAATACAAGATTCAAGCGTTCGAGAAACGGGCTCCTCCTTGGATTAGATTTTAGAGGAAGCGGTTGTAAAGGTCCTATGTAAAGGTCTACCGGGTACTGTACCTCAGAAGGGCAGACGAGGGGAGAACCGCCGTCGCCCTTGCAAGTGTCTTTCCCTCGCTCTCCGGCGCACATGAAAGAAGAGTGCAGGACGAAGAACCGCCCCAGCCGCGAACTCCGGTATAACTGCGTGCAGCGCTGGTGGTCCACCACTGGAACCTCCACCTAGAATCATGATCAAGGTGGTGAGAAAGTACTTAGTGACAAGTAGGATGTAGGTCCAGATGATACTAAATATGACGTTTCTGTCGACGGCAACTGGAAACACTCGGTCGCAGTCAGGGTCAGGTAATGACGAGCAAGTTGTTCTTAATAAAGCTGTCCACACACAGAAGCCGCAGGCGGTGCGGAGGCGGAGCGGTGGCGGCGCGATCGTTTACACACTGTCCAAGTAGGTATAGGAGCGGAGGCGTTACGGAGGCGGCGTGCGTGTGTCAGAGAACGCTACGCAGTGGCACCAAGACTCTGGCGCTAATTATAATTCGGTTTCTATTAGTCGCAAGCTCAATACTCGGCCCGCAATTGCCTACTCCCCTGTCTAGGCAATAATGTACTATTAAAGCATATCCTTAATAAAATAAGATAAGTACCCTTTTCAGAATGACCTGGTACGTCCCCTCCTGGCCGAATTCGGTCTTGCCCCAGCCCGAGGCGAGGCAGCGGGCGCCGGCGGGGGCGAGGGCGCGGGGGCGCGGCAGGCAGGCCACGCCCACGTGCGGCGCGGGCGCCACACCGGACGCGAGGAACAGAAGCGCGATGTCGTTATACACATTGCCTAAACAAAATTTTATAACACTAATGCTAGGTGTATAATTAACAGTAATTTTCAGTACAATAGAACACAATTTATATGGCGTCGCTGATCGTCTGATCGTGGGTTTTAATCGTGCGTTCGGAAATCATCGGATCGTTGTTCGTGTCTGCGCGAACGAAGATTCACGTAGGACGTGTTCGTTTGCCTTCTCCGGGGCAAAATAAAGCCCTACCTTTATTAAACTCCTGGTGGACCACCACTTCCGCAACCCATTTTTCCTGGTGGGGGTAAATTTCGTTCTGCGTCTGGGTGTCCCACTCCCCAACGCGGATCTTCAGCGATGCTGCCGGGACGCCCCCCAGGATATGCGCCGCGGTCAGCGCGATGCTGGGGTGGATGAGCGAGCCGCCGCCGATGTACGAGTACAACCTCATGTCCTCGGGATAGTCGACGTCGTTATTTGGGTCTCTGCGGTTAAACATATTATACTTATAAAATATACCGCGCATCAAAGTTCGGGAGTGGGGGCTCGTGACGTCACAACGTGGTATACCACGACGTGACGTCACGCGAAACTCAACGCACTTTATCTTCGTAATTTTTTGTTTAATTGACAAAAGAAAAAATATGTCTTCAATGGGGGTGAATATTTTTTGATACGGTAAATGACGGACTAAATATAACTTTTAGGTTGTGTTCACAATCATACTGTGAAATGGACCCAGACAGAACGAACCACCGCCAAGACCAACCAATCAGAGATGGTTCACAATTTTAGTGATAAAATCGGACACATTGTGAACCCCGTCTGTAAGTGCAGGTTCATTCGCAATCAGAGGGTTTGACATAGATAGATAGATAGATAGATAGTAGATCGAAAAGTAATACGTTATATTGTAAGCAGTACAAATTTTTCGACAGACTACAATCTCACTAGATAGATTATAAACGGTGACATAATATTAGGTGCATACTTAAAGATGGCGACCATCCAGGGGAACTCTCCGAAAGCCGCCTCGCCGGCCGCGGCGCCGGTGATGCCGAACCCCGCTCCCCGGGGGTTCCGCCAGCCGCACCCTGCCCTTGGCTGTTCCGACAAAAGAAAACATCTGAGAGGCTATATACACTGCGACTTTTTGTAGCGATGCAGTCGCGCGTTTCGTATCGCTATCATTTTTGCTCTCTAATCTGTGAAAGTGACAGCGATACCGAACACGCGACTGCATCGCTACAAAAAGTCGCAGTGTATATAGCCTCTTAGTTTTAAATATTGGCAACATGTCCGAGGTTACAACAGACAGTTTCCCTTTTATAAATGTACCTAACTCATACAATTTTTTCAACCTGATTTCTGTCAACGTAACTTAGCTAAAAGTATTTTTCAAGATAGTCTATTTTGCCGCCGTACTGTATGTATCACTTAATTTCGTCAATTATACTATATATATATTACTAGCTTTCCGCCCGCGACTTCGTCTGCGGAGAGTCAGAACTTCTGTTGAAAGTACAGTTATAGTTTACATCACCTTCTAAGGCTTTTAAAAAAAAAGTCTAGAGCGTGAATTTTAAGTAAGCAGTCCACATAAACAACTTTAATTTTGTGGCGCTAACCTTTAAAACAACAAAATTTACATACAAAATAAATTCACTACCTCTCTTTCACCATTACGTTTTTTTATACGATTCTAGATAAATTTTCCACATTTCTATACAAACAATTAACCCACTTATTAGAAGATTTTCGAAAAACAACGAAGCTGAATATTTTCTGTATGTAATAATAATACCCATTTTCATATCTTGAAGGTATGTAACTTTGAATATTACATAATTTTCGATACAAACTTTACTGTCAGTAGTCTTAGATCCCAAGTTAATAAATAGATAGTTAATAAATAAGAACATAAAAGTATTCGTTCCTGTAGAAACTTTGCAACCCCCTTTCATCCCCCAAGGGTTTGAATTTTAGTTATCATGTGACTCATTGTTTTCATTGCAGAGCAAGCATTTCTACCAAGTTTAAAGTAAATTTGAGCATACCAAATATTTTTTCCTAAACAAACTTTGCAACCCCATTTTTCCCTAGGGGTTGAATTTTAGTAATCGCTGAAATACGTGTCACATTATTTGCATTGAAGAGCATTTCTACCAAGTTTCAAGTAAATTTGAGCATACCATATATTTTTTCCTAAACAAACTTTGCAACCCCCTTTCATCCCTCTAGGGATTAAATTTTAGTAATCGCTGAAATACTTGTCTCATTATTTGCATTGAAGAGCGTTTCTACCAAGTTTCAAGTAAATTGGTCCATAAAAGTATTTTTTTCCATTCAAACTCCAATCCCCTTTCATCCCTCTAGGGATTGAATTTTAGTAATCGCTGAAATACGTGTCTCATTATTTGCATTGAAGAGCATTTCTACCAAGTTTCAAGTAAATTTGAGCATACCAAATATTTTTTCCTAAACAAACTTTGCAACCCCCTTTCATCCCTCTAGGGGTTAAATTTTAGTAATCGCTGAAATACGTGTCTCATTATTTGCATTGAAGAGCATTCCTACCAAGTTTCAAATAAATTTGATCATAAAAATATTTTATCTGTAAACTCTTTGCAACCCCTTTTCATCCCTCTAGGGGTTAAATTTTAGTAATCGCTGAAATACGTGTCTCATTATTTGCATTGAAGAGCATTCCTACCAAGTTTCAAATAAATTTGATCATAAAAATATTTTATCTGTAAACTCTTTGCAACCCTTTCATCCCTCTAGGGGTTGAATTTTAGTAATCTTCGAAATACGTGTCTCATTATTTGCATTGAAGAGCATTCCTACCAAGTTTCAAATAAATTTGATCATAAAAATATTTTATCTGTAAACTCTTTGCAACCCCCTTTCATCCCTCTAGGGGTTGAATTTTAGTAATCTCCGAAATACGTGTCTCATTATTTGCATTTAAGAGAATTCCTACCAAGTTTCAAGTAATTTGATCATAAAAATATTTTATATGTAAACTCTTTGCAACCCTTTCATCCCTCTAGGGGTTGAATTTTAGTAATCTCCGAAATACGTGTCTCATTATTTGCATTTAAGAGAATTCCTACCAAGTTTCAAGTAATTTGATCATAAAAATATTTTATGTATACACACTTTGCAACCCCTTTTCATCCCTATAGGGGTTGAATTTTAGTAATCGCTGAAATATGTATCTCATTATTTGCATTGAAGAGCATTTCTACTGATTTTCAAGTAAATTTGACCATAAAAGTATTTTTTCCCATACAAACTTTGCAACCCCCTTTTATCCCTCTAGGGGTTGAATTTTAGTAATCGCTGAAATACGTGTCTTCTTATTTGCATTGAAGAGTATTCCTACCAAGTTTCAAGTAAATTTGATCATAAAAATATTTTATCTATACTCACTTTGCAACCCCCTTTCATCCCTCTAGGGGTTGAATTTTAGTAATCGCTGAAATAGGTGTCTCATTATTTGCATTGAAGAGCATTTCTGTTAAGTTTTAAGTAAATTAGACAATAAAAATATTTTTTCCCATACAAACTTTGCAACCCCCTTTCACACCTTTAGGGGTTGAATTTCGAAAAATCCCTTCTTAAACGACGCCTCCATTACAAAATCAACTTCCCCTCAAAATTCCAAATTTATATCTTTAGCGGTTTAGGCTGGGCGTTGATATGTCACCCGGGACAAAGCCTTTTATATATATAGATAAAGAGGAAATATTTGTATTTTTGTGTTTTGGTATGTTTGTAACGAATTAACTCAAAAGGTACGGGACCGATTTCAAAAATTCTTCTAACATTAGAATGCTAAATTATATGTAATATTATGTATTTTTAAAAAAAACCTGCGTAATAGGCTGTTTTATTTCTCCGCGCGGACGGAGTTGCGGGCAACAGCTAGTCCGTAATATACATAATCCTAAGACATAATCGATGCGTGTAATCATGCAAAGTCATCTAGTGTTGAGTAGCATTATTACCAGTGGAGTCCATAAGAATAATTAATATGATTAACGCCATCTAGTATCGAGTAGCATTATTACCAGCAAAGTACATGGAACAGATTAATAATATCGTCCAGTAACTTTGCTGCTACTATTGCTACTCGATAATAGATGGCGTTAATCATAATAATAATATCGTCCGGTAACTTTGCTGCTACTTTTGCTACTCGATAATAGATGGCGTTAATCATAATAATAATATCGTCCGGTAATTTTACTGCTACCTACTATTACTACTCCATAATAGATGGCGTTAATCAACTTCTGCTACATTTGCCCATACAAAATGTGTCAAATTTTAATCCGTCCGCGATTTGAATATAGGGTTCGGCTATAAAACTGCATCAAGCGTTCAGCGCCCTCATTACTATTATTGTGTTTTATTACTTAATAAACTAAAGCATTGTCTTGAAATCGGAGGATGTTTTTTTGTTGTACAAATGAAAACAAAATGTATGATATAACTTAATTGGTAACAATGAGTGCGTAACAACGGAAAAAAGTGGCTACCTTTTTCCGTTAAGTTGACCACACGAAGATTATAGTTTTTTATACTTTGTCATTTAACAATACAAAGCAATAAATCCGTCCTCTCCGCACGGTCCGATTCCGACCCAGTGGACGCGCACAACTTAAATCACATATCAACGAGTGAACAAGCCGAGTGAACTGGGACCCTATTCTCGTGACTTCGAGATGATTTGTCATGCGATATGCACTGTCAACTACGTACATTTTTTTGATATATCTCGCATGAAAAATCATCACGAGAATTGGGTCCCTGGTCGAGCGACCGACCAATGGGGGGGGAGCGCCAGCGCGGTTTGCAACATTGGTTTTTAAGATTCCGTATTTCCGTACCCAAAGGGTGCCCAGGGGTACCCTATTATTAAGAATGCGCTGCCACCTCTAGTCTATCAGCGGGCTGTATTGTATCTCATGCATGAACCATAACAGAGGATCCGTTGAAATTTTTAAGTGTATTTTTCTATTGTCGATATAGCAACAAAATATTTAAAAAAAAACTAAAAAAAGGGTTCTGTACATACAATGCTTGTATGGGGGCCCGTATGAACCCTACGTGTGCGAGTCTAACACGCACTTGGCCGTTTTAGGGTGATGGAACCAGTTATGAACAAGAACCAATGATGGACACTTGATTCTTATGTAACAGAAGATAAGTATTATTCATGTATTTTGGAACAATCAATTCACAACCTTATGATCTTTGAATTAGGAGTTACTAGCGACCCGCCCTCGCTTCGCTTCGGTTTATTTCAGTTTTCTGTAACACCCGTACAATAAACCAGCATTTATTATATTATACATAAAAACCTTCCTCTTGAATCACTCTATCGTTGCGTAGTTTTAAAGATCTAAGCATACATAGGGACAAACAGACAGCGGGAAGCGACTTTGTTTTATACTATGTAGTGAAGTGTCCATTATTGGTCCCTTCAGCTAAAAGTCTCCAACATTGGCGCCGTCACCGTTGATAATAATTAATAACGTTGATCTTGGCTGAGATAGCTGTCTCAGAAATGTCAGTTCTCTATGATTTGACCTTTACCTTGACGTCTCTTGAGACGGATCTCTCAGCTAAGATGTGTTTAAGGCCTAGTTACCGTGATCGGGGGGGGAGGGGGGCACCTGTCTGGCGGCAGACAACAGGTCTCCAGGTACGACGGACACGGGCCGACGGATCTGCAACGAAATAAAGGTACAGGTGTACAGTGCCGAGACTCTAGCTACGTGGTAAAAACCATATCGTCTTTGACTGTTATCGTATTGTCAACGTTTTGATAAATCTTTGACAGTAATGGCGGCCGAGTTAAAAAGGTAGAAGGTTTTCGCCGTCTAGAATAGAGGCCCAGGGCTCGAAAACCTGGTAATTTTAATAACCAGCTAGCAGAATCGCCATACATTTCAAAAAGAGCATTTCCATTTTGTTCCCGCTCAAACGGAATCGATATTATTTCGGTTTTGATTTTTGATCACAGAACAAAATAAAACTGTTCCTGCTCGAAATAACGGTTAATTTAGCTCGCTAATTTGTTCGTACCGTCCACCATTCGTGTTTCCTACCCTAACAGCTAGCACTTTTAGTTATTTTTTCGCTTGTGCAACCTTATCATTTTAAAATACCTACCATAATCGCCACGCGATCCAAATATTAACCAGCTCGTCAGAAACGCCATAAATTTGAAATAGAGCATTTTCAATTCGATTCCGCTTGAACAGAATCGATATTATATTTCGGTTCTGTTCAAAGAGCAAAATACGCAATGTGCTATAAGCGTAAGCGGGTTCCGTTTTACAGAATTTGGTACGAAACCCTAAAAAATTATGAAGGTTATAATAAGACTGACCGTAGGTCGATAAGAGCAGTACCGTCGACGATCGTCCTGTTGGTAGTGCTGTTACACTGGTAGAAAGGGACACACACGCCTATCTCGTTCTGTTCCAGCAAACAGGTCCCGTTTTCATCTACACACAAATAAATAATTACTGACGGGGTTCATTCCCAATGCAAAGATAATTAATTACCCATCAACAGTACGGATGTCTCATTCTATTATCTAAGCTTTGTATTCTTAAGTGGATAAGCTCAGTTGAAAAAGTTTAAACTATAACAACCTGTGTCTGGCCGCGCGGTGGTCTGCGGCGCCGGCGCCGGGCTGCTGCGCCCGTGGCGGCCATTTTCACGCGAACTCTGTAACACCCGATACTCACTGATTAATATCTTATCTTACAGATGGGCCCTTTCGGATACACTTCGACCCTTTAGGATCTTTTGTACAATTACCCTCTTAAACACTCAGCTCTTCGAATGTGCAGGTTTCCTCACGATATTTTTCCTTCGCCATAAGAGCATCAGGAATTGCACTTACCGTGACCGTGGGGGTTCGAACTCGGTGCCGTACGATCACGAGTCGACCCCCTAAGCCACTAGGCCACCGACGCTCTCACACCGATTAATAAACCTCACGTGTATGGGATGCAAATCTCGAAATACGTCGATGAAAACGTAAAGTCACAGAGCCGCATTAATACACTGATCTTCTTTGGTTAAAGTCATAGAAAACTGATACCTATTAGCTACTGACGCGTCTGACTCGAGGCACCCTAGACCCAGAGGCCCTACTTTGAAAATCGAAGTTCGAACTTACGTAAGCTCCATCCCTGTCACTCGTCATTCGACACTAAATCGAGAGAAAGAGATGAATGGAGCTTCGTAACTTCGAACTTCGATTTTCAAAGTAGGGCCTCTGAGGCCCCCTCAGATGCTTAACGCCTAACGATTTCCGAATACCGTCAAAATGTATATAATTGACATAAACTACCGACGGGATAGACTATGTCAGCTTACGTGAGTCCTATACATTTCGTAAAACCCTCGCAAACCCGTTGAAGCCTTAACAGTGACTACACCAACAGCAAACGCCAAAACACGAAAAATACGCTTGAGCGTGAAGCAAAACGAGCGTAATTTTGTGAGTTGTGAGTCGCGTAATTTCTGCTACATTCGATTTCATACAAAAATCCTGTTTGGTTCACGGCGATACAAAATCAGCGGAACTTTTCGATATCACAAAATCAGTAGAAATTAGGTACCTACGCGACCGAAAATACGCGAATCACAACTTAAAATATACGCTCGTTTGGCTTCACACTTATGTCGGAAAACAATTAAAAGTAGGTACAAAGTATGTTACCGCTCACCTAGTTCGTAATTAAAAACAAATAACATTCATGATACCTACTGCACGTAATTTATAGGTGATAAGACTGATACACGAACTATAACGACGCGCTCGGGTTTTTCAAGATTGTTCTGGTCAACAGCCCGAGTATGTCAACAATTGCACAAAGGAAATACCTAAGTATAATCCTACCAGTTTCATCAATGTTCGTTTGTATGGCTCCATACTAAATACTGAAAAACGAAACCCTTATATTTAAGACTAGAGGACGCCCGCGACTTCGTACGTGTAGGTAGAATTAGTTCCCGGCTACTCCCCCATTTCTTGCCGTTGGGGGTCGATTTTCGGAAAATCCTTTCTTAGTGCTCACTTACATCATGAAAGGAACCCCTGTACCAAATTTCAAGTTTCTAGGTACAGTAGTTTCGGCTGTGCGTTGATATATAAGTCAGTCAGGTTTGCCTTTTATATATATAGATGACTTTATTGTCCGTCTATTATCTACAGCGGGTAAAGTTATCGGCCTGAAATTTAGAATAGTTGCAGATACTTTTTAACAAAAGTACTAAATCTCCGCAGACAACGTCGCGGGCGGAAAACTAATAAATACATGTCAAGGGCATCCTCCACACATTGACATAGTCCAAAATAAAGCTCTAACTTGTACTGTGGAAACTAGATAAGAACATACTTTTACAGATATTAAATACAAACTTAATGAAGAAGACATGCAAAATTAAGAAACAGATATGTGGGGTCATCTCACAAATATTTGCTCTTACTGGGAATCGTACCCGTGACCCTTAGCATTGTAGTTTGTTTATTTACTAACCGGGTACCAGCGTGAGGAAAACAGCGTGAGGAAACCTGCACATTCGAACGGCTGAGTGTGTAAGAGGGTAATTGCACAAAAGATCCTAAAGGGGTCGAAGTGTTTCCGAAATGGCCCATTTGTAAGGGCCGCTACAGACGATCAGTCGAACTGGCAGGCCGAGAGGGACGCGGCTATTTGATAGAATGAGAAACTTATATACGTCTCTCATTCTAACAAATAACTGCGTCCCTCTCGGCCTGTCAGTCCGACTGATCGTCCGTGGCAGCCCTAAGATAAGATAAGTCGTTAGGGAGTTGACAAACGGCGACTTTTTGCAGCGACTGCATCGCTACAAAAAGTCGCCGTGTTCCTCCTCCCTTATAGTGCCCGGCCGTTGGGAAGTCAATCCTGACAGCTGTCATTTCAGTACAATTTATAACCTCAAACCCAAGAATAGGTTATAAATTGTACTGCGATGACAGCTGTCAGGATTGACTTCCTAACGGCCGGGCACTATAGTGATAGGATGACGATGATCCGTTGATTATAACGATTCACTATACCTGTGTGCTGCTCTGCCTATTGCTGTCGACCATGGCTTGTATCTGCCGAATCGCTTCGTCTAAAGTCATACTTGGCCTTGGCGATGGACTGCCATGATGGTTTCCGTTAACATAGCTGGGTGGAGGGCTGGTGGCGTTCCTCCTTACCGCTTGCTGCTGGATTTGTCTGATCACGGAATCAAGGTCGTCGCCACCGTAGTGGGCAAACGCAGTCGCCAGGAGGACCAGGAGTGAAAGTTTGTGCATCTGGATATAAATTTAAAATTTAACACGTTGATGGGCAGTAAGTACTAGCTTATACATATACTAGCTTCTGCCCGCGACTTCGTCTGCGTGGACTTCAGAATTTGATGTTACCAGGATGAATAATATAAGTTTAGCCTAACCATAAAGCTTAAATTGCGCTGTATAGGGAAAATCGCTCAACCACCCCGAGCAGCGACTTTGACCACAGCAATAATTCGATACCCAGCTAGCGCCATCTAGTTCGTATCCATATACTAAAAGTGTGTTTCTTTAGTAACTTCCGTGTACGCACACATCAGTGGATAGAACTGAAAGGATTATAGGATGACAAACGTAAACAGAAATAAAAACACGGCTACCTGAGATTTCACCTTTTTAATTTTTATACTCGTCCATGTAAACTTTGTCAGCAAATTCACATCTTTTAACGATTAATTTGATTTCCCGTAGGAATGAGATGTTTTATTGGATAAAAACTATCCTAAGTCCTATTCCAGAACCTAACCTATATGTGTGCCAATCTGGATACGTTCAGTGGTTGAAGCGTAATTAACAAACTTCCAAACTTTCTCATCCTTACAAATAATTATAAGCGCGAAATTCATATGTACATTATGCACTCTTGCAACAGCTGGACCGAATTGGATGAAATTTGGAATGGAGATGGCTTATTACAATGGATTAAAACATAGGCTACTTTTTATCCCGGAAAATTTAAAAGTTCCCGAGGGAATAACTATAATCCAAATCAACGCAGACGAAGTCGTGGCTCTGGCCAGTTTATAATATTATGGTAAGATCCATCAAACCCAATTAAGTGTTCTAAAGACAACTCAACGGAACTCCTATTTTCTACTTTGAAAGACAAAAGAAAGCTCAAATCTACCTATCTTATCTATCTTCTATCTATATATATAAAAGGAAACCTGACTGACTTATATATCAACGCACAGCCGAAACTACTGTACCTAGAAACTTGAAATTTGGTACAGGGGTTCCTTTCATGATGTAAGTGAGCACTAAGAAAGGATTTCCCGAAAATCGACCCCCAACGGGAAGAAATGGGGGGTGTAGCGGGAAACTAATTATACGCATACGAAGTCGCGGGCGTCCTCTAGTAACGTATAAATATGTCGGTACGGTGTATTTCTAAAGGAGGGGGCTACGGCCTCAAGCCCCTCCTGTGTAAACCTTTGCCTTGACTTTACCTAATATTCACAATGCCTAATGTAATATCTAATCGTTTAGACTCGAATACTTAACTCAAATTAACGCTGATTTCCGCACGCAAAACGAAACGAACGATAAATCATCAGAGCTCCTATTATCTGCTCTAGAGGAAACATGAAAACTAAAAAACTTACCTACCTATCTTATTAAGGATGTCGGTAAGGCCTTTCTTTAAGGCGGGGGCTGCGCCTCCGAGCCCCCTATTTATCACTTTGCCCCCGCATCCCCCGGCTCGTTTATTTAAAACTTGATTTTACAACGTGTAATCGTTTAAACCTATAACTAAAACTAACGCTAATTTCCGCACGCAAAACTACCCTCATATTTTTCATAGTAGCACAGTAGTTAATCAACCGCCAAAAATTATGTGACTACCCGTAAAAAAATCAAATGATCATATTAACCGCCCTAATATTTAAATAACAACTGTACAGTACGACCAGTTTCTTAATAGCACTCGGCAATCTTCGTTTTTTTATAAAAAAAGTGACTAACATATTGTCAGATGCGAGTGCAAGTGTGATAGCCATAACCGGCCCAGAGCTACTAAGAAGAAGGAGTACTGTAAAAATGGTAATATTGATAAGCCTTGACGAAGTCCGGACAATTTTCAATTCAATTTTTCTTTTGTACCTCCATCGATACTATCGATGATTCCACCAATGTCAGGAGACGAAGTCTTGAAAATGGCGGAAAAAAATATAAAATCCGGATAATGTCAACGTCAATCTGACATCGCTCATTTTGACATAGACTAACAAAACAGAACGTACAACATGGGTTGTCACACTGGGTGGCAGAAACCATAGGAGAAAATAAGTTAATCAATTGTACATTTTTGACAAATAATTACTAATAGAGAATAAGATTTAATGTTACTAATAATCTATGGAACTCTATGATCCTGAAATAAATGCATTGCAAGTTTGCGCTATTACAGTTAGTTTATTCAGTAGGTACTGTTTTTTTACTACTAACGCAATTATTTTTTTATTTCATAATCTGATTGATATACAACTAATGTTTATAACCAAAAAAATGTAGGTATATGTGACATATATGTTTTAGATAAACATGAACGTGACGAAATTGTACGGTTTCTCTTTTCGCTATAATGCTGCGGAACCCAAAGAAGAGAATAATTAATGATCGAAATTGTTAAACCCAAGCTAAGTTAATAAAAAAACCACCTTCATTAACGCAAAAAATAACTTCTTTTAAAATGGTAGGTACATATAGGTCAGTCAAACTGAAGTCGGCTTTTGGTTAAAAATATTGTGAGTCACTGACCTATTAGTAGTTACCTACCATTTTAAAAGAAGTTATTTTTTGCGTTTTTGAAGGTGGTTTTGTGTTTTTTAAAACGTTTATTTTATTTTATACTTTTTAGTGATCATAGTAAGCTGTCATGTAGTCCCACTTTTTAGTTGATATGAAACTTTAAGACATTTCAAGTTCACCGCAAGTAAAGCCACGGGAAAGTCATAGTCATATTTCAACAATTAAATGTTCTACGTTATAGTCGCTCAACTATATTCATCGAGATATCTTAACTATCGCTACCCTTGAAATGGGTACCATTGAGGAGTTCCGTTGACCATCTGTGGTCTTCATCATCAGTTTCAGTTCACCAAATGATATTATCTGAATGCAAATGCTGGCCTTGTTAGTAAAAATACTACCTATAATATTTGAGGAGTTCCCTCAATTCCTCATGGATCCCCTCATCAGATTACAATTTGGTGACAATGAGACCACTTCGGAAGTATATTCTATAAACAAAAAAGATTTTTTTAAATCGGACCATAAGTACCTAATTGACGGAGAAATCGTTGAACATAAATAAAAAAAATTACATACAGTGGAACGTATAATCTCCACCTTTTTTTCCGGCGGTTAAAAATAGGAGTTTGGTTGTCCAAATATTGTCTTTAATATGTATTCGAACTTGATCTTTCGTTATTACGCATTAAAACAATGTTTTCAAGCATCAACGCGACAATGTAAATTTCAATCACAACTTCGCTTCTATAACGTTTATCTTTGATCGCGTGCTTTTCTGTCTTGATCTCTCCAGTTATGGGAGGGATATGGTTGTCCTTTTCTTTGATGCACGTCATCATGGCGTCTCATTTGTTACAACAACGTATTGGAATAATTTATTTTGTCTTTTTATAACATTTTGTACATTGAATTATAAAAAATCCTTGAATTTAGTTTCTATGTAATAAACGGAGAATAAAATGTTGATATTTGTAATCACGTAAAGTGATCGACGGCCCTCGAATAGGGTTTTAAAGAAATACATGTAATTGGCCTAATTTGATAATTTCCTGGTTGTTTTAACTTTAATCGAGAAATCCTGAAACAGGTATTGTTTAATTTGTTACGAAGAGTAATTATACAAAGTTTCAAGTAACCAGCTCAATCCGGTAACTTTTTTCCATACTAACTTTAACCCCTCTTTTCCCCCACTTTGATTGTCATATCTTATTTTTTTATTATATATAAACCTGGTCACCGTTTACTGAAATGTTTTAGTGAAAACCGCATTAAAATTGGTTCAGTGGTTTTCAATTGATGCGAGGAGAAACAAAATTAAGCAGACAAACAGACAAACAGACAAACAGACAAACAGACAAACAGACAAACAGACAAACAGACAAACAGACACCAACTCTAAAAATTGTAGAAACGTGTTCTGCTGCTCATTCTGAGGGCCCCTATAGTATTTTTGAGTAAATATCTCGAATGTACAGATTTTTTCCCTTCTACAACTTTATTATATGTATAGATTGAGAAGCATTATCGTATCAGTTTTTTCAAGAAGCGCGGCTATAAGCATACTGTTTTGTATTTACATCATGAAACATAACATAAGCATTATTTTGGAAAGGTAGGTACTTACAGCAGAGTTCCTTAACATTCGAAATAAAAATATCTGATGCATACTTACTCTATTGCTGGGGGGAAGTTGGTATATTCTAAAGACCCGCCCCGATTAGCTCCGGTTTAAAAAAAAAACTATACTAGTCAGGGATAACGTCCTAAGAACTATTATAATCGGTTAGGTGTAGTTCTAGAAATTATATATCCCCTTACAACAAATAAACACAATTTGATCTTTATAATATTAGTATAGAAGTATCAGCTGAAATGCTTTATCAAGGCCCTGTCATCCCGGCTCATAGACACCTCCGGAGATCCTAGAGCTGGTGCTTACCTCTCCCAAAGGATTGGGCTAGCTATCCAGAGAGGTAACGCAGCCAGTGTCATAGGGACCATGCCGCGAGCGGACCTGCTAGAGGGGGCGTTCTTTTTATAGTGGTGATTATTATTTACATTTTTTTATATTTGATTAGCTAAGTTTTATTTTAATTTAAATAAGTTTAGTTTTACCTTTTTTTTTTTTTTTCATTTCTTTCATTTTTCTACAAATACTCATACTGACTTAAATTAATTTATGTATTAAATTAATACTAAGTAAAACTAATAAAGAGTACCTACCACAGAGGCTGGCAGCATTTCCTCGTTGTACCTATAGCAATGCTTATGCGTTGCCCGAGGAAGCTGCCAGCTCTGTGGTCTCCGGTTGTTTCTATCAACCGTTTAGAGATTTTCTTAAAAAGGCCAATACCACGGTTCCACGGACCAAGGGAACGCCGGAAGGAACGACGTTATATTCTGCGCCAAGGCGTTGCTCTTTCTTTTATTCAGTGTCTCGACCGCGCCTCAGACATAAATAAATACAACAAACCAACCTTGTTAAACTCGCAGTAGAATATCACTTAGTTATCCCTAAAGCACAACGGGTCTGCGCTCGACAGCAAATGCTGGAGAACTGACTGACGTTTAAGTAAGGCTATAAGGTTATCACTGGAGTAGGTAGTTGTTATCGCCGAGACTTGGGGAATAACGTTTGTTCTACCCCTCAAAGGCGCACCTACATTGTAAGTACGACTTAAATAATAAGCTAAGACAGTTGGAATTGCTTTGGGTGCTTCATCGTACATCCGATCTTTTGACGTAGTGGGGGAAAGTAAATATAAACATGGGATTTTGAAGGATGATTTGTTTACGATCATGATTGTTAGGGTTCAGCATAAAAGATGGTAAAGAAGGTACCTGATATTTGTCTGTGTATCTGTCATGGCGGTATATTCCAGGATCATATTATTTGCTAGCAAATACTATTTTTATCAGTCAAATCTAAAGTTTCGGCGGCGCTTCTTCTCTACAATGATGGTCTTGCCCGAAGCACTATTAGATAACTCCATATTACCGGACTGTAAAAGAGCCATCACGTGGCCAATTTCATCATCACTTCAGCCGAAAGACGTCCACTGCTGGACATAGGCTTCCTCCAAGGTTTGCCACAAGGACACGACCTGCACCGCTTGAATCCAACAGTTTCCCACAACCTTAACCAGTAGAGAATTTTTGAAATTACAATTTGGTATTGGGGAATTTGTTTGCTATAAGTGAAAGTTGTTTTGGCTAGTGTATTAACTCATATAATCATTTTGAATTTATTAGTTCTAATTAAATTATAATTTACAATTAAAAGTTAAAACTAAACTTATTTAAATTAAAATAAAACTAAGCTACTCAAATATCAAAGATGTAAATAATAATCACCACTATAAAAAGAACACCCCCTCTAGCAGGTCCGCTCGCGGCATGGTCCCTATGACCTATAGCCCAATCCTTTGGGACAGGTAAGCACCAGCTCTAGGATCTCCGGAGGTGTCTATGAGATGGGATGACAGGGCCTTAATAAAAATCTAATATAATCTTTTGTTTTTAACTCATAATGTTTTGTTTTATTTGTGAAATTACTGCTGTTTGTTTCCCTTGAACTAAAAAAAAAAACGGTCAAGTGCGAGTCGGACTCGCGCACCGAGGGTCCCGTATTGAAGATAATATGCTTGGTAACCGCAAAAGAAAATACTCATTTTGTTATAAGCTTTATTTTCCAGGTAATAAGGTCGATTTTGACTAGCCAAAATTTCAATACAGATTTGCTTAGTTTTTTTGTTATTTCTCAAAAACTGTAAATGATGAACACTTTATTTTATTTTTCCTAGAAAATATAAGTAATTATCTATACGCCAGGATTTTTTTCAGAATTTTTGATTAATAAACTTCGGAGATAAGGGGGGGGAACGGTCACACATTTTTGGCTATAAATCAAAAAGTACATCACAATAAATTTTTCAAAAAATAGTTTTGAAATATGCAGATTAAGACCTTTCATATGACACCCCATTTGATATAATCGAACCACTTTCATTTTTGAACCCCCCATTCTAGACCCCTTTTCAATTATTAATAAAATTGATTTCATATTTTTTTTACTACAAATAGATGCGGGCAAGCAAGTTGTACAACTATGCCAAATTTCAAGTTGATAGCATTTGTAGTTGCTGAGAAAACCTGCTGTGACATACAGACAGACAGACAGACAGACAGACAACGAAGTCTCACCATAAGGGTTCCTTTTGTACCATTTTGGTACGGAACCCTAACAATAATTTTAAATAATGACTATCTGAGAATCTAAGAATAGTTTTCCATCCGTCTTAACCCTGCCCACATTAACCCTGTCTTGCACCAGGTGTCCGGTCCTGAGCTTCCAGATCCAGCTCTTTCCCGATGACCTACCAATTTGTCCCCTAGTTCTCGAACTTCTTACCTTATCCACAACCCTGGTATTGCGGCCCACTTTGTCTACAAGCTTTCTTCTTCGTCCGTATGTCTGCCATTCTGGTTTAAATCCAGTGAGTCAATTTTGAACCACTTCTTGTTATCGTTTTTTGGAATACACGAGTAATCCCGGGGTCAAGGCAATATCTGATGATGGATTCGGAAGGTGGCAACCGGATCTCCGTTGTACTAGACGATTTGATTTTCATCTTCTAGCATTGTAATGAGGTCCAAAGGTGGATACAGTACCGGCAAATAATATATCATCTTTGTACTTAAGTAGACCTCACTACCTATAGGTAAATGTGACTCTCCAAAATTGACAACCAATCAAGAACTAGTTGACCAATAGTATTGATATTATTCGATTCGTTAGCTGGTTAAATAAGGTTCAAAATGGTATTTAACAAATGTTTGTAGGTACATATCGTAGTTAAAAAAAAGTTTAGTACTTATTTAAAAAACCATTGCTGACGTGTTCATACAAATCTCGTAAATTTAGTACGTAAGCAATGTTTTTTTTAATACTAATTCTGATATCGTTAAAGGCAAAACCAAATGTAAAATAACGATCATTTATTAAGAGAACGAAATACCTAGGCATGTATACCGTCAACTAAAGTCTAAGGGTCTGTAAAAAATGAAAAATCACACAAGTCAATAAAATGATTTATTTCCATCCACATTAGTCTCGTATATTAGGGTGGGTTTAGACCAAGCGAACGAATCAGAATTCTATGGCATTATCTCTTGTTTACTTTGTAAAAATAGAGACAAAAAATGTTCTAGAGCATTCGCTCGTTTGGTCTAAACCCACCCAATCTGTTTTTATAGGCGGTGAGCGGCTCGGTGTGAGTTGAGCGCGCGTTACCATAGCAACCGCATTGTTACCGTAAAACACAACTGATATGGCTTACCGATGTATGTACCAGCGCAGATGACAAAATTTCGAAGCGCGGGAACCAATCAGCGTGATCCACGCGTTGCGCGTCTGTATTCTGTGCTATGGTTACTAGTGACGCCATGTTGACGCGCGCCCGCGTGTCATTCAGTCAGCCGTGAGGAGATGGAAAAACTAGATGCAATTTAATTTGCACCTTATAACTATTACGTACAAGTCTGATCGTGGGATTTAATATTGCTTTCGGAAATCATCGGACCGTTGTTCGTGTCTGCGCGAACGAAGATTCACGACAAGCCATATAAATTGTGTTCTACTGTACGTGGTGCGGAGTATAACTGTTCACTCCAGGGTGTAGACGCGGGGGTCCAACCCGCGCGCGGCGACCTCGCGGTCGATCCACGCGCGCGCGCCGCCCACGGCCGCGTACACGCCGGGCGTCCCGCCGCAGCCGATGCCCCACGACACGACGCCGTGCTGCACCCAGCGGCGTGCGTCCTGAAACAACAACTACTGAATCAATTCAATTTATTAATCAAATTGTTCGCCCGGATAAGATAAGATATAGCATGCCCGTGTGGTTGCCGGGTTAGAATGGTGCCACTCCATGTCTTCCCGTGGATGTGGACGCATAATGCCCTAAATCTGGAAAATGTTTAAAACGCAGAATGACCTAAACGCATAATGTCCTAAACGACACAATATGTAGATTAACAGAATCGACGGAGCTCCGCTCTCGCGGAGCACCTATTTCTGGGTGGTTTTGCCCTCCGGGCCTGCTGCAAAATCAACATAACCTAAACCTACCTCATATTTATCCTGTTCGACTGTGTTATTTAACCGGATATGCATGTGTGTCATTTTGCGGCTAGGACATTTTGCGTCTAAGGCGTTTTGCGACTAGGACATTTTGCGTCTAGGGCGTTTTGCGTCCATAAAATAGGGCATTTTCAAAACTCGCTCTCTCACTTTATAATAGGTATTAGTAGTTATAGGTGAATACTACTTTACTCTTGCTTATTTAAACCAACAAATACTTTTTTTAAAGGGTGGTATCCTACTAAGAGCCCACTTGCTTCCAAATAAATCTGCTAAACTTGCACAAACAGATGACAACCTCATCCCACATTTACGTACACAAAACAGTGACGTCATGTTTCAATTATGTACAATGTATGTTGGCTTTACTATAAGGAACTCACAAAAGTATACACAAAACTAAGTCAACTTCAGCTCTTTAAGAGTTTGAGTTAGGCACACACACACACAGGCGGCGTAGCCACGACTTACTCAGCGTGAAGCACGTACGTGTAAGGCGCACACATACAACTCGAAGATAATCTACTGGTTGCATCCCCTTACCTGTGAGGGACAGACGAGGGGCGAGCCGCCGTCGCCAGTGCAGGTGTCCCTGTCCCGGTCCCCCGCGCACATGAAAGAGTCGTGCAGCATGAAGTATCGCCCGAGCCGCGTACTCCGCAGTAGCTCTGTACAGCGCTGGTGGTCTACCACTGGAACTTCTACCTGTAAACATGGCCTTGTAGAGTACTAAACAGCAGAAGGTAGATGTATTAACTATGTATTAACTTCCTGGGGCACGTTTTATAAAGCTACAAGTTACAATTTTACAGGTCTAACCTGGCAACTGCTCAAATGGCTGGTCGTCATTGGTCGAGGTTGTGTCAAATGTAAACTTGTAACCTGTAAATTGTAATTTGTAGCTTTATAAAACAGGCCACTGGTTAGTGATAGTGACCCTGCCTACGAAGCTAGCGGTGCCGGGTACAATCGATGTGGCTATAGCACAAAATCTGGGGTCCAAGTGAACCTTAATACCTTAGGAGGTCTTATGAAAATCTCGGTTGGTGAGTCCCACATCACCTTAGGCTCTTCGGGCCCAGGTGGTATGCTTAAAAGCATTTATACAAGCCTTGCGTTAGTTAGCATAGTTCGGTCGGGGCATAAAACACCGACTACGTACCGACTTCAAGACGGTCTGGTAGGTCCCCTCTAAGCCGAACCTGTCCTTGCCCCAGCCCGAGGCCAGGCAGGGCCCCGCGGGGGCGGGCGCGCCTGCGCGGGGGAGGCACACCACGCCCACGTGCGGTGCGTCAGCCACAGGCTCCTTCAGGAACAGGAGCGCGACGTTGTTGAACAGGTTGCCTGGACAATACGTTGTTTTTCGGAATAACCTATGAGACTGCACCGAGCGTCCAGTGGCCCCCCATTACTATTATTGTCGTAATATTGTACGTCTTTGAAGGTCTTTTGTGTTTTTACTTACTCGCTCTCATACGCGCTTGTTAATAGCGAGTGAAAGAGAAGTATAAACCCGAAGCAACTAGAACTATCTTTCAAAAATGCTGGTTTTTCTAGGGTCTTTAGCTAGGTTTGTTGAGAGTTATCAGCTAGTTATCAGGCCGTAGCCAAGATGCGCTTTGCGCAAGAACGCTACTAACGTTATTCTCTTCTATGTCTCAAAATGTAGGTATGGGATGACAGTTGACCACGTGGTTTATCGCAACGCACGAGAAAGTCATCCCATACATTTTGAGTGATAGAAAAGAGAAACGTTGGTGGCGTTTGCAACTTGGCTCGGGCTTTTGGAAGTAGCGGGTAGCGTAGCGGTCGCAGATGTGTCGGATGTTTTTTAGTTATAAATAAAAAATAAAAAAATATCAGGGGACTATGTCCCACCAATTGACCTAGTCCCAAACTAAGCACTAAGCTTGTGTACTATGGGTACTAGACAACGACTATGACTATGTACATGTCGTGAGGCGTCAGAACAGTATCAGTTTCATATAAGTAAAATGGTTCGTTCACATCTGTCTCACGCAGTGTGTTGTGATGGCTTGTGTTGAGTCGCATCACAAGTGATCCTGGTCTGAATCAGAATGGGTGAGGTGGAGGTTGAACGGCCGCGTCAGAACGGATCAGATAACGCGCCAATACTTGATATAAATATCGTCTGAAAGCATCATAACACGTCATACATATAGATGTGAACAGTTGCCAACACGACGCAACACATCAGACGAATGTGAATGCAGCTTTATACTTGAGTGTTTCAATCGCTCTACAACTAGGAGTTCAGGACCTGGAAAGGACATGCTCCAAATCAAGGAATGGCGTCGGGCTATAATGAATTTAATTCAACTAATACTTACGCCTGATGAAGTCCTGGTGCACCACCACCGCCGCCACGTCTATGTCCTGATGGGGGTGCGGCTCGTCCCTGGTCCGCATGTCCCACTCGCCAGCGCGGACCTGCAGCTCCGACGCCGAGGTGTTCCACACTTTGTGCGCCGCGGTCAGGACTATACTGGGGTGGATGAGGGAACCACCGCCAGCGTACATGCCTTGAGGAAGGCGGTTGAGTTCTGAACCAGGTACAACTCTGAAAGTACATAAGCCGCTCTGGGGGGTTATTATAACCTAACTACGCAGTTCAGTTTACGCTGAGAGAAATGGACAGAGCTTTATAACTGCTATAGCTCTGTCCTTTACGCTCACCGTAAAATGAGCTGCATAGCCATGTCATAATAACCCCCTTATGCTGAGAGAAAAGGACAGAGCTATATAACTGCTATAGTTCTGTCCTTTACGCTCACCATAAAATGAGCTGCATAGCCATGTCATAATAACCCCCTTACGCTGAGAGAAAAGGACAGAGCTATATAACTGCTATAGCTCTGTCCTTTACGCTCACCGTAAAATGAGCTGCATAGCCATGTCATAATAACGCCCCTGTTCAAGCGGTCCAGCGGGCCTAGTATGGTTGCCGGACCTAGTATCTACGTAGGTATAAGTTCGTATAATGTATGAAGATACTCCTACAGCGGCATCAGTCAGTGACACACGTCTAACGTCTAGAACAAATTATCCATGTGGCTCATGCATGTAACATGTGGAATTTGCTAAAAAATCAAGGGTTTTACGTACTTGAAGATGGCGACCATCCAGGGGAAGTCTCCGAACTCTGTCTCTCCCGTCGAACCCAGGACGCGAGACTCCACTCCGTTCATCTCTCCATCCTTGTTCCGCCAGCCGCAGCCCTCAATAGGCTGTTTCAGCGGAAATGTAAAAAAACAGTGAACCTTGAAGACAATATTACTACAGATTCCTGAAGGTAAACCCTTTTAAGCTCTACTCGCTTCAAAATATAATTAATCGGTTCCAATTTGGCTTGTATATAAATATAAAGTAAAGCAGTTTTATATCGGTTTTTAAGCATGCAAAACAGCAGCAGATAAAATTGGTTAAAAAATATGTTGGTTATGAGTTATGAACAATCAAAGAAACAAAAAAGGATCACAATATGGTTTCGGCACGCGCCTCTCAACCAAGCAGATCCTGGGTTTGGGAATTGGTTTTTTGTGCAATAAACTATAAATTTTAGCTAAATAACTGCCGCACTCAGAGATGCAATTAAATTTAATGCTTGATTAAAGATGATGTTGTCACTTTCTTTGCTTTAGCAATAGAATAAGACAACATCACTAAACAAGCATTAAATTTAATTGTCTCTGAGTGCGGCAGATAGTGTCCATTTACCTAAAAATGCATTACGTACCCTGACGGGCCGGACGGGGCCGACGCCGTCCGGTGGCAGCGCGGCGGACGCCGGCGTCAGGCAACATACGTCCAAGGAGGAAGTGCACACCGGGGTCCTGAAGGCAACATTAACTGCGATGTTCATTGTTGCAGAGGCCGGGAAGTAGATTGAGTAGTAATGGGCCGAAACATAGCAAAACGGAGTTGAAGCCCTCATGAGTCCATCAAAATAACTCAACTTGATAGAAGTTACATATTTGAGCCTTTTGGGGTCGAAACTTTAGGACCGTGGGGACCAGGAGCACATCGTATTTTTAAAGATGTGTCAAAGCGCCTGATCGACGCAACCCGTGACCAAAATGCTGGCCTGTACTTGGCACAAAGATTAAGCATTGCCATTCAACGTGGCAATGCTGCCAGCATTTTGGGCACAATGCCCACTAATAGCGGTTTGTTAGATTAGTGTAGTTCGTTCGTTTATAGGTATGTGATATCATGATATGTACTCGTAAATTCCTTTTTACTGATTAAATATCAAGAACTGAGTAAATAATCTATACATATATATCTATAGATATATATACCTACTACAAGCTGCCTACGAAGCTCGCGGTCCTGGGTTCAAATCCCGTTAAGGGCAGATATTTGTGTGATGAGCGCGAATATTTGTTCCTGAGTCATGGATGCTTCCTAGGGCGCTAACCGCGCCGTCCCTGGGGCCCTAATATGGCTGCGTTTATCTCGTGACAAAGTTGGGATCAGGCCTTCTAAACGGTAAACGACAATAATGGCAACTGAGTCCAAAACAATACGATAGCATGTCAAACGCAATAAGGTTTTGTAGAGTAGAATGTAGAATAGAGCCTCGTTAATCTACGGCACTGACCGGAAGTCGAGGAGGCCGCCGCCGTCGGTGCTGGCGGAGCCGTTGGAGCACTGGTAGTAAGGGAGGCACTCGCCTGGCTCGTTGTTCTCTGTTACACAAGTCTCGACAGCATCTACGGAATAAGAAAAAAAAAACATTTATTCGCTACAAACAGACAAACATAACGCAACAAAATACTGATATACAAAAGAGCTTTTGTCACGAAATGGTTCCAAGTCAGCGTTAAATGCAGGGCGGGGTTGCCGTTGGAACCATCCAGTGAAACCACGGCAGATTACGTACACATAGCACATACACTAAACTAAACTAAACAAAACATTAATACAAACAAATAACTTAGAGAATTAGTTCATACTTGTGGTTTTTTGAGATGGTTTTTATGTGGTAACTGCTTCGGAACCCTACACTGAGCAGGTCAGACATTCTCTTGCCCGGTTTTGTGTAGTAACCTTGCCGGGATTTTTAAAAACGAATAAAACACCTTTCGGTTTTTTTTCAATTGCGACTTTAACTGGAACAGATCGATACCGTATCGATTCAAGTACGTCTTGTCTAATTGTTTACCTATGTCCAATAAACAGGTTTATATAGGTACATACTAATTTAGCTCATTCGTTATCGACAAACTAACTTAAAATATAACTCATTTTCCGAATGCTGCAGCAAATATTTGCAGTATTTTTTGCATGTTTTTTACCTATAAGTATTTTTGGTGATAGTAGTGGTTTGTTGCCTGTCTATAGGTTTGGTGATAGTGGTGGTTTGTTGCCACTTTGTTGCCTATAGGTTTACTTATTCTGTGGTGATAGTGGTGGTTTGTTGCCACTTTGTTGCCAATAGGTTAACTTATTCTGTGGTGATAGTGGTAGTTTGTTGCCTATAGCATCCTAGGATAGGCATGGTGGATAGGTTTGGTGATAGTGGTGGTTTGTTACCTATAGGTTTGGTGACCGTGGTGGTTTGTTGCCCATAGGTTTAGTAATAGTGGTGGTTTGTTACCTGTACGTTTGGTGATAACGATGGTTTGTTACCTATAGGTTTGGTGGTAGTGATGGTGGTAGTTGTGGTGGTGGTAGTTGTTGTGGTAGTGGAGGCTGCTCGTTGCTGCAGTTGCCTGATAATCTCCTCCAGCTCATTTTCTTCCTTGGCCAGCGACACTGTCAGTACCACCAGCAGTGGCAGGAATTTTAACATCTGGAAATATCATTATTGGGTCACGATAATAATAGGTAGTTTAACAGGTTTTCTTATAAATTAATAAATACTTTTACGATATTCACACATATTTGTACACACAGTCAACCAATTTGATTTTTTTGATGATGATCATCATCATCATCATCATCATCATCATCATCATCATCATCATCATCATCATCATAATCATCATCATCATCATCATCATCATCATCATCATCATCGTCGTCGTCGTCGTCGTCGTCGTCATCATCATCATCATCATCATCATCATCATCGTCGTCGTCGTCGTCGTCGTCGTCATCATCATCATCATCATCATCATCATCATCATCATCATCATCATCATCATCATCATCATCATCATCATCATCATCATCATCATCATCATCATCATCATCATCATCAAGTTTTTCGTTCAATTAATCAGCACTCGGAAGACCTAGCGCGCTCGGGTCGAAAACGAATTACACTTACAAACAATGCTGGGGGCGATCACTAAGTACCTATATCGGAAAAGCATCGATAATTGAGTTTATCGATGTAGGCGATCCCTAGCAATCATTTAATTTTGCCCCGTATACTCCGAGGCCTGACTATTATGACCTTTACGTGTTGTATAAGTGCGTAATGTGTGTAATGCTGCAGTCACATCTACCTACACTAAATAATAAAATCTATATATATAAAAGGCAAAACTGACTGACTTATATATCAACGCACAGCCGAAACTACTGTACCTAGAAACTTGAAATTTGGTACAGGAGTTCGTTTCATGATGTATAAGTGACCACTAATAAAGGATTTTCCGAAAATCGACCCCCAACGGGAAGAAATGGGGGGAGTAGCGGGAAACTAATTCTACGCGTACGAAGTCGCGGGAGTCCTCAAGTAATAAATAAATATCAGGGGAAAATTAACCTAGTCCCAAACTAAGCTCTAGGCTTGTACAATGGGTACTAGGCAACGATAAACATACACAGAAATACATGCTTAATTATATAGAAATGTAAGGCTCGTGAAAAAATACTCACACTCATCACAGAAACATTTGCCCGTACCGGAATCGAAGCCAGGACCGCTAGTTCCGTAGGCAGGGTCACTATCAACTAGACTAAACATGTCATCTTCTCTTTCACGCGTCAGCATCAAAGTATTTTTTTTCGTAAAATACAACAAGTTGTGTACAAGTTATACAACTCCTTTGACTGAGATGACAGCTTACTAGGGTTGACATTATTTTTATATTATTATTTTTTTGGGTATTTTTGTTATGTATACTTCGGAACACATTATGAAAAATACAGTTTTGTATGATTCGTGGCTGTAGAAATTATACTATCTTATTCTTTAAACTACCGCCACTCAGCAGTGTTCAAGTTTTTGTGTTCCGGTGCGGGTATAGGACAACCGGTGAAGTGACTAGCATAGTTTCACGAAGCTACAAGTTACAAATTACAAGCGGAACTCCCTTTCTAGCAAAAGGAGTTAGAAAGAGACTTCGGCTTGTGATTTGTAACTTGTAGCTTCGTGAAACGGGCCTCAGGCATTCCACCTTAGTCTTCAGCGTTGGCAATGCATTTGGAGTCTTAGGACTGTAGTCTTCAGAATTCAAATATTTATGGCTAATGGGTAAACTAATAAACATGTTGACACAGTCGCCCTTTCCCACGTCCAGTCAACCCGTAATCGGGCCGGTGCAGCAGCTGATCAGGCCCAAACCATCAAGCGCCGCAAATATTCATCATTATTAAATAATTATGAATTTGTGGCGCTTGCAGTGGAGACCATGGGACCTTGGTCAGCTGATATGAAAAGCTTCATTAAGGCCCTGTCATACCGGCTCATAGACACCTCCGGAGATCCTAGAGCTGGTGCTTACCTCTTCCAAAGGATTGGGCTAGCTATCCAGAGAGGTAACGCAGCCAGTGTCATAGGGACCATGCCGCGAGCGGACCTGCTAGAGGGGGTGTTCTTTTTACAGTGGTGATTATTATTTACGTCTTTAATATTTGAGTAGCTTAGTTTTATTTTAATTTAAATAAGTTTAGTTTTAACTTTTGATTGTATTAATTTAATAAATGTTAGTAAACTAATGTAACGTATCTAATTATGAAATATAATTGATCGCGATCGCAATACACTACACCGGTGTGGCCGCAGCATAAGCAATGCATCACTAAACTTGTAGGAGCAAATAGATGGACCGCAATTGCACACTGCATTCAGCCGTAAACAAGTTTGATGCATTGAGTCGTGTGTTAATTTGAATCATCGTTATGTTAACATACCTACTTAATTAATACATCACTATGCGAAAATTGACAACAGGATTTTTTTCTCATAAGCATTTTTAGGGTTCCGTACCCAAAGGGTAAAACCCTATTACTAAGACTCCGCTGTCTGTCTGTCTGTCTGTCTGACCGTCTGTCACCAGGCTGTATCTCACAAACCAAGATAGCTAGACAGTTGAAATTTTTACAGAAGATATTTCTGTTGCCGCTATAACAACAAATACTAAAAAAGAATTTAAAAAAAAATATTTAAGGGGTAAGGGTTTATAAATATTTATCCCATACAACAAACGTGATTTTTTGCCATTTTTTGCTAATGTTGTATAGATAATGGTACGGGATCCTTCGTGCGCGAGTCCGACTCGCACTTACCCGGTTTTTTTTTGTTTGTTATTTAAACAATGATACGTTAACCATGTTTTTTTTTTTCATATCTCATACTCTAAAAGTAGGCCATTGTTTATTTTAAAAGCGGGTTGGAAGTGACGCATGGCAACCCTAGGGAAGAAAATTAATTTGAAAAAAGAACTATGGGCCCTATTTGAAAATCGAAGTTCGAAGTTACGTTAGCTCCATCTCTTTCTCACGATTTAGTCTCGATTGACGAGTGACAGGGAGTGGGAGGGGTAGACCATTAGTAATAGGTCATTGGACCTGTACAGTAGCAGAAATCTATACAACCTCCAGATTGCTAAAAAAAGTAATTTGAAAAAAGAACTATGTCAATCGTCTATGAATTCACTCGTTTGAAATAGATTCCATCCTTCGGTTACCATTTCAGGACACCTTTTAAAAAAGTTCCTTCTGTCAAATCCACTGCGACGCGCATACCTAAGAACACTGCCGATTATTTTTATTTTTCTGGGCGTGTGTGCGCCGCAGTAGAAGTATTTACATATATTTTGATAACAAGCGAAGTTATAAATTATACTGTCGTGTGCATGAGAAGCGCGCCGCGGTGGATTCCAGTTTGACCACTACACACATCCAGACACACACATACACACACTACTAGTTATACAGGTTATACTAAAAAAATCGCAACCCTCACACTTACACTAAACTAACCTTGATGTCGCTCACTTCTTAATTCGCTCAGTTTTCGGCAACCATCTTCTTTCCGATAAGCTTGAGAACTGGCTGGAAATAATGAATTGTATTTATTATGTCCAAAAAGGTTATCAAAGTTCACAGACTGCGTGGGCTCGGCAAAACCACGAGGTAAAACCCAGAATCTTGTATTTTCTCGTTTGTCGCTCAGTGCGTCTTTATCCTTGCAGACTAATTAGAGAGGGATATCCAAGCGACGAACTAGTCGCGGTTGCGAGTTGTGCAAGTTTTGCTAAACATTTCGTCCATTTACTTTCTCAATCTCGTATCTGATCGAATAGTTAGGTTGGAAAGTAGTCTTTATTCTTCAGGGAACATGAGTGCTTTTCCTATCTATTCGATCAGATACGAGGTTGAGAAAGTACCTAAAGGGACGTTTTGAAATTATACCTTCATTATCAGAAACATATGGGCTGATACAGTCAGTATTATAAGATGCCCATTTTAGTACCTTGTCGCTTTAACGCCTTTGACAGATTAGTGCAGCAGTTAGAACAAGACGTTAAAGTGACAAGGCCGACAGTTTTATCAGAGGCCCGTTTCACGAAGCTACAAGTTACAAATTACAAGAGGAAGTCTCTTTCTAACTCGTTTTGCGAGAAAGAGCATTCCGCTTGTAATTTGTAACTTGTAGCTTCGTGAAACGGGCCACAGAAGTATTCCGAAGTATTTTTATAGAGTTGCCACATATTATATGATATAAGGAACTCGTTACACAAGACACATATACATATGTATAGGTAGCGGTTAATGTCACGAACACAGCATCATAAAATTATCATATGTTGTCACAAGGATTTATAAATAAGTGTTATTTATCCTTCAAGGGCACGTTTTATAAAGCTGCAAGTAACAATTATACAGGTCTAAACTGGCAACACTGCTCAAATGGGCCATTGGTCATTGGTCAAGATTGTGTCAAATGGAAACTTGTAACCTGAGGCTCTACTTTGAAATCCGTAATTCGAACTTCGTCTATTGCTATCCCTTTTGCTCTCGACGCGTCACTAATTCGCAAGAAAGTGACGGGGCGATCCGAAGTTCGAATTATTGATTTCAAAGTAGAGCCCCTGTAAATTTTGTAACATGTAGCTTTATAAAACAGTGGCCCGTTTCACGAAGCTACAAGTTACAAATTACAAGCGGAACTCTCTTTCTAGCAAAAGCAGTTAGTAAGGGACTTCGGCTTGTAATTTGTAACTTGTAGCTTCGTGAAACGGGCCCCAGGCCACAGGTAGTAATATAAACATTACAGCAATGTCGACTAAAAAGATATTTTTTTTAACAATTTATGATACGTTTTTTCGACATATCTCGCATGAAAAATCATCTCGAAGTCACGAGAATTGGGTCCCTGGGACCCTTATTCTCGTGACTTCGAGATGATTTTTCATGCGATGTGCACTGTCAACTGCGTACATTTTTTTGACATATCTCGCATGAAAAAACATCTCGAACTCACGAGAATTGGGTCCCTGAGGCCTTACTTTGAAAATCGAAGTTCGAAGTTACGTTAGCTCCATCACTTTCTCTCAATTTGCTCTCTAATGAAGAGTGACAGGGATGGAGTTAACGTAACTTCGAGCTTCGATTTTCAAAATGAAAGCGCCACTTTCTACGTAACTGTCACATTTTGGACGTAAAATGCTTAAACATGGCAACAATTTAGTATGGTTTCTTTTTAGTTCCAATTTGTTTAATTTCTACTCTTTTGTGTCGCACTGTAGATTGCAATTATATGTGATAAGATAATATAATTTTTACCTTGACTTGATTATTAAATTTTCATGATTACAGTTTGAGGCAGATATAGAATACCTACTTCTCACAATGGGAGTTGGGTCTGGGACTACCTAACGGGAAAACTACAATCAATGTTCAAAAATAATCGTTATTGGCGACATCAGTGTTGTATTTGCATTTTTTGCCTACAACGAAACGTAAAAAAAGTAACTCTTACTTAATCTGTGACAAGTGTCAGTTGGCGTCATGTTTCACCCCACCCACGGCACCCACTTCTCTGTCAGCCGCTTTGTCAGCCGTATCATTATTCTCTTTGAGCTATGCCGCATACCCATAATAATCTGTGGTCAGTCGGTCGGCACGGTTCGAAGGCAGCGGACGACGTCGCGCATTCGCATCAGTGAGTATCGATTTGTTTATCCAAATTTGTCATAAATAACAATCATCATTCATATTTTCGCCTGTATAACAATGAGGCACAGATACTGCATTTTGTAATCGGGAACTTTTTAGAATTCGTCATAATTGGCTACGTCATTGTCAGCAACATTGCAGGAAAAGACAATGACGCGTGTTGCTAACAATGAAAATGCGTTTAGAGAAAAATGACGATTGTTACCAATAATGATTTTAGCGTACGCTTACTACATGAATAACATTAAGCATATAATATAATGATATATGAGTTAGTAATTTTAGCTATTCAAACGTGTCAAATCTCCTTCATATTGAAAAACTAGTGACATTATTCTTAATCTGTGTATATTATAGCAAAAACACATCTGAGGCCCGTTTCACGAAGCAACAAGTTACAAATTACAAGCGGAAGTCTCTTTCCAACTCCTTTTGCTAGAAAGTGAGTTCCGCTTGTAATTTGTAACATGTAGCTTCGTGAAACGGACCACTGATATTTTACAAAACAAAATTGTGTAAATAAATAAAAAAATACAAAAAACATAATGATTGATTCTCAAGGGCGAAAATATTCTTGACAAGTCTATATAAGTGATGTTTTGTAATCCCAAACCAGGGGCACGTTTTACAAAGCTACAAATTACAATTTACAGGTTACAAGTTTCCATTTGACACAACCTCGACCAATGAAGCCCATCCATTTGAGCAGTGTTTCCAGAGGCTCTACTTTGAAATCCGTAATTCGAACTTCGTCTATTGCTATTCCTTTTGCTCTCGAAGCGTCACTAATTTGCAAGAAAGTGACGGGGCGATCCGAAGTTCGAATTACTGTTTTCAAAGTAGAGTCAGTTTAGACCTGTAAAATTGTAACTTGTAGCTTTATAAAACGTGCCCCTGACAGTATTTTCAGCAGTATTGAGAAAAATACAGCAGTAGTTGCAGTATTTTTTCAGGGGGGAAATTATACACATAGCACAGACTACTTAGAGATACTACGTACATAGAAGCATTTTGAAAGATAATATTGTAGGATGGAAAACTCTGAACATTTCGAGAAATGGACGAAATCTAAATTCCTAATGAGCCTTATTTGATTTATTATTATAACCGACTTCAAAAAAGAAGGGGTTCTCAATTGTTACTCGATTTCTTCGCCAATTGTAAACTGATTTAATGATTCTTTTTTTTATGAGTAGGATCTGAGGGATGGTCCTATTTAAATTTCGTCCAGAACTGGTCATAGTCCTCGGAACTCCTTAGAGCCGTTTTATTGTTTTTTATTAAACATTGAATTATACTGATCTGAAACAGCTTTTTATTGAGTTTTCTTGTCTTCTTACAGCTCCTACAAGTTCGTTTTATAAGTTAAACGAAAGACAAAATGCCCCCTAAATTAAAAAACTCAGATGCTCTAGCCAAAAGAAAACTGCAACAAAAAATGTGCAACTGACGGCGATATAATAAAATGAAAAATGACACCGAGATGCTAGAAATAGAAAGAATAAAAAGAAGACAACGATACCTTAAAAAGAAAGAAGAAAGAAGCAAAAAGTCATTTCACGATCAGAGGGAACAAAGAAAAAAATGGAGAGAAAATTCAAGAAGGTACTACCTACAAGCCCCAGGCCACTTACATTTTTTTTGGAAATAATTCGTCTTAAGAGGCCCGTTTCACGAAGCTACAACTTATAAATTACAAGCGGAAGTCTCTTTCTAACTCCTTTTGCGAGAAAGAGAGTTCCGCTTGTAATTTGCAATTGCAACGAACGATGTTAGAGGTGGCTAATTGAGGGATATAGAGACTTCTAGATATGAACTTGCCAATCACGTTTTTAACATAATAAAATTACTGATATATAGATAGTAATATATTGTTTTCTCCATAGAAAGAAATCGTAGCTTTCCTGGGCTATACGCATTTGGATCAATAGCTCTATCACCCTTCTTCTTTACAATGAGTCGGAGAGCTTAATATTATTACATACTTTTTATTTTTAAACAAACTTTTTATTTTCTATTTAATTCTGCATTTTTACAGCTATTTATAAAAACAATGCATTTATATTGACACAGTTGTTGATGTTACATATTTTCTATAGATACCGTCAAAGGAAAAAGGAAGAAGCTATTGAAGAAGAGAAGTTGACACCATTTGAAACAATACACATCCAAGCTCTTGCTGACTTAGACCACTCGGAAGCTGAAGAGCCCAAGATCAAACTAGATAATCCGTTACCCTATTGTCCACAAACTCAAGCAGAAGTGAGGAAGGTTTGTAACGCAGAACTAAGGAAAAGAAAAAACTTACTGCAAATTATAGCGACACTCAAAGAAAGAGAAAAATCACAACGCAAACATATTCAGAAACTCAAGCGTGAATTAATACAGATGCGAGCAATGGTCTCACCCCATAAGCCGCAGTTACACGGTCATGATAACAGTGCATCAGAAGAAAGTGAATCTCCTATTATGGAAAACGTAATCAAATTTTACTCAGAAAACACAAACAGTGTCATTCGCACCGGTAAAAAGAAAATCATCACACGTAATGAAGACCTCAAGCAAAAAAGGTATTTATAAAGGTAGCTGTCTTTAATAGTTTATTACTGCAGAGACCGGGAAGAAATCCGTTGCTGGACGAGTTAGAGTTATACGATTCCGGCAACCGCCTTTCACAGAAGAGGCTTGTATAGTGCATTTCCCCACAATGCGAGAAAATAAAATATGAAATATATTTATGAACTGAAATAAATATATGAAATTATATTTATTAAACAAAAACAAGTTGATAAAAAAATCATGGCTTTGGGTCCTGAGCTAGGATTTCCTGTGTTACAGGACCCAGCCCAACGGGACCCTGTCAATATGCCTACACTGTCCGTCCGTACGTCCGTCCTAACTTAAAAGTATCTTTGAACCGTCTATTAGGCCCTTTACAATCTGTGGGGCGTACAAACTTCACAGTCTCGTACTAGAATTTATTCAAAGTTCGATTTTCAAAGTAAGGCCTCGGTGGTGGTGTCAATCATTCGTCAATCATACAACAAGAAAAGCATAATATTATTATTATTATATTCGTAGATTATATTTAGGTAAAGGGTATCATGTCTGCAAAGTTTTTAGACATACCCTTATAATCTATGGTCTAAAGCTGTCACTGCTGTCATCTGTCAGTTAAAGTTTGGTTTGGTGCTGTCGGGCGCTCTTCCTTCTCTTCTTCAGCGTGGTATTTCAAAAGCAGACAGTTTAACAACAACCCGTGCCGGGTTCCGCTTAGGACTATTTTAATCAGTTTCCGGATCGATTAATCCTACTTAAAGTGAAGTTTGTAGTGTTATCTTTGGTTGAGATTTTTGTTGTTCTGTGTCTGCTTGTTGCTTTTACAACATGGAAGCAACTCCAACTCCCTCACGTCCATTCAAGGCGTTTGAGTCTCCGGTCATGAAACGGAAAATGTCTCACTTTAGTGAAAATGAGAAAGTAATGATTATAAACGTATTCAAGCACGTGAGGGAGACTTGGCCTGCTGAAAAATATCGATCACAACAAGAAATGAAGGACAAAACTGCTGATATATTGGGAATATCAAAATCAGCCGTTTACAGAATATTAAAAGAATATGTTCAAACGGACACAGTTAAACCTGCGGCATCACCGAAGAAGCGTTCGTCAGGCGTAGGGAAGAAGGATAGGTATAGATATAGAACATCTCTGACTACCTTCCTTATAGTAGGGGAGCCCAAGAGGGGATTTCGGGATTTACTCGAGCGCGGCAGATTAACATAGGGGGGCATCCTTGTACCCTGTTGAGTACCTCCAGCAAACATGAGCACTTTATCCTGGAACGTGCGTCCAGGATAACCGATCAGACTAGATAGTAAAAAAAAATCAATAGCTTGAAATACTCCAGCGCGTCAGATTAAGGTAAGGTAGGTTAATTACATGCCAAAAAGTCTATATTTCAATAATCTGACGATTTAAGCGTAACGCAAAGGGGTGGGAGTTTTTTTTGCAAATTCGTGACCCTCCCACCCCTTTGCGTTACGCTTAAATCGTCAGATTATTGAAATATAGACTTTTTGGCATGTAATTAACCTACCTTACCTTAATCTGACGCGCTGGAGTATTTCAAGCTATTGATTTTTTTTTACTATCTAGTCTGATCGGTTATCCTGGACGCACGTTCCAGGATAAAGTGCTCATGTTTGCTGGAGGTACTCAACAGGGTACAAGGATGCCCCCCTATGTTAATCTGCCGCGCTCGAGTAAATCCCGAAATCCCCTCTTGGGCTCCCCTACTATTAGTGAGCTATAACAAGCTTACCATTTAAATATTATTTGTGTCATTTTATACTATTCAATAGTAAACTTCTCATTTAATTAGCAGTGATCGGATCGGATGCAATTTCCCGGGGTGTAAGTCTGTTATTTTACCATGGATATGAATATGACTTACAATCCTGCGAGTTTTTGTTACCTACCTACCTTTATAAAAAAGTAAACACCTGTTAATTTTAAGTAGTTTACACTATAAAATTAACAAGATATGTAATAACAACAAGATACATTTCTGCTCAAGAGTTATTTTATATCAAAAAATATTTTTTAAAAGTATATGTGAAATAAATTACCTATTATAGATAGCGAACATTCTGGGAAATCCCAAGTCACATCTATGTTACGCATAACGTTTGTTCACCCCAAATTCCATCCTAGATATCCGATCACTGTTAATTAAGGATGCTTGCATTTTTCCCATACAATTGCCTACAAATTTGAGTTTTCAATTTTGTCTACCAATCAAAAAGTTCTTGACCTACCTACAAAATACAACCAATTCTATTTTTGTTTACACTGTATATTCATAAATTTAATAGACATGTGGATCTTGTGATGAATCTGTGATCTTGTGTGTCAGATATGACTTACTTGACGATTGTGAAACAGGCCCTAAAAGGAATATCTTCCCTATTTACTTCCAGAGTTTCAAAGAAGAAAAAGCCGCAGCGTGGGTGGGTGTTTGTAGGGCCTCCAAAGGATAAACCTATCAAGAATAAAATTAAAATAAATAATAAGAATAACACAGCAGATGTTAAGGAGGAGCCCCAATGGGAGACTGACAGCGATATGTCGCAGCAAGTGAAACAGGAATTGACTGGTGACGCAGAGGAGGCATGCTTGCAAATGGACATTGAGATCAAGCAAGAGATAGAAGTGGGGCCAGTGCAGCTACAGCCACAAGATATATACTATTCTTATAAGAATAAGAAAGGTAATTTATTTTTGTATATTTGGGAAAAGTTTAGTATTTGGTAATAGGATGAATTGCAAAAATATTGTACATAGTTAAGGGGTCAATTAAAAAAGGGTTGTTAAGCCCTTAAATTTTTTCTTTTGTATTAAGGGGCTTCTAAACGGGCCATATTTATACTGCAATATTGTGTCCGGCAACTATTGGTGTCTTTCTCTAACATACGAGTAAGAGAGGGACACCAATAGTTGCCGGCCACATATTGCAGTGAAAATATGGCCCGTTTAGAAGCCCCTTAACGAAGATTAGTCATTTAATTATATGGATAATTTTCGTTACACAAGAAAAACAATTGAAAAAAGTTAACGTTATTTCAATTAACTCCTTAACTATGCACAATATTTTTGCAATTCACCCAATAACCAGTCAAAAGTCCCACTAACTTTTTTTTAAATTAACCAATTAGTATATAATTTTAAACTTATGTCTGTGTGTCTGTCTGCGGCATGGTAGTTCCCAAACGGATAGACCGATTCGGGCAACGGTCTTTTGATCGAGAGATAGTTTACTGGGGTTCTGTGGGGTGTGTATCTATTTAATAGTCTATATAAAATCCTGTTTATTGATTAGTCATTTGTTTCCTTTCCAGAAAATATAAAAAAGTGGTAGCCCTCGCCAAGCACCTTGAAGACTACTAGGAAAAGGAGGGCATTTATACAACTTTTTTATATGTTGCTATGTGGTTGAATTTGCCTTGTCTATTAAGCTACAATTGTGCCCTTCTGAGCAGTACCAAAAGCACATGATCTCTGTAAGGTACCCATTTGCGCACATTCGCGAGCAAAAAGCTTAGTCTGTCGCAAGTGTGGCTGTCTGTTAGAATGAGGAAGTTATATATCTTAGTTATTTGTGTTGTAATAAGTTAAACTGACAGGCCAATATCGCCTGGCAGACAATAACACCTCGCTCACAGTGAGCGAAACAATACGCGAGGCGTCTCGGGCGGCGCGATGCGTTAATAAATCGATGGTTAACAGACGCTCTCATCATCGCCACATGATTCATTTACAAGCGGATCGCGCGGCCCTACGTTCGCGCTTCGCGTCGCCCGACGCCTCGTGCATCGCGTCGCCGGTTCCTGAGCTTAGTCTGTGGTGCCCATAAGGGTTTATTCCAAATAATTCCATTATTATATTAGTTCCACTTGAAAAAAAAGGTCCAGTTGTAAATACTTACTGGGAAAAAAACTAGGTCCATCAATGGAACTAGTCGGAATAGACCCCCATAAGCCATTTTCCGAGGCTAGTAGAATAGATTGAAGTGATTTAAAATTTGTATAGCGCATCTTGTGGAAATGGTTTGGAGTGGCGAGGTGCGAGGTGAGAATTGAAATATGTGTTGTTATATTGAACCATATTGCTGCTACTAAGTGTCTTTACTATCTAATAATTCCGCAATGGAAATGGAAATTTAAATGTTATAAATATCAAACCCATAGCGGTATTCATCGTATCGATATAAACTTCATATCAATATGTATTAACGGTATTTTTTGTAACGATAATAACGTTATACGTCACATCTTTTACTGCAATTAATGTCGTTGGATGGTACAATACAGCGGTTGCCGTCATTGCCGCCCATCTATGCATCATAAAGTCGCCAGCGGCACGATTGTTGATTCCAGCGCGCAAGTTATCACGATATTACAACGTTATTTTGGTTACGATGTTTATTTCGTTGTGATGTACAGTCAACAGCATAAATAAGTGATCATTTATGTACCTTGTCAGTTTAATGTCGTGTTTGAAATGTTATACAAAATTACAAACGATTGAAAGCGACAAGGTACATAAATGATCACTTATTATTTATGCTGTTGACTGTACCTAGCATAACGTTATGGAAAAATATCGATATATTTAAAGAAACATTTTAACACTAATTAATTAAATATAGCGTTATGATCTAAGGTTATGATGAAGATATTTTTGATAACGTTATAAAGGTCTGGATTGAAATCACAGATGTTATGGTTGTTGATTACAAACAAGATTAAAATAAATATCTTATTAAGTAATATTAAAATAAATGTTCAGGTCAGTGTTTTATTTATTATTTTAGTCTATTATTTACCTATTACCTAATATTAAAAAGGCATTTATTTGTCTATCTGACTTACATGAGAAAATTGATGGTCCCAGTGGGAAAAAAACGATAAACTCTACCTATACGTGATATATACTTGGGAGCAAAGAAATCGAGCCACTTCCTATGGAAATTCAGTACTAAGTGGCTCGATTTATTTGCTCCCAAGTGTAGTTGACGGTGTAGGTACATTATGTTTTTGTAATCTTAAATGTAATTGTTCATTCAAGAATTTACATAAAAACTATCGCTATCACGCTTGCACAGGCAAGTGACAGTAAAGTATTTGTCACGAACTCGTGTCATAGAAAAACAAAGATTGCCGATAGCTATTAAAAAAATGGTAGCACCACCGGGGCCCTTATATGTCTGTGTTTACCGCGTGACAAAGTTGGGATAAGGCATCCGTCACCTTCTGATACGTAAATAAGTACGAGAGTGACGGATGCTTTATCCACATTTTGACACTATGCTGACTCAGTCACTCACAATCCTAAAACTATACACTTGAATACGGTCATATAGACGTCTCTTTTTAACAAAGTGCATTTGTAGCAAGTGCGAAGAGTATGATCCTATTTATTTATTTATTTACTTATTCCTATTAGCGATATATCTCGTCAATTGTACTATTGTACTTCTTATTTCCCTATGATCTCGTTTACACGAGAATTGGGCATTTGGGTTTCGAGCGTACCTAGCGTATATTGGACCGCTTCTGTCAGTGTCAGTGAAATGAGATTTATCTTCTACATGTTCATACTGCAATAGTAACTGCATTCAAACTCTGGATCACATCTTTTTTGAATGTGCAGCATTCAACATTCAGCGACTCTCATTATCCGCCGACTTGCTAACCGTTTATGGAAGACCTGAAAATATCCCGCGCTGTATTCAAGACATTTTGAAGAATTTTGAAGTTTATTCTTCCATCTTCGACTATATTCGTAATACTATTATTGACATTTGACCTTTTCTGGACTACGATCTATATTTGACGCTTTTATCGGATTTTACGCTATACACTTATTAAGACGTGGCTACGGCCTTAGAACTCAAGATTTAAGGATAACATTGAATATAAAGACTTGGCTTCGGCCTTACTTGAAATTGGAAATTGAAAACTCTACAAAGACTTGGCTCCGGCCTTACTTTTAATTGGACTAAGAATAATTTACAAAGACTTGGCTTCGGCCTTACACGAAATTGGATAGGGAAAATCTCCTAAGACTAGGCTTCGGCCTTACTTCAAATTGGATCAGAATGAAAACTAAGACTAGGCTGTATGGATCAATGTCCTTTGCCTTTCCCTCTGGGATAAAAACAACAGAAAAAAAAAAAAAAAAAAGATTTTTTTTTGGCACTGGCAGTGATTTCCGGTTTGAATTCACGGTTATTGATTTTGTATTATTGTTATCATAATGAATTAAAACACAAAAAAATAATACTCAGACTGTAATAATATAGAAAATTAGTTGCAACAAATCTATCGGGCAGACGTAATAGCGTTTTAATTGTAAGAAATGTTACATTTTATTCTTTGACAATATTTCTGTTTTCCTTCGTAATTCTTCTTGTATTTTATTAATAAAACTGCTCTATTTTTGTACTAATTGCATTATCTGTTCATTGTTTTAGGGTAGATGAGGGTTATTTTAACATGAGCTCGATGATATTTCGGATTCATGTAGTTTTCTGTCTATTTGTGTTTTGTGGCTCGGCACGAGCGACCGAGGACGGTTCGCGTCGGAATGGAGCGCCAGGGCCTTGCCAGGCTTGTAAAGTGTTCGTAGAATCATTTGAAAAAGGTAAAGTACTGCAAAATTGTAATAAACACTTTTTTTTTGCGAGATAAGTAGTTTTGTTTCGAATTCATAGAAGTTGTATTAAAGTTGGTTTTAAAATATGCATCAGATTAATTTCCAATAAGTATATATTATTTATATTGTTAGTGTGGATACCTGGATACTGGATAATGACAAAATATAATGTTTTTTGTAACATTTGTAAATGGCTCCATTGCTAATTCATATTGCCAAATTTAACTACAATTTGACTAGAATTTAAAAACATTGATTTGATTTGCAGATTGAGCTAAAAATACCTAGACTTCCAAGTAGATTAAGATTGAAACCGTCTAGATTGATTAATGTTTTAGATTACACCTACCTTTCTAATCCTAATTGTTTTATTTGTCTTTTTACAAATGCATTTCTTTCAGACATCTTAAAACCTAAAATTTAGCTGATCTTAAAAAAAAATCTGTCAAAGAGTTTTCTACTAATTTTCAAATCAGACTCAGTCTATTAGAAACAGGAGCAGGAACATCAGCTGCTGGTCAATAACTGAGTTACAAAAGCAGTTAGGTTTTCAAAGCTTGTATTTTGTTCTTATTTTATGGCCTCCTGATAGTAAGTGGGATTTAAGTGGCATTTGATATCTCAAGACTACAATCTCAATCTCAAGACTGCAATCTTAAGATTTAAATGCGTTGCCAACTCTGACACTAAGATGGAATGCCTCTGTGCTAGTAATTTCACTGGTTGCCTTATCCGCAAACCGGAGCAATGTGAATACTGCTGCTTGGTGGTGAGTTAATGGATAAGATGGTAGCGATCCAAACTGGCCCTGCGTACGGTCCTATCACCACTAAAATTCATCTCCTAGCTGGGTTGCTTTATTTATAATGATTATTATATGAAAGAGATTTGTCAAGATCGTAGCAGGTGGAAAGAAGTGGTCTCTGCCTACCCCTCTGGGAAACAGGCGTGATTTAATGTATGTATGTATGTATGTATTATATGAACTGATTTCAGGCTTACAACGCATTGCCCACCAACCCAGAGGCGAAGGAACCCTCCGTCTCGCAGAGATTCGAGCAGGCATCTGTGAAGATCAATCGACCAGAACCAAGTGCCTTGAAGTATCCACTATCGCGACCCCTTTCCTACAAGAATGGTGGACACACCCAAACAAAGCGCTGGATATTTACACCTTTATTTGTATAGTCAAGCTAGAAGTGTGCTGTCCTAAACATCACTATGGAAAAGAGTGTTCTCCATGCCTCGGAGATTTAGAGAACTTGTGTAACGGGCACGGGAAGTGTCGAGGAGATGGCACTAGGAAAGGGATCGGCACATGCCTGTGTGACCCAGGTTACACCGGGGAATTTTGCGATGAATGTGTCACAGGTAGTTACATTTTTGTTCCTATTAGATTTAACCTGCTACCTTTTCTTTTTAGTGAATAAAGGTATTATTTTAAAGAGTTCATTTTAAGCCACTGGCAACCCCAGTTGGCAAGATTGCGAGGGGTCTGCATCAGCAATAACGCGCAAAACAGTAAACGCGGGCACGGGTCGGGTCGTTTCTTGTATGAACCCGCGCATGGTGTCTGTGTGTTTTTGTTCTTAAAAAACTATGGACGCGTCAAAAAAAATGCGGCGTCATTTATGATTAAGTGAGTAATGGCTGAAGAGAGTTAAAAATGTATTGTGTCAGTGAGAAGTTCTACGCTTCACTTTGTTGGTGTATGACGCGGCGTCTGGGGCACGTCACCGTCGTCGGCTGTGGCGTTCAAGGTCTATAACGTTGTGCAGTTGGCCTATAGTTGAGAGTGACGCTGCCTAGTCGCGATAAGTGCGGGTTTTTTTTTAAGACCGAGATGTTTTCTGGATGATTTTTTATAAGTAGGTAGAGGGTGACGGAACCAGTAATGGACAAGGACCAATTATGGACACTCGATTCTTATTTTACAACAGATGTTTATAACAATCAATTTAGGACCGTATGATTTTTGAATTAAGAGCTAAGTGTCCATTACTGGTGCCTGTAAGCTAAAAGTGTCCAACACTGGTGCCATCACCCTGTTTATCGTTATCTAGCATCTATAGTACAAACCATGAGTTTAGTTTGGGAATATGTCAATTTGTTTGTATTGTCCCCATTTGCTTGTCCTCTGATATGCCGCCCTGCCCCGTATTTCACCATACTGATAATGATAGGCGAAAGGTGACATGACAGGTGACATTAAAAGATAAAATATAAAAAAGTCATTTATTCAGTAAGTAGGCCGCACGGGCACCTTTACACGTCAGGAGTCTACCAGCGCTTCCCAAGAGGAGACCACTGCCGAGAAGAAACGCCGCAAGAAACTCAGCAGTCAGTCATTTTTTAACCATATTTCTTACTACAATGATACTACTTAGTCTAGTATTATTATAAAGCTATAAATATTAAATTAAATATAATATCAAATATCATGCGTAGTTCAGCAGGAAAACATGACAAAACATTAGGAGAGAGATAGAGGAAGAAAAACGAAAAAAAAAAAAAACAACAAGATAACCACATAAAAGTTTCGACATGTTTTCCTACATCAACGGTGTCCCCTAGACAAGATACAACTTTTGCATTTGCACAAATTATTAATGAATGACTAAGTTTCGGGTTTAGGCCAAGCATTTTTGTCTGTTAGGTAGTCCTCGACCCTATAGTACGCTTTTGACATTAACGACTTTTTTAGTGTAGGTACATGGCGCAGCTTATATATGAATCTCACTCATGTGACAATTAACTTTGCAATGTTTTGAATTGTCCCCTGTCACCTATCGTTGTCGGTAAAATAGGGAGCTGGCGTTTAAGCCCCGACAACACCGTCGGCTGTGGCGTTCGAAACATCTAACTGACGTTTTACTTCAGGTTTCTACGAAGACCCCAAGAGTTTCGCATGCAGACGCTGTCACTACGCATGCTCGGGCGGATGCAGAGCCGGCACCAACAAGGACTGCATCACCTGCAAGCCAGGGTTCACGTTCGACTCGGACGAGGGCTGCCTTGACGTCAACGAGTGCAACGACATCGATATCTGCACCGAGGACGAGTTCTGTTTGAACTCCATCGGCTCGTACAAGTGCATGGCCTGCGACAAAGCCTGCCGAGGCTGCTACGGGGACAGCCCGGATATGTGCAGGAAATGCGCCCAAGGATACTCGAAGAAGGGAGATATGTGTATACAAGAGAGAGAGGACGAGGAGATGGACCAGATGACTGTTACTAGGTAGGGTTTTAGATGGTTTTTAACCGATTTTAAAAAAGGAGGAGGATCTATGATCCAATGTATGTTTTTATTAATGTATTATCCGATTTTCCCGTCAATTGTGCACCGATTTTAAAAATCTTTTTTGGTTTGATAGAGTCTAGGTACTTCCGAGGTGGTCCCATTGTCACCAAATTTGAATCTGATAAGGGGATCTGTGAGGAATTGAGGGAACTCCTCAAATATTATAGGTATACATATAGCGATTTTAGTATTTTTCGTAACAAGTCCAGCATTTGCATTCAGAAAGTATCATTTGGTGAAGTGGAACGGATGATGAAGACCACAGATGGCCACCGGAACTCCTCAACGGTACCTATTTCAAGTGTGGTGATAAGATATCTCGATTTAGATAGTTGAGCGACTATAACGAAGAACATTTAATTGTTTAAATATGACTATGACTTTCCCGCGGCGTTGATTGCGGCGAGCTTGAAATGTCTTAAAGTTTCATATCAACTATGAAGTGGGACTACATTATTTCATATCTTTCTGTATATCTACTAACATTAAGTACATGTTTACACACACATATAAATCATGAGTAATAATTATAGTACATTTTTGGTAATTTTACAATTTATTTTTACAGATTCACAGATGTTTTTGATTTCGGATGAACACTTGTTTTTTTGGTAATTCATTTATTTTTTGGTGATGGGGCTTTTATTTTACATTTTTAACACAAAGATAAATATGAATTTATTAATGAATTTTGAGAATCCAGCGCTCGAATGTTTCATTAAGAAAACTATTCGTTATTTTCTTCCATTCCCCGGTTGTTTCGAGCACTTGATTCTCATAAGTTAAATCAACCCGCTGTTTAACCAGTGGCGGCTCCAGAGAGTCCTGAACTCAAAAAAAGTTCGAAACGAATCAACCTATTTTAATTAAACTATTATTTGTCACTTCCTGTCCAAAGCATAATTTTTAAAGAACACCTTAGCTATTGTGCGTTCATGAAAAATAGGGTTAGTCTAAGATAGACTGAAATCCCCCCAACCCCTCTTCCCCTAAATAAAGGTGCGACCCGACCGCTGCTTAAAATACGGCGACGGTACGGAATCGCAGTGACGCATCGTATCCGTACCGTTTTTATCGCATGCCCTCCACACCGCTGCTTAACGGTGCGTATATTACGGTGCGTCAAAAACGGCGCCATGTTGTTACTATGACCCCGTCTTTTGTTTACGCAACGACACCGTTTTTTAAGCAGCGGTGTGGGGAGCGTGCGTCAAAAACGGTACGCATACGATGCGTCACTGCGATTCCGTACCGTCACCGTTTTTTAGGCATTGGTGTGGGCGTACCTTAAATCTCTAGAGCCGTCACTGTGTTTAACATACATTGCAGTAGGTCTTAAAACGACCTTAGGGTTTTATGTCCTTATTTCTCTCGCTCTCGACTTCGCTCTTACTTACGCTCTAGTTTTGAGTTAATAGTCCAACCGACGAAAGACTAAGGGCCGTATTTTTTTTTTCTTCCCTTAATTAATGGCTTTCACTCCTTGTTTTAACAAGGTGTATTTCGCCAGTATCGAGTTTTAGACAATCTCCATCTTGGTTGAGATGTCAGTCACAAGACACGTCAAAAATGACAGCTTTCTATGGGTTGACGTTTACTTTGACGTCTCTCGAGATGGGCATCTCAGTCAAGACGAGTTTATTAATACGGCCATTAGAGCTGTTTACAGTGCGACACAAAAGAGTAGAAATTAAATGAGGGCGCCACTTTCTACGTAACTGTCACATTTTTGACGTTGGCAACATTGGTTGACTGTACAAAGAAAATAACTTTGGTTTCAGGTACATGACGTACTTCGGCCTGCTGTTCGCAGCGGGCGTGCTGCTGCCCAAGTCGCTGGCCATGGGCGCTTCCGTCGGAGCCCTCGTGCTCGCCTACATCGTGGGCGCGGAGTACTACTGCGCGCTCAACGGCTACAAGTCACTGCTCGACTTGTCTATGTTCACTATATTCCCATAGACTATGGCTCTATGGCATAGAGCTAGTGCCAAAGCTACCAACCAAAGAGTAGAAAACGTGAATCATAGCTATAGTTCTCGAAAATAAAACAAGTGAGTACATAGCAAAGATGTTAAACTGCAGAATCAGTTTTGTCCATTGATTTAATATATACTAGATACACAATCAGCAGGAAAAAATGGCAAGTCAAAACTACTGCCTAATCAACTTGGGCAGTAGTTTTGCTATTAGTCTTGTTCCGACCACAGACAGTGGCAGTTGTCAATCATGACGAAATGTGCAGTGAAAAACTGCAAAAATAATAGCAAGAAAATGAAAAAAAGGATGGAATGTCTTATTTTACATAAGTTATATTTATTTATAAACAGATTCTTGTTAAACTTATAATGCTTTCATGATTTTTTGTAATTTATATTTTACGTACAAATGATGACTTATCACGAAACAAAAATATATGGAGTAGCTATTACTTTTTAAAAATTTAATTAATCGAGTTTGTTTGTTTTGACTTATGACCAAAAAAGTGTTTATAGAGGTAATAGTATTTCTTATATTTTTAAATTAAAGCTTTCCACGAAATCCTCGAGATAGGCGTGATCAACTGTTCAAGCCAAATAAGTCGTCTGTTGTGTGTTTGACCCATTTTCGTACCACAGACGTATATACCACAGAGAAAGGCTTTTTAGTAGACTGACTAAATCTGCAATACCTGTATTGAATGTAAGTAAATGTCACACTATAGTTTTTATATTAATCTCAAAAAATACAAAATGACTATTAAAGCTTGACTTTACAATCATCAAATAAAATTATCTGTCAGTTAAAGTGAGCCCTTTCCTTTTGTTATGCAAAGAAAAGGGCGAGCAAAAATGAACTATGAGATAATGTTTGTCAGGCTGGTGATTGTTTTTTTATAATAATTGTAAACACTCATTTTATACTTCTTAGTGCATTAAAATATCCTGGGTGAAATCGCATTTATAAAGCTTTTTCTAGGTGATGATTTTCTTATGAACAAATCTAATGACAAAAACAAAAACGAAGATATAATAATCTTTCTAATATATAAAATTCTCGTGTCATAGTGTTTGTAACAAAACTCCTCCGAAACGGCTTGACCGATTCTTATGAAATTTTGTGTGTATTCAGTAGGTCTGAGAATAGGACGTAAACTATTTTTCATAAGGTTTGTATGAAAAAAAATTACACCCGAGCGGCGCCGGGCGCGGACAGCTAGTATAATATAATAGTGTAATATTTTCAGGACTCATGTATGTATGTATGTACGATTCTTTATTCCACCATAATTTCTAAACGCCTGAACCGATTTATGTGTGTCGCTAGAAGCCTGTCACCATTCCGGGTGACAAAGGATACCTAAACTGTTAAAATTGAAATAACAACAATCGACGGGACGGGTTTTTAAAGCTTGTTATCCATTTATTTATTTATTATTATTGTTGTATATATAGCTTAAATCGTGTCATACAATTGTATGATTGACATTTATAAAACATCTCATCAGCGTTTTTTTTAAATTTGTCATTTCGTTATAATAGAGAATGTCAACCAGTTTAGATTTTTGGCTTATCGTATTCTTCATTAAAAACAAAAAAATGCTGTAAAAAAATCATTTCGATACGTCTAATAGTTTCCGAGATATTGAATTTTAAACTTCGTATGCGGCGCTCGAAACCCGGCGGCTAGCGCTCACGGATGATGACGTCATCGTTTGGCTGCGGTACGCGCCCTTATATGAATCAGTGAGTTTACAGGGCTTCTATCTTTTTAACCGTAATAAATAGACAGTTGAAATTTTCACAGAATACGTGTTATTATAGATTCTATCGATTAAATTTTTAAAATAAACAATAAATCAAATCCCAAGAGGGGTCCCCGTACAAAAACCATGAAAAAAACCATTTTTTTTTGCTTTTTTATATGGATTGTATTTCAATAATGGCTTCTTATTTTGATGCGATTTTAAGCTTAAGTTCTAGTCTAATTTTCATACTTTACGACTAAATAGAAATCTCAAGTAAAACTGCTACAAATAGGTGACAAAGCTGATTTTATCAACACGATGTTTTAAGCGGTCACCCATCCTGTTTTAGACTACGCTCGTAGTTGCTTAACTTTGGAAGTCGTAATTTTTTACGAATTCGTTTTGATGTGACTATGATAGTTATGGTTATCCATTGTTTTGTTTTACATACAGTTTAACCTGTTTAACTAAACTAACTGTCCGTTGCTGACCGGCTTTTCTGTTTGTAATGTTTGTCGAATAAGTTGGTTAAATAAAAATAGAATAATAATCAAGCACTTTTAATTTAGGGTTCACCGTATTCTACATAAAAATACCAAAACATTAATGCAAAAAACCGGGCAACAGCCTGTCGAACCATGCTCAGTGTAGGGTTCCGAAGCCGTTACTACAAACAAATTAGACCTCGCGACAAACTTAACTTTGCCGTTGGAAAACTGTTATCCCCATACATCGATATAGGTCGCGGTCAGTTTACCAACACCGCAAATAAGTTTTCGGCAGGTATAAACATTTAAACCGTTTAACTCAAGAGCCAATGAAGTCTACTTAGTCATGATAGTTTTCCTTTGAAGATATTTTTCATATTTTTTATTTGTAGTTTTGGCTGTAGTGGGGAGGGGACGACGACACTTGACTCTAACAAAAATTTGCGCTTTAAAGCTTTTCATAAACGGATACCTTAATTAAAATATTGTTTTCACAAATCCGCAATATTTTGGAAAGACCTATACAACGACACCCCACACTATGGGGTAGACGAGAAAAAAAAACTTCCCCACGTTACGTAAAAAAATAATAATATGATTTTACTTTTATTTAACTATGTTGGCGTGACTAATATGTATATTCATGCCAAATTACACGTTTCTAGTACTAAGAGTCTCTGAGCTAGGCTGCGGATAGACGGACACACGTCACACACACACACACACACGCACGCACGCACGCACGCACGCACGCACGCACGCACGCACGCACGCACGCACGCACGCTCGCACGCACGCACGCACGCACGCACGCACGCACGCACGCACGCACGCACACACACACACACACACACACACACACACACACACACACACACGCACGCACGCTATCTAAGCTATCTTGCATACACGAAATAACAGTAATAATGCTCAAAAACAGTTCAAAAACTACCTACTTACTACAGCGGCCGCTAATACCAACAACTAGCGAGAGAGAGAGAGAGAGAGAGAGGCGGTCTAGGTAGAGTCTGTCTAATGAAAGATGAACCTGAGAAAAAGCGGCAAATTCAAAAAATCTTCATATGGTATTACCGATCAATGTAGGAATAAACGATTTTGATACTTTTCTTATTTTGTTTATTTTGGTGGGCACAAAGGAAGAGGAAACACGTACTTTTTCACAATACTAAGGCCCGTATTAATAAACTATAGGTACTCAAGTCTACCTACTAATACCGCATTTAAGTGTCCGTTTATCCATATTAAGACCACACACGGTATCATATTTAAGTACAGTTTATTAGTAGAAGCCCGAGAGTCTTACGACTTAATACGTATGGGTGGATCAACTTTTTTGTTGTTGTTAGTGTCCCGTAAGCCAAGAGACAACAGTGATAGTTTCTTAGAAAAAATGTTATAATGTATACTTCTATCACACTCAGGAGAAAAGCCATAAAAGAATGGTAGTGGACTTATATCCTTTGAAATTATAGTTTTAATGAGTGACCCAAGAAACGTCACCCTGGCACCAAATTACAAAGAAAAGTTGATTGACCCGTATAGTCAGCATTAAATAAATAGATAGTGACACCCAAAGTCGCCAAACGTGTACCGAACTATTTAGCAACTTTGGGTATCACGAAGTATTTGATGCTTTGAAACTATCTATGAAAAAAAATGCAGACCACCATAATAATGCTTGCATCAGCATGCTTTCTCATTTGTGAGCTCTTTTAGTAAATAAAATCACCAATAACAAGTCATTAAGTAAAAATATTTTATTTATTATTAGGGTAAAACCGATGCTTTCTCTCAACTCTGCTAATAGGCATCTGAGTGTAGGCACTTGCTTCTTTACAATATAAAATTCGTTCACTTTATGTCTGATGGCATGAATGTCAAAACTATCTAAATTGGATACTGTGGCCTTGTGAGTTCGCTTCTTTCCTGGAGTACTGAAGACACCATGGTTTACTTTGCCTTCATTATCTTCAATGTCGAAACACTGATATCTGTAAGAAGAAAGAAGGAATGGATTAAACAGAACACCATTTACAAATATATTGTGACACGCAGTACAGCCCCATTTTACAGTCCGACAGCTCTAAGAACATTTGGGTTTAGGTGAAATCAAATAGCATCGGTGAGGTTCAAATCGCAACGGTTTAAGAACAAGGAAGACAGGTATAACCCGAACATCTTTTCCAAGAGCTCATGAAGTGTACGTACGTAGGTACATATTAATATGTTTATGATATCTTTAACTAAATGTATATAAACACCTCCTTAGTGTTTTACTGAAACTAGGTATGAGTGTCAGTTATATTAATCATCTGTCTATTTAATTAATTTAATAAAATTGCGATTGTTAAGAGATTCAACATGGTATAGGTACAGACAATACACCTATGTATAGGGAAAGACAATGATTTAATTAATTTTAGTATTTACCGGTCATTGATGATAATTCTTCTAAATACTTCGTTTGACTCTGGCATAGTAAATCGTTTTGCTCCAACTCTTTCAACTGCTGAAGATTTTCCAAAACCGTTTGTTTTTCACCATCCACGTCCAGCTTATCTGAAAAGAATACATCGTTTAATTTTTTAATGGAAAAGAAATACCAATTTCAAAAGATAGGTAGAACAGAAAAGGTACTAAAGGTTCTACGAAACTTTGAATTGAAGATATAGAAATAATAAGTATCAAAATTAACATGCCATACTAACCTTGTTATAACCTATGAATTCGGTCACCGTATGTAAACACTCTATTTTTTGTTTCAACAATGCTTCCCTCTTCTCTTGTTTTTCTTTATATTTGTTTATAATGGTACAAAGGATCTGTCGCACACCACTTTTGATAGTTTTACGCATGTTTAGTCCGTAAATTTCGAGAAGAAAACTTTAATTTGACAGACTCGAACCAACAACGACTTGTTTGTCAATGTCAAAACGTCATTTTAATAGTGTTGCCAGACCTGCCAGTCAAATAAAAGCCCGGTTCATCATTCATTAGACAGACTCTACCTAACTTATGGCGAGTGAGCCACTTGGCAGCGCCCGCCCGCGAAATTTGAAATCGATGAAATGAATAAGTACACAAAATATCAGAACTACTACCTAGGTCAATCAAAAACTCATGTTTTATAGTTCATTATTTTATACGGTACCTAGCGATATGAATTCTACATTAGATACGACATTTGTAAAGAAAGGGCTATTACCAAAGTTAAGTAAACACCGCTTAAACATCGTGTAAGATTTTGTTGTTTGTTGTTTTACTACAGATTACTGTTTGGTCGTAAGTATGGAGTTTAGATTATTGTGTGACACCGAAATAAAAAGCTAATACAAATACAACCCGTACTTCGGCTTCCAAAGTTAAGCAACTACCTACTTACAAGCGTATTCTAAAACAGGATGAGTGACCGCTTAAAACATCGTGTTGATAAAATCAGTTTGGTCAAATATTTTTAGCAGTTTTACTTGAGATTGTTATTTAGTCGTAAACTATGAAAGTTCGACTGCAATTTAAGCTTAAAATAGCATCAAAATAGTAAGCCATTATAAAAATATAATCCGTATAAAAATGCTAAAAAAACTGGTTATTTGTCATGTTTCTTGTATGGGGACCCCTCTTGGGATTTGATTTATTGATCATTTTGTAATTTTAAACAATAGAGTTTATAATAACACGTAATCTGTGAAAATTTCATCTGGTTACTTATAACGGTTAAAAAAATATAGCCCTGTAAACTTACTCAATCATATAAGGGGCCGTACCGCAACGAAACCATGACGTCACTCCAGTAAGATGGCGCCCGCACCCTTTAATATTTTTGACCGTAATTTCATACGTTCGTAGAATCAAAACTACTGGGTCTATTTGAATGAAACAAAAAGTAGTATGTTTGTTTATTTATAAGCTTTACTCTTACAAAGTTTCAAGCGATTTGGCGTACCTACTGACATTCTTCATTAATACAATATAAAAATGAGAATTACGACTCCATTCGTCCGATGTTCATTTTTGTCGTAAATATTGTGATAATGGCCGTTTCACTAAAAAGTTGCAAGTATTTTGAAACGTTAGTTTGCAGATTTGACACTTGACGTCTAGTATATTGAGTTCTTTTTTGCATGAATGTTTAAGGTAAAAAATAGCGATGTTAGCATGTATCTGAATGCAGATGTCAATGTCATTTGGGACAGTTTATAACAACATTTTTGTAGGGGATTGTTTATCTAGTATATATTAAATCAATGGTTTTGTCACAAAAATTTCATTGTGCTGGTATAGTTTTATTTATTTATCAGATTAGAATAACAAAAAGATAAGATTAAGGTTAGACCAGATCGAAAGTCTGTTAAGTACAAGACTAAGTGTAGATGACGGAATTTTAAATAAACTTGAGTAAGTATAATGTTGTTTTAATAGCGTTAAGTGACTGGTGAGCGGGACAGAGAGAGAGGTAAAGGTATGAAAGAGAGAGATAGAGCTAGTTCTACCTTAAAACACGCGGGAAAGAGAAAAATAAAAGACGTTGAAAGGTGAATGTTTATTTTCACGCGAAAAAGCTGGCTTGGATAACTATGTGAAGACTGGGTGCCATTAAGCTGGGCATTCACGACCGCTCCAGCGAGCCGAATGGAGCAGAGTTGCTCCAAAATTGATCTGTGAAGGTCAAAACTGTAGCGTTTAAAAGTACTTGGCGCGTTGGATTTCCAAATCGACGGAAAGCCAGAGCGACGCGCCAACGCACAATCCGAATGGATCTATCTTGAATGTCGAAATTCAACGTTGGAACACGCCACGCCTCCGCGCCAAATGCCGTCGTCGTGAATGCGTTCTCTGACTGCCATTTTCTAATCAGTCTGCTCTGTAATGTCGTACCGTTGAGGCGTGGCGTGGCACGCCCGTGAATGTGGTCAAAATATTACGCCCATCCAATTGTAAACACTCCATCTGTCGCCGAGACAAACGGCGCGTCCGTGAATGCCCAGCTTTAGTTTACCCACCATGGGCTCTACTTTGAAATCAGTAATTCAAACTTCGGATCGCCCCGTCACTTTCTTGCGAATTAGTGACGCGTCGAGAGCATAAGGGAGAGCAATAGACGAAGTTCGAATTACGTATTTCAAAGTAGAGCCTCATGCGCGGGTCCACCTCTCATTGGACCGTTGCATCTGTTCGAGTTCGAGATGTTTCTCTACGAGTTCTTATGTATGTATGCCTAAGCTTCAAGCAGTTGGCCTATTAACGCACTTGCAATCGCTATCGACTTCAAAGTAGAACAATTGTTTTCGTTTTGAAAGCGGACTCGCCTTTGGACTGTCAAAGTGAAAACGATTGCGATTGTGAGTGCGTTAGTAGCCTTAGGGGCTAACGCACTCGCAATCGCAATCGTTTTCATTTTGTAAATCGAAGGCTTGTCTGCAATGAAAACAATTGCTCCACTTTGAAGCCGGTTCACGAATGTTTCACCGAAATACGTTTGACCGAATGAGTCGTTTAGCAACTGCTTCATTTCCCAACCTAACCTATAGGTTCTACACAATGGTAGGTACAAAAATAAATCCTGAAATATTTGCAGAAAGTTACAGAAATACCTCCTCCTAAGACCCACCATACAACGAAATTTGAAAATGGAATATGAATTTACTGCGAATGAAATAAAGTCAATTTTCTTATTTGATCGCGAGTTCTAAAAACAAAAAAAACCGCCTTCAAAAAGCAAAAAATAACTTCATTTAAAATGGTAGGTAATAGGTCAGTCCAACTGAAGTCTGCTTTTGGTTAAAATATTGTTGGACGCCGACTTCAGTTGGACTGACCTATTACCTACCATTTTAAATGAAGTTATTTTTTGCTTTTTGAAGGCGGTTTTTTTGTTTTTTTAAACTTTTATTTTATTTTATACTTTTTAGTGATTATAATTATACTGTTATGTTATGTAGTCCCACTTTAATTAATAAGAATTAATAAGAAACTATAGAACATTGAAATTCAATCTCGCCGCAAGCAACGCCGTGGGAAAGTCATAGTCAAATACTTAAACATACATATGCTTCGTCATAGTCGCTCAACTATCTTAATCGAAATATCTTGTCGCCACCCTTGAAATATATACCGGTTAGGAGTTCCGGTGGCCATCTGTGGTTTTCATCATCAGTTCCACTTTACCAAATAGTGTTTTCCAAGAGCAAATACACGAGTTACAATTAAAAATACCAAAATCGCTATAGGTGTGCCTATAAATTTTGAAGAGTTCCGTCGATTCCTCATGGACTCCATCATCAAATCTTCATTATGATAAGAATGGGACCAAATGGAAAGCACCAGCTTTCAAACAAAAAAAGAATCTTCAAAATCGGATCACCCAGTCGAAAGTTCTGAGGTAACAAACATTAAAAAAAAAAAAAACATACAGTCGAATTGAGAACCTCCTCCTTTTTTGAAGTCGGTTAAAAATTTTACTTTACTTCCTTTGCACTAGATCTTTATTTCAATGGCAGTATTTTGTACTATTTTTAGTACAAGAACCCTCAGGAGGTTAAGCGGGTTATGAAATGAAACAGTTGCCAAACGACTCATTCGGTCAAATGAACGGACCCCCTTTGAAGCCGATTGCGATTGCGAGTGCGTTAGACACTAACCCCTCTGGCTAGTAACGCAGTCACTTCTCGTACATATAGGAATCAGTGTTGAGCCCCCAGCGGCTCATGGCGTCGCTGATCCAGGAGTAGAACTCCGGCACGTTGACGTACACCCCTGGGAACTCGCCCCCGCACCCCACTCCCCAGGCCGCCATGCCGAACACGGCAAAGCGCTGCCCCGAATTCTAAAAAAATTAAAATTATACGTTCAAGTGATTAATATTTATAGAAAAAAATAGTTTTTGCACATCCCTATTTGTAAATATTGTATTTATATTTTGCGTGTTGTAGGTAAGTACCTACAATATAATAGGTAATAATAATAATAATAGAATCTTTATTCACCAACAACAAGCAAACAAACATTAACAAATAAAAAATAACACAAAAATGACAAAATTGCTGATGAAAAGGTGCAGAACTCAGCTATGGAGCTGTTTTTCAGTCCTCACCTGGACAGTATCGTATCGGTAGACGGTTGTCAAAACAAACTACAACTATACTTATATAACTAGAGCTATATTATACTCATATTGTAAAAAGTACAATGCAAAAACACAAAACGGTGGCAGAGTGAAGGGGCAGAAATTAACTAAATAAATTAAGTAAGTTCCAGCGCTATTTGTTGACGTTAGGTACATCAGTCCAACAACAAGATTTCTTTTGCGCAGAGATAAGAATTTTTTTACAGGCTAACCTAAAGCTAAAAATCGATTTGCATGTTTGAACAGGAGGGGGTAGGTCATTCCAGCATTTAGATGCTGCAAATCGAAAAGAGCCCCGAAAAGAGACTAGCCGCGGAAGCGGTGGTTCTATGCGGGGGCACCGCTCAGGCCTCGAGCGACCCTCCCTCTCACCACGCCACATCAACTTTTTTGTATAGTTATTTATGTAACTGGTATATAATGTAGGCTCGCAAGCTCGCGCTCTAACCTCGGCGCTCGTACCTTAAGAGCTAATTATGTACCGTTGCATACATAACTTTTTCTACAAGCTTCAAATGATACTGACAAAAATAAACTATCGGTAACGTTTCTTGTATACTTTACTAGATTTTATAACGCTTGTATTACGGGTATTAAACGACAACGATAAACATGCTGAGATATTTAAGAAGATTTTGTTGAGTGGTGGAATGCCATCCCTAAACCCACAACCTCCGAGTCAGCAAGTTGTGAGTCACTAAATTATTCAAAAATGATAATTTACCCCAATGTGGCAGAGAAGCGGCGCGCCGCCGTCGCCCCTGCAAGTATCCGCGCCGCGCTTTCCGCCCGCGCACGTCAGCGACCCGTGCAGTGTGAACAGCTCGCCCAGGTACGACCGGCGCAACTCTGTTTGACACTTCACGTTGTCCACTAGAGCTACGTTTACCTAAAACAGACCAGGAATAAACATATAACTATAGGTACTTAGAAAAATAGATTCGCAGAAATAAGTTTGTTATCTAATGGGCGGACAACGGATGAAATATGGTGACGAAAGCACAAGAAGGATTAGACTTATTTAAAACTATTTATGTGTGAAAATATATTCAGTTTTTGTTATACATCAGTACATATTTGGGCGTTTTCCAAAAAAAGTGTACATTAACTTTATTTTTCAGAATTCGTTTTTTTTTGGTTTTTCTTACTCAGAATCGTTGATACTATCGATCCTCATACAAGAAAAAAAGTGTCCCAGATTTTACTATGTAATTTTTTCTTCCAGTGCGTCACGACCATATAAATAAAAAAAGACTGCATACAAAAATGTGACGATCTGGAATGGAATATTTGGGACACTTTTTTTCTTGTATGAGGATCGATAGTATCAACGATTCTGAGTAAGAAAAACCAAAAAAAAAGGAATTCTGAAAAAAAAAGTTCATGTACACTTTTTTTGGAAAACGCCCATTTTGTACCTCCTCTTACGTCTATAGAGGTAATTTTCCCTATATAAGTAGATAGTGAACTATAAAAGGAATATACTGAACATACCTAATAAAGAAAAAATATGATTATTTACTTCAACAATTAAATTCTATTCCTTTTTTTGCAGTGATGTTCTCTTTTTTTTAAAACAGTTGTAGTCATATCCATATTACGGATATCGTTCGACATTATTTTGACGTAATTTGCACCCGTCGTCCACCCATTTACCTATATGAGTATAGGTAGGTACTTGATTTGTTCACGTACCTATCTAACTAGATGTTAAGGAAAAAACCACGTTAAGTTCGTTAGTAAATAGAAATTGACCACTGAATACGTCAAACGTTGACAAAAGAGTTATTAGTTCCTAAGTCCCAGATAGACGGGCGAGTAAGTACGCGTACTCAAAACTCGACGACCTTTTTCGCCCTTTAGAAGTTCGTGTACTTAGGGTGACACACGGGCGAGTAAGGTCGCCGAGCCATAGGTAAGTACGGCGTCCTTACTCGCCCGTCTATCTGGGACTTTAGGGTTGGTATATAACGTTGGTGGTTGGTTTGTTAAGAACTTTTGAAGATTACACACTGCGATTATTTGGGAAGGGCAACAATAAAGTTCAATTTTGATTCAAATTCTCCTTAGTCTTCCGTTTCGTTTCGCTTTCGCGGTTTTTGTGCAGGTTTCAATCTTAAACCTGTCGCCAAGCTACTGCTCACTTGATTGTCAACGCGGTCGTGGGATTGCAATCCTGAGATCGCAACTGTCTGAGTTCTCAATGCCATAAAAGAACCAACCTTCTTCATAACTTCAGCATATTTTCCCTGGTCGTTATTCGTCAGCTGGCCCCACCCAGTGCCGAAGCAGCGCGTGCCCGGCGGCGGCAGCGCGCGCCCGACGCAGGCGATGCCGACGTGCGAGTAGGACGAGAGATCGAAGGGCGTCGAAAGAAAGAGCAGGGCTATGCTGTTCGTGACGAGACCTGGAGGAATAATTTGGATGATATATTATTGCTGATGACAGTACAGTACATACATACTAATGCTACACGAGCGGTGCCCGGTGGTCGCATCGCTGTGATTTCAACGTAGAGCGACGCAAGTGTTTCAACCACAAAACAGAAAAAAACAGTAGAAGTGTCAAGTGGGCGTGTAACGTGTGGCATAGTTATGCGGAGTTTCGCATAACCTACCATACTTTTGCCGCGATCGCTTATTTCAATATTTAGATATTTCTAAGATAGGATATAAATCCAGAAGCATGCCTTATTGTGCTATTTTGGGTGTAAAAACGATAGCTGTACCACAAACATTTTCCATGGTGGCGGGTTGTTTTTATGATAGATTGAGTATTGGCTAGAACAGTCTGATACTAAGCGAAGCTCATGCCACTTCCACTGTTCCACGCCGCATCGTGTGGCATGTCGTTCAAATTGCTATGTAGAACAACGCAGCAGTGACGACCAATAGGCAACGCTCGTGTGGAATCCCTCAAACCAAATACCTATGTCACTCACACGCCAAAGATGTTGGCTATGCTATGCAAATTACACGTTATCGATACGAAACAAAGTCTCTTTTAATCTTGAACTTTTGACGGTTGTAGTGGCACTTTCAGTTGACGGCCAAAGCCGTCTCTGGCGTTCAAAAGATTAAAAAGCAGAGGGCCCTGCCAAGATGCACTACGCTAATTAGCGTTTCTATTCGTTTCGTTTTTAACCAATCGCGTCACTTGTAGACCACGTGACTTTTCGTATGACGTCAACCACCAGTGACGCATTTGGTTAAAAACGAAACGAATGGAAACGCTAGTTAGCGTAGTGCATCTTGGCCCTCAGGTCTCGGTGACTCGCGAGTGAGCAGGTAGCACTCACGGCGGTAGTAGCTCTCGTGCTGGACAATGTGTTGCACGTCGCGGTCCTGATGCGGGAGTAGCTCCGCGGTCGAGGAGGCGTTCCACTGACCAGCGCGGCACTTCAACTGCAACGGAACGATTCATTGTACGGCTGACCTTATAAGAAGCTGCACAATTTGGTGCTTTATCTCTAGTCAAAGGAGTTAAAGCGAAAAGGTACTAAAGTGTGCAGCTTCTTAGAAAATATACTTCATTCATTATAAAATAAAGTAGATAGCCGAATCGATATTTCTAATGGCCGAACCCTATATTCAAACCGCGGACAGATAAGTAAGTAGGCTTACTTCGGATTAAAATTTGACACATTTTGTATGGGCAAATGTCAAATTTTAACCCGAAGTAATAGCCTTATCTATCCGCGGTTTGAATATAGGGTTCGGCCGTAAGTAGGTAGGTTTATTTAATCGTATGGCAGTTGATGAGTCGCTTATAATGTATACAAAAAGATATTCCAATAATTATAAAACTATAATATATTATATATTATTATAGTATTTCTCTTTCATTCGCTCTCATACGCTCTTATCGGCATAGGTAGGTACTGAGTTTACCCGAACCCGAAAAACTTTTACCTCTCATGCTCTAAAATGACCCGTAAAAAGCAATGTACAGATGTGATATATTTTCTCTAAGGAAAGAAATCCTTTTGTTGAAATTTTGTTTGTAATCCCCTAACAGCTGGTTGGGCGTTGGAGGTGAATATTCCACCGTTCACTTTGACGACGTGAGTAACATGTAGCTGGTTGTCTGAGGCAGCGGTCTCCTTTTAGAAAAAAAAAACAGGGGGGCAAGATGGTTATGTGGGACTCACCAACCGATAGTGGTAGGGATAATACACCCATTAAAAACCCGGGCCTCCCTTCACGCCGCTGTTGGCGTGGACCTCAGGATCTGCTTACGCATTCGGCTACGGTCCTCACTGGCATATGGCAGGCAGTGGCGTAGCGTGGGGGGCTGGGGGGGCCATGGCCCCGGGCGGCAGATAAAAGGGGCGGCATACGGAAAATATTATATTATTATAATATAGGGGAATATACATAAAAAAAATCCCGAAGAATTGAGAACCTCCTGGTTTTTTCGAAGTCGATTAAAAATAGGGGGCCGCGAATTTCTGGTCGGCCCCGGGCGGCGAAAACCCACGCTACGCCACTGATGGCACGCCCGCTTAACGCGAGAAGAGAGAATTCAGGGCGCTCACAGTCCTGTGGACCTAATTGGACGGCTTGGGGTCCCCTAATGGGATTGGGCAGGAATTTCACGGGTTATAATGATGAGTCGTACCTTGGTAACGTCTTGGCCGTAAACCTTGTGCGCAGCCGTGAGCACCACTGACGGGTGGATGACGGAGCCGCCTCCGACCAGCTCGTTCGCGGACCACCTCTCACCCACGGACTTGCTGCAGACAATCACATGACCTGGGACCTGTTTTATAAAGCTACAAATTACAATTTACAGGTTACAAGTTTCCATTTGACACAATCTCGACCAATGACGACCAGCCATTTGAGCAGTGTTGCCAGTTTAGACCTGTATAATTGTAACTTGTAGCTTTATAAAACGTGCCCCTGATGGTACTCGTAAGACAAGGGTTACACGCTCAGTATTTCATCAGTCTGGCGTCAGTTCAATCATGATCGAGGGGGACGCAGCTATTATGTTAATATAGCTGCGTCCCTTTCGAGCACGGACTGAACTGACGCCAAACTGATCGTGTAACCCTTGTCTAAGTGCAATGGGCCTTGAAACTCGTAGGCATTGCCAACCCCAAAACAGACAAACCAATACTGTTACCCATAATACTGCAGCATTAACAACTCTGAAGACCAATGGAGCGAATGCCTTTACGTTAGTAATTTTCCGGTGGTGGTCTTGGTTAGTTGGCAACTGCTATTATACCAACAATAGTGTCCATAATTAGACGAAACAATTTGACAACAAACAATAACTCATTAAAAAACAGGAAACCGCCTTCAAAAACGCAAAAAGTACCTAAATTCTTTTAAAATAATATTAAAAATATTGTGAGTTGCCGACCTCAGTTGGACTGACCTACATTAGGTACCTGCCATTTTAAACAAATTGATTTTATACGTTTTTTTGTCGGTTTTTTTGTTTTTTTAAAACATTTATTTTATTTTATACTTTTTAGTGATAATAATAGGCTGTTATGTAGTCCCAGTTCTTATTTGATATGAAACTTTAAGACATTTCAAGCTCGCCGCGGGAAAGTCATAGACATATTTAAACGATTAAATGTTCTTCGTTATTGAATGAATGAAGAAATTTGAATGTAAATGCTAGACTGTTACTAAAAATACTAAAATCGCTATATTATGTAGGTGTATGCCTATATTATTTGAGGGGTTCCGTCAATTCCTCACGGATCCCCTCACCGACGGAGACATGTACATCCTACATACATAGGCAAAAACCACTTCTTTCCACTTCTTTCTGAACATACATTAAAAAAATAAAAATACGTATTATTCTTGTATGGGGGCTTTTTTATTGTTATAGATATACACACTCTGTGCAAATTTCAACTGTCTGGGAATATATGCATGGATTTTTTAATAGCATTTCTCAACAAAATATGAAAATACCGTGAAAGAGATCATCAAAAGTGTGTGTGAATATGGTGTGAATAGAACGGTGTCACAGTGACATTATAAAACAATTGTTTTGACACTTCTTACGAGTTACGACTTGAATCATAACGTCACTGTGACACAGTTCTATGGTGGGTCAGTGACCAGTGTTCCATTGGGCTGATGGTACCTACCAACATACTTATTTAATAATAATAAGGTAATAGTATAAATTGTATGTATGGTCCATTCCAACTGATTTGTCTCATTTAGTAAATAATTTTATAACTTCAAAATGCATCATTTTGGCTAATACGGCCGTTTTCTGCTGAATAAAGCAACTAGAGACCATATTTTGCACACCGTTTTCCTGATTATACATTATAGATGACAAAATTGTCATTTTAGGCGGAAAGGGAGCATTTTGAGTTTATACATTTGTTTACTAACCCCCTTACTAATAAACGTTGAGTAACGGTGGTATAGCTATACAATGTTTTGTCCTTATCTGTCATTGTGACATTTGAATTTGACAGATAAGGGCAAAACATTGTATAGCAATACCACCGTTACTCAACGTTTATTAGTAAGGGGGTAAAATAAGAAAAGTTTGAATTTGAACGGACTTAACGCAGGTCGAGAGTGATATTGAAACATTAAAATTTCCTCATGACTATATTTTTTTTATACACATATGACAACTAACAACTTCAACAACCTTGTATCAAGCTACAACACAACAACAACTTATTCTATTATTATTGTGCTACCATTTTCTTAATAACGATCGGCAATCTTCGTTTTTCTATAAGTGACAAATATGCTGTCAGTTGCGAGTGCAAGCGTGATAGCTATAGCTAGCCTAAAGCTATTAAAAAGCTGGGAACACTGTACGTCTTGTTAGGTGTACTGACTGCAATATGGCGACGACCCAAGGAAACTCTCCGAACGCGGCGGCCCCGTCGCGGGTGCTGTCGGCCGCGCTCCACCCGCAGCTGACCCGCTGCGTGTCCGCTTCGGCGCGCACGCGGCTCGGCTCGCAGCACCACTCGAACGGGTTGCTGCAGGACGTGTGTCTGAAACGATTTGGGATTTTATTTAATAAAGAACTATACAATTTTAAGACTGCAAGCCTGCCAATGCGTTGCCGCGTTGCCAACCCTGAGGACTAAGATGGAATGCTTGTATTCTAGTAATGTTACCGGGAACGCAACATTGTGAACACTGCTGCTTGGCGGTAGGTGGTAACGGGACAGACCCTGCACGAAGTCCTGCCACCACTAAAATAATAAGTAGGTATATACTGGTTTTCAAGAAAAACTAAATGATTTTGGTGTTTTTAAAACTAGAGTAAATAGTCTGACTTGCGATGTGCCGCAAGCCAATGGAGTATCTTAATATCTCCCTTATTTATAAATGCACTATAAACGTATTTTAGTTAAAGTATGAGTGGCTCCTGTAGTTTGGTAGGTACTCACAGGGCCTCGTGATCCTTATCGTGGAGGGAGTCGTTAGTGACCCGGCACCGGTGGTACGCCACGCAACTGCACCCTGAGAAGTTTAACTTAGATCAAATACTCAACAATTTATGTAATAAAATAATCAAAATCATATTTTCGGCGGTTATATAAATTATACTTATGTATCTGTGTGCCTGTGTGCCTGTGTACCTGTGTATCTGTGTGCCAGTAGCGGTAGGTATCTGAGTGCCTGTGTACCTGTGTACCTGTGTGCCTGTGTACCTGTGTAACTGTGTAACTGTATGCTTGTGTACCTGTGTACCTGTGTATCTAGTGTGCCAGTACCGGTAGGTATCTGTGTGCCTGTGTACCTGTGTAACTGTGTAACTGTATGCTTGTGTACCTGTGTATCTAGTGTGCCAGTACCGGTAGGTATCTGTGTGCCTGTGTACCTGTTTGCCTGTGTACCTGTGTAACTGTGTAACTGTGTGCTTGTGTACCTGTGTACCTGTGTATCTTTGTGCCAGTACCGGTAGGTATCTGTGTAACTGTGTGCCTGTGTGCCTGTGTACCTGTGTATCTGTGTGTCAGTAGCGGTAAGTATCTGTGTAACTGTGTGCCTGTGTAACTGTGCCTGTGTACCTGTGTACCTGTGTATCTGTGTGCCAGTACCGGTAGGTATCTGTGTAACTGTGTGCCTGTGTAACTGTGTGCCGGCGTACCTGTGTATCTGTGTGTCATTACCGGTAGGTACCTGTATGTCTGTGTATCTGTGTGTCAATGTGGCCGTGTGTCTGTGTACCTATGTGTTTTTATCTATTTAATAATTAATATACACTTTAGAAAGTACGCGAATCGTCGGGGCTATAGCTTTGAGCTCGACCCTTGCCTGTGGTATTGGGCGTGGCCGCGTCGCCCTCCGCCGGGCCGTAGTCCAGCGCCTCCCGGTCCCCGAAGATGTCGCGCAGGCGCTGCTTGTCGCCCACGGTGAGCGGCTGCTGCGCGCGCGCCGACGCCAGCAGCGCCACCAGCGTCAGCGGCAACCTGCGGAACATCGGCATACCAATTTTTGGTGATTCGGGTGACCTGCCGCGTACGGTTAAGTTATCGAAACACCTTTCATAGACTAACCTGGGGCTCTACTTTGAAATCAGTAATTCTAACTTCGGATCGCCCCGTCACTTTCTTGCGAATTAGTGACGCGTCGCGAGCAAATGGGATAGCAATAGACGAAGTTCGAAGTACGGATTTCAAAGTAGAGCCTCTGACCTACGCTAAATAACTAGCGTTCGATTAAATGAAATTCGATGAAATGACCCTGAAGTGAAATTCCCATATTATACATACACATAATATACACATGTTAAATAGTAGGGTAATGGAACCAGTAATGGACAAGGCACCAATAATGGACACAATGATTCTTATTTTACAGAAGATAAGGGTTATTCATTTGTTTTGCAACAATTATTTTAGGACCGTATGAAATTTGAATTAAGATTGAAGTGTCCATTACTGGTGCCTGTCAGCTAAAAGTGTCCATCATTGGTGCCGTCACCCTATACATATATGATGTTTCGTTAAAAGATATCAATTATAATACCGATGGGAAACTTCTCAAATTGTGAAAGTTTCTTAAAATAAATTATCTGTATCTTCTAAGAAATGTACTTGTATGAAAAGAAGTCTCGAGGCTCTCAAGGTTTCCGAGAATGTTAAGAACTTGAACAGTTAGGGTGCTTTCACACTAGCCGGCGATTTCTCAGCGATTTAACGTGCACTAGGTACGCTCGCCACGAGATTGCAGCGATCTCGTGGCGAGCGTGGTGCACGTAAAATCGCTGAGAAATCGCCGGTCAAATCGCTAGTGTGAAGGCACCCTTAGATCTTTTCTAGATTATTGAAAGGCCATAGGGTGACGGCACCAGTGTTGGACACTTTAAGCTGACAGGCACCAATAATGGACACTTAACTCTTAATTCAAAGATCATACGATCGTAAATTGATTGTTGCAAACCAAATGAATGACCCTTATCTTCTGTTAAATATAAATCAAGTGTCCATTATTGGTTCCATCACTGTAATTGTATTGTTATATGATATGACCCTATAGCAGAATAGGTAGCTCGGTATAATTTTTTTGTAACTTAATTAATAATTAATATCAATAACGAATAACTTACCACACAATTGACATAACGTTTCGACAGTGAGCAACTAAGAACAAAGGCACTGACTGATGAGGAAAACAACAAGTACTATTTACTCATAGCTGACTAATTTGTACATTCGAGGACTAAGATATGCTTTGCACTGTACAGTCAATACAAGTGATAAATATATATACGTTCCCAGTGCGTCAAAAATATCCACACGCCACTATACCACTGATAATAACGTGTATGTTTACATAACACACACACCACCTACACACACTACCTTACACAACCACACACACACACACACACACACGCAGGCACGCACGCACGCACGCACGCACGCACGCACGCACGCACGTACGCACGCACGCACGCACATTTATTCTGAGACAAATAATTTATAACCTTATGATGATCGTTGAATTAAGAGTCAAGTGTCCATTATTGGTGCCTTCAGGTAAAAGTGTCGAACATTGGTCCCGTGACGGCCTATCTAATAAATAAATAAATAAACATTTTTTGGTGCGAAGGTCCTTTATATAATAATGCTTTTGACTGTACACGGCTAAATAAAGTAAATGTCGTCATCACCGCACTGCCTGCGCGTCACACTCATCATTTTGGCCCTATGAATTAGATAAATGAGAGGTTTTATTCTCTTAAAAACCGGCCAAGGTGTGTCGTAATGCGCATGAAGGGTTCCGTACCTTTCATTTATGGGGACCCTCTTTAATTTTTATATTTTTTTGTTATAACGGCATTAGAAATACACACTGTGAATCAACTGTCTACGGATCATGCATGAGACATCCCGCTGACAGACAGACGGATTGAGAGTACAGGCTTAATAATAAGGTATCGTGGGCACATTTCGTGCACGGCGCCCTAAAGCTGGGTCCACATTTTTATCATTTCGTCGTATCGTATCTCCGTCGCGTTGCACCGACGCGTATATCAAGATCGCTAGTGTGGACGCACAAACAGCGCGATCATGCGGCGCGCCGTATCTGATCGCTCGGGATCGATGTTGATACGCGTTTATTATATACCCCGTACACTCGCGATCGGATACGCGTAGCAAGATCGGTAAGTATGGACGTGTTTTGATACTGTATCACGATACGAAGTTATGATTTGATACGCGATACGCCGTGATCGCTCTCGAGGCGAATGAGCACGAGGACGTATTTTTTCACATGACGATTGTAGTGATACGGTGTGACTAAAGTGAGCGTCCATACTTAGGATACGCGAGCTCGATACGATACGCGTGATCGTGATCGGCAAAATGATACAAATGTGGACCCAGCTTAAAATGGTCGATTCTGACGAACGTTGATCGAGCAAGCGAAGTCATACGAGCGGGCTCACTCGACAGGTAAAGCTACCTAATTGAGAATATACGCCCTTTTAAATGTTGTTTGTACGCTCTGACGGGACAATTTAAACTCGCCGGTTAGTAATTCGTTTTTTAAGTATAAAAGCGAGTGGTTTTTAAGAGAATCACCAACCTAGTAGTACTTATTAAGCTAATAGGACATTTTGCAAAAGGGTTTATGAATAGGTAGGGACGTTTGCAAAAAGGCTATAAGTAACCCCTTCTATAGACGAGACTAGTATGCTACATACATACACAACTACATATAAGTATTCTTTTTAGAGCTTTTATGACACCATACCTACACGTTCTTAATAAACCATTATGTCACCTCATTTATTAAAACATACATATTATTATATAGTCGAACATAAAACCTCCATTTCTGAAGTCTGTTTAAAAAGTATCCTACATCCTTCCCTAGGATACAATCAGGCAACATCCTTACCAAATTTCATTAAAATTTGTTCAGTCGTTTTGTCGTGAAAAGGTAACAATAGAAACAAACAAGTTACTTTGGCATTTTTTATAATATAATTTAAATAATAAATATAAGTAGGTGTATAAGTATATGGATGGATTTAAAATAAGGCATTGAATATTATTTTAAAAATTAATGGCTAAAAACCTTAACACTGCCTATAGTTACATAAAAAATCTTAAAGATAATTATTGTACTGATTTATTATACTTATTACAAATTACAACTAAATCTCTAGTGTCATAGGGACCATGCCGCGAGCGGACCTGCTAGAGGGGGTGTTCTTTTTATAGTGGTGATTACTTATTATATGTTATTATTTACGTCTTTAATATTTGAGTAGCTTAGGGCCCGTTGTTTGATCAGTAGTTAACTCGACTAATTGTTAAAATTCGAAAAAGGAATCGAAAATTTGACACATTTCCTTGAGATTTGACCATTAGTTACGGTTTTTAACCATTTAGTTAGTTTAACTACTGATCAAACAACAGGCCCTTAGTTTGAATTTTAATTTAAATAAGTTTAGTTTTAACTTTTAATTGTATTATATTAAATATGTATCTACTTATGTTAATAAACTCGATTTCCACTAAATCTCTAATACTTAATGCTCGTGTCAAAATGCGACAAAAACAACACTTTCTATCGCACGTACGTACGACGTACTTATCGCATCTTGTGACGGGCATGACAGCCAAGATGTTACGTAACGGCCCTTACATGAACGGGACGCCGCGTTTTAAATCATTATTTTCTTACGTCCGTTTCTTCGATGGCGTATGTCCCGGGAATGACTGAAACAAAAAACATCAGTACAGTCTGTGAGCATTTAGAAGGTGCTTCGGGTTTGTACTTCCCTCTCACTCGCTCTTAATACGAGCGTATGAGAGCGAGTGAGACACAAGTATAAACCCGAAGCATCTTCAAAAAGCTATCGCACTGTAAATACATTTTTTAACACATCCTGGGCGTTTTCCAAAAAAAGTGCATTATACATATGCACAGTTTGGTTTTTATCTGTGGCCTGTTTTATAGTTACAAATTACAATTTACAGGTGCTCTACTTTGAAATCCGTAATTCGAACTTCGTCTATTGCTATCCCTTTTGCTCTCGACGCGTAACTAATTCGCAAGAAAGTGACAGGGCGATCCGAAGTTCGAATTACGGATTTCAAAGTAGAGCCCCAGGTTACAAGTTTCCATTTGACACAACCTCGACCAATGACGACCAATGACGAATGAGGGCAGTGTTGCCAGTTTACACCTGTAAAATTGTAACTTGTAGCTTTATAAAACGTGCCACTGATAGGACTAGCGTAGACCGGCCGCCTTTTATGCGAATATGGATTCAGCGAGAAAATTAGGTCTTAAAAACGTTAACTCCGGGTATGTCCGCAGGAAAAACGCTAACCTAAATCTGTGTGTAACCCAAAACAGCATTTACTTTTGCAAGTCGGGTGATCCTCCTGCCACTTCCCGTCCTGGCACCGGAGGTGCTTGGCTCCGTGAAGGGTGTACTGCCCGTCGCAGCTGAAGTGGAGGGTGAACGTGTCAGACTTGACCCGCTCGGACACCGAGTAGCTGCCGTGCTCGGGATAGGGCGGCAGCGTGCAAGTGCCCCTGGAACATACAATGTCAGAATCATTGAGAACATACATACATACATAAACTCACGCCTTCGTTCCCAGAGAGGGGTAAGCAGAGCTACAGAATTACCTACGACATCTAAAAACTTGTTGATAATTCTGTAACCACATTTTGCACAATTAGTTTGATGTTTAGAGGCCCTGCTTTGAAAATCGAAGTTCGAAGTTACGCTAGCTCCATCTCTTTCTCTCGATTTAGTCTCGAATGACGAGTGACAGGGATGGAGCTAACGTAACTTCGAAGTTCAATTTTCACAGTAGGGCCTCAGGTTGCAAGCCCATCGCCTAACAGGACTACAAGCCTAGAGAACACTTAATAGGATCGTGAAGCGCCGCTAAAATCGCGTAAGTATCTGTCAAAAAATTCCATACAAATTTAGCTCCGGGCGATAACGTTTCTCAGCCTCTAAATCGTGGAAATCGCGATTTTTGAATATGTTTTAGTTATTAAAGAACTAGGTCTGTACGTTTCTGTTTTTTGTTTTTTAAATTTGTTTCATTCTAAGAAATATTTTCTTGGAAAGGAAAACTTACAGACATAGTTTTTCATGATATCTACAACATATTCAAAAATCGTAAAGATCGGACTAGGTTTAAGGGGAGAGAAACTTTATCGAATTTTGTATGGAATTTTTTAGCTTCACAATCCTCTTAAAGCAAAGATGGCATGAAGGAGGCAAACTAGTACACAAGGCATCATTTAGACTGCGGACACGAAGTCAGCTGGCTGCGGGGCGGCGGCGTCGGCGGCGCGGGTGCGGCGCGTTCTAATGCATAGATTTATATGAAACCGGCCACGAGGCCAGCGGCGCGGAGAGCGGCGCACGAGCGATGCACTCCAAGCACCCCGCGCCGCTGCCGCCGCCGCCCCGCAGCCCGCTGACTTCGTGTCCGCGGCCTTATGAAAGTGAAAAAAAGAAAACAATTTATTCAAAGTGTACGCAAGCTGGCTCGTTATTTCGTATCAATTGCAATCTCAACACGTGTATGTGCGTGAGTGTGTGTATGTGTTAACGTGTCTATGTATGTACTGGTGTGTATGCTGCATGGATGGTGATAGTACAGACTAGGTACACTCACGGCGCGCCGTGCTCCGCTAGCAGCGCGTACGAGCACAGGCCGGGGCGGCGCGCGCACACCGCGGGGCACACCGACGGGGTCTGCGCCTGCGACGACGACGAGCAGTGGAATAATATGGGCCATATTGGTCTCCTGGAACAATACACAGATTAAATGGTTACTGGGGCTCTACTTTGGAATCAGTACTTAATTCGAACTTCGGATCGCCCCGTCACTTTCTTGCGAATTAGTGATGCGTCGAGAGCAAAAGGGATAGCAATAGACGAAGTTCGAATTACGAATTTCAAAGTAGAGCCTCTGGTAATTTAATATTTCGCATGGCTGCATTATTGTATAGTCTGTGCCAATTGAAATTGGCAAAGATGTAAACACAACTAGGTAAACGAACCAATTCACCATATTACTCGATAATCACGTGCTTTTAAAGATCTAGTGAGGTCTTGGCAATGATTTATACACTTGATCTTTACTTTCATATTAAGTTTAAGATTAAATACTCGTAACTATTCATTATTCGTTGTTTTGAATAAAAACACGATGAATATTTGAGGTTACGTGTCAAACAGTACTAATTTGTTTACACCTTTGGCAATTTCAATTGACCAAGGCTATATAGGCCCGGTGGGCTATATTCACTCACCCAGAGTCCTTACAGAGCGCGAGAGCTTCATCGCTGCCGTCGGGACAGTCGAATTGTCCGTCGCACGTCTGCGCCAATCCGATACACGTCAAATCAGGGCACGGGTACTCGTCCATACTGAAACTCATAGTTTTAGGGTCCCAAGTCAAACTATAGATTCGCCATTTCTGTCCGTCTGTCTGTCCGCCGTTTAACTCAGAGAGTCTTCGTAAGTACGACAAAGCTGTAATTCGGCATAGTTAAATTGTGGCGTTATCTATGAAGGGACCTTATTGTCGATGGCGCTTCCGCCATTATTAACGATGCTCCGATATAAATACAACGTCGCGTGACGCAGTGCGGCATAAGTGCCATCGACGATAAAGTCCCTTTTCATAGATAACTCCACAATTTAAATCAATTTTTAGATTTGGGGGACCGTTCAGGAAATATTAAACTTGAAAAGTGTATTTTTTGCTAGAGTTGCGCGTTTCGAAAAAAAAGCGTTTTGTTAATGATAGGTTTGTTTGTGAAATTAATCAGTTTGTGAAACGTTCATTTTATTTTATAAAAATAGTACATCCACATCATACATACTAAACTTAAACACTTAAAAAATTATACATTATGTATACGAAATTTACATTTTTGTCTGGTAAATACAATAATAACGGAGTACGTAACTTTCACAAATATTTACTCGTTTCGCAAGTTTTTTTACTTGCCTGACCACAAATTGTTCTTTTACAAAATTTTAAATTTATTTTCTCGCAATCAAAGTGAAAAGTGAAGTTTTACCAGTCTTGGCTGATGTTCATTGAGATTCTTGTGTCAATATGGCCTATTGTAGTCCCTTGATAAACAATCTTTTTTTTACAAAATAAGAACTTCTAGATATCAGTACAATCGGGTATTTTGGTGAGCGTAAGTCACCGAATGAGATTTAAAAATCGATCTCTTGGTCTGAGCGAAGGTCGGTAAAAAACCAATTTCATTTTGTATAAATGCTGTAACTTACCCACATGCTTGTTTGTTCTGAGTAATCGACGCAACGGTTGCGATATAATATGTTGCTGAAATGTCAAACGTTCACTTTATATAGTCAAGACGGTAATATACAGGGTGGAAAAAACGAACGCCACGTGGACAGTAACTACCTTAAATATTGGAAATAGCAAATTCTACGCAAAGGAGACTTACTTTTATTTCGGGACAAAAAAAAAACAAAAAATATAGAGTCTATAAAAACAATAGAGTCGTGTTTTATGATACAGACAGATCGAAAGGGTAATTGAAAGTGATCATTTATATATATTACACAAACCTTTAAACTAAATAAAGAGCGTAAAAAGAACACGACTTTACTGTTTTGTCATGTTTGACCGGAGCTCGATTCCCGGTTAAGGCAGAAAAAAAATTAAACATCCATAAATGCATGTTTTTTTTTCAGAAATAGAATTAAGTAAGTCTTCTTTTCGTAGAATTTGCTATTTCCAATGTTTAAGGTATAGTTGCCGTCCATGTGGCGTTAGTTTTTTCCACCCTGTATAAATAATAATATAGGTATAGTTTAAACTTTTTCAACTGAGCTTATCCACTTAAGAATACAAAGCCATTGTGTAGTTAACCACAAATTAGGATAACGAGTTCGCAGTAAAAGCAGATTATAACCGCCTTCGAAGGTTAACATGGATGTCTTTAGACAGTAGACTACAAAATACAGTAATAGAATAATGGCAAGCATTTTTTTGCATTTTACAACCGCCCGACATTCGACAAGAACACTCTGTAGATAAAGACGAAATGACACTTCACTCACCTAGTAAAATTTCCCCCCTACCCATACCCCCCGATGGGGGTAGGAACCTAAAATTTTGGTAGGACTCGGCAGATCCTCATTTCTAGTGCGAAGATAAAGTTATAAACAAAGTTTCATTGATGTACACATTTTGCCTCCAAAATATCTTATTTTTACTGTATTACTACTTTGAAAATCGAAGTTCGAAATTACGTTATCTCCACTCCTTTCTCTTGATAAAGTCTCGAAAGAGTGACAGAGACCGGCAGAATGTGACTTCGAGAGTCATAGGTCCGGTAGGTAACACTTAATTCGAGAAACTAAACCGCAAGAACGTGTACATATATTCCCGCATGTCCTATACGGTGGGATTGGAGTAGGGTAAAACACCTAATTATTGGCCTCTAAAATACCAGTTTCTGGCACCTAGTGATTGTTGAATTATAGTCTCTATTACCTTACGTTAAAGTTCATAGGGCCAATAATTGGTAGGTGGCCAACAATAGGTCAGTTCACAGTACATTTAATTTGAATATTTTTGTCAGGGTGCAACCGGGTTACAGATCTTTGCACTGATACAAAATAAAAATAAACTCACCGAAAGCAGCATTTAGCCAGTATTTGATCGTCATTATAAAATATTTATGTATTTTTATTATACTTAACAATGGTCGTACCTAATAAACTGGTCAGTAACATTTGTCATTTATAGGTACCTACATTGAACGCAATTTTCCTGTTTAGTAAATATAAATGTTTTATTTTTCCTGTTATGATAACTTATGCTATATAGATCTAATTATTTTTCTACCGTCTGTTTGGTATAATTTCGATTGTTCGAAATGTTTTTGGCATAACTATTTAGTATAATCGTTTTTCGTCGAATGTTGAGTGTTGATAGACATCATAGACAGTGCAGAAGGCGTACAACTTGGTGTAATGGCAAATTTTAAATCGCATACCATCGCATCGCAAAGCCAAATATTAATACGAATTTATTTTTTAAGCAATAAGTACCTAGTCATGTAATTTATGTTGCATAACGATCATGTTTCACATGTTTTATCAAAAATCGAATTACCTACTAACGGCCGCACTCAGTAAATTAACGATCAAACCATAATCGTTCCATAATCAAGATTTTTCATACCCAAGTTGAAAAAGGAACGAGTTAGAGCGGTCGCGAACTACGCCGATCCGAATCCGATCCGAACCCGTGAAAATTCGGATAGAGACCGAATACATAATAAAATCGGATGACGGAAGCCGGATCTAATGCGTAAACTACCATAGAAATAGTTCTACGACTACACCGGACCGTATTTTCACGGGTTCGGATCGGATTCGGATCGGACGTAGTGCGCAACCGCTCTTATTTGTCTCTAAAACGTCTCTAAGTGCGGCGCGGCGGTTAAATGGTAACCGCTCTTTCTTTACACGTACGATAGGTACCCTTATATTCTGTGGTAATGGCAATAAGGGAGCTAGCGACAGTGCGACCAAAAAGAGTAGAAATTAAATAAAATGGAACTAAAAAAAATCCATACTAAATTGTTGCCATGTTCAAGCATTTTACGTCAAAAATGTGACAGTTACGTAGAAAGTGGCGCCCTCATTTAATTTCTACTCTTTTTTGTCGCACTAGAGATGGGTCAGGGCAGAGGCTCTACTGTGAAATCAGTAATTCGAACTTCGTCTATTGCTATCCCTTTTGCTCTCGACGCGTCACTAATTCGCAAGTGACAGGGCGATCCGAAGTTCGAATTACTGATTTCAAAGTAAAGCCCCTGAAGAGACTCGATAGGCCAGGTTAGGTGCTTTTTTGTATTATTTCATGCAAGCATGTTGTACGTTAAGCTGTTATATTTTTACATATTTTTTCCGAAAATTGTTTTTACTTTCAACGATTCGGAATATCAATGTTATGCATGATGATTATTCGGCCAAAGGACTTTATGCGAAGCTTTTGGCAACCCTGTTCTTTTCTGTCACGGTGACTTTCATTTCAACCAACTTTCAACTGTCAAAAGTGTCAGCTGTCATGCCAGTCACCATATCACTTATCAGTCGGCGAGTTCGGCGACAGCGTTTATGTTATCAACGAAACGTTATTATGTAGAAGCCATTAAATAAATAAAAAAATAATAATAACGAAAGTTTACTTTTCGTATAATTGCATGTAATATAATGCAGTCTACGTTTTAATTGAAAGTCGTGAGTACATTTAATTATATTTTAGGTTATTTCGTCGTAAAGACACGACGTTAAGTTATAAGGGCGGGGCGTTACTGCTGTATGATTCTAACAAAATATCTATCTTGATCGTGATCTCTAACGCCGATTATAAGGGTGTGTAAGGTTTGGCCCTACTTGTCCTTTCATGTTATTGTAAACATATATATTTATAATCTTATAACTTATTCACAAACACTGACATTCATTTTCATGAGATAAATATGCCCCTTTATTTCATACGAAGCCAAATAGGTACGGCTTAACCTCTCGTATACTTAGGGACGGATCCAGGACCAATTTTTAAGAACCTTTTTGTGTTTTAAGGTTAGTTTTTTTTTGGATGGCATCTGCCAAAAATGGAAAATGTCTATGAAATGCATCTTTTTTTAATGAGTTGTGATGAATCGGTCTGGCATTAAATAATAAAGTATCTATTTTGAAACATTTTTTTTAGTTAATTTTTAAAATATTTTTTTAAGTAAAATTTCAAAGTTATAAACAGACATCCGAATTTGTAGGGCAAAACCAGGCCTAAACCTTTGGACTAGGTCCTCGTACTCGATGTTTGGAGGAAATATTCCGGCAGTGCATTTGCACTTACTGGTAACTACTGGTAGGAGGCAAAGCACTATTTTTAGACAAAACCACGGGACAACCTGGTGTTACCATTAAAATAAAGAAATTGTTTTTTTCAGTAAATATGTCTGCCGGGTTACTACATTATTTGTGTTATAAAAAGACACAAGAAAAACTCATATAAACATTTTTTCAACATATTTGCCTGACAATCCTAATAAAAAACGACAAGAAATAGTAGATTGACCTCTATATTGTATTTTTCCAGGTAGGTACCAAAGGCAAAGTACAACAAGCACGAAGACATCCAAAAAAAATCTGAAGCCAGTCAACGAAGAAAGAAGAAGTCTGACTTCGACAGCCAAGAATGGACAATGATAAACTTTGCAAAGCTTTTATGGATTTGTTTCAAGGCAAACCTTGTGTCCAAGATCTGATAAGTATTTTTTTGCCATTTATATCAGGGAATAAGTCAGGCAGTGAACAAATGACCAGAGAGAATAATAGTAAAGTTTGTAGTGAAAATTCTGATAAGAACCAGGTTGATTCTAATTCCACAGATCAAAAAGAAGGGAGGATTCAGGATATGAGGGGTCATGAAGGTCAAAAGTCCAAAGAAAAGAACATACAAAGTAAATCGGATGACAATGAAAAGAGTCAAAAAGATACGGATGAAATAGACAGCTCAGGTGAATTAAAGACATGTAAGTTTTGTCAATCTCAGATCCCTTTTAATTCTTATAATTCTCATATAAAAGAAAACCATTTTAATGTGTTTTCTAAAAAGGTTAATTCTGACAATAGTGATGTGGACGTTGCTGGTCGAAAACGCAAGCAACCTGAAAACGAGGCTGAAGTGAATGCCAAGAAAGTACAGAGACACGTTGATGATACAATATCTGTAACTGCATTAGACAGTACTAAAAATGATGCAGATTTAACTGCGTGGCGCGCCAGTTTTATACCTACACTGGCACCAGCGATACTTATGTACCTTTGTAAAACGTGCACACTCGCTACTGCTGTGTACGACAATGCAGTCAAACATGCGCAAAACCACATCTTAAACTTGGAAATTAAAACTGAATTATGCAAGATTTGCAATCTCAAGTTTGATGCAGATTTCAATATGCACCGAGAGCTGCATGCAAATGATGATGACATTGATAGGGATTCCTTCAAATATGTTTCATATGACTACACGGTCCTTATGAAACCCGAATGGCTAAATATGTTTGACACATTGCCTAAGGAAACAGGAGATAAAATTAAGTCGGCGAGTATTTATTTTTCAACACGTTGCATAAGATTAAGCTTACAAAATGACAGCATAGATGCATCAGAAAAAAATACTCTCTTTAAGTGCGGCACGTGTAATAAATACGTCGACCCTCACTCTGTAGAATCACACATAAACAATTGCTCTGAGAAACTTACTGGCCATTTATGTCAAACATGTAAAAGACCATTTATTACAGAAAAGGCTAAAGATCAACATAGTTTGGTGCACGAAGACCCTAATGCCAACGAGAACTTGAGGACTGTATTATTTAACGACCAAAGACATTTGTCATTTAATAAGAAATTATTACAGGCTGCTGGGAAACTTGTTATAGCAGATGAGAGAACTAAAAATGAAACTAAAAAAAAAGTAGAATGCAGAAATGAAAAACAGAATGACTTAGACAAAGCTTCTAGCAAAGTCGCCAATGACGTTGAAGGTGCCACAACTGAAACGAAACGTAAAGTTAACAATGATACAGTTCAGAATAAACATACAGAAAAATTGAAAATAACTAATATCTATGAATGCCAATGCGGGCTGTGTTTCCACAATTTCAAATTACTGTGGCGTCATATCGAAATTTGCTCACCTGCTTTAAAACCCGTGTCAACAACTTGCAAGTGCGGTTTGGTTTTTGACGAGCAAAACTATGATGACCATTGCGCTGTGCATCGAAGTGGTTATACAAAATTTAATGTAAAAAGAGTAAGTGTCCATGATAAGGGGTCCTTAGATGTGAGTGGAATGATTGAAGAGTTTAAATATACGACTGTGATGACGGCTTCAAAGATCATAACGTCGGTGTAAAGATAAAACTCACTAAGTAGGTATAAATTACTAATGAATTAATGAGTTTGACATGTAATGTAATTTATACTGTGTTATATTGAGTAATAAAATCTGAATCTGAATCTGAGTTTTACCGTAACCATAATAAGGACATGAACGGAGATCAAGAACATCAGGAAAAGCAATAGTCCAAGTTGCCAATCGTGAACTATATTTAGTGGTAAAGAAAGTGATACAGAAAATAGTCCCTGGAACGCGGATTTGTATTAAGAAATAAAATTGATGTTTTTTTTTGCGCTTGTCATTAATAAATTAACGGCCAACCAACTTAAGGTGAAACACTAACTTAGTTAAGAGTTTTATGCTCCTGCAGGTGAACCAAAACTGGTAATATCATTTGACGCATTACGTCGAGTTGGTAGTGACCCTGCCTACGGAGCTAGCAGTCCCAGGTTTGGTTCCCGGTCACGTCAAATATTAGTGTGATGAACGCGAGTAGTTGTTTCTGCGTCTGGGATGTTTTCAATGTATTTAAGTATTTATTTAGGACATACGTTTATCATTGCCACTAGGCACTAGGTACTTACTTAGTTTGAGATTAGGTCAATTTGTGTGAGATTGTCTCCGATATTTATTTATACCGGAATCGAGTTTGGGATTGGTTCCCGATTCGTCGTACGAGTATTTCTAATTGGCCCTCCATGTCTTACCGCGGATGTCGTTTGAGGCGACTAAGGGAATATAGGCTTTTTGTTAGGCGATGGGCTTGCAACCTGTCACTAATACATGCTAATACGCTGGTAAACATGTTAGCCTATTTGTGCACAATGTGGTTACTGAATTATCAATAAGTTTTTAAAGTTTTAGGTAATTCTGTACCTCTGCTTTCCCCACTCTAGGATTACAGGCGTGAAGATATGTATGTATGTATGTACAATAAATTACGTTATCCAAATTATTTTGATAAGTAGCAGCAGAGATAGGTACCTAGCCGAGTAGACCAGTTCTCGCGCTCTAAGTAACGGACTGGTAGGTATGAGAAAGAAAAATACTTGTTCAATAAGAAGAATATTTATTTACAATTAAAACGACGTAATAACTACAAAAATACTTAAGTGCCAGAGAACTTGAGGTTTGATTCCGATGAAGCGACGCGACGGCGAACGTGACTGGTTCGCGCGACCGGCGTTATATAGCGCTGACCACCCACCCAAGCGACCGCGACGTCGCGCGACATATTATAAAGTGCTTATTAAAACTTGTAACAAGCTATCCAGACTTTGTTACAAGGCTGTGATGTCCGGTTTGACCACACATATCAATATTATGTGGTGTAGTTTATTTTCGCCCTTTTGTACGATCGAACTCAAAAGTAGCTGTCCCTACATTTTAGTACCTCTTTTCGCAGCTATTGAAGTCATTATAATACGTTACTGGGTACTGAAATGGATAGATCACCATTATGTACATAACGTGAAATATACGTTATTGTTGATATACTTAGTGAAAATAAATTAAAATGTTAAGTAAACAAAAATATCTAAGTTTTTTTATATATGGTATGTATATTTTATTTTTTAATTGTGGTCAACCCGGGCCCTGCAACCATTCAAGATATTGTGGACTATTAGAATGAAACTTCTAAAGGCCTTCAAATTGATTATCTCACTTTTAAAGCTAAGTATTTATTATTAATCTAAGAGATCACAAATAGGACGGAATGGTAACACTCGAATTATATCACAATAAACTAAAGTTCTAAGGTAATGACTAGAAGTAAACAGTGCGTACTGTTTTTGTACGTAGTTACTTACAAAGGGGTTCCAGTGGTACAGTCAGAGTCATAAATATAATACGTTCCCAAAACGCCAAAAATATCTACACGTCCCTATGCCACTAACAATAAGGTCTATGTTTACATATATTTGATGCGACGGCTGAGTGATAATAATGCTTTCGAAGTTTCTACTGTACCTATGCCGAAAATTACCTACAACAAATTTCCCGTTTATCCACTAAAATTCCTGCAAAAGATACATAATCAGCACATTTATATGGATTTTACGTAAAATTTAATCTCTTATTGACATAACATCGACTAGATTTCAATATTTTTTGTGACACTTTAAATTAGAAAATTAATTACAATTGTGCGACGGGAGGTGAGAAGGTGCTAGTTGCCATGACGGGCTCGTATCATTTGCTAGCGTCCACAGCGCTAGCTCCGTCGGCGGCGGTGACGTCAGTAGGCACGACAGGATCATTGGCCGCTAGCAGCGTCCCCAGTGGTAGCTTGGTTGACTGTGGTGCTAGTAGACACGACGGGTTCATCGGCCGCTAGCGGAATCTTTGGTTCTAGGTTAGTCGGCGTTGGTACTAGTCTAGGCATGGCGGTCTCGCCTTTTGCCTACTTAAGTTCACAGTGCTAGCTCAGTGGGCGGTGGTGTTAGAAGGCATAACGTTGTCGTTGGCCGCATGCAGCGACTGCAATACTAGCTTAATTTGCGATGCTACTAGTAGGCATGGCGGAGTCGTTGTCCGCTAGCACCGACCCCAGTGCTAGCTCAATCGGCGGTGGTGCTAGTAGGCACAACGGAATCGTTGGCCGCTAGCACCGTCCGCACTGCTAGCTCAATCGGCGGTGGTGCTAGTAGGTACAGCGGGCTCGTCGGCAGCTAGCAGTGCCCGCAACGCTAGTGCCTCTTGTCGTAAAGCAGCGACGTGCGCGCGCAGCGACGCGTTCTCCTGCTCCAGGAGACACGCGCGCCATGCTATCTGTCGAAGAACAAGAAAAATCATCATTGTCACCATTTCATTTAAAAGACGTCGAACAAGAATGGATAGTTATCCTCCCAGCGTGCTCTACTATTGAATGATCATTGATTGAAATCGCTTTTCTATTTGTTAAAGACATATCAACCGGCATGCTAGGTTATACCGCGCACTCGTTTCGGCAATACTGCTTTGACAACCTGACCGGCGACCGTTGATCTGACAGGACGACTAACTAGGCTCGGCATACACAAACAAGTGGTTACAGGTTTTTATGAATTTTAATACTAGGAAAGTTACGATTTAGTTCTATAGAAGACACAACAAACTACGTGAGTAATTTTAATATGGTAAAAATTAGATTGGGAAAAGTGAATAAATATATATTCATCATATTATCAGAGGACAATCTAGGTACCACTCATATTTTTTTTTTTATTATTTTACTGGTAGGAAAGCACTTTCTGCAGGCTTCGTCGTTCCACCACCGTTTCGGGCTTATCTCTTGTCTCAGTAGCTCGGTCGGTTTATACGGACGGCACCTGACGGTCTTTATTCCAATTTGTTTATCCCATCTTTTATTCAGTTGAGACAGTTGAAAATAAGAGTGTAGTAACGTCAACAGTGTGATTACGTTATTGAAGCAAGATCGGCTTAACCAAAGTAGATTAAAGGCCCGAAGCTAATTTTGCCGTATCGCTCGCGTTGCCTAACTGCTTTTTAGGTCGAGATAGAATCATTCAAAGTCATCTAGTGTTGAGTAGCAGTACTAACTACATTGATTTACGCCATCTATTGTCGAGTAGCAATAGTAGCAGCAGAGTTACTGGACAAAAAGAATCATCTACAGCCATCTAGTGTTGAGTATAGGTACTAGCAGTACCAATTACTTTGATTAACGCCATCTAGTATCGAATAGTATCACTATTATTTCCCAGTACCTCTGCTGCTACTATTGCTACTCAATAATAGATGGCGTTAATCAAAACACAGTAAATATTAGTACCGCTACTCAACACTAGATGGCTTTGCATGGTTATAATCGTCCGGTGACTCTGTTGCTACTATTGCTACTTGATAATAGATGGCGTTAATTAATATTGTTACTACTGCTAATCAACGCTAGATAAATTTGCATAGAATATAGAATAGAACAGAAAAACGTTTATTCGACAAACACATCTACACAAGGGTACGTAGGTAATAGAAAAGATACAAAAACGTAATAAAACTACTTCTTTTTCCTAACAAGCGACACTATTAAACTAAAAAATTACAATGAGCATGATAGGTATGTGCCGAAATGGTCTCCACTCAGCAAAATGGTTGGCATGGGAATGTCAACCGGGCTGGTTTTTGGGACAGCGTACTGTGACTTACGAAGGATAACTACATATAGGTACACTATGACAAAGGATTCATGCATGATTCTATGTATTTCGACCATTACAAAAAAATATATTCAGAAGATCGATGATGTGTCAACGACCGTAAGGCGAAATTTAAATTACTTACTAAACGACGCAAGGTAAAGGAAAAATCAAAGAAACTGCCTGGTCGTACTCGCACCTGGTCCTCTCGAATCCGCCGCGCGTCCCGCGACTTCTTGGCGGCCTGGTTGTTGCGCCGGCGCCGCTCGAAGTACTTGTCATCCTTCAGCTCCGCGGGGATCGGTCGCTTCTCGCCGCGGCGCCGGGCGTCCTCCCCCAAAGAGTGTAGACCTAGAACATTAGGAATATAGTGTTAGTATAATGGCCCCTCTACACGTCGGCGGGTCATGGGCCAAAGTAAGGGACCGAGCAATACGTTAGAGTGAGATGCATGAATATGTCGCTCACTCTAAAGGCTCCGGCAAACCAAACGCGTGGCAGCAGCAGCGCGTAGCGTAGCGTGGCGTCAGGTAGTTGTAAAACAACAAAACAAATGGAACCCCGGCAGACGCGCCGCTCACCGACCGCGACCGCTTCTGTCAACTCCATACATTTGTATTCGATAGAAAACAGAAACGTTTGCAGCGTTTGCGTTGCGTCTTGGCTACGCCCTCTAGTGTTTGAATAGTGAGGTAGATTTTTTAGTTTTTTTAGTATTCACATTTAATTGCTAACATAGTTTCTTGGTATTGCTCGCGTGAAGTGTGCGTCTATTTTGTAAAATATTTTAATTTGACTCCTAAATTGACTCCCTACTAAGGTTGACTGGAAGAGATCGGTAATCAGCGATAAGACCGCCTGTTGTTTACCTGTATTATTTTTTAATTGTGCTGTTTCTCTGTAATGTTATTGTTTTGTTTACAATAAAGTGTTTTGTATTGTATTGGTAGATTTTTGACGAGTAAAAGTGCCCGTGCGGCCTACTTACTGAATAAACACCTTTTATCTTTTTTTTTCTTTTATTGTATAGTAGTTATCACTGATATTTACACTGGGGTCTTAGTGAAAAACGGTGCAAATCGACTTAACTCGTAATACAAAAGGGTATAATATTATATGTATACATGAACGGAGTATATTAGACTTAAACCCTTTTTCACTTGATCTTCAGAAGACTTACCTATACCCTTTTTCACTAGGACCCCAGCAATGAAGTGTGTCAACCCTCAAAGAGGGTATTTATTTTTTAAATCTTTTGTTACTTACTGGGCGGCGTCCGCACAGGAAGATGTTGGCAGTAGGGCAAGCATGGCGGCGGCAAGCCGGCCAGCAGCGGGCCTACCACGCTCGGCACGTCTGGAGATATACTTAACAATAAATAATTTGTTAATTTCAACCGCAGAACGTTACGTAAAACGATTTTAACAAACAATTCATTCATATAATTTGCGTCGGGCTACCAGGTTTGTTATAGCTTGCTACGCTGTCCGTTCGTCAGTCCGTTCGTCAGTCCGGCCGTCAGTCCGTTCGTAAGTCCGTCTGTCCGTCCGTCTTAACTTTTAAGAGCTAAGCTGTGTCTTTTGAACCGTAATAGATAGTTAGGGGTTTTTTTTCAAAGAAAGTGACTTATTATTATTACTACTCGTAAACGTGGCCTCTATACAAGAAAGGTATTTTTTTTTCCTTTAGTCCGTTTTCGCAATTGCGGTTTCACAATTGGCTGCGAAAGAAAAATTATTTTTCGCTGTTTCGTAATTAATTGTCAAACAAGTTTTTTTTTCCGTTTTCGCAAGTGCGGTTTCACAATTGGCTTCGAAAACGGGATTATTTTTCGCTGTTTCGTAATTAAAATTGTCAAACAAGAATTTATTTTCTGTTTTCACAATCAAGTTTCGTAATTAACTACGAAATAAGATTTGTTTTCTGTTTTCGTAGTAAATTGGCTAAGCCTTTAGTCCGTTTTCGCAATTGCGGTTTCACAATTGGCTGCGAAAGAAAAATTATTTTTCGCTGTTTCGTAATTAATTGTCAAACAAGTTTTTTTTTTCCGTTTTCGCAAGTGCGGTTTCACAATTGGCTTCGAAAACGGAATTATTTTTCGCTGTTTCGTAATTAAAATTGTCAAACAAGAATTTATTTTCTGTTTTCACAATCAAGTTTCGTAATTAACTACGAAATAAATTTTTTTTTCTGTTTTCGTAGTAAATTGGCTACGAAAGACGTAAATTGGAGGAAATAAAAATATGCAAATCGTAAATTATTGTCTTTATTTTTGTCGAAGTGGAATAAAAAACTTTTTTACATTAAAAATAAAATTCTACATTAGGTACTTTCTTAACAAAAAATATACTTTTTACTTAAAAACTTCTGAGCTTATTTAATACATAAATGGAGCAATGATCTCCACACAGTGCCCGACCGTAATCTCGTTATTACATAACTCTGCTATTGCTTTTTTAATCTCTTCATCGATTTCCTGATAATTTTTAGGGTTCCGTAGCCAAATGGCAAAAAACGGAACCCTTATAGATTCGTCATGTCTGTCCGTCCGTCTGTCCGTCCGTATGTCACAGCCACTTTTTTCCGTAACTATAAGAGCTATACTATGGAAACTTTGTAAGTAGATGTATTCGGTGAACCGCATTCATATTTTCATACAAAAATAGATAAAAAACAGTAAATTTTTGGGGTTCCCCATACTTAGAACTGAAACTCAATTATTATTTTTTTCGTCAAACCCATACGTGTGGGGTATCTATGGATAGGTCTTCAAAAATGATATTGAGGTTTCTAATATTTTTTTTTTTCTAAACTGAATAGTTTGCGCGAGAGACGCTTCCAAAGTGGAAAAATGTGTCCCCCCCCCCCGTAACTTCTAAAATAAGGGAATGATAAATGTAAAAATAATATATGATGTACATTACCATGCAAACTTCCACTGAAAATTGGTTTGAACGAGATCTACTAAGTAGGTAGGTAGTTTTTTTTTAATACGTCATAAATCGTAAACCGCAATTTACCTTTTACGGAACCGTTCATGGGCGAGTCCGACTCGCACTTGGCCGCTTTTTTTTTCTTTATTAAGCTTAGGGAAGGAGGCTCAGGAAGGAGGTTAGTTTAGGACCTCATTAAGTAATTTATTTATTTACCAAGGAGTTCAATAGTGCGACTAATTCTTGTTTGGTAATTAATTGTGAAAAAAGAAAATGGAGATGTTTTTAGTAATTAACTACGAAAGGAAAAAAAAAAATATTCGATTGCGAAAACAGCCAAAAAAATCTTGTTTGAAAGTGAATTACGAAACAGCGAAAAATAATTCTTCTTTCGCAGCCAATTGTGAAACCGCAATTGCGAAAACGGACTAAAGGATTTTTTCAACAGATTTTTATTTCTGTTGTAAAGTAAAAACAGTAACGCATACAAGCGTCAATTTTGTTATGATTATATTACAAACAAACCCTGAAAGAAAACAACAAAAAAAAAAAACGGTCAAGTGCGAGTCGGACTCGCGCATCGAGGGTTCCGTATTGAAGATAATATGCTTGGTAACCGCAAAAGAAAATACTCATTTTGTTATAAGCTTTATTTTCCAGGCAATAAGGTCGATTTTGACTAGCCTAAATTTTAATACAGATTTTCTTAGTTTTTTTGTTATTTCTCAAAAACTGTAAATAATGAACACATTATTTTATTTTTCCCAGAAAATATAAGTAATTATCTATACGTCAGGATTTTATTCAGAATTTTTGATTAATAAACTTCGGACATAAGGGGGGGGGGGGGGGGGGTACGGTCATTTTTTGTATATTTTTGGCTATAAATAAAAAAGTTCATCGCAGAAATTTTTCAAAAAAACAGTTTTTAAATGTGCAGATTAAGACCTTTCATATGACACCCCATTTGCTATAATCGAACCACTTTCATTTTTGAACCCCCCATTCTAGACCCCTTTTCAATTATTATTAAAATTAATTTCATACTTTTTTTACTACAAATAGTACAAGTTGTACAACTATGCCAAATTTCAAGTTGATAGCATTTGTAGTTGCTGAGAAAACCTGCTGTGACATACAGACAGACAGACAACGAAGTCTCACCATAAGGGTTCCTTTTGTACCATTTTGGTACGGAACCCTAAAATTGGACAAGTGTGAGTTGGCCTCGCGCTGATTCGATGTGAATCTGAATTCAAATTGGCATATAATAATACCTAGGTACTGTGCGGCGGTACTGTACGGAACCCTCGGCACACTTTACTTTTTACTTCACCCGGTTTTTTTTATAGATGATTACAAATATTGTTAAAGATGGCACGCCGCCGCCCTCGCCCCTCCGTTTAGCCGGGTGCAGGCAGGTGCAGGCGCCGCCGGTCAGTTCACAGGTCGCTCATTACTTATTAACTTATTTGTTCGGTGTCCGGGGGATGTACTGTAGCAATTTAATAGCAAGTGGAGCTTTTAATCTGTTGCGTCATCATTACACGTCGGTTATATGGTGTGAATCTACCAGCGCTCCGGACAAGACAAGATCATTGCGGAGAAGAAGCGCCGCAAGAAACTCCAGCAGGGCCTCTATTCCCGGCGGTAAAAACCATATCGTCTTTGACCTGTTATCGTATTGTCAACGTTTTGATAGCTCTTATTTACTTGACAATAAGACGATATGGATTTTACCACCGGGAATAGAGGCCCTGGTAATTTTTTCAATCATACTACGTGCACATCGCTTAAATACCCTAAAACTAAATTGTCTAATATTTAGACACAGTTTAGATGGCAGATTTAACAAGTGCTATTCCAGAATGTCAAGCTGTGACAATACTAATAACCTAAAATAAGAAGCCTCAGATTCAACTTAGCGCTGTCATTTGATTATGACAGCTGCTCATAGAACAGCAAAGTGTTTTAGCGACACCTAAATAAAATAGGCTAACTGCCGCACTCAGAGACGTCACTTAAATTTAACGCTTGCTTAGTGACGTGTTGTCTTATTCTATTGCTGTGGCAAAGAATGTGACAGCAGCCAGTTTAATCAAGCATTAAATTTAATTGACGTCTCTGAGTGCGGCAGTAAGTAAAGTTTTTGGAAGAGATGTAAACTATATATTTTTTCGATAGTCGTCAATGTCGTCATCCTGAAGATCAAGGAACTGCGGCTCTTTTATTTTCATTTCTTCTATTATTTTAGAAATATTTTTTTTAGTTATTTAAGGCAACAAGCTTGTCGGTCATTAAAGTTTATAAATGTCAACTTCATACCTAAAAAAAATATTTCTAAAATATTAGAGGAAATAAAAATAAAAGAGCCGCAGATCTTCAGGATGACGACTATCGAAAAAATATATAGTTTACATCTCTTCCAAAAACTTTACTTAGCCTATTAGGAAGTTTAGAGGCCACTGTAGAATCGGGTTCACTGTTTGCGACAGAGGTTAAAACTCAACTCTCTGGGCTTGAACCTGCGACTCATCCCCGTCGTCAACAGTAACCTCCGCGCCAACAGGCCGTGCACCTGTTTATTCAAACAATTACCGCCGACCCCGAAACCCAATCGTCAATACTTCACAACCCTTCTGGTCACATCAAAATTACATCCTCAAATTCGTTTAGAACCGACGATACACAGCGTGTTCAAATTTAATACGAATCGCCAGCTAATGGCGGCGAACGTACCTTACTTATTCAGCGCTCTAAACTTTAAAGATGCATCTTTGCTGATACAGAACCGATTTACGACTCGTGTCTAGATTACTGTAAGATGGAATATAAATATTCCCTATTTATATTCCACCATATTCATGACTTTTTCATACCTTCAATAAAAGCTGATTCATGTAATAAACAGATAAGAAAAAACATTTTTTTAATAGCTATAAAAATAACCAAGATATAAGCCAACAAAGCTCTGTTCCTACCTCTTTCTTATTAGCAGTTTAAAATTCATCCTTATATCTCGGCCGATTTTAATTTTAATTTCACTTTTAGTGATCTCTTTTTACGCTATTTTTATTTTATAGGTATTTTGTTGAGAAATGCGATAAAAAATCCAAAAAATAAAAAGTCCCTACAGGCTTACGCGGGGGAGAAGTGGTATGAAAGAGCCAGTTTACTAAATGGCGCCAAAAGATACAGTTTAAATAAAAAACATACACATATTTTGTATCTAAATGATAGTTTAGTTATTATAGTTGGTATTTTCATACAAATAATCGCAAAAATCAATAAACAAAACAGTAAAATACGTGTTTTAAAAAAATGTGTCTTTCGGCTCTTTCATAACGAATCGGTATTGAAAGAGCCACTAATAGTTATAAAAGAGCCACTTATTAAATAGTTAAGTTTATCTGTAAATTACGCAAAATAACAGTTATTGCACTGTATAAAAAAAGATTCTAACAAATCCTTATTTAAAATAAGCAACATTTTTAACAATTTATTAATTTTAATAACAATTTTAACTCATTCCTAACAACTGCTTTAAATTTAAGGTAGCGTATTGTAATTTAATTAATAAGAATTTGAATAATAATCAAAATATCAAATAATAATATATCTTATCAAAAATAGCACAGATAAATTCTATACCGAGCTTGAAAACATTCCTTAATAATTAGCCTTCCAGTTATTATGAAAAAGCCAGCTCTTTCAAAGCCCCTTAGACCGGCTCTTTCATGACTTTGGCTTTAAAAAATTATAATCTCAAAAACGAAAACAATGTTAACGCTTTATAAATTCGGCTTTTACGTAGTTGCAAGCCCAAATACATGCACATACCCAATGCACAATCCATATACTTGTGTTTGTTTACAATAAAATACCAAAAAACAAAGTAATTGAAGCACAATACTTACTTGTTAGTGCCGAAAACTTTGACTCAACGCATCAGCGTCCGTTGCTTTCAAAGAGGTGTCAAATGTTTGTGGGTGAATGTAAATCAGTGTAGCCACTTAAGAATAAAAACTTGTGCAATTTGGTTTGGAAACTTCCGAAAAAATGCAAGTGGCTCTTTCAAAACCTGGCTCCTTCATACCACTTCTCCCCTACATATGCAAATGTTTCACAGCGTTTTAGATATATGTTTGCTCTGTCTCCCGATTCAACCACGTATGAATAGTGAGAAAGAGGTTATATGTTGTTAATGCTTCGTATCGACGGCCGTGGGTACCGCCGGCTGCGGACGCCCCTCGAAAACCAACATGTGTTAAATAACTGCCAACTAATCATTAGCAGCGCTTTATAATTCACTAGCGTTTGCCGGCGGCTTGATCCACGTGAACTTTAATCCCTGTTCCGCGGGAACATGTACCTAATTAAAAAAAACTCTGTGAATTAAACTGACGTTGCAACTTGCAGCGGATTGAAAACTTCATAGATTGTTATCATTTCATTGAATTTCATTTCGTCGAACTCTTTCCTGCCGATAATATGGTGTTTTCAGGATATCTTAAACATTAATTACGTAGGTTAGATTAGACTTGTGACTACGAAAAATAATTAACTTATACGGCGAGAAATGCCTTTCGATGAAATGAAAATTCTGCGAAATGATGATTCATACGTTCGTTGAAAGGTCTTTTGATAAGTAATATAATAGGTACCCATTGAAAGCATGATGCCCGTTGGACCAGATTGGTTTTGGAGTTGAGACCACGCACGGGCAAGCGTGGCGTGGGTAGGCCGCCAGCTAGATGGACGGTCGACGTGAGCAGAGGGGCTAGACAAGGTGCATTACGCTAGCTAGCGTTTCAATTCGTTACGTTTTTAAACCAATCGCGTCACTTGTAGATGACGTGATACGAAAAGTCACGTGATCTACCAGTGACGCGATTGGTTTACAAACGAAGCGAATAGAAACGCTGGTTAGCGTAATGCATCTTGTCTAGCCCCTCTGGTTTGCTGGGAGCGGTTGGATGAGGATCGAGCCAGTTGGCAAGCCATGTTAGAGGCCTATGTCTAGCAGTGGACTGCTATAGGCTGATGATGATGATGATGATGATGATGATGATGATGATGATGACGACGACGACGACGACGACGACGACGACGTACAAATCAAGAGGGTCATTGATAGTGACCATTTATGTCTACAACCTTTAAACTAAATAAAGACCGTAAAAAACTCACGACATTTTTGTTTTGTCATAATCGACCACTTCGATTCCCAGTTAAGGCTAACATTTACGAGTAAGGTAGGTCGTTCGTTTTTCTCACCTTGTATATCGAAAAACATACTTAAGTAGGTCCCTACATAGTTTTCTACGTATTTAAGTAGAATGCCTCTTATGTTACTTATTTCACCGTCTAGTACGTGTCGGTACTATGATGGCATAGGTGGCTAAACAATTAAACACCGTGGCAGTGCCACGGGGCAGGGGGCAGGGGGCAGGGGGCAGGGGCGGGGGGCAGGGGGAAGGGTCGAGGGTAATTGCCCTTAATCAACACCCTGGAAACGCCGCCACGCGATCACGGCTCTTACACGACCGGTGAACTATTGACGAGGGCTTCTGCTTGAGAATTCGATTGACTATTTGTGTACGACATGGGCACATCTCTTAGGGGCGCAGGGTGACGGCACCAATGATGGACACTTTTAGCTAAAGGCACCAATAATGGACACTTAACTTTAAATTCAAAGATCATAAGGTTATAAATTGATTGTCTCAAAATAAATGAATAACCGTTATCTTCTGTAGCATAAGGATCAAGTGTCCATTATTGGCCCTTGTTCATTACTGGTTCCATCACCTACGTATTATATTATAATTATTCAATATATACCTACCGAGGAGTACTTTTTCGAATCAAATCAGAAATACTGGAAAAGGGCCGAATCTTGTACCCAAAACCGACGTGCGTGCATGACTCGATGTATGAATGTGGAAGAAGCGAAAGTAATTTGTCAGGAGCGTAGCAGGTGGAAAGAAGTGGTCTCTGCCTACCTCTCTGGGTAACAGTTAAAAACATCAAAAAAATGTAGGTATTTGAGCCACGTTAAAATTGAACGCTACGTTAAACGCAATGCGTTTGACCCACGTTATTTTTACATGAGATACTAGAGGACGCCCGCGACTTCGTACGCGTAGAATTACTTTCCCGCTACTCCCCCCATTTCTTCCCGTTGGGGGTCGATTTTCGGAATTTTTTTCTTAGTGCTCACTTACATCATGAAAGGAACCGCTGTACCAAATTTCAAGTGTCTAGGTACAGTAGTTTTGGCTGTGCGTTGATATATAAGTCAGTCAGGTTTGCCTTTTATATATATAGATTTACTGCGGTAACCGCTGCGTTCATCGCGCAATAAAACAATGTTTGGTAATTAGGTAGATTATCTATATATATAAAAGGCAAACCTGACTGACTTTGTATATCAACGCACTGCCGAAAGTACTGCAACTAGAAACTTGAAATTTGGTACAGGGGTTCCTTTCATGATGTAAGTGAGCACTAAGAAAGGATTTTCCGAAAATCGACCCCCAACGGGAAGAGATGGGGGAGTAGCGGGAAACCAATTCTACGCGTACGAAGTCGCGGGCGTCCTCTAGTCTGATATAAAATGATGTGCGTCAAACGCATCTCGTTTAATGTAAATAGTGTGTATCGCATAAATAAAAGGGGTGATAGACGGTCGAGTAAGTTCGCGTACTTGCGGCTCGGCGATCTTACTCGCCCGTGAGTCATCCGAAGTACGCGTTCTTAAAAATCGCCGAGTAAGTTCGTCGGCGGTCCAACATGTTTGAATTTTGCTCGCAGCCCGTCTTGGCTCGTACGTCTGCCATCGCCACGAGAAGCGCGCCACGATTTTCTTTCGGCAGTCTGAGGGTGTGAAATTTGTGTTGTTTTTTGTTTATTTTGGTTCAGAGGCCCTACTTACAGTGAAATTTGAAATTCGAAGTTACGATACCTCCATCCCCCTCTTTCGATTAAGTCTGGAATGATGAGTGTCAGGGATGGAGCTAACGTAACTATTCGAACTTCGATTTCTAAAGTAGGGCCTCAGAAATTCTAGGTAAAACCTAAAATGAGTGATTTTTAAAATGTGATATGATATAATTCCTTAATAACTCAAAGCTTCCTCTGTTGACGACAGTTTGCGTGTGAAGTGTGAGCAAGCTTCAACGTATGTCACCGACGCGAGCCGAGCAAGTTCACGAACTCAGCGATTTTAAAGCTCGACCGTCTATCACCTCTTTAAAACAACCGAGCGCTTTAGTGCTTTAGTCCCCACGGTTGGAACGCGTTTGCGGTCTTAGGATTGTAATCTTGTGACTGTACTGGACCTCAGATCCCACCTAACATAACATCATGTGGCATATATGCTCGTTAGTCTGTTCTTCGCCATAATAAGAAGTATGAATGAAATTCTCATCATATTGCATCATATTGCACTCTGTTACACGATAGGTGGTCTGACCTCACCCTCTGGGGGTTGGATCGATGACCATGTCGTCATCACGACCCTGTCATTACTGCCGCAGCTGTGTGTTCACAGCCTAGAGGATATACCTCACTTAACCCTTTATTTGGCAGAAAAAAGGGACTCTTTCTTTAGATTTTAAAACAGGCCCAAAAATATAAACAAGTGAAGTAGGCAAATATAGTGGTCTCGGCCCGGAATATAATTTTATTTGCATTCGGCGTCGAGACCCTTGGTCCGTGAGGTCTTAGCGCTCTAAGCCTAATTTAAAGAAATGTCAAAGAGGCTCATTGACGTCACTGGAGACGGAAGAGCTGGCAGTTTCCTCGCTCAACGAACTCCATTCAACGAGAAAAAGCTGCCAGCATCTTTGGATGTTTTAATCAATTTTTAGGGTTCCGTGCCAAAATGGTAGAAAAGGAACCCTTATGGTGAGACTTCGGTGTCTGTCTGTATGTCACAGAAGTTTTTCTCAGAAACTATAAAAGCTATCATCTTGAAATTTTAGTTGTATAACGTTCTTGCCCGCATCTGCTTTTCGTAAAAAAAAATGTTTTTTTTCTAAATATTAAATAATCTCTATTTGAATTGGGAGGGATCTAGAATAGGGGGTTGAAAAATAAAAGTGATTTGTAAACGAGGGGTAGGGGTCTACTCGCATACATATTTTTACGCATAATAATCATTACTTACGCATAAATATCGATTCATAAAACGGTTTTTACAATAGAAAGGGTTTTATTTTTATTATTATTAAAAACTAACCTAACCTAACCTAACCTAATCTACACAATAGACGATTATTAAATTTTGCAATGTCAGCCTAAAAGGGTGTTATGGCAATCGATTTTTATGCGTAATGATTATTATGCGTAAAAAATATATGCGAGTAGATAGGCACCCGTAAACGAGGTGTCATATGAAACTCAATCTGCACATTTTAGAACAATTTTTATTTTTAATTTCCGTGAAGTACTTTTTGATTTACAAAAAATGACCGTTCCCTCCATCTCCAAAGTTTATGGACCAAAACATTGTTAAAGACAATTATTTATATTTCACGCAAAAAATAAAATGAGGTTGTAAAGTTTTACAGGTTTGCAATTTGGCAAAGATTTAGGTTACTGAGAATTGACCTTAGCGCATAGAAAATAAAGTTCGTTCATAACAAAATGAGTATTTTCTTAACCTATTTAATTTTGTTTTATTATGGAGATATTTTTTTAATCCAGGATGAAGTCGCGGGTAAAGGTACTATCAAAATATTATGTATTTTATCTACAGTCATATCATAAACCCTCTATGATGCGTTCAGAAACCGCAAATTATGACCAGCATAATAATCAACTCTGTTGTTAGAGCATTTTTTATCTGCGGCAGTTATCTTATGAATTCATAAGAACATCAATTTCGATGTTCTTATGACATTCAAATTTCGAACATCTCTGAAAAACAAAGCATTTTTGATTGACCTCTATTCTAAATCAGTCGAGATGACATTTTATTGAAAATGAAATGTCAATTTTACACAACTTTGACATATCTCGCACGTTACTTGATATCGAACGATTTGATAGTTGACGCTTAATCTAGTTGTCTCTGAATTAAAAAAAACAACTTGTCAAATTTTGATTTGCCGCCACATTTGACGCTTATTTTGTCGGAAAAATAAGTTTGTTGTGTTGTTTTGTTCGTAAATAATTATTGTATTGTACGACTACTTAAAATGAGTGATCAAGATAGTGATCATGATCACGATATTTCGGAGACGCCACCTGATATCAGGGATAAAGCAATGAGCGTCGAAAATATGTTGTAGCCGTCAAAATCCAAGAACATGATTCTACTGTCAAAACTGGAAAAGTGGAATTCAACCACCGCACAATTAAAACTGTAAATAATAATTATTACAATAAATAATTGTCTCTGTTATCCCATTTATTTTTTGTATTATTTTACTAATAGCTCTAATCAATGTCATAACAACGGTAGCTGTTCTACCTCGCACAGTCCACGGTGGTATAGCCTGACTCACCTAGGGTGTGGTTGTAGGAGCACACCAGCATTAGATAGTGCCGCTAGCGCGCCGGCGTGCTGCGCCGAGTACGGCTCCAGGTCGTAGAGCGACAACTGTTCCATATCGCACAGTCCACGGTGGTGTAGCCTGACTCACCTGGGGGCAGGAAGTGATTGTAGGAGCGCAGCAGCCGGAGCGCCGCCAGTGCGCCGCCGTGCTGCGCCGAGCAATGCTCTAAGTCATACAACGATAGTTGTTCCACCTCGCACAGTCCGCGGTGGTGTAGCCTGACTCATCTGGGGGCAGGAAGTGGTTGTAGGAGCGCAGCAGCCGGAGCGCCGCCAGCGCGCCGCCGTGATGCGCCAAGCACTGCTCTAAGTTATACAAAGGTAGCTGTTCCACCTCGCACAGTCCGCGGTGGTGTAGCCCGACTCACCTGGGGGCAGGAAGTGGTTGTAGGAGCGCAGCAGCCGGAGCGCCACCAGCGCGCCGCCGTGCTGCGCCGACCACTGCTCTAAGTCATACAACGGTAGCTGTTCAATCTCGCACAGTCCGCGGTGGTGTAGCCTGACTCACCTGGGGGCAGGAAGTGGTTGTAGGAGCGCAGCAGCCGGAGCGCCGCCAGCGCGCCGCCGTGCTGCGCCGAGCACTGCTCTAAGTCATACAACGGTAGCTGTTCCACCTCGCACAGCCCGCGGTGGTGTAGCCTGACTCACCTGGGGGCAGGAAGTGGTTGTAGGAGCGCAGCAGCCGGAGCGCCGCCAGCGCGCCGCCGTGCTGCGCCGAGCACTGCTCTAAGTCATACAACGGAAGTTGTTCCATCTCGCACAGTCTACTTTGGTGGCGCCTTCATATAACCACTGTTTGTTTGTAGAAAATATTTATAAACACTATTTAGAATAGAAGTATTCACAAACTTTTTTTTTGTAATTTATTGTTTGATTCACTTTATATTGTCCATTGGATATTCATTTTAGTAAGTGGACAGATTAATAAAAAATGGCGTTAGATAGCTTGCTTTAAAAAACGTTCATGAATTATATTCCTGGCCTGCAATAAAAATACTTGTCCGGGACCAACAGAGACCTCCTAATTTCCTTCCTAGCTCAGTTAGGTACTAGTACTTCATGATCGAACTTAAAAATAATGTATTTGTGTCAAATATTTACTCTTGTACCAAATTTCATGAAGATCGGATTAACTATAGTCATGTTTAACAGGGCCTCTATTCATCTGTTTTTGATGTGTCTGTGTGTACGAGTATTATTGTCACCGTTTTGATAGCTCTTATTTCTTTGACAGTAATGGCGTCTGACGTCATAACAATACCATAACAGGTCAACTACGATATCGTTTTTACCGTCGGGAATAGAGGCGCAGGTACTTTCTTTCGCCTATTTTAAGGGTTCCATAAACCAACCCTTATAGTTTCACCGTGTACGGCTGTATCTGTCACTGTTTCTCAGAAACTATCATAGTTAAAACTTTTTTTTTTACACGTAGGGACATATTTTTTATCGCGTACAAAGATCAATGAAGAAATAAAATCCAGTCGATAGCCCTCAAGCTTGTAGCGATCCATGACGGGTTGTTTTAAGACGTTTGAGCCGAGAGCTATCGCGCAATGGAACTGAGCCTTAAAATGTTTAGATGTTAATTTGAGACCTTGTAGCCATGGATCTTTCGTTGACATCATGCATTTTTTATCTTCATTTAAAAAATATGAAGAACGTAGGTGACTAGAAAGTTTTGATAAAAAAAACATATACCTAAGTAGATATTTATACAAAAGTTCTTTTATTTAACACTTTAAAAATCATTAGGTATTAAGGAGATACGTAGGTACGATTATATTCGCGACACACAATATCCACGTAAGATGTGACTACCTACCTACCTACCAGTAATAATTATAGATTAATCTCGAAAAATTTAATGTACCTATTTGTCAGGTATAGTTTTGAAATCTCCAACACCGCGTACCTCTTGAAAAAAAACGGGCACTTATAGGCGGTTTTGTTTTCGGAGATTTTAGATTTTGTGCTACAAAATAAAAAAGCTACTTAATTAAAAAAAAATAGCGCTGTATTTTAAGTTGCAGTCAAGAGACAAGAAAAAAAATTGTCGTTACAGCGATAAAGTTCTACGATGGCGCAACATTAAAACTCCTTGATCTTACGTTACCTACCTCCTTGCAAGCTAACTAACGCCATTTAGATCATACTAAACATATAAAAAAAACACTTTTTTCTTACAAATTTAAACGTAGGTACTTTTTAATCCACACGTAAGACACCGACTCGGAACTATATCGGCACCAACTAACTCATTATGAAGAAAAGCGTTTAGTTAGGTAACTCTTCACGGCGTTCTGATTGGCTAATATGTTAATTATTAGATCATTTCCACGCCTGCCATTGGTCGACGCCGGGCCCCGCCCCCGCGGCTTATGACAGAGTGTGTCATAGAATGTAACGATGCATCATGAATTGTTAATGAAGTGTTATTATCTGTGCTGGGTGCTTTATGGTGCCAGCTTTGACTGAGGGGGAAAATCAAATATTTGTGTTTGATTTTCATAAACTTGTTTGTCAAAGGTGTTAGGTTATTTGTTGAAGTGATTTTTATTGTTTTGTTTTAGTAAATAATTTCCTTTTTAGCCCCGACATAAAAGAGGAGTTTTATGAGTCTAATATTGTGTGTGTGACAGTATTGTATTAGTTTATCTCATATGTGTGTGTGTATACGTGTGTCTGGAGTTTCTCTGTCTGTTTTTGGCACCGTAAGTCCCAAACGGACGCACCGATTGGAGGAAAGTTTCTTCGGGATGGTTCTAAGCTAAAGGGCATTGGGTAAGTGTGTATTAAGAAATTTGTCTTTTTTTTCAGCAGCCACGGGTGATTTTTACATAGTTATTTAGAGGACCTCTAAATACTCATAGATATATATAATTTATGGCGTTAAATAATATCGGAGCGGAGATATCAAAGATTTAAGTATTCAGTTTTTGGTACTAAAAGTACGCCCAGATATAAATATTTAAATATCTCGGCTCCGATGCACTTATGAGTAGGTACTTATTTCATAACAAAATATGTTTATTTTGAATAATTCTATCATAATTTACCACTTTTACAAATGACAACACTTTTACCCAAAACCCCATTTTATAAAAATCAGTGGGGTCTTTTAAGAGATATCAGCTCTAAAAGAAGGGATCGATATTACACAGGGGGCTTTTGATCTATTAATTAACTATGTAGGTAGTTACCTGAATAAGCTTTTAGTTTCGGACACAGTTTCGGAGGACGCAGCAAAAATACTAGGTACTTAATAAAGTTTCGTGCGTCATCATCTTTTAGGACATTTTAGATGCTCTCGTGAAACAAACAAGCACAGGCACAGACTGGGGCTTCCAACACATAACTTGTTTCTGTGAATGCTCCTCATCACTCACGCGTGAGTGGTGAGGAGGAGTAACCCTAAATATATAGTACATTATTCTACGAACCCTGGGAAAGTGTCTTTTCAATATATCGACACTGTAAAACTTACAAACATTACATACGCGCAAGCAAGACTGAAGCCCTTGCCAAGATGCACTACGCTAACTAGCGTTTCTATTCGTTTCGTTTTTAAACCAATCGCATCACTGGTATCTGACATGATACGAAAAGTCACGTGATCTACCACTGACGCGATTGATTTCAAAACGAAACGAATAGATACGCTAGTTAGCGTAATGCATCTTGGCAAGGGCCTCTGATATGATGGCATTAGACCAGGCTACGACATTATTCTTTCTAGAAATTATGCTGTATGTATTCAAGAAGTACAAGAAAGATAAAGATATCCTGATTCTAGACCGAATTTTTAATATTTTATTTTATTTTCTTCCCATTAGTACAATAAAACACCTAGCGAAGCAACATGGCGGCGTGGCGCAGTGACGCCGCGTTCGAGTAACCGCACAGCGACGACTACGGAGAAGTGAACAATTATTTTTTAAAATTTTATGTGCTTCTCCGGGGCGGATGAAGTATCAGCAACTACAACAAGCGATTTAGAATAACACGTTTTTTAATCCACGACGACGGCATGCTAGTGTGAATTGACGTTGCACGGCAACGTATAGGTATTAGTATTATCTACCTACGTAAAGTCAAATAGGTATTGAGCGTGCCGTCACGGATTAAAAAATAAATAAGTAATCGAAGGTAACCCGAAGCCGTAAGTCGCGTCGAACGCTTAGTCAATTCCAAAGTTCTAGTCAGTTTTCAAAAATCGTTTACGCTAACGTTTCGCATTTTGTCTAGGCCCCCCGAGGTCCTAGTAAAGTTGCATTAGTTAATCGACTGTAGAAAATTAATCGACTGTAGAAATCTGTCAAAATAATTAAAATGACATTAGCGACATAGCGACCGACACGACCTGGCACTTATGTCAATCCTATAAATTTTCTTTGTTTTCAATAGGAGACCTAAATTAATTTTGGTTTAAACAACGTACTTAACTAACATAACTTACTCATTGTTTAGTTTAGGACCAGATAAAACTTGTAAAGCTGACCATAAAGAACTTGCAACCAAGAAAAATAAGAACATTATTGAAAAATAAGAATATTTTTGGCAGATTAGTGTTTAATTTAACTCTATATCAGAGTCTCGGATTTGGTATAAGGATATTAATAGTTTCAGGGCTGTAATGTAAGTTATTTTAAGTTTTGCATCGTTTTCCCCGATCACTGGTTATAATCCCGTGATATTTCTTTATTTGCCTGTGTAACGAGCTCTCCATAGACGCGCAGTCCCGCGCAGGCTGCTCTGTAATTGCCACCTAATGACTATTTAACCGCGACCTGCGCTGTTACTGTTACCTGCTCACTTCGCTGCTGCCGCTCGGAACCCATTTCAAATAATTGTTCCGCATATTTTTTAAACCCCTACTAAATGTCTAGGGGTCTCAGATCCCGCTAACCATCAGAGGCCCGTTTCACGAAGCTAAAAGTTACAAATTACAAGCGGAACTCTCTTTCTAGAAAAAGGAGTTAGAAAGAGACTTCCGCTTGTAATTTGTAACTTGTAGCTTCGTGAAACGGGCCCCAGGTGGCTTTAGTGCTCGTGTGCCTTCTCATTGCAATAAAAAAAAAACTCACACATATAAAGAAATACCAAAGAAAAGTCTGTGAGCACTTGGAAGGCGCTTCGGGTTTGTATTTCTTTCTCACTCGCTCTTAATAAGAGCGTATGAGAGCGAGTGAGAGACAATTACAACGCCGAAGCATCTTCTAAGAGCTATCTCACTGTACACGTTTGACGACGAGCTGGCCTAGTAGGTAGTGACCCTGCCTGCGGAAGCTAGAGGTCCTGGGTTCAAATCCCGGTAAGGGCAGGTATTTGTGTGATGAACGCGAATATTTGTTCCTGAGTCATGGATGTTTTCTATGTATTTAAGTATATATTTATCTACATTAAGTATGTTTATCGTTTTCTAGTACCCATAGTACAAGCCTAGAGCTTAGTTTGGGACTAGGTCAATTGGTGGGACATTGTCTCCTGATATATGATATTATACAGGATGTTCCAGAAACCGACGTCAACCAGTCTAGGGCTGATAGAGCAGCTAAAAAGCTTTCGATTTAACCTCTATGTATGTTCAGCGATTTTTACTAGTTTCGGAGAGATATTGATCATTTTAATCTGATTTTTTGTAATTTTCCCTTATGTCCAGTCACGAAAAATCAGTAATTTCATGTTTACGTGATAGACAACAGATGATGTACCTATTTCTGTTGCCGCTATAACAACAAATACTAAAAACAGAATAAGATAGATATTTAAGGGGGCCTCCATACAACAAACGTGATTTTTTATAGATAATGGTACGGAACCCTTCGTGCGCGAGTACGACTCGCACTTGGCCGGTTATTTTTATTTCGATATTTTCTGTTTGTGCAATAAAGACTTTGCATACATACATACATTACTTCCTTTTTTGGGAAGTCGGATGAGAGGCTAGTGACGAGAGTTAACACCCCGCGTGGGAGCCGGCACGTGTTAACCCTTCGCGTTTTACAAAAAGAGGCACCAAGCGGCCGCGCGGCGTCAGTGCAGTACTGCAGTTACGGGGTCGAAAGGTCACCGACGATTTGTTTATCATTGTTCTTTAACCCCCGATAAAATAGGGTGATACAGGTTGAACGTATACTATAGGTTAGAATATCTCATGTAAGTAAATTCTAGAATTGTATGTACTATTTATGTAAAAACACGAACCTTTACGATTAAAACCGAGATCTCCCGAGTGTCAAAGAGGTGTAGCTGACCGATTAACTTCGACATCTGTCGGCCAAACCCAATATTCAAACCGCGGACAGATAAAGCTTACTTCGGGTTAAAATTTGACATTTGCCCATACAAATTGTGTCAAATTTTAGTCCGGAGTAAGCCTATCTATCCGCGGTTTGAATATAGGGTTTGGCCGGAAAGGAAACGAGATCGATAATGACGTCGAAGCTTTAACTCTGAAAAGAGCATTTTGTTTGTGTGCCCTGACAAGGACAGTTTGGATTGAATAATCAACATCTGTTTTCATCCATCCACCGAAGACATCGAAGTACATAATAGGTATATTGTCGGAGCGGACGCGCAGCGGAGCGACGAGCTGACGATGTATTAATTTATTATTTACGTCTTTAATATTTGAGAAGTTTAGTTTTTATTTTAATTTAAATAAGTTTAGTTTTAACTTTTAATTGTATTATATTATATTAAATATGTATCTACTGTCATATTAATAAAATTACTTATTTTTTTGATAGTAATATAATAGCGGTGGCCGAGCTGTGGGGCCGAGTTAAGAAAAATAACATACAAAGAAGACGATATTGGTTTTACCGCCTAGAATAATAGAGGCTCTGTAGTAGATTCTAAACTTATGGCCATCTTATTGCGATCGCCATTAAAAAATACTTAAAATAAAGTTTGATTGACACAAAAGTGACAAATAAAAATGAAATTTTCCACTGTCCATCATAATTCATAATATTAGGTACATTAAATTGAAATTTAGAGTAAATTTATTCCGCTTTTAAACCAAACTATGATGTGGGTTTCAAAAATAGGTGTCGGGGTCGCAAGGAATTATTGTAAGTGCAAGGTCGAAATTCGGTTGCCAACCATTTCGTTTGTGCATTTTCTCATAAGATAGAAATAGTTAATTGTGCAACAAGAGAGCAAAGTTGGTTTTTGCTGCGAGTGTTGGTTTCGAATCCCGAGTAAGCGAAGGATTTTATAATTGAATTGAATTACGAGCGAAGCAAGTAATTCTAGGTTAGATTAGAGATGGGTACCTAACTCAGGAGAAATTGATAAAAAGATATGAATCAATCCGTTTTCATCAATCACTCTTTGTATCCGTTCAAATCCGAATCTATCACTGTATCAGTGTATCTTCACTCACGACGTCGTTTTTAATGATTTTAAAACTAAAAATTCAAGTTAATTTTTCAAGTGATTATTATTTATCAATCATGACAAATTGTTCATATTAGGCAGAAACATTCGCCTTATACATAAGAGAGATAGGTACCTAATCTAATGTAGGTAACGACCAAGCGAAATGCAAACAACTGAAACACCTAAGGTCGCCGTCAATAGAACTTGCGAACTATGTAAACAAATTAGTACTGTTTGACACATAACCTCAAATATTCACCAAGCGTGTTTTTATTAAAAATAACGCATAATGAATATTTATTTCATCTTGAACTTAATATGAAAATAATGATTTAGTGTATAAATCTTTGCAAAGACCTCACTTGATCTTTAAAAGTACGTGATTATCGAGTAATTATGGTGAATTGGTTCGTTAGGTTTTGTTTACATAGTTAGCAAGTTCTATTGACGGCGACCTTATATCTATATCATTCACTGATTGAGTGGATCATTTGGATAGAGTTGAGTTTGGCTCTGTGCATGCGCGTGTGCGTGAGCGTGAGCTACTGATACATAAGGATACAAAGATACAAAAGAGTGATTCACATCCCAGTGATCAAAAGATAGGTACCTACATATCAATCTTTTCTTTTTAGTGATAGTTTTTGCCCATCTTTACATGGTAAAAATTAAACCTCATGTGTATTTGCTACCCAGCTAGCCACACTACCACCACCCATTTATATTGTAATAATAATTAAAATGTTAAGTAAGTTAAGTCGCTAACTAGCATAGAGGCATTCCATCTTAGTCCTCAGGGTTGGCAACGCATTTGCAGTCTTAGGATTGCAGTCTTGTGAATGCGAATGTCTATGGGTCACAGTTTCCACTTACCATCAGGTGGCCTGTTTTATAAAGCTACAAATTACAATTTACAGTTTACAAGTTTCCATTTGACACAACCTCGACCAATGACGACCAGCCATTTGAGCAGTGTTGCCAGTTTAGAACTGTAAAACTGTAACTTGTAGCTTTATAAAACGTGCCCCAGGTGGCCTTTGTGCTCGTTTGCCTACTCTCTGACATAAAAAAGGTCGTCTCACGTTCGCAGCAAAATCGGATTTTGCTCATAATCTTTTAACAGCAAGATGGTACTAAAATAAATCCGGAAATATTTACAGTGACCGAAAAAAAGTGGGTTGGCAAATGAAACGGTTGGGACACGATACATTTTGTCAAATGATTTTCGGCCAAAAGGCAGGATGCCCCAAGCAACACTTACAGGATTTAAGTTGATAGTCGCAAATAAGAAAGTAACGTAATGGAACCAGTAATCGACAAGGACCAATGATCGACACTGATTCTTATTTTACAGAAGATAAGGGTTATTCATTTGTTTTGAAACACACTATTTATGACCGTATGATCTTTGAATTAAGAGTTAAGGGTCTATTATTGGTGCATGTCAGCTTGAAGTGTCGAACATTGGTGCCATTAAGTTAGTGTTGGTTTTTTGCCGTGCTCAAAGGAGCCTCACTCCGAGCTGTGCATTTGATGGAGACGGGCGTGTAAACTGCGCCCATTGCGGATCAAGCTGAGGCGACTCGCTTCGAGCTGATCAGCAACGTGCCTCGAGCCTTTTCCTCAGAGCGAGCAGCCTTAAACTGAGGCTGCTTGCTTCAAGTCGAGGCTGCTCGGCCTGAGTCTGCTCAAATGGATACGCGGCTTATAAAGAATACTAACCGGGTGCGGGTCGGGTGCCGGTTGGGTCTAATGACCTTTAAGGATGATTTTCACCAAACGGCTCGCATCGCATCGGATCGGTACGGATTTTACAATCTTTAAACGATATTAAATCATGTACACAGTATTTAAAGTCTATATTACTAAGACGCACGCAGCATCTTAACGGCGGGCGTCTTCCGCGACGCGCGATCGGAGCCGTAAGTATGCTGCGACACGCGATCGGCTCCGTTCGCTTGCGATCGGCCCCGTTCGCTTGTCGTCGTGTGCGATCGGAACCTTACGGCCGTGACCGGACGAGCCCACTCATTCTCGAAAGTGCACTCAAACACGTGGTAGGAACGAAACTATTTGACCGAGTGCGGTTACGTTCGCAAGCAACCGTACGGTGCCGATCGTGTGCGTCGACATCCTGTCGACCGCGAACGGCTGTTATCGCCCGAACGTATGCGTCGACGTGCTGCCGGACACGATCGGTAGTCGCCGCCGCATCCGTTCGTATTCTTTCCGTTCCGATCCGTTGCGGGCCGTTTGGTGGAAATCATCCTTAATAGTACGTTCCCCAAAAACTATGAATTAACTTTCAGATAGCTCTCACCCTCATTTATTCCCGAGTAGCCGGCACATGAGCAACCTGCCGCCCCGCGACCTCAACCCCCGTCTCCCAGACTTAAATGAGAAAGAAGACAAGTCTCCAGAAAGCCCTTCCCCGGAGCCAATGCCGCCGCCCACCGACATCAAGCAGAAGGATGACCCAATGAAGGTTAAGCCCGTTAAACCTACGAGTAAGTAGGTACTCTTGTGAAACACCTTGAGAAGTTCGTGCAGCAAGAAATTCTCGACATCGACCAATGCTACTTTTCCCGAAGGAGAACTTTGGTGTACATTTTAAGAATCAAAATGGTAATGAGGACAGTACTTAAAAATATATAGGTACAGCCGAGTTCATAAGTAAATATGGATACACTTCGTTGTGAAAATTCATATACCTACGGCAGTTTAAACATGACATTAAATAGCCAAGGTACTAAAGTGTCTACATAATTATGAACTCGACTGTACTACGCTTTTAGCGCCAGTATGCGGCATATTCACGTGCAGCTAGCTAGCTAGCCTCTGATTCTTGGAACATTAGCTAATCGAGTCAAAAAATATATACACACGGCCCGAATTATGTTCATCCTTATAACGGTAGACAAGTGTGGATAACTCCGTCACCCTCGCACTTACATACTGGTAAGAAAGTGTCAGATGAACATGAACATAAGGCCTGCAGGATGGCTATCACAAGTTGTCCTAGACTTGTCGCTTAAAGGTCACAGCTCATTAGATCCACCCGGCACCCGACCCGCACCGCCTCGCCTCGAGCGGTTAGTATTCTTTATATGGATTTGTATGGGCATGCGCTCACTATATCAACTACGTAGCGTCACCGGATCGACTCGCTCGCGAGGTGTCCACGCGCGGACGGCGAGTGGTCCACTCGATGATAGCTCGTTGCTCGCATGCTTGCCTCACGTGAACCGCGCGATGACGGCGCGCGGTTTACGCTGGTAGACTGCTCGGAAATTCGTTGACCACGCGAGGTCCACTCGTTGACCACGCGAGGCCCACTCGTTGACCACGCGAGGTTCACTGGTGACAACGCGGTGTCCACCCGAGGACCGCCTGACGACAACGAGTGGACGCCGAGCGACGAGGCGGTGCGGGTCGGGTGCCGGGTGGCTCTAATGAGCTGTGACTTTAATTTAATTTCCATGTTCATTGTTCCATTTCTAACAAAATGTAACGATAGAATCGTATTGAGCGGCAAGCGAGGAAACAATGTCTTCTAGCCGCTCTGTTGACGTTTAACGTCGAATGTGGCTTTATCTAGAGGCCTAGAAGATATCAAGAGAGCGAATATTAATTGATTAAGACCGTATATAGATATTTTTGATAACTTTGTCTGCAACTTGTCCTCCATAGATATACTTGCTGTTACTGAACTAGCTCACTAAAATTGATTCAAAGGTTTACACCGCCCTCTTGGGAAAAGTGATATAAATATTAAGTTATTCCATGTGTACATTGCAAAACTTTTTTTTTATAAAAACTGTTCCTGATAAAAGTTTTGTTTTGGTCTAATAAAAATCGTTATATTGTCTTGTTATTTCTTTTCAAACGCCATTTTGCTAAAGTCACCAATCAGGGGTGTTATTCTCTTAAAAACGGCGATCGGTCGGACGAACGTGCGAAAGCGCTGCGGCGAGTTTAAGTAGTCCCGTCCGAGCGAACAAAAAACATTTTAGCGCGTGCATTCTCAATTAGGCAGCCTTATACGTTCGAGAAGCAATGATGCCAACTTGAAACTGCACGCGCTAAAATGTGTTTTGTTCGCTCTAACGAGACTACTTAAACTCGCCGCTGCGACATTCACTCGTTCGTCACGGTCATAATAATATTGCAAGGGAAAATCGAACTTGTTATATCATGACGTGCAAATGGGTCAATCAACTTTTTGTTGTGGCTCGTTGCCACGGTGACGTGTCCTGGGTCACTCTTTAAAATTATGATTTCAAAGGATATACCTAAGTCCACTAAAAATCAGTTTTATTGGCAATTACAAACCTATTCTTTTATGGCTTTTCTCCTGAGTGTCCTAGTCAGTCACTGTTGTCTCCTGGCTTACGGGACAGAATAACATCAACAAAAAGTTGATCCACCACTGGTCCCATTGGACTACTGGCACGATCGACTCAGTTGTCCCTTAATGGGACAACTCAATGGGATTAGTGGGATAGACGGACCTTTTTCCCTTGTAACCGAGACGGGTGTTAGATTAGTATGGCGAACGAGAAAAAAGTCTCACTCACTGGATCGTTTGGTCGGTGGAATGATCGGGAAACACCCATATAGACTTGTAAAAACAATGTAGAATGGGGAACCAGGTTTCCTATTTGAAATACGAGCGCTTTTTCCAAAAGTGAATATAACCATGGCCGACAATATAGACCCCGGTGCAGTGTATTCCGCGTGGCGCAACTAAATGGCACTACTGGTCAATATAAGTATCATAAATAGGAGGTAGGTTTAGACGGTAGATCTTCAGCAGGCCCGAACGGCCAAGAACACCCAGAAGTAGGAGCTCCGCGGTAGTGGAGCTCCGACACTATTAAATTGCGTTTGGTTCGAAAAAATTGGTACGGTAGTGCCACGCAGTAGTGCCAGGGAAAAAAGTCCCGGTGAGGGCACATGCGACCATGCGACGATGACAAGGCGAGTAAGTATGGGATGGGACGGCTTTTCCCAGTAGGTAGTCTTACCAGTCCAGAACTACTTGCTGAAAATTTCCTTCCCAATAGACTTACAGTGAACCCACTGGGGTAAAGTTTTTTTTCTAGGCTGGAATTGGCAAACGAACACACAGTTCACACAGTCCACTTGTGGCTTGTTTTATAAAGCTACAAATTACAATTTACAGGTTACAAGTTTCCATTTGACACAACCTCGACCAATGATGAACAGCTATTTGAGCAGTGTTGCCAGTTTAGGCCATTGTGGACCCAAATATGACCCCGGTTTGACACGCCGATTTAAGCCGAAATGCGCTGCTAAATACCTCTTTGTCTAACTCATTATCAATCTGCTTTAAAATTTATGCGATAGATATACTTTTCAAGTGTGCTACTCATTATGTTCCTTCTATGACAATTCTATATCTGTGGTATTATATGTTCGAACTATATGAATAAAACTTTGTGTCACCATTAAATACTAAAGTCTTCTTAAAAACAATACCGTTCGAAATGACGCAGGACTGACAAATGTCAAGATAAAATATTCAACAACTGACGACAGTATTTCTTAAGATTTTTTTTTAATATTTTCATAATGAAGTGGCTAAAGAACACAGGCGTAGGATTCAAAAGGGAATACAGTAAGTGGATTGTGATTTACCTATATTCAGGGTATTGATTCTCTCAAAGGCAAAGGTGAGCGAATGCAGGAGTGAAGTCCAAGCAGCGAGTTTAAGTAGTCCAGTCAGAGCGAGCAAAACACATATTAGCGCGTGCATTCTCAATTAGGCAGCCTTATACGTTCGAGAAGCCATGCTGCCAAATTGAATACACGCGCTGAAATGTGTTTTGTTCGCTTTGACGGGACTACTTAAACTCGCCGCTTGGACATCACTTCTGCGTTCGCTCACCTTTGCTTTTGAAAGAATCACTACCCAGGCTCGTTGCGATACACACTTTGCTAGTCGCCAGGATACTTAATAACTAGCATATTATGTCATTCAACATACTCAGGGCAAATTATACACAGAAAAGTGCCTCATTCAACTCCAGCCCTTTGGGAGCTCAAGTTAGGTACCTTCGCACACACACGTCTGATTCAGCGTCGATCAGCGTTATAAATATCAGAGTTAGGTATGTCACGTATCACTGGCTGGTGACGTTTACGTGTAAAGGCTGTTTCATTGGTCGATAGCACGCATGCTTGTAGCAATTCCATTGAGGAGTTGTCTAAACTAACGTGCACCAAGGCGCGCTCGACGTGACCGCATGTGCCTTGTATTGGTTAATATTGGCACAGCTCCGCTCCGCTCCGCTCGGTCTAGGTGGAGCCGCACCCTTAAGTCCTTGCTTTTCTTAGCATTTAGCAGGATATTGAAAATTATATTTGAAAGGGGCAGAGATGAAAATCCCTTCCGGAGACCTGGGAATGGAGGGCCCACGTACGGTCGGCCTTATAAGAAGCTGCACACTTTTGTACCTTGTCACTTTAACGTCATGTTTGAACTGCTGCACTAATCTGTCAAAGGCGTTAAAGCGACAAGGTACAAAAGTGTGCAGCTTCTTATAAGGCTGACTGTACTGCCGGGCTCGCACCGGCTAAGATCACCAATGCCCCTTATCTGCCTTGTCCTGTACTGACTATGTCATCTATCCACTTACCTCAATCTGCTGTACTCAGAGACGTCAATTAAATTTAATGCTTGATTAAAGTAGCTGCTGTCACTTTCTTTGCTATAGCAATGAAATAAGACAACACGTCACTAAACAAACATTAAATTTAATTGACGTCTGTGAGTGCGGCAGGCATGTTAACATTATTTTTTAGCCTTAGAAACTAACGAGAAATACCTACTCTCAATACAAACTTGTTCGCAGATCGCCGACTATACTCCCAATCGGCTCCTTCTGGTCGGCAATTATTCAGCACCATCCCCCCCCGCGACCAGCCGCCCCCCTTGCCTAGGCGGGCCTCCCGGGAGGAGAAATTTAATAAACAATCTCGCGAAGCAACCAAGGAGCTTAAGCGGGAAACCGAAAAGGAGAAAAAGGATTTGCCTAAAAAATTCCAGAAGCAAGAAATGCCTGACTTCGGCCGATTTATAACCTACTTCCCGAAGCTGCGATTCTTCAAGATGCCGACCTTGCCGCTGCAAATGCCGTGGAGAAAAGTATAATCTTCAAGCTATCACTGTACCATGCACGTTTCACATCCCTGCTAATCTCTGAAATTGATTCAATAAAAACATTGTAAACATTTTAAACATTGTAAACATTTTGACAAACGTCTTCCTTCTTTCTTTGATTCCATTTCAATCATGTATCGGGTGGCTCTTTTAACCCGTGGCGCGTTCAAACTAAGATTGATATTGTGTTACATATGACATGACGTTCCACGGGTTAATATGGTACTCACCAATATCCATCTCCCTCATGCCACTGTATTATGCCAGCTATAGCTTCTTCGGTCACTGCCAACGCTACAGTAAGCTTTAAAAATGCGGAGCACCTTACGCCTGCGATGTGTGGTAAAAGCGTTTTTTACTTTATTGTAAAGAAAGAAGGGAGAAGGTTGTGAATTAACTAGTTAAGAGATTAATTTACTGCACGTTTTATGCACGTAGAATGTTGTTTTGGTTAATTTTAGATACCTATCAAGCTTCTTTCTTTACGCGCGAAAGTAGTCCGGGTTTTCTACCCGCCTGCGCGACGCAAAGGAGATCGCGAGAAAAAAACATCTGTTCCATACATTTCGGCTGTTTAGCTCTCAAAGTTTGTATGGAACAGCTGTTTTTTTTCGCGATTTGGATGTTGGTCCCATAATAAAAGTTGATGAGTATGACCTACAGAGTTAGTCCCTGAAGTTTGTCGAACCATCTTCCTAACACCCTGTCTGTATATGTCTGTATGTACCGATCTATTAGAGCAGGCTCCAATGGGACGTCCGTTTACAAAAATCGCGGACCGCGAAATGTTTGGTGATTTGTCTACCTGAGACCCTCGACTTTCTAAAAAGCCATGTTGCCGCGCGCGCGCACAGTCTTTTTTTTGTCATTCAGTCCCCCCTCGACCCCTTTACCACAGCTCTAGTGTCGCTACGCGCGCTTTTCTTGCTGTGACGGTGAACAATTATTTCATGACACGACTGGCGTGCCTAATGCCATAGAAAATGATGGCACGCCTAATTGTGCCATCACCATCAGCCATGTGTATAAAAAAGTATACTTCCTTTGGTTTTTTCAACGCTTTAAACTTACGTTGTTTTAATGTGGTTAATCTACGTGTTTTCCTTGAAATAGATGGTAAGTGATTCAGATGATCTTCGACATAAATTGATGTGCGAAAACATAGGCTTTGCCTTAAATTTGTTGAGAATAGTATGTACGGTCAGCCTTATAAGAAGCTGCACACTTTAGTGTTTTGTCACTTTATCGTCATGTTTGAACTGCTGTACTAATCTGTCAAAGGCGTTAAAGCGACAAGGTACAAAAGTGTGCAGCTTCTTATAAGGCTGACTGTACCTCTGATGCATTGCATTTACACTGTTTAAGAGCATCAGCTCAAGTTTATCTGTGGAAATGCTTTTCTGAACCGATATTTAAGCACATTGATTTTCTTCAATTTGGTTACGAGCTACGCAAAGAAAACCTTTACCCAAAGCAAACGCCTTTCGGGGCAGTGGTCCAACTGACAAATAATTTCTATTTGAATATCAAATTAACAGGCTCAACGGAGGTCCGCTATCGCGGAGCTCCTACTTCTGGATGGTTTGGCCCTCCGCTCCGGGCCAGCTGAAGGACTAACATAACCTAAACCTACCTCATATTTATGATCAGGGCTCGTAATTTTCATGCCGATGACATCAATTTGACGTCACGCTCCATATAGGGTGTTCCCAAATAGTTTTATTGTAAATTATTAATCATTAATCGTCAATCATTTTAATCATGTACAAATAACTTCAAAAGTACTCTACTTACACGTGGAATAACTACCTACTTGATACGTGAAACGTAAATAAAACTATTTGATTTGTTTTTATACATACATTTTATTCAATGGTTAATAACCACATTACGTAGAAAACAGAATTTCTCTCTAACGTAAAGCACGCCACCCTTCTTGCATTAATTCCCGTGCAAAGAAAATCTAAGTCATCTTCGCATTCATACGTAATGCAATATTCATCAAAATCCTTTTGTTTTGTAATCGTATTTTTGTTTGTTGTGTCACACAGTTGGTTAATTATTATTATCTGCAGAGGTTGTTAAATGATTAATTATGACGAATTTAATCGGAATCATACTCTATGCAGCGTGACATCATTTTTGCGTCAACGGCATGAAATGCAGTTAGACCACTGCCCCGTCACTAGCACTGACTCATTTCTCTTCTCTTTTTTTAAAGTAATAGGTTTTTTCTAATACTAAAAATGGGAAAACACAAACGCATTTCTTTCCATTGTTTTTTTTACCGATTGCATATTTTCCATTTTGGATTTTTCCCACTTGCATGTTTTCTCAATTCAAAATCAATTTCACTAAGTCGACGGAGCTCAGATATCGCGGAGCTCCTTTTTCTGGGTGCTGTGGCCCTTTCGGGCCTGTTTCGATCCATTTCGACTTAATTACAATGGGAAATTTTGCGAGTGGGGAAAATCCTAAATGGAAAATATGCGATTGCTAAAAAATCAAAATGGGAAACAATGCGACCGGAGAAAAATTTAAATGGGGAAAAATCTAGAAAGTTTGCTACGCGGAATTAATCAGTTTGAGGAACCGATCTAACTATTCTACACGAGATCTACGCGGACGAAGTCGCGGGCAAAACCTAGTAAGACATGAGAAAATGGCCTGTCAGAACAGACTATAGAAAACCGTTGGTTCACTTTTTCCTTTTGCCTTTTTTTATTCCGTGATCCTAAATTGCGCTTCCGTTCCGTCAGAGCGCGCCGTGGGAGCGGCTCCTGCAGCCGCCGGCGGAGCCCCTGCTGCGCCCGCCCAGCAGCTGGGACACGCACCAGCCCGAGCCCGTTGCGCAGCGCGACCAGTCTGCTCTAGTGAACGTATGAACGATATGAACTAACGGTTGCCTTTTTCTTACGTGCTGAACTAAAAGTATCATGCTTTCATTCATGCTCGTGGTGTAGAATTTAAATCCGTTCAGCCATGTATCCTGGACGCTGCGACTTCGTACGCGTAGACAAATAACCCCACTATAATGCTTATAATGCTTGCCCGCAACCACAACCTCGTAAAGCTGGGCATTCACGGACCTACAACTGGATGGGCGTAATATTTTGACGACATTCACGAGCGCGCCACGCCACGCCTCAACGGTGAGACATGAGGCGACATCACGGAGCAGACTGATTGGAAAATGGCAGCCACAAAACGCATTCACGACGATCAATGCCATTTGACGGCTCGGAGGCGTGGCGTGTTCCAACGTTGAATTTCGACATTCACGATATTTCCATTCGGATTGCGCGTTGGCGCGTCGCGCTGGCTTTCCGTCCATTTGGAAATCCAACGGACCGTACTGTAGTACTTTTAAACGCTACAGTTATTATGACATTCACGGATCGATTTTGCGTGGCGCTGTTCTATTCGGCTCGTTGGAGCGGTCGTGAATGCCCAACTTAACTCATTCAAAGTCTCTGCAGGAAACTATTCAAATACTCACAATAAATTTTATTCTGTTTTAATCCAGTAAATGGGCTACCCGTGTGCCAAATGTCATCAGAATCTATTTAGCCGGGTCACTATCGCGCTATCTATAGGTACATAGGATAAATCTGTAGAGGGTCGAAACTGGTGCCTGTAATTAGAGTGCTAGCAAGCTCGCGCTCTAACCTCCTAACCGCACTCGTACCTTAAGAAGCTTCATAAGTACCAGTTACTTATACAACTATTGAGGCATACATATTGTATTCATAAGTCATAATTGTTTTCATTCCTTCTATTATGTATGACATTCGAAAAATATGCCTCACGAAAATCGGAACTACTTTCTAATATATTGAGTTTTAAAATTATGACAACACTAATTAAATAAAATAAATAACAAAAATTAAAATCGGCCAAGAAATCGGATAATACAAGCATTTAAAACTGTTAATTAGACAGCGATTAGACAGAGAGATTCGATATGCACTGTGACGTCATGTAACAGGTCGGCCATATAAACTCCATGTTAAATTCTGTTTTGCTAGAATATGAATAAATCTTTGTTGGCTTATATGGTTATTTTTATAGCTATTCAAAAATGTTTTTTCTCAACTGTATGTTACATGTGTCAGTTTTTAATGAAGGTGTGAAAAAAAGTACCTACTTAATGAATATTCCCTATTCATATTAAACGTCTTGTCCCCAGTTCTCGACGTGTGCAAAGCCGCCAGCTGACGACAAGAAAGCAGACGCGAAACCGGTGGAAAAAAAGGCGGAGAAGAAAGCGGAGAAGAAAGCAGAGAAAGCAGCAGTATCAAGCGATAAGTTTAAACCACCACCGGCTTCGGGAGGGGGCGCTAAAGGCAGAATCATCGCGGGTACTGTACCTGCATTGGGACTTTAAGACCCGATACACATTGGGCGCTTTCAAACGCGCGCTTTTGCCAACACGCTTTTACTTCAAAAATCAAGCCATAAAGCTTGTCCACCCTATACATATAGGTACAAAATGTCAATGTCCGACCTGTTTGTTTGTTGCAGTGATCGGCGCCGTGGTGGACTGTCAGTTCGAAAAGGAACTGCCTCTGATCCTAAACGCTTTGGAGGTCCCTGGCAGAAGTGAGTGGAACCGGCCGCGATGTATAGTCGGCGTTATTAGAAGCTGCACACTTTTGTACCTTGTCGGTTTAACGCCTTTGACAGATTAGTGTAGCAGTCCAAAACATGACGTTAAAGTGACAAAACACTAAAGTGTGCAACTTCTTATAAGGCCGACCTTACAACCAATTTGGTTCCTAGGCCACTATAGACCATGACAATGACGTTGTAATCCAAATGAAAACCGGTCAAGTGCGAGTCGGACTCGCGCACCGAGGGTTCCATATTTAAGATAATATGCTAAGTAACCGCAAAAGAAAATACTCATTTGTTATGAACTTTATTTTCTATGCAATTAAGTCCATTTTGACTAGCCTAAATCTTAATACAGATTTTCCAAGATTTTTTGTTATCCACTTTCATTTTTTAACCCCACATTCTAGACCTTTTTTTTTTTTTACTAAAATCTGATGCGGGCAAGCAAGTTGTACAACTATGGCAAATTTCAAGTTGATAGCGTTAGTAGTTGCTGAGAAAATCTGCTGTGACATACAGACAGACAGACAGACAGACAACGAAGTCTCCCCATAAAGGTCACAGCTCATTAAAATCAGTCCATCGATTTGTCTTAATCTTGTAAGTGTCACTAAAGATATAACAGTATTCAAAATTCAATATGGCGGCTGCCAGACGTAATACATATTGTAAAAAATAAAAAAAACAAAGTCGACGAACTATGACAAGTGGGGTATCATTGAATAGGTATTAAAAAAAACATCTTAAGGTTTTTTTAATCATTTTTTCATTAGTGCAGAAGTTAAAATATGACATTAAAGTGACAAAGCACTATACGTCAGGTTTATTATTTTAATTAAATTTACTTTCCACACATGGCCTCATTAGTACTAGTCAGTTTTTGTTGCGGCCTCCCACGCAAAATAGCGCACATTTGAGTCGTCGAGTTGCGGAAAAGAGCCCGCCACAACCTATTCTATTTTATATACAGGGTGTAATGCAAGTCGAGTGCCAAATGAAAATGGTGGGTAGCTAGGGTCACTTGCAACACGTTTTGGGCCAATTAACACTCATCCTGCCCACGGTGTTTTTTTAATATTTTTTTTAAATAAAATCTCGGTATCTTCCAAAAGTTGACCATTTTGTTTAGCTATCTTTTTTTTTAAATGTGACAGCACAAAAGTATTTGTATTTTTTTTATCTCTAATGTATGCGTATTCTAATGAAATGTTATTTTTATTCATATAGTAAACTAATAAAAAAATATTAGCCGACAAAGTGTGAAGGACAGAAAATAAAAATCGTCAAGGCCAACTTTACGGCACAATTAAAAAAAAAGTAGACGCTCCTCAGATCTTCCAACATCACAAAAACTTCTCCAGTTCCTGACCATTCTTACGGTATACCACATGTCTAGAATCACGTTCAGTTTTTCGGCAAAATATGGTTTCAATCTAAAATGGTGGGTTACATTACCTAGTACTTCTTTGAAACTACCTACTTGAAAGTAAGGTTTGATAAATGAATTGAGACTATTTTTCATTGATTTAATATATACAAGATACACAATCCGCTACAAAAATGTTGTTATAAACTGTCCCAAATGACATTGACAGCTGTATTCAGATACATGCTAACATCGCTATTTTTTACCTTAAACATTCATGCAAAAAAGAACTCAATATACTCGTCAAGTATAGACGTCAAGTGTCAAATCTGCAAACTAACGTTTCAAAGTATTTGCAACTTTTTAGTGAAACGGCCATTATCACAATATTTACGACAAAAGTGAACATCGGACGAATGGAGTCGCAATTCTCATTTTTATATTGTATTAATTATATTGAAATGACAAATTAAAAAAAAAACGCTTATGAGATGTTTTATAAATGTTATTGTATTACACAACTTAAGCTATATATACAACAATAATAATAAATAAATAAAGGGAAAACAAGCTATAAAAACCCGTCCCGTCGATTGTTGTTATTTCAATTTTAACAGTTTAGGTATCCTTTGTCACCCGGAATGGTGACAGGCTTCTAGCGACACACATCTAAATCGGCTCAGGCGTTAAGAAATTATGGTGGAATAAAGAATCGTACATACATACATACATACATGAACCCTGAAAATATTACACTCCTTTACTCCAAACAAAACAAGATCTTATCCTAACTAACAAAACGTAAAGTAAAACCTAATTTCCTTGAAATAAGTTTAATTTATTATATAATTGTCTTTTAGACCTACATTTACTTTGGATGCTTTCTTTTTTTGCAATGTAATGTAAACGGACGCACATCTATTAAGCAAAGATGAGAAAAAAAGTTAAGCGAAGCAACTTAGCAATACATCTCTAAAAATATATATTTTCGTTTTTGTTTTTGTCATTAGATTTGTTCATAAGAAAATCATCACCTAGAAAAAGCTTTATAAATGCGATTTCACCCAGGATATTTTAATGCACTAAGAAGTAATGTAAAATTAGCAAGTTCTCTTATAAAATGAGTGGAAGTGGTTACAATTATTATTATTATAAAAAAAACAATCACCAGCCTGATAAACATTATCTCATAGTTAATTTTTGCTCGCCCTTTTCTTTACATAACAAAAGGAAAGGGCTCACTTTAACTGACAGATACTTTTATTTGATGATTGTAAAGTCAAGCTTTAATAGTAGTTTGTATTTTATGAGATTAATACAAAAACTATTATGTGACATTTACTTACATTCAAGACAGGTATTGCAGATTTAGTCAGTCTACTAATCTGTGGTACGAAAATGGGTCAAACACTTATTTAATAAACAGACGACTTATTTGGCTTGAACAGTTGATCACGCCTATGTCGTGCTAATATTGCGACCCATTTTGCACGTCGTAGAGGATTTCGTGGAAAGCTTTAATTTAAAAATATAAGAAATATTATTACCTCTATAAACACTTTTTTGGTCATAAGTCAAAACAAACAAACTCGATTAATTAAATTTTTCAAAGTAATAGCTACTCCATATATTTTTGTTTCGTGATAAGTCATCATTTGTACGTACAATATAAATTACAAAAAATCATGAAAGCATTATAAGTTTAACAAGAATCTGTTTATAAATAAATAGAACTTACGTAAAATAAGACATTCCATCCTTTTTTTTAGTTTTCTTGTTATTATTTTTGCAGTTTTTCACTGCACATTTCGTCATGATTGACAACTGCCACTGTCTGTGGTCGAAACAAGACTAAAAGCAAAACTACTGCCCAAGTCGATTAGGCAGTAGTTTTGACTTGCCATTTTTTCCTGCTGATTGTGTATCTAATATATATTAAATCAATGCTATTTTTTTACTAATAATAAAAAAACATAAAATAGTCATCCAAAATTATTAAAAACCTAACAATAGTATTCATTTATTTCAATAACTAAGTATACGATAGGTACGCAAGTTACGACCAAAAATAACGTTTTTTTTTTTACTGTATTGCATGGTAAACTACCTATGTAATTGAAAAATACACTTAATAAAAATGAAAATTAAAAAGTTATTTGCGCGGGGAAACATTTAACTAAACAGAGATAAGAATTATTTTAATTTTATTGTTGTTATCGACATTTATTGACATGGTTACATACAGCAAGAAGAAGAAGAATACGCTGATATTTTAGTGGCTTACGGCAGAGCTATTGTGTGGCCCGAGAAGCAAGAAGAATTTACCAGCAATTAGAAACAATTGTATCCTGAGGGGCTAGACAAGATGCATTACGCTAACCAGCGTTTCTATTCGTTACGTTTTTAAACCAATCGCATCACTTGTAGATGACGTGATACGAAAAGTCATGTGATCTACCAGTGACGTGATTGGTTTAAAAACGAAGCGATTAGAAACGATAGTTAGCGTAGTGCATCTTGTCTACCCCCTCTGGTAGACGGTTACCTAGTCGTAACTTGCGTACCTATCGTATACTTAGTTATTGAAATAAATGAATACTATTGTTAGGTTTTTAATAATTTTTGATGACTATTTTATGTTTTTTTATTATTAGTAAAAAAATATTCTCAATTCATTTATCAAACCTTACTTTCAAGTAGGTAGTTTCAAAGAAGTACTAGGTAATGTAACCCACCATTTTAGATTGAAACCATATTTTGCCGAAAAACTGAACGTGATTCTAGACATGTGGTATACCGTAAGAATGGTCAGGAACTGGAGAAGTTTTTGTGATGTTGGAAGATCTGAGGAGCGTCTACTTTTTTTTAAATTGTGCCGTAAAGTTGGCCTTGACGATTTTTATTTTCTGTCCTTCACACTTTGTCGGCTAATATTTTTTTATTAGTTTACTATATGAATAAAAATAACATTTCATTAGAATACGCATACATTAGAGATAAAAAAAATACAAATACTTTTGTGCTGTCACATTTAAAAAAAAAGATAGGTAAACAAAATGGTCAACTTTTGGAAGATAACGAGATTTTATTTAAAAAAAATATTAAAAAAACACCGTGGGCAGGATGAGTGTTAATTGGCCCAAAACGTGTTGCAAGTGACCCTAGCTACCCACCATTTTCATTTGGCACTCGACTTGCATTACACCCTGTATATAAAAGGCTAAACTGACTGACTGATGTATCAACGCACAGCCGAAACTACTGTACCTAGAAACTTGAAATTTGGTGCAGGGGTTCCTTTCATGATGTAAGTGAGCACTAAGAAACGATTTTCCGAAAATCGACCCCCAACGGGAAGAAATGGGGGGAGTAGCGGGAAACTAATTCTACGCGTACGAAGTCGCGGGCGTCCTCTAGTAACCTATAATGGGCGGACGACGACGGATGCAAATTACGTCAAAATAATTTCGAACGATATTCGTAATATGGATATAATTACAACTGATTTATAAGAAGAGAACATCACTGCAAAAAAGTTATAGAATTTTATTGTTGAAGTAAATAATCATGTTTGTTTCTTTATTAGGTATCTTCAGTACATCATTTTTATAGTTCACTATCTACTTATATAGGTAAAATGACCTCTCCACATCTACAGACGTAAGAGAGGCGTATTCATAAAGTGATACTTCAGTACTTTCTTTATATTTATAACAAAAATTGCATATATTTTCACACATAAATAGTACTCGAAAGTTAACAAAAGTCTTATCCATCTTGTGCTTTCGTCACCATATTGCATCCGTCGTCCGCCCATTCTATAAGCTATGTTGCGGCCTCTGTTCCTCCCCAGCGCCGCGGCTGATCTTGGAGGTGGCTCAGCACTTGGGCGAGAGCTGCGTGCGCACGATCGCCATGGACGGCACGGAGGGGCTGGTGCGCGGGCAGCCCATCGTGGACACGGGCGCGCCCATCACCATCCCCGTGGGCGAGCCCACGCTGGGCCGCATCATCAACGTCATCGGGGAGCCCATCGGTGACACACCTGCGCCTGAGTTTACCCTTGTTTCACCGAACAATTTGATAGGACGTATCGCTTCGCAGAATTTTCGTTTCATAGAAAGTTATTTTCTGCTGAACCCGTGTTGATTTCAGATTGATCAAATCTCGTCTATATCATTTGTGTGATGTCGTTAGATAAGTTTTTTAAATAATATAGGGGCGTGTAAAGAACAATTTTCAATTCAGGAATCCGCGAGCAAGATATAAATCAAGCTTTAGTTTTAAAAGGGGACTTTTTGATTGAGTCATATTTCCCCCCTGTGCAAGCTAACAACTGTCTCTACAAGCTAACCGTTGTTTGATTCGTGAAAAATCACGGATTTTGCGTTTGTCTATGTACCTATTAACAGTGCTGTGACGGAATCATACACTGAGCATGGTCTCACATGGTTTTGCCCTGTTTTAACTATTCCTTGATTTGACTGCTCTTCCGTCAGACGAGCGCGGGCCGGTGGAGACAGACCAGTTTGCACCCATACACGCCGACGCGCCGCCGTTCGTCGAGATGTCAGTCGAGCAGGAGATTCTGGTCACTGGGATCAAGGTCGTCGACCTGCTCGCGCCCTACGTCAAAGGTACATGAGCTGTTCGCACCTTACGTCAAAGTTACATGAGCTGTTCGCGCCTTACGTCAAAGTTGAGCTGGGCCTCACTGCATATATTACCTTTTAGGCTTTGATGTGTTGTTGTATCTTCAACGTTACGAAATGTCTTATTTAGTCAATTTGGTATTTAGTTGAAGCAGCGAATTGAGTGGCAAAGTTCCTCTAAAATGTATGTTTTCAGGCGGCAAAATTGGCCTGTTCGGCGGGGCAGGAGTCGGCAAGACTGTGCTCATCATGGAGCTGATCAACAACGTGGCCAAGGCTCACGGAGGATTCTCGGTACTAACTACATTCTATTTCATTAGTTGCTATGGTATCTTAATGAAACACAGTTAAGTTAATTAATTAATCCTGGTTTAATTTCCTCGGAGCCAAAAACACACGCTACACGCTTATACATGAGGATACAGAAAGATAGAGAGATAGAGGTGGGAACGAGAGAAGTGAACACTTAAGCTGCGTTCAGGATACCACAGTGGCTATCGGCTTGTTGCCATCACACTTGCTCTCGCAGGTTGTAGTACATTTGTAATTTTCTTGGAACGCGATGACAGCCGAAAGCTACTAACAGCTTTCATTATTCAAGTTTTACATGAGTCAAATTTATGTAAAAACGAAAAAGTTAGGCGCAGAAGAAAAAAATAAAATATACTAAAACTGAACAAACAAACAAACTCGTTGGGCCTTCTTGGAGTTAGTCGGAAAAGTTAAAACTATTTTAGATACATTCTCACCGAGGAAAGCTTCAGTAATTTGTTTCATAATTTAAGCGCTATAACTGTGTCTTCTTGTGCAAAGATGTGTTTGTCTTTTGAAGTATGAACAGCTGCATGCGTCCCATTCACAGAACAGAAAACACAGTAGAAGTGTCAAGTGGGCGTGTAACGTGTGGCACAGTTATGTGGAGTTCCGCGCAATCTAACATACTTTTGCCACGATCGCTTATTTCGATATTTCTAAAATATGAAATAAATCCAGAAGTATGCCTTATTTTGCTATTTTGGAGTGTAAAAACGATAGCCGCACCAAAAACATTTTCCATGGCGGCGTGTGATTTTTATTATAGTTTGAGTATTGGCGACCACAGGTCTGATACTAAGCGAAACTCCACTGTTTTTTCTATTCCGTGGTCCCATTAAATTTATCTTTCTAACTTCAAGTGGAATGTGAGTGACGTCTTTTTCTGTTGCGGCGTTCCAATGTCTTTATATGAGCCGTTTGACATCATACCTAGGCATCGTTTTCAGGGAAAATGGCTATTTAGTTCGTAGGCAGTACCACCGACCACTAACTTTTTTTTTTGGGTTGCCTAGCCTACCACTCTTGGAAACAGACGTGATTTAATGTATATATGTAGGTTTGTGCATATATGTACAAAGGAATAAAGTGATATTCGGTTTCCAGGTGTTCGCCGGGGTGGGAGAGAGGACGCGGGAGGGCAACGATCTCTACAACGAGATGAAGGTGGGCGGGGTCATCAAGGAAGACTACAAGACTTCCAAGGTACGGTCGTGTAAGAAAACTGACTAACACTCGAGGGAAAAGGGTAAAGAACAGGGGTTCTATACCCCGTTATCTAACGCTCAATTTGGGGGCACGCTAACTTAGGCTTGTATTAATAAACTGATATTGACTTTAATGCCCGTCTCGAGATGCGTCAAAAATGACAGTGTTCTATGGTTTGACGTTTACTTTGACGTATCTTGTGACGGGCATCTCGCTCAAGATGAGTTTATTAATACGGCCCATAGTGATGTTGCTTAGCAAGCATTAAACAAAAATCCAGGGTCTGAAAAAATTATTAATCAGTTGATAGAAAATAAGGAAGTTCAAATTGATTACAGTATTGTAATACAAAATTGTAGGATTTCAATTGATACTAGAATTGGGGCCAATTTTTGTGTTGGTTTTGGAAGATGTTCAAAATGTGAAAGTGATAACTTTATCATATTTGATATCGTAATAAAAAATTACTTAGATTTTATTTATTTAGATTTGCATCGCTATAATTACACCATATTAATTGATGCTTTACTGTCAAAACGGTAACCCCTACTTAAAACCCCTTTTGTTTGTGCTAAAAATATCCAAAAAAACTTGATAAAAAGGTTTGTGTAGGTTAGCACGTATTGTTTAAAATTAAAATTTCATTTGCAATTAATGCATCATGTTACAACCTATATGTCACCAACACAGCAGGAAGGTAAAAAAATCACTATTGACATTTTGCCTCGTACCTAACTTATGGACTTTCCGCTAGGTGGCGCTAGTGTACGGACAGATGAACGAGCCGCCCGGCGCGCGCGCACGCGTGGCGCTCACCGGGCTCACGGTGGCCGAGCACTTCCGGGACAAGGAAGGCCAGGACGTGCTGCTTTTCATCGACAACATCTTCCGTTTCACTCAGGCTGGGTCTGAGGTACCTACATGCAGCTTAAACAGTAATTCATAAAGTCCGCTGCTGGACGATATTGGCATCTAAGTTCGTCGTACTTATTAAGAACGACTATCAGTTTCTTTACATTGTTGATGCAGAAAAATTAAGTACTAAAGATACATGGTTCAGTCATTTGGAAAGGATGGATGAAAGAAGATTGACGAAAGAGATATACAGAGCGAGAGTGTGTGGAAGGATCGAAAGAGGCCGCCCTAGGCGTACTTTTTCAAATCAAATCGGCGAAATACTGGAAAAGGGCCGAATCTGAAGTAAGGTGCGTTGGGGTAAGTTGGAAAACGGTGTAAGATGAAAAACCGTTCGTAACTCCCTATTCCGTGCACATTTTTGGTTCCTGGGCACTTAATTGAGAACGCCATTTTGTTGCTCCTCGCCCCTCAGTCAGTGCCGTTCGCTCAATTATTGTGGTCGTGTGTTATCGTCAATTTTCGACAAGGTGAATTTTTTACGTTCAAATCATGTTTTTTAATCTTACCCCATGTTTTGTAACTCCTTTTGCAGTGACGCTAGAGAGATGTTGTATTGGTACGTTTGCTTGTAATTGTTATTTTAATTACCTGTCAATGTGAATTTTAATTATCTTTCTTAGTTTCCGAGTTTTTATATATTTCAATCTTGCACCGCCTACTTTTAAAGGGGTAAGACGGTAATATTTTTGTTTTCATGTTACCCCGGTTTCAAACCCCATAGTAACAGTCACTGGTTCTCAAAGTGTGGAGGAATAACTACTTTCATTAAATATACTTAGGTAGGTAGGTAGTTTATAGAGGTTTGTTATACAACCTATACAGTACCTACATTATTTTAATTAGACGGGACTTTATCGTGAACTTGCATTTAATTATTTATTTCTGTGTTTGTGTGCGTTGCGTTAATAAAATTGAATAGAGAATGTCAGCCAGTTTAGATCTTCAGCTTATTTACCGTATTTGTAATTAAAACAAAAATTACCTGTGAAATAAACATTCGATAGGTACGTCAAATCGTTTCTGAGATATTGAACTTTAAACTTCGTATGATTCGTACGGATGATGATGACATCGCTGCACAGCGATTATATGATTGAGTAAGTTTACAGGGCTAATGACCGCTTAAAACATCATGTTGACAAAATCAATTTTGTCACATATTTGTAGCAGTTTTACTTGAGATTGCTATTTAGTCGTAAACTTTGAAAGTTAGACTACGATTTAAGCTTAACATAGCATCAAAATCAGAAGCCATTATAAAAATACAATCCGTATAAAAATGCACAAAAAAAAGGTTTTTCTTTATATTTCTGGTATAGGGGGGTCTTGGGATTTGATTCAAGCTAAGTCGTATTCTATAAAGAACAGTTTGAGAACCCTTGTCTATCTATCCTCAAAGTGGGGTAAGACTGAAATATCATTTTATAGAAAGCCGAATTTTAGCTGTAAATAACGGTTTTTTTTAAATATGAAATAATGTTTTAAACTGCTACGGTGCTATACCGTTGGAATTTATGCATCACATTCACCTACGGCGCATATTAACGATTTTAAAAACTATATCAATCTTACCCCGTCACCATTCCATCTTACCCCATGGATTTTTTAGTAATGAGTGTAACTTTATTTCAACTTTTTCAATAGTAAAAGTATTAGTAACTTCCTTTTTTAAGTTTTAATATAAAGGTTCATATGTGCTCTTTACCAAAAGCGTAGCTTCCTGTAACTAGTCCTCATATTCTTGGTATAATATCACTTTTAAAAAAACACCTCTCATCTCGTGTAAAATCCGTTCAATCTTACCCCAACGCACCTTACCCGAAACCGACGTGCGTGCATGACTCATGAATGTGGAAGATGCGAAAGATTTGGCAGGATTGTAGCAGGTGATAAGAAGTGGTCTCTGCGTACCCCTCTGGGAAACAGGCGTGATTTAATGTATGTATGTATGTAAAGATACATACATAATCTTCTATTTTCGGGATCGGGCGTCGTTTCTTTCCACTCTCTTCTTTTTCTTTCTTGGTTTATGTCAAAGTCTTAACGGAAGCATTAAGACGTCTGTGTTAATTCTGCCTCTATTTAAATTTTCTGTACCACCCCGCATACCTAGGAAGCCTGTTAGTAAAATTCTGTTTGTTCCTACATATAGTACCAACGTTGGTAGACACTCTCCGTTGCCTCGTGTTTGTAATGCATTCAATGGCATGAGTGCAACTCTGCCTGCTCTCGATTTATTTTTTGATTCGCTTAACAAATTTAAAACTAAAATCTTGGCCTGTTTATTACGAACTGATGTTTAGTGTAACCTATTGTTTCTATTTAGTCCGCTAAGTTATCTGGAATTGCTGTGTGTACCTACTTGTAATTGGCTTGTACACTAGACATAATACCTTAACCTGTTACTATAATGTGAATGCTTTCTGTACTTGCTGTAATAAAGTGTTACTTGTCTAATATAAATACCTAGTAGATTTTAGCGGTATTGTTGTCAAACCCCTCTCAATGGTGTCTGTTTAGGTGTCTGCGCTGTTGGGGCGCATCCCGTCAGCCGTGGGCTACCAGCCCACGCTGGCGACGGACATGGGCACCATGCAGGAGCGGATCACCACCACCAAGGCCGGCTCCATCACCAGCGTGCAGGTCGGTGTCCGCAGGTCGCCGTGGGCAGACGCGCTGCAGGGTATTGAAGGCTCCGGCAAACCAAACGCGTGGCAGCAGCAGCGCGTAGCGTCGCGTGGCGTCAGGGAGTTGTAAAACAACAAAACAAATGGAACCCCGGCACACCGAGACGCGCGTCTCGCGCGCTGTAGACGCGCCGCACACGCACGTCTCGGTGTGCCGGGGTTCCATTTGTTTTGTTGTTTTACAACTCCCTGACGCCACGCGACGCTACGCGCTGCTGCTGCCACGCGTTTGGTGTGCCGAAGCCTTGATTCTCTCAAAAGCAAAGGTGAGCGAATGCAGGAGTGAGGTGCAAGCGGCGAGTTTAAGTAGTCCCGTCAGAGCGAGCAAAACACATATTAGCGCGTGCATTCTCAATTAGGCAGCTTTATACGTTCGAGAAGCCATGCTGCCAAATTGAATACACGCGCTGAAATGTGTTTTGTTCGCTTTGACGGGAGTACTTAAACTCGCCGCTGCTTGGACATCACTCCTGCGTTCGCTCACCTTTGCTTTTGAAAGAATTACTACCTTTCTCTGTTCAACTGACCAAAATTAGTATCATAAATATAAGGTAGGTTTAGGTTATGTTATGACTTAGGAAATTATTTGTCAGTTGGACAAAGCAGTTGGACCACTGCCCCGAAAGGGAAGTACAGTAGAACACAATTTATATGGCGTATCGTGAATCCTCGTTCGCGCAGACACGAACAACGATCCGTTGATTTCCGAAAGCACGATAAAACCCACGATCAGACATGTACGTAATAGTTATAAGGTGCACATTAAATTGCATCTACTTTTTCCTTCTCACTCACGGCTGACTAACGGCCAAATCCTATATTCAAACCGCGGATAGATAAGGCTTACCTCAGGTTAAAATTTGACATTTGTCCATACAAAATGTGTCAAATTTTAATCCAAAGTAAGCCTATCTATCCGCGGTTTGAATATAGGGTTCGGCCATAAATGACACGCGGGCGCGCGTCAACATGGCGGCGTCACTAATAACCAGAGATCGGAATAGGTAGAGCTAATTTGCCTAAACTTGATACATGTTCATTCAATAATGTATTCCCATCTCACTCACGCATGAATGAATATGCGTCAAGTTTAGGTAAATTAGCTCTGCCTATTCCGATCTCTGCTAATAACCAATAATAGCAGAATACAGACGCGAAACTCGTGGATCATGCTGATTGGTAAAGGCGCTGCGAACATATGTCATTTGCGCAGGTACATCGGTAAGCCATATCAGTTGTGTTTTACTGTAATTAAGTTGAGTTGTTGGTGGTCTCAGGCAGTATACGTGCCGGCCGACGACCTGACGGACCCGGCGCCCGCGACCACCTTCGCCCACTTGGACGCGACGACGGTGCTGTCGCGCGCCATCGCCGAGCTGGGCGTGTACCCCGCCGTGGACCCGCTCGACTCCACCTCCCGCGTCATGGACCCCAACATCATCGGCCCGGAGCACTACGGCGTGGCGCGCGGCGTGCAGAAGATATTACAGGTGAGGCTGGCGGCTTCAGTGGAACATAGGGGGCTCTGGCCGCCCCTTCAAACCGGAAAAATGATTTAGGGGACCCAAATTATGGCTATATTGGCTCAAAGGAAAGGGTCCCCCTAACAGATATAAATACACATAGATAACGTAAACACCTCAATCTGTAGGAAAACCAACCGAGTCAGTTTTTGCTACCAACTGGGACACACCAAGAGAAGAGAATTTTGCGTTTTCCGCGCAAAATCGATTCAAAGTCGTCGCTTTTTTGGACTATTGCAGTTTATTATCACGCAACGAGGCATTTTCTTAATTTTCACGGCCGACCGGCTGCAACAACAGGCGCGCGGAACGTCTGTAGCCACGGCAAACCCTGACGCTTCGTCGGGGTTTCGTCCGGATTCGGACCCGCGAAGTAGATGCATTTGCGTTATCTATGTGTATTTTATCTGTGGTCCCCCTAAATGATATTCTTAAGCTAGCTCTGGGCGTTAGATGGCGTTAGTGTTGACAAAAATGACGCAGAAAGTATGGAAATAAAAAAACTATTAATTATATTAAAAAAGCTAAACGATTTTTTTTATAAAGGTCTTGTTTTTTATTTTTATTTAAGTAATAGCCATGTTCTTTAAACTAAAACTTAAGATTTTTACACTGTCCGATCGCTATCACCCACACGCCACCACCACTTTATTTCAAACAAACACATTTCTACGCCATCTTTTTTTACGATGAAGACTTGTTATGATGATGATTGGTGATGTTGAACGATCGCTCCGTTCTCCAGGATTACAAGTCGCTGCAGGACATCATCGCCATCCTGGGCATGGACGAGCTCTCCGAGGACGACAAGATGACAGTGTCGCGCGCGCGCAAGATCCAGCGGTTCCTCTCGCAGCCCTTCCAGGTCAGTCCTTGTTAAAGATAGTTAAGTAGAGTTAAGTTACCCTAGTAAGCGGTAGATGGCGCTATTAGGTCGGGAGAATTTTCTACATCGCGCTAGCGTTTGTCTACCCCAGAACATAGACGTCCATGTGCTAATAATCGATACCTTTGAATTTTGAAAATTTGTACGGAGTTCAGTAGCATAAAGAAATATATGTTGAGATTGTTATAAATCACAGTGTTTTCATTGCTAGCTACCTCTTCCCTCGAGATCATTTTTGACAGTCCTTGTTCCGCTCCTCCACCAAACAGTGGTAGATAAAGACCAGTGATCGGATCTAGGATGCAATTTCCCAGGGTTTAAGTCCGTTATTTTAACATGGATGGGTCATTATTTGGGCGTTTGTTCCGAATCACTTTCGTGGTCACATTTTTGTAGAAGTGGCTGCAGATTTCGATTTCGTTTCTGGTTAGGTATCTAAGTTTACCGGACATCTAACAAATATCCAAAAACGGCATCAAAATATACGCCCAATTCTTCAAAAATATGTCCACAAAAGTGAGGCGGTTGAAACCCATGAATATGACTTGGGTCTATATTGGCTCATATAAAATTGGTCTTTAGATTTTGTATACAAATAACGATTTGTGTCTATACTCATCATTTCTTTGAATTTCATTTCTTCAAGGGATCTTCAAACTTAAGAACATGATAAGTGGTTACTTTGCCAACACACACAGTATCCTTTTTTTTAGTTTCCATTGGGCATGAACCTGACAGGTAAATTAGATTACAATAATTATATGTAAATTCGTAAATCCAAGATTGACAAGAGAAGTTGGGCAAAGTAACCACTTATCATGTTCTTACGTTTGAAGAACCCTCTACCATATTTGTTTATGTCAATACTGCGCAACTTACGGTTTATTTCAGACATATCATTGTTTAAGCGCCTATTGTTACCATAAAGCAATGTTGTTAGTTGCCTTTTTAATCGGAGGGATTGCATCTGTAAATGGCATACATAACCTATATTGTCCTATTGTTATATTCGAAATCGGCATTCAAGCTCGCCTAGGAAGTGAGTCCCATGAGCCATGGCCATGACAAATTGTTCATAAAGTTATGTTCGTCGTCTTGAAATTGAAAATTAACTTCATTTTTAGAATCGACTTCCCCAAAAAACATATAAAATGAGCCTCGTGACGACTTGAAAAGTATAAATTTTCGCCATCCGTCACTTTCAAATTTGGCATCCAAAATTCCTAAAAATCCCAAGTCCTTCAAAATCTTCGATCAACAAGTGCAGTAATGGATTTTGTATGAAACTTTATTGTTTCAAGATCAGAAATGTATCGTTTTGTTTACTTTTAGTTCAGTTAGGTACCATCACAGAGTGCATTATACCGATATAACAGGAAGTTGGAAGTCAGGTCACGACGTATGACGGCCTTTGTATGGAGCAGGGGTTCTGGCAAATTCAACGTGTTATATAAAATTGTAGTGAAAGAAGTTTTATTTCGTCCGCTTCCTCTAGATGGCGCTGTCTGTAGAATAAAACGCGCTAACGGAGTGTCCCCCTGAAAACATAGGGTCGACCGGAGACGATCATATTGTTACCGTAGGAAAAATCGTTATGTATTAATTTATTAATTTTTGAATAATGTGATGTGTTACTTTACACATCACATTAAATAATTATCTTATTTTTATCATGATGATAATATTGTCACAGTAATCAAACTGTGTAATGTATGTAAAGAAAGGTCAACATAAATAAATACCTAAATATTATTATGACTGGCTACAGCGTAGAGGTGAGAAGTACTAGGCAAATCACGTACTGAGTCTTCCGAGTCCACAAAAAGACTAGTTCCACGAGTATTTAGAAGTACGCGGTTTATGAGTAAAATATTTGATTCCGAGTCTTTCCGAGTTGCAAGTGTTGCGAGTCTTAAGTATTAAGAGGTTTTTGTCGGTACGCGGACGCTGACGACGTCCGGTCCGGGTTTTAGTGACTGAGAGTTTGAGAGTACATATTTAATATATATTTCATATAATAACTCGAAAACTTATAAAAGTAAGACTCAGTATTGAATTGACAGAAGTTTCAGTATAATCCAATATTATGTTTTGTGTCAATATTATGGCGGTTACAAAAAATAGTCCACACACACGCATTGAATTGGGTTAAAATGATGCATACACAATTCTTGAATTTGAAAAAAGTTGTTTTTTTTATATAATCTTTCTTCGCCCGGTGAAACGAGCCTTTACCTACTCCAAATACACCGCGCTGTTTTCGCGTCCTGATCCCGATACGTGTAGACTCGATACGCGTTGGCGCACTCTGATGGGATCGCGTATTTGGACGTCCAAGCAAAAACCTATTCCTAAAACCTATTCCAGTATATACGTCTCACCTCTACTACAGCGGCGGACACTATAGTTTTAATCAGACACGATAGCTCAGTCAGCTTACCGCCTGTTTCACAATCGACAAGTAAAGCATATTTGACGGATAAATTTAGCCCTTTCTCTTTGTTACACTCGAAAATAGACAAGGAGAGAGCCAACTTTAAATGGCACATAAATTTACTTGTCGATTGTGAAACAGGCCCTTAACCTAATATTTATGCTTACAACAAATATTTATTATCTATGATTTGTTGAACGAAAACGCCGTGGTTGTTTCAATCAAACCAAGATCGGTAACATTGGCGCGATTCGCGGCAGTTGTCACTAAAGTCTGTTCGTATTCATTCCGTCACTCATATAAACAAATCAATTAACCATTATAACTCCATATTCGCGTACTTTTAAAGGTTGAGCATAGTCATATCATTTATTTACTTATACCTACACTTAATCATGGTCTTCATGTTTATTTTGAGGTAGTAATCTCTATTTAACCCGGGGCCCGTTTCATAAAAGCTTCTAACTTGTAATACAAGTGGAAGTCTCTTTTTAATACATACTGTTGGAAAGAGAGTTCCGCTTATAATATAAGTTATTATTTTTTATGCAATACGCCCCTGGTTGTATTTTTTAACGAAAAGCACTCTCGGTAAAATACGATGACACTGACTGGTGCTTGACATACGAGGGCCGATCCAAAAGTTTTTAGCTGTGTCGACATTTATTTAAATATACTAATATTGTTGATATATATTTCAGGCAAATTCTAATATAAACATTATGACCAAAAATCATAGACATATATTACTTAGTTTTTTTTAATGATTTTTTTATCGCCAGACGTGTTAACGCTATGAAAAATCTGCAAGCGATGTATTTAATCGCTAAATTTTTGCATTAATGTATACGGTCTACTTTTTATTTTTTATAAAAAAAACATACTATTAAAAAAAACGTGTGGTTTATCAGTCTTATTTGAAACCATTCGTATATAAAACATTCGATATTAAAATATAGAGTAAACAAGCCTTGAAGACATGTCTAAATTAGAGACCCAAATTCAGTGACTTTCAATGAAAAGATTTTGTGATGTACTATATTTCGAAATAGGGTAAAATAAGCTGTTCAAATATACTAAAAATACCTACTGACGATTCCATCACGGGCAATATCATCAGAATCATACGACCCCTTTAAATTTGAGACATCTTTTAAATACCAAAATTTTTAGACCAAAAATTAAAATTTCATAGAAAAGTACTCTCAGTGAAAATTAAATGTAAAAAATAAGTAAACTTTTTTTACCATTATTTTTGACAAAGCTGTTCGTAATAAAATTTGCTTTATGAATGTATCAACAAACAATTCAAATTATGATTAATAATACGATTTATATGAGCCAACTAGCGACCCGCCCTCGCTTCGCTTCGGTTTATTTGAGTTTTCTGTAACACCCGTACAATAAATCAGCATTTATTATACTTAAAAACCTTCCTCTTGAATCCCTCATTCTATTAAAAAAAACCGCATCAAAATCCGTTGCGTAGTTTTAAAGATCTAAGCATACATAGGGACAGACAGACAGACAGCGGGAAGCGACTTTGTTTTATACTATGTATTGATGTGGACCCGCATGTGGGATATCGCGCAATGAAGCAGCCTTTAGTGCAGTTTACCATGAAATTATTTTGTGGAGGTGTCGTCACCGGATGAAATTTAAACTCGCCCCCGGTTGTTCCAGGTGGCGGAGGTGTTCACGGGGCACATCGGCAAGCTGGTGAAGCTCGAGGAGACCATCAAGGGGTTCCAGAGGGTAAGCAATAAAAAAAATGCCTAACCCTTTCTGGCGGAGCTTATATGATCGTGCAAAGTTTTAGATGACTAAAGACTGTAGATGTCTAAAAAATTAATTACTTTAGACATGTACCGGTTAGTAGCAAAATTATTTTCTACAGAAAAAAAATATATATTGCATTAGTGTCCATAATTGATCCTTTATCCATTACTGGTTCCGTTACGTTACTTAAGATTCGGCCCTTTTAGGGTTCCGTACCTCAAAATGAAAAACGGAACCCTTATAGGATCACTTTGTCGTCCGTCTGTTTCAAGACCCTTTATGTCGGGAACGCGTGGGGGTATCGAGTTGAAATTAAAATCATATACGTCTACAGTCCCTTACAGCTGTGAAAAAATTAAACTTCTACATTAACGTAAAAAAAAGATACGGCCGTTTATGCCGCAAAAAACGTGTATTTCGACACTCGAGGGAATCGAAATGTATAGGGTATTTCCAGTAGACCTAGAACTATAAAATTTGGCAAGTAACACCGTCTTTTATTACAAGTCTAGGGAAAAATCTGAAATCTGTACATTTTAATTAAATCACAAAAAAAACAGTATCTTTTTGCAAGGAACGGGGGTCCAAATTTTGAATTGAGTTAACCGTGTAGTGCGGAATCCTTGGTGGGCGAGTCCGACTCGCACTTGTCCGGTTTTTTGTTTCAGTATTTCTCCGATTTGATTCGGAAAAGTACGCCTAGGGCGGCCCGTTCCGACCCTTCCACACACTTTCGCTCTGTATATCTCTTTCGTCAATCTTCTGTCATCCGTCCAAATGACCGAACCATCGAAGCCAGCCATTTATATAAAGGCTGTTTATTCAGATCCTAGCGGGGGAGCTGGACCACATCCCCGAGGCGGCGTTCTACATGGTGGGCACCATCGAGGACGTGGTGGCCAAGTCGCAGGAGCTCGCCAAGAACGTGTAGATGGGAGCTGCGTCCACGCAGGGACTTGAAAAAAAAAACTAGGCACAGGACGCGTACTAGCAGGCGAATAATCCCACCAGCGTACAATAATTTATTTCGAATGTGTACAGAATAAAATCTGTCTATTTTTTCTTTAACAACATTATGGCTGCTGCTCGATTGAGGCGGAGATGAGCGAAGTGGAGCGGAGCTATGCCAATATTAACCAATAGAATCTAAACTAATTGCGCCTTCTATTGGTTAATATTGGCACAGCTCCGCTCGTCTCCGCCTCAGTGGAGCCGCACCCTAAGCACTAGCTTGCTTGTATCCTGCATCAACTGTGTTTTTGGGTAAATAAATATTTGTATTTGTTTAAGATTACGGAACGACAACTACGTTACTAACTGTACCTAAGCCTGGTTTTACAAGCCATTGTATTGGTCGATTTTTCACAGGAATATAAGCGAATTGTTGAGATTTTATTGGGAAAAATTTGCATTACGATCCCTTGTGAAGGGGGTGAAAGGATTGTTTAGTATCTGCAGCGCGCTAAGGATACGAGATACGACTTGTCCTTGACACCCTACCGGCATTTTTCTCGAGGCATATAACAAATACCACTTAAAAAAAGAAAAGTACCTAATTCCACGTTCGATTCTCTTTTGATTAAAGACTAACTGCCGCACTCAGAGACGTCAATTAGGTAAATTTAACGCTTGTTAAGTGACGTGTTGTCTTATTCTATTGCTATAGCAAAGAAAGTGACAGCAGCAACTTTAATCAAGCATTAAATTTAATTGACGTCTCTGAGTGCGGCAGTAAAAGAATAAAATTAAACAGAAGATATAGAAAAAGCTAATTGAAAATGCGAAACTGACAGGGCGGTAAAAAATAATAATTCATTATTTCGGCGACTAATACTTAGTACACACATATAGTGCAAATTAAACTTATATAATGTACTTGAAAATCTAATGTTTAGAACTTGACATTGTTTTTTTTGATACGTATTAAGAATTAAATTTTATTTTCATGCATTTTTGTATTTTTTTTCCATCTTTGCCCTTTTATCTAAAGGAAAAGTACTTATTTACTATCGAGCTTTGAGCGTCGCCATGAAATAATTATTTTACTTCCATCTACGATACCGATATAATGTGCCACGGCTCTGGTTTTCAGTGTTTTAAGAGCTATAGAGGCAAAGAACGCCATCTGTCGTCGAATAGATTAACTACAATTATTTGCTACTTTCCACAAGATGGCGCTACTAAACATCATAAACAATTAATAATTTTATGATGAAAAACCACCACCGTGTATAGTATGTCTATTTTAATTATACGTCTATTTCTTTAATTATAAGTTGTACTTCATCCTTGGTATATTTGTATGTTTGTAAGAAAGCGACAAGATACACTATGACATAAAAATAAACATTCAGCCGTGCCATTATAGTAATCGTGAGCCCCACTTTCCACGATAACGAGGAAAAACAAATCGTGGCGCTGGTTTTTTTTTGTGTTTTAAAGAGCTGGTGTTTAAGAGTAATAGATACAAGTAACGCCATCTCTTGTCGAATAGACAAACTACGAATATTATTTGCTTTCCGTAAGATGGCGCTACTAAACGTCATGAACGTACAGGACGACACAATATGGACTCTCTGCCAACAGCGTAAGCGCTTTGACGCGCGCCATATTAAGATCGTAATGCTTTCAAGTGACTTATTTAGGCTGGCGTTCTCTCAAACAAAATAACTTTTTAAGAATTCTTGGCTCAGGGCGACTTTGTCCACAGTCCTATTTCGTCACCAATTCGTCGGCATTCCTATATTGTCACCTTCCTAAACTCGACCACATTCCTATATAGTCCATAGTGCTAACTGGTCCACATCCCTGTTTCGTCTACAATCCTAACTGGTCCTCATTCCTATATAGTCCAGTGCTTACTCGTCCACATTTCTATTGTGTGGTAAACTTCTAAATTCGTTCACTAGTCACTACTCTTCACAAATCCCGTCATGCGATGCCGCGGGTGTTACAATTTATATTTTTTTGATAATTATGTTACAAACTCATCTTTTAGTACAAACATCGTTACCGCAGGAGCAAAAACAAGCTACGTTTGAGTCATGTGGACGAGTTTACATTGTGGTATGTGGACCAGACGAATTAGCAGTTTGGACAATATATATTTTAGGAATGTGGACAAGATAGGAAGTTGACGATATAAAAATGTGGTCGAATTAGGAAGGTGACAATTTAGGAGTTTTTGTAGATTTTTTGTATATTGTTTTATTAACTTTCTTTTCTTTGAATTAGTTTAAGACCGACTACCCCTTGCTACTCCATGTCATGCTCCCTGGATACCCCATTGTCTGTTTTGTAATGTTTTAAGGCATAACGGTAATGTACACAATATGTACGGCATTAGTACGCGCTTTTTTTAAATGTACCTCCATAGATCGAGAGTAAAAATAATCTGAATTTGGGGTTGCTGTGAACATGCTGTGAAGCATCTCCCCAGCAACCCCAGACATTGAATTTAAGAAATTATTATTATAACCAACATGGAAAAAGTCGATTTTATTGTGGACATGTTGAGCAAAAGCTTTATTCTCTTTATAAAGTACAGCATACGCTTGCAAAACAGAATCAAAAGCTTTTACTAATTCAGTACATATTGGGTACAACCGCGTAATGTTATAATAAATAACAATATGGGGTTGTTGGGGAGATTCTTCACAGGATCAATTGAAGGACAGGACAATTCAATCCCGGCTTACACCTCAGAAAGACGGGATAAATGAAACCAAAGCGCGCTTTGTACAAATTACAATTTATTTCATCAACTATTTACAGTCGCTTTCGCCTACGCAATAACATTTAAAATAAAGTATACATATCTAGATATACGATACATCTATGACACGATCACCACCTACCGGCATTCATCGCCCCTACACTACAAAATTTTACAAGTGTACACTAAACTAAATTGTAAATTTAGTGGAACATGATGCCGATCTTGTCGACTTGTACACTCGTAAAGTTTTGTGGGATAAAAGGCTAATATTCTAAATGTACAGTACTGGTCAATTTGATTTGCTACAAATACGCGAGAAAATGGACCAATCAGCTTTGATTTTTTAATCGAGATGATCCTGTTATTTTACATAGAAAATCTACGTTTTAATGTAACTGTTAGACTTCAATCACGCAATCCGAAAATAAATTCCTTTTTTTAAATATTGCATACTTTATAATTATAACATTTACGCGTGAAGGTGATCATTTTTTTTATAACTTTATTTATACTCCAGTAAAAGTGCCCATGCGGCCTGCTTGCCTGGACATATTTTGATGTGTATTTTTTACAATTTCATATTCCGAAAACTTCTTTTAAAATGTCTATATGAACAGCACTACAACACTGTGGCAACATTTAAATTCTGCAATTCAATTTTAAATGCCTTGTCCCGAACTGTTCGAATGGCCTTAAACAGATTTAAACGGTCATAGTACTCATAGTATACAAACCCAAGCTATACTATCGTTGCTCTAAGATGCCAGATTTGACAGAGCTGCCAGTGCAAAATATAATCTTATACATTGCTGAAGCACATATTTTGTACTGAGTTACAGTTGTCAAAACGGTCCTTTTCGAGCGACGGGAGTATAGACCATGTAACTAAAGTTATTACATTTTTATTCTGACATTTAAATGGTCACAGTATAAACGATACATTTTCAAGGTGACGAGTTTCTTTGCCTTTTTTGCCCGTGTTCCTACTGCGTAATCCTACTGACCCATGATTTCTATTTTAATATCAAATTAACAGGGTTGACTGAGCTTCGCTGGCGCGGAGCTCCAATTTCTGGGCGATCTGGCCCTCCGGGCAGAACTAACATAATCTAAACCTACCTCATATTTACGATACTAATTTTGACCAGTAGGACTACGCAGGTAGTACCACGGGCAAACCACCTTTCTATGTCTCGCGGTTTATTAATTTATTTAACTCTATTTATTTATTTTACTCAAGGTAAAACTAAATATGTCATCAAAAAACAAATATATTTTTTAGGTTGTCCCAGTACTCTACAAGTAAAACAAAATATATTTAAATACTGCTTTGGGTACGATTTCCGTACATTACACGTAATATCTCCTCCTAACATGCTAGATACACATCTCGACGTTAATGACTCTGTATTGCTTACTCTCAGTCTCTTACTTTAAATCACTCAATATAAATCAACAAACGTTAATGGTAGCGAAAACATAATCCAATACGGTTTTAAAAAAATCGAACGACTTGCTTACGAGCGTCTCGCCTTTATCTCTATTAAGTCCACAGTAAAAAAGATGTACTGAGCGACATATTAAAATCATGAACCAAATGGTTTCGTCTATTGCCTTAGCAACTTGCAGGGTTGCAATAAAATACTTAATCAAAAACTATCACTCTCACTCTTTCCTGTCACTTTTAATTCCTAGCCTAAGAGAAAGAGACAACTATAGTTCGGTCAATCTAGGATTAACCCTGTGACAGCCGTATTAAGAAATTTTTCGTACGCTCACAAGAAAAGTATTTAAAAATAGGAGGTTAATTTATTTAAGTTGCTAAACGGCGAGGTTTGCATGAATGTAGTATATACGAGCTGTCACAGATATCCTGCTAGATTGACCAGACTATAGCAGAAGTTCAAACTTCAATGTTTGAACCCCTGCATTATAAGACCAGTTCAACGTATGGTTCCTCCACCCAGGCCTCGGAGACCATATGGCCCGCTTCCCATCGACCAGTGACCAGGATCGGTAGATTTATTTATACTTGCCAGAGGCCGGAATTTTCGTAGCACTTTCGTGCTGTCATAGGGACTTCCCGTTTATCGACTTCCGATATACATAATTTGTCGATATATTATAGAACACAACATAAAGAAGAATAAAAGTAGAGGTAAAAATCTCTTTAAGATAGGTAACTTTTGAGTAGTTGAAAATGTGAAATAAGAGATTTTCAATGAAAACAATCGATAGCAATTCTTGTTGCAATTTCATTCGAATAATGTTTAAAAAGCATACGAAATCCACAAATTATTTATAAGAAACAATAAAATATTATTATTATTATTATTTGTTTCCTATTTAAAATTTCCAAAAAGTTGCTATCCAAAGGTTATCTCGAAGAGATCGCTCATTCGCGTTAAGAATGCCTGTTGTTTACTTCTGCTCGTAATCATATTTTAAATATTGTATTCTGTATTTATCGATACAAATATGTATATCGGAAGTCGATAGACGAGAAGTCCCTATGACAGCTCAAAATTGCTACGAAAATTCCGGTCTCTGATACTTGCGTTGCGCTAAGATACTTTGGAAAAAAAGGACGTTTGAATTTTTACCCAAAAACTGCCTTAATAGTAGTTTTTTAACCAAGGGGTGAAAGTGACCCATTGCAGAGATATTTAGGCCGCCCCAGCGCTAAGCAAGGTAAACTCTACTTTTCATTTCGAGAGGAAAGTGAACAACATTTTTTTTAATAATTTCCACGAGTTTACTAAACTAGTAAAAAGTGTCATGTTATTCTTGGCACAATTTAATTACGCATAGTAAGCCAAAAATGGCCGAGTGTTTGACCAATTCCTTTTTCAAATTCACTTTCCTCCCTACCGAAGGAAGTCCATACTTTTCATTCAGTAAAGATGAAAAAATAGTGCAGTTGAAAATGAGCACGAGTGACAATGATAGGACTACATCTCTCTTCTTAATTTTAATCTTTCACTGCTCCATATATTTCTGTACCCATAATATACTACAGAAATTTCGAGCAATGGTGACGTACTGTTAGTTGCATGACCTTTTTCAAATTCGTCTGAGGCTCTTAATAATTGTATCTTCATACTGTCATTTGCTAAAATAATTAAGCTATATAGCCATAAACAGTTTTATATCAATTAACAAATATAAACTTAACCGGAAAAAATTGTCACTATATTAAATGCTATCTTTCCCTATTAAATCTCCTTAATATCTACCCGGATTTCACTATTAGAGCATTTCTCAAAATGGGAATTACCATTTTTGTTACCGAGAACGTATGGTATTAAAAAAAGAACTTCTCATGCTAATATTTTGGGATAGGTACAGTCGCGAACCGGGATTGTTGAGCCACTTACCCAATTTTCTAATTTGGCCGTGTAATGCAAATCGAATAGCTTTCATCAGTCGGTGACATCGGTTATTTACACGGCTAAATTACGAACCATGGCAAGTGGTTCAACAATCCCGGTTCGTGACTGTACATTGTTTTTACTCTGGAGAAGTCACGATGGCGGAAATTGAGAGAAATGCTCTTTAGGATATCGGATGTGCGTGACCAACTCTGGTGCCATTACAGAACTGCCAGTTACTTCAAAGGGGAGCGCTTCAATCAGTATAAAAACATTTTGCATAATTTCATTTAACTAACCACGAAAAGCATAATGAACGTTTAGCATAAAAACCAATTGTATAATTTTAACTGGCATACGATCGAATAACATAACACTCATTTAGCATAACTGTTATTTTCTTGTTATTATGTATTTTAAGTCAATTTCTTCTAACTAGGTTAAGTTAGGTTAGAACTGTGACCACATTAATAGTAATGAAAGCAGTTAGAAATATTTATTTTTATTTATTATAGTATTTGAAATTATGCTTTTCGTTTTATGCATCATGGCTATTATACCGATGGTTTATTATGCAGATTGAAATTATGCAATTCGTGTTACGCAAAATGATCATTAGACCATTTGTTTTTATGCTAAACATTACACACCCCTTCAAAGAGAAGGAAATCATGAACGCCTGCCTGGCGCCCGAAACAATGAATAACAGTATGGCTCCTTCATTAAAGGGGATTCATTGCTCTACAGGATGTTAGGCAGAAAGTCGGACAAACTTCAGGGACTAACTCTGTAGGTCATTCTCATCAACTTTTATTATGGGACCAACATCCAAATCGCGAAAAAAAAAACAGTTCTCCCATACATTTCGGCTGTTTAGCTCTCAAAGTTTGTATAGAACAGCTGTTTTTTTTTCGCCATTTGGATGTTGGTCCCATAATAAAAGTTGATGAGTATGACCTACAGAGTTAGTCCCTGAACTTTGTCCAACCTTCTGCCTAACACCCTGTATATTACAGACTATCTGCGGCCAGCTCTCCGTGTTAAGGCTCCAATAGACCAACTATCGGACTGACAATAGAGATATACGTCTCTCATTCTTCTTTTTTTATAATGGCGGTCCACCGCGGTATTCCTCTGCGATTTCGCCAATTTCAAGTGAGTAGAGTGAATCAGTAAACTGAATAAAGCTGCGACCACACCGGTGCTTAAAATACGATGACGGTACGGAATCGCAGTGACGCGTCGTATCAGCACCGTTTTTGACGCAAGCTCCACACACCAATGCTTAAAAAACGGTGACGGTACGGAATCGCAGTGACGCGTCGTATCCGTACCGTTTTTGACGCATGCCCTCCACACCGCTGCTTAACGGTGCGTATATTACGGTACGTCAAAAACGGCGCCATGTTGTTACTATGACCCCGTCGTTTGTTTAAACAACGACACCGTTTTTTAAGCAGCGGTGTGGAGAGCGTGCGTCAAAAACGGTTCTGATACGACGCGTCACTGCGATTCCGTACCGTCACCGTATTTTAAGCACCGGTGTGGGCGTAACTTAAATCAAAATGAAACGGACATCTTTCAATCCAAGCAAATATCCGTCTCTTGTTCAGACATAGCTGCGTCACTCTCGGTCTGGCATACCGATTGTTGGTCTGCGGGAGCGTTAAATAAGAATCAATAGTAGAGTCTGGTCAGTGAATCATCACAGTATCTATACTCGAGAATCTAATTCAAGACCAAAATTTGACAGTTACCATCTTGATTATTTCGTTATTTTAACATTATTTCGTAAATCATGAATGAGAACTCGTGTAACCAGTAACATTAGGGTAAGTTTTATTGATAAAAATACCTACACTTAAACCAAAATGCAGTAATCACAGCGAATGTGCGCCCGTTGAGTTTAGGATTTTGGTCTTGAATTAGATTTTCGAATATTTTTATTTATACTCTTAACATGGCAGCAATTTTCCCTGAAAAAAAAAGCTGACACTAATCGTTATGCAATTTGTAATACCAGCAGTGGCTCGTTTCACGAAGCTACAAGTTACAAATTACAAGCGGAACTCACTTTCTAGTAAATGGAGTTAGAAAGAGACTTCCGCTTGTAATTTGTAACTTGTTGCTTCGTGAAACGGACCTCAGGTGTTATTTTATATTTGCCAACTTTTCTTACTGCCGCCATTCATTGGCCAGATTCTATGACACGCCATCTCGCGCTCATACAAACGTTACACTTTCCTTCTTAAAACAGCTTGACAAAAAGTTAAAGTTAATAGTCACAATAAAATACAGCCCCTTGCAAAGAAAACTGGCACTTCTGATTTTTTGCATTTAGTTTAAACATACTGCAAGAAAAGAAATTTAATGCTACAAAATGAAGATATAATTTTCTCACATTTTTTTAATTACATGTTACATTATACTAATTTAATTTTGTAGCTCAAAATCTAATTTCCTTGCACCATATAGGAACTACTTGAAATAACCGTAAGTGACAGTTTCTTCAAATAATAAGTATAGTCAAGTCAACAGTCTATTTGTGATGACAAGTAGGTCAAACATAATTATCTAATATAAATAACGCATATGTGCGCAAGACATCTGAGGGGTTAATCTAAAGTAATCCAATGTATTCCATTTAATAACTACTAGGAATTACGTTACTTTACTAAAAGTAACGCACAAGTTACCCAAAACTTAACTAGTAGTAACACAACTGCCCTCCCAGTGATCGGAGCTAACAGAGAAGCTCACGCCCTACAGGGCGTGCACAGCTGACAAATGATTGAAGCTAGAAAATATAGCTTCAATAGGGATTTCTTTTTCTATAATGGCTTTCACTCCTTGCTATTTTGGCAAGGTGTATTTTGCCAATGTCGAGTTGTAGACATAACGCACGTGACGAGAATGTTAGGTAACACACAACATAACATAAACTCACGCTTTCATTCCCAGAGCGGGGTAGGCAGAGCCACAGACTCACCAACAACTCCAAAAACTTGTTGATAATTCTGTGACCACATTTCGCACAACCAGGCTAAGATGTTATCCAGTGTATTAGTGACGGGTTGCAAACCCATCGCCTAACAGCACTACACAGCCTTTAGTCCCTTAGTCGTCTCTTACGACATCCACGGGAAGACATGGAGTGGCAACATTCTAAACCCGGCACCCGGAATGTTCGGTGTCATTGTAAATTTTGATTTTTGTGGAATGATCAGGAAAATAGGGAATATGCATTGATTTTTTAAATCGCATTTGTCAACAAAACATAAAAATACCGTAAAAGACATCACCAAAAGTGAAATTAAAATTAAAATCGGTCAAGAAATACGGATGATACAAGCATTTTAAACTGCTAGTTAGATTGAGATCCGAAGTGCACCGGTGACGTCATTGTGCAGTTCGGCCATATAAACTACACGTAAAATTCTGGTTTGCTAGAAAGATATAGGAACAAATCTTTATGGCTTATATCTTGGTTATTTTTATTGCGATTCAATTTTTTTTCTCACCTGTTTGTTACACGAATCAGCGTTTATTGAAGCTGTAAAAATAAAATGCACATTCCCTATTACTTATCTCTTTTTTTAGGAAGCAAGAAGAGAAACAAATCATATTCCATCTCTTTTCTTAATCCCTTTGCAAATATACATTGCGTAATTCAAGGTTATATTTTCTAGCTTCAATCCTTTGCCCTCCATTCAGGACAATAAACCTAAAAGCTGCTAAGTTCCAGGCAGCGAGAGGGACAGAGCTATATGACTGCTATAACTGTCATTTTCACTGACTGAAACCTACCTTCTTGGCCATACCTAGACGATCATCCGACGCTCTCTAATCTTAAAGCCACGACAGAGACGGCACGAGACAAGCGCTTAGGGCCGCCACATACGATCAGTCAAACTGACAGGCCGAGAGGGACGCGGCTATTTGATAGAATGAGAAAGTTATATACGTCTCTCATTCTCACAAACAACTGCGTCCCTCTCGGCCTGGCAGTCCGACTGATCGTCTATGCAGGCCTTAGTTATACCAAAATAACAATGAACCCGTGGAACGCCGCGTGTCGAACGCTATGTCACTCACACGCTAAGCATTTCCAAAGTTGTGTGAAATTCAACTAAATGCATAAGAAATAAAGTCTCTTTCAAACTATACCTGTGACAACTCTGGGGTCCTATTGAAAATGGGTACAAGTCTATTTAACTCGTTATAATGGGCGGACAACGGGTGCACATTACGTCAAAATAATGTCAAACGATATCCTTAATATGGATATGACTACAATTTATTTAATAAAAGAGATCACTGCAAAAATAGGTATAGAATTTTATCGTTGAAGTAAACAATCATATTTTGTTCTTTATTGGGTATTTTCAGTACTTTCCTTTTATAGTTCACTATCTACTTATATGGGAAAATGACCTCTCCACATCTACAGACGTAAGAGGGGCGTATTCGTAAAGTGATACTTCAGTACTTGCTTAATATACAAAAAATTTACTGATTGACAAAAACTGCATATATTTTCACACATAAATAGTACTAGAAATTTAATAAGTCTTATCCATCTTGTGCTTTCGTCACCATATTGCACCCGTCGTCCGCCCATTATATAAGAAAGGGTATATACATGAACTGAGCATATTAGACTTTAGTAGACTTACAGCCACACTCAGAGACGTCAATTAAATTTAATGCTTTTTATGTGACGTGTTGTCTTATGCTATTGGTATAGCGAAGAAAGTGACAGCAGCTACTTTAATCAAGCATTAAATTAAATGGACGTCTCTGAGTACGGCAGTTAAACCCTTTCTCACTTGATCTTCAGAAGAATTATACCCTTTTTCACCCCAGAACTATACTTGGGAGCAAAGAAATCGAGCCACTTTCTATGAAAATTCAGTACTAAAATGGCTCGATTTATTTGCTCCCAAGTGTATAAAAGTTGTAGGCGCGACAATAGGCGTCGTCGGCGTTCAAAAGATTAAACTTGTCACCATAATTCAAATAACGATTCATTTACACTTTAAACTAAGCTATTAAAACAACCATAACTGCCAAATACACAAAGTCATATCATAAATCAACTCGACAAGGACTTAGAATAAATAAAAAACCGGCCAATTGCGAGTCGGACTCGCGCACGAAGGGTTCCGTAACATTATCTATACATTAGCAAAAAAACGGCAAAAAAATCACGTTTGTTGTATGGGAGCAACAGAAATACATCATCTGTGAAAATTTCAACTGTCTAGCTATCACGGTTCATGATATACAGCCTGGTAAGATACAGACGGACAGACGGACAGCGGAGTCTTAGTAATAGGGTCCCGTTTTTACCCTTTGGGTACGGAACCCTAATGATGGTTCATTGCTAGAAATTCCTCGGCGGTAAAAGTCGCCCGTACGCTCGCAACTCCCTCTCCAAAGCAGATAAGTGCAACTTTGAAATAGGGAATAATATTACGCATGGATTTTTTAAATCGCATTTGTCAACAAAATATGAAAATACCGCAAAAGGGATCACCAAAAGTGAAATTAAAATTAAGATCGGTCAAGAAATACGGATGTAACAAGCATTTTAATTGCTAATTAGACAGCGACTGAGATCCGATATGCACTGTGACGTCATGTAACAGGTCGGCCATATAAACTCCATGTTAAATTCTGTTTCGCTAGAAAGAGAGGAGCAAATTTTTGTTGGCTTATATCTTGGTTATTTTTATAGCTATTCAAAAAATGTTTTTTCTCAACTGTTTAACAAAAGGTCGGTCAAAAAGGACCAATCACAAAGCTGTATTGAACGCAGTGCGTTTACTCAGTGAAGAGTCCCTTAAGTATTGTTTGTGGATACGGATGTAAGAGTTATATTCCCTAAACGTCAGGGTCAAATACGGAAGCTTCTTTTTAATCAGTTTGCACTGGGACGCGAGCGTGCGGGCAACTTTTAAACGCAGCCATTGACGTGTCTATGTTTACAGGTGTTCGGCAGAAGGTTGGACAAACTTCCGGGACTAACTCTGTAGGTCATACTCATCAACTTTTATTATGGGACCAACATCCAAATCGCGAAAAAGAAAACAGCTTTTCCATACAATCTTTGAGAGCTAAACAGCCGAAATGTAATGGAACAGCTGTTTTTTTTTCGCGATTTGGATGATGGTCCCATAATAAAAGTAAGATAGTTAGTTAGTTAGTCCCTGAAGTTTGTCCAACCTTCTGCCGAACACCCTGTATATTTCTACAACTTTCTATAACAAATTATTTTACCAAATATTCGCCGGGGGGAGGACTTAACAACTTTAAATTAAGCTTTGTCATAACAGGACTTACCCTGGGACTACCGACCTTACATCCCTACACGCACTTAATATATAAATAACTAACAATTATAGATGAATTTGTGATATTTTTCACTCGTGCCAAATTTAAGCTAAGTCGAAGCAAGCAAGATTTAGCAAAACTGACAAGGGGGAATGAGAAAGCAGATCGTATAGCACGGCGAAGTTGGAAATCCACTGATATTGCATTAAATCAACTTTTAAAGTATCCGTTTTCTTTTGTAATACTAAAACTGACATATGAGTAATAATTATTTTATAATCAAGCCGTTATTATAGATCCCGCATGTTGGACACTTCAATGTTTCATGTTTATCGAAAAAACAGAGTAATGCATGGTAAAAATGCAATGCATGCTATTTTGAATGTTAAGATTTTGTAAAAATATTTTGTGAAACATGTGGAAAAATAAGAGTGCCTTACAATTTGTTTCAATTGAAAGAAACCTTCAAAGTTAAATGCCCACTTGACAAGCCTTGCTCCTACTTAACTTAGAAATTATATACCCGAAACAATAAAAAATAGGAAATTACGTAAGCGTATTTTCACTAAAAATATGTTTACAACTTTAGAACATAAGATTCGTCTATGCTATCTAAAATGTATCTTTCTACTTATTAGAAAGTAGTGCGGTGGTGGACAAATCTCAGACACTCAAAGTGAGAGTAAAGGTAAGGTTTCCATAGACAATTCAATTTATTAATTCTATTGAATTTATATTTTTACCCCTTACTAATAAACGTTGAGTAACCGTGGTGTAGTTAAACCATGCTTTGTCCTTATCTGTCATTGTGACATTTGAATTTGACAGGTAAGGACAAAGCATGGTTAAGCTACACCACCGTTACTCAACGTTCTTGCAAATAAATGATTATTTATTTATTTTATTTAATGTTTATTAATAAGGGGGTTAAAGTTTTACATGACCAACGTCTCCAAATGAATATAAAATATATGAAGCTTGTTGACTTTAAATGCCAGTCACCTATTCTGCCCTCGTAAACAAAAATTAGGGAATGCAATATAACCGTGTTTGTATGAAAATAATCGGTTAAAACCGATTATAACCAGTTATTTATGCTAGCAAAGATACAATATCTAAATCCAACAGTCGAAGCAGATTCAACTCGGTTCTGTTTGTAACTAGGTTGCAACTACTGCATGTGTTTTGTCTGAGACATCGTCATTAAGCTTAGTAGAGCAGTATTTGTGAAATAGGGTTTTTTTCTGCTCGGTAAAACCTTTTTGAACGACTTACAAAATGTGTCGCTCATACACCAAATGTTTGCTATGCTACGCAAATTACAACTTAATTAATACGAAACAAAGTCTCTTTTAATCTTTAACTTCTGTCGGTGGCTGACGGTGGCGTCACTGGCATGACTTTCAGATGACGTTCGTCAAAACAATACGACAGCATGTCGAAAGCAATCAGGTTTTACCTAGTAATTAATGTACTCTTATTGATAAAAACCAAATTTGAACTAAACAAGTTTTTTTTAATAATTCACCGTATTTCGTATGGAAACCGAACCTTACAATTCCACAAATAAACGTTAAACACTTCAGGAGTGCGTTTCATTGTAATATTACCTACAGTCAATTTGGAGCGCAAGCCCGAACTGCGCAGTAAATGCAGATTTTGTGCGGTTGCCTTGCTAATCCAAAGAAAAGATGCATAACTTTAACGTAAACCATTTTCGAAAACTATTAGTGACATAAGCGTAAACCTAATACTAAACTCCGACAGAAAAAGAGTTGTGATATAAGTGTAACGTAATTCTCAAACGAATGGACCTATATTGATGCGGTTTTTTAACAAAACTAGTTTAATCCGGATGGTTTTATGGTTTCATAATGGGTGGGGCCGTTTAGGAGATCTGCGGGCCTATTATGGTCGGGTTTATCGATGTAGATAAACGTGGAAAAACATCTGTCACTTTCTGACCAGTATGTAAGTGCGAGAGTGACGGATGCTTTATCCACCGCGGCAAAGGCGACCATAACACGGGCCCAGGGCTAGCACATGTTGTCCTCCACTGGTTTGTCGCTCGGATCTCCCTTCCTACCTAGTCTGTAACGATAGAGACGCACTGAGCGACAAGCGTTAAAATACATCTCGTGCTACCCGTGCAGCTCTGAAAGAACTCGACAATATCGAGGTTTATACAACGTTGCATCTCGACTAGGGCTCCAATGCAGACACCAGTCACTTTAGGGTGTCGTCACACTGTGCATTCATTTTCCTTATTAACTTACATTAAAGTTATGTGATGTGCCTGTGATGTGCCATGGGGCGAGAGGGGGGGGGTCTAGGAGGTCATCATGTCGTTGCAGGCGGCGGCGCTCACCGCGCCCTTGAATAGCTCATTGATGTCGCGACGGAACATTGAGAGGTTCTGGGTGAATCTGGAATTGATGAAACATGTCAGTTAGGTCTCGAAATAAGTAAATAAATAAGCAACAAATATAATGAGCACCAAAATCAGTAAACGATCACCAAATTAGGTTAGATTAGGTTAGGTTAGGTTAGGTTAGGTTAGTTTTTGGTCAAGGCATCCTCCCGGAGTCATTGGCGTCGAGGTGCCACAGTCGAATGCGCTTGTTCGTGGTCGCGCGGCACCTCCCCGAAGGACGCAGATGGTTTACCGCTGGGTTTTTAGTGGGTATTCCGGCCGCTCTCGGTTGGTGAGTCCCACATAACCACTCCAGGTCCCCCTGGACCTGGGTGGTATGCGTAAATGAATTTCCCCAGCGGAAAAAAAAGTTAGTTTTTGGTGATCATTTACTATTTTCAGCAGTAAAAAGTGTTTTTTTGGCGTTATATTTTACTATATCTGGTGATCCGTTAAACATAAGCCAAATAAATATCGGGGGACAACCTTAAACAAATTGACGTACTCCACTAAGCTATAGGCTTTTTTTATGGGCATTAGACAACGAAAAACATATTTATATAGAAAAATATATTCTTAGATACATAGAAAACATCAAAGACGTAGGGTAACGGCATCAATCATGGACACTTTTAGCTGACAGGAACAAGTAATTATATTATATTTGCCTATACAGGGAATTGAACCCGGGACTCTTAGCTTCGTTTGCAGGGTAATACTACCAATTAGGTTAAAACGCGTCGTCGATTGGTATGAATACGAAAGACTGGTTTTGTCAAACTGATCCGACAGTCGTAACTCAAATAAGGTCAAGTTGTCTTCTCAGCTTCAATTCATTCAATTTGGTTCCCCAACTGATGTATGTGAAAGCAATTTTTACCACGATGAAGGACAACTTGAGCAGGTATGACGATGGAAACGAAAGGTGGCCATAGGAATTCCTCGATGGCCAATAGAAGGTCAGAGGAGTTTGGACAAGTCTGCATTCGTATTTCAATATACTGCTTGTCCCGCGGCTGCTCGCGACCATGTCGGCTTCGCTGCTGCGAGAGGCTCGGAGAGATAGTTACTTGTCCCGGTTCTTGGTCAGCAGGTTGGGCTCGATGCCCTGCATGAGCCCGCTGAACCACTGCGCGAGCTGCGGCTGCTGCGCGATCATGTCGGCTTCGCTGCTGCGAGAGGCTCGGAGAGATAGTTACTTGTCCCGGTTCTTGGTCAGCAGGTTGGGCTCGATGCCCTGCATGAGCCCGCTGAACCACTGCGCGAGCTGCGGCTGCTTGTCCCGCGGCTGCTCGCGACCATGTCGGCTTCGCTGCTGCGAGAGGCTCGGAGAGATAGTTACTTGTCCCGGTTCTTGGTCAGCAGGTTGGGCTCGATGCCCTGCATGAGCCCGCTGAACCACTGCGCGAGCTGCGGCTGCTGCGCGATCATGTCGGCTTCGCTGCTGCGAGAGGCTCGGAGAGATAGTTACTTGTCCCGGTTCTTGGTCAGCAGGTTGGGCTCGATGCCCTGCATGAGCCCGCTGAACCACTGCGCGAGCTGCGGCTGCTTGTCCCGCGGCTGCTCGCGACCATGTCGGCTTCGCTGCTGCGAGAGGCTCGGAGAGATAGTTACTTGTCCCGGTTCTTGGTCAGCAGGTTGGGCTCGATGCCCTGCATGAGCCCGCTGAACCACTGCGCGAGCTGCGGCTGCTTGTCCCGCGGCTGCTGCGCGATCATGTCTGCCCGGATGCGCGCGAACTGCTCCTCGTTCAGCAGGATCAGCCCGAGCAGCGGCCGCGACATGGACCACTGGTTGCAGCAGTCCTCGAACATTATCACGTTTAGTACCTGGGGGCGAGACAAGCACGTTTAGGAAATGTTTTTGTTGGGAGCTTGCTTGGAGCATTAGCTTCATGTTCACACTGTCATGTTGGGTTGCGGTGAACAGCACAGAGGCATTCTGTCGCAGGCAGGAGGGGCGGGGGGATTTTTGTCGAGAAGTGTAAAGGAGACACTTTTGCCGAAGGAGGGACACTTTGACAAAGCGAGAGGCCGAGGTGACTAGTTTCTCATAGGGACGTGTCGAGAGTAGTATGTCGTATAGGGAGACGAACGAGCGACGGGTCACCTCTTGGAACATGTCGATGTGGGGTAGTTTATCAAAGCGAGGGCTGAGGGAGGTCATTCATCATAGGGTCTAGTGACGGTCTTACGACGTGTAAAAGTACCAAAGGCCCTACTTTGAAAATGGAAGTTCGAAGTTACGTTACCTCCATCCCTGTCACTCGTCATTCGAGACTACATCGAGAGAAAGGGATGGAGCTAGCGTCACGTTGTTATTGGCTGCGACCGACACATATGACACGTATATACTGGTGACTCACGGTGGCCAGCAGCTGCTGCATGATCTCGGGGCGCCGCTGCAGCACCTGGATGAACATGTTGCTGGCCTCGCGCGGCGGGTGGCGCGGGTGCGTCACGTTGTTATTGGCTGCGACCGACACATATGACACGTATATACTGGTGACTCACGGTGGCCAGCAGCTGCTGCATGATCTCGGGGCGCCGCTGCAGCACCTGGATGAACATGTTGCTGGCCTCGCGCGGCGGGTGGCGCGGGTGCGTCACGTTGTTATTGGCTGCGACCGACACATATGACACGTATATACTGGTGACTCACGGTGGCCAGCAGCTGCTGCATGATCTCGGGGCGCCGCTGCAGCACCTGGATGAACAAGTTGCTGGCCTCGCGCGGCGGGTGGCGCGGGTGCGTCACGTTGTTATTGGCTGCGACCGACACATATGACACGTATATACTGGTGACTCACGGTGGCCAGCAGCTGCTGCATGATCTCGGGGCGCCGCTGCAGCACCTGGATGAACATGTTGCTGGCCTCGCGCGGCGGGTGGCGCGGGTGCGTCACGTTGTTATTGGCTGCGACCGACACATATGACACGTATATACTGGTGACTCACGGTGGCCAGCAGCTGCTGCATGATCTCGGGGCGCCGCTGCAGCACCTGGATGAACATGTTGCTGGCCTCGCGCGGCGGGTGGCGCGGGTGCGTCACGTTGTTATTGGCTGCGACCGACACATATGACACGTATATACTGGTGACTCACGGTGGCCAGCAGCTGCTGCATGATCTCGGGGCGCCGCTGCAGCACCTGGATGAACATGTTGCTGGCCTCGCGCGGCGGGTGGCGCGGGTGCGTCACGTTGTTATTGGCTGCGACCGACACATATGACACGTATATACTGGTGACTCACGGTGGCCAGCAGCTGCTGCATGATCTCGGGGCGCCGCTGCAGCACCTGGATGAACATGTTGCTGGCCTCGCGCGGCGGGTGGCGCGGGTGCGTCACGTTGTTATTGGCTGCGACCGACACATATGACACGTATATACTGGTGACTCACGGTGGCCAGCAGCTGCTGCATGATCTCGGGGCGCCGCTGCAGCACCTGGATGAACATGTTGCTGGCCTCGCGCGGCGGGTGGCGCGGGTGCGTCACGTTGTTATTGGCTGCGACCGACACATATGACACGTATATACTGGTGACTCACGGTGGCCAGCAGCTGCTGCATGATCTCGGGGCGCCGCTGCAGCACCTGGATGAACATGTTGCTGGCCTCGCGCGGCGGGTGGCGCGGGTGCGTCACGTTGTTATTCGCTGCGAACACATGACAAGTTTTAACAAACGCACAAATACAAAATACAAATATATTTATTTACAGAAAAACACAGTTAATGCCGGTTTTACAGGATAGCAGTGTCTCTCCACACGCCTGTATCGTGAGAATCAGAACATTCACGAGATTTATGTTTTTCGAGGGTGTCCTTCGGAATCCCTAATAACGTTTGTCCTAACACATCGTTAGTACCAATTTTCATTTGCCCTAAACTGGTTTTCAGCTGAGTCAAGACACTTTTTAAGTTTTCCGATTATATCTGCGATTTGGTAAGGTTAGGGTTGTATTATAACAACGCTAAAAAGTTTCCAAAATTTAAGCGCAAATGGCTTTGGGATGAACGAAAATTCGGAGAAACGATGCATTAGGACAAATGACGGACACCAAGATCGGATACTAAAAAGTAGGTTACATAGATATAAAAACCCGATATAATATGCCATTGGGCATTGAGTCCGCCATTTGTACTTGATTATGTTTAGTGCAAATAAGTTTAAATAAATAATAATGGCGACCCCATCCTTCAGAGCTGAATTTTCATGAAACCTGATCCATACCAAACTAATCCAATAAATCCAATCCTCCATACCAACTTTAATTTATATTGCTTCAACAGTTTTAAAAATGAATGAATGAGTCATATTTCAAAATGACAATACGGAAGATCAAATCAAGGTGGTTGTAATAATTAGGAAATAGCGACTCCGTCGATTCTAGAGCCACGGTATGCCACCAAAAGTCATAACTCTAGTGATGACTGATGGGTAATAAGGGCTGTCCGACTTACTTTTCTGTACTAATTGCTTAAATAGATATGTGACTATGTGGTCGAGCGTCGCGCAGCAGCCCGTGCACACGCTCGTGTCTGAAACAGATTAAAAAGATATAAGCCTACTTTCGGAACCGATAACTCTTAGGGTGGTATTCAACCTATCCAATTCTTTGTCCAATGTGCATTTGATCAAAGAAATTGGATGACTTCATCAAATTTTATAGAAACGCCTACATTTGATCAAATGTTACGAATGACATTTAATTCAAAATGGCTACGTAAATAGTATAAAAACTTGGTTTCAACCTATCCAATTCTTTGTCCAATGTGCATTTAATAAAAGAAATTGGATGACTTCATCAAATTTTCTAGAAACGAATACATTTGATCAAATGTTACGAATGACATTAAATTCAAAATGGCTACGCAAATAGTATAAAAACTTGGACCAAGATAATGGATAAGTAGAATGGGCCTCCATCAAAGAAATTTGATCAAATATTGGATATAGAAATTGCACAAAGAATTGGATAGGTGGAATACCACCCTTAGTCATGAGAATTGTGAAATTTACATAGATAACGTTTTTTCCCCTTAAATCTAGTCCGATTTTCTTTATTTTTGATTATGTTGTAGTTCGTTCGTTCAAATAGTGTGCATTGCAACCCTTTGAAGTCGCCCACACAGCTTTGTGCGCCAAATGTGGCGGCAAATTAAAGCATGCAAACTATTTGAGAACGAACTATACATTAAATCACGCCTGTTACGATCCTGACAAATCTCTTTCGCTTCTTCCACATTCATACATCGTCCTTCTTAGAGTTGTTATTATCGAGTGTCGTAGTGACCTAGCGCCGTGAGTCCCTCGGAGATGGAGGAGAGGATGTAGAGCGTGGCCTCGGGCTGCAGCGAGGCCAGGAACGGCATGTGGTCCTGCGCGAGCCGCTCCAGCAGCACGTAGTACGTCTGCGACAGCTTCGGGTAGTCCTGGGAACACAACCAGAATACTGTAGCGGCAATCAATCTATTATATTACCCTAAACCAGGAGGCCAGTTTTTACGCTATACGATGTTTTGAAGCGACATCTCACGGCATGTGACATTCCCCGTGATGGTTGGGAGGATCTTGCACAACGGAGACAGGAATGGCGTAGCTCTGTTCACAACGCTGTAGAAAACTTCGAAATATCTCGTGTTAAAGATCTCGAAATGAATACCTACACGTACAATTTATTAGGTCAGTTGTATTAAACACCATCATCACCATCATCATCATCATCATCATCATCATCATCATCATCATCATCATCATCATCATCATCATCGTCGTCGTTATTGTTTCTATTCAATTCTATACGTGTAACTTCAAATTGGTAATACAAAACACTTGGTTGTAGCTCAGTTAATGACGAATAGTGAATTACATTAACTCCGATGTTTAAATTAGAATTCTTCAATAGGGTATTTGCCTAATTTTTTATTACTATTTAAATTGAAGCTTTTTTACCTTCCGAATAATTTTTTCCATAGTTTTTTTTAATATCTTTAAAAATACAAAAGATATAAATGTTTAAAACTTGCTTTTAGACAGAGAGGAAAATACAGTAATATGACGTCATATTACTCAACCGCCATATGAATTACACGCAAAACTTTAAAAGTCAATAACTTTTTTATTTTATTACCAATTCCAAATTCGATTTTGAATTATTTTATCATGCTACGTATATTGATATATTATCCAAATTAATATATTAAATTTGATACCAGGCAAATACCCTATTAACGTTAATTTTCTAATAAAATTTATAATAAAAATCCTACAGTGTGGCTACCCTACATTTAATTCCTAATTGTCATACCTGTAACTCGATGTTATCAATCAAATTTAAAAGTGGTAGGGTGACCGCATTAACCCAAAAAAATAGGGATAAATAAGACATAAAAACAAATGCAGCATAAGACTTACGAGACAGGTTTAGTTTAGGAAAGATGTGTGCGAAACATTATTTTTGTATCACCAATTTGAAGTCACCCGGAAGGTATATAAAAAGCACTTACAAGGAGGTCGCTCTGCGGTATGCTGAGCAGTAGTTTCACGAACATGCTGAGTGCGTTGTCCAGGGACTCGTCCCCGTATAGCCTGGGGACAAACAATGCACGCATAAACTGTGGGCCAAATAAGCAGATATTTTGAAGTAATTTAAGGGAGTTTTTACTAAAAAGTGCCCCCAATTAGGGACTGAAATTAAGGAACTTTAACTTTGTCAGTTTTGTGACGAAAATTAGCCATACATTGCGGCCGTCAATTGGGTACACTTTTTAGTGAAAACGGCCGTCCATAATAAGGACCTCAGAAGAAATGTACTTTTCAACAAAAAATAAATTCTTACATCAGTTAGACGCACGGAATAGAAAAAACAGTGGAAGTGGCAAGAGCTTCGCTTAGTATCAGACCTGTTGTCACCAATACTCAAACTATCATAAAAACAACACGCCACCATGGAAAATGTTTTTGGTGCGGCTATCATTTTTACACTCCGAAATAGCACAATAAGGCATGCTTCTGGATTTATTTCCCATTTTAGAAATATCAAAATATTGAAATAAGCGATCGCGGCAAATGTATGGTAGGTTATGCGGACCTCCGCATAACTATGCCACACGTTTCACGCCCACATGACACTTCTACTGTTTTTTCTGTTCTGTGGTTAGGTTAAGTTAGACGCATAATAGCGAATTAGAAGGCAACCAAAATAAACCCTCCTCTCTGGTCGCACAAATAACGACCAACACATGCAGCCCCAGCTTCGAGCAACACGGAAGGGAGTAGGCATTCGCACCATTTCCCCTCTGTCAATGTACAAGCCCAAGCGGGCATGCGCATCTAATAAAACTAGTTGTCACTCGTGTTGTCAACTAGACAGAGTCCAGTCGCGCGAGTGAACGTTACCTACACTTAAAATGCCGAATTGCTGTTTTCAGATCTGTTGAGCAACAAATCCGACTTCTCACCGATGAAAAATATGAAAAGCCCTATCGTGTCAATGTGTCGTGGCAAACACAAAACTGTGCAAACGTACATTAAAATTAAAAAAAAAATACTTCCCGGCCTAGGCCTTCAATTTTGTATGAAATTCCTTTACAGTTCTTTCGAGTTGTTCCGTCCGAAATGTGATACTTTGAAAATAACTAAAATAACGCCAACATTTCATTGCATGTTTGAGAAAAATACCTAAACACGCCGAAGTTGGCGTAGTTCCCGCAAAGCGCCGCCTTGAGGATGCAGAAGCAGAGCGAGATGCCTTTCAGCTTCATCGCGTACATCTGTTTCTTGCTGACGTCTATCGTCAGTATTCTGCTGCCTGCAACAAACACTCTTTTAAACCGTGGAATGTCACGTCATATACAATTCGTTCGTTCAAATAGTTTGCATGCTTTGATGTGCCGCTACAGTGGCTACAAAGAAGCCGCCGTGGCGCGCACAAAGCCGCGTAAGATGGAAGTGATTTGTGGCGGAATTGCATCGAGTCAAACCATATTGTGGTTTAACGATGCGACAGTGGAATAGTTAATTGTATTTATTGGTGTAAATAAAAAAAAATAAAAAAAGCGGTGTCGGCGACTTCAAAGGGTTGTATTGCACACTATTTGAACGAACGAACTGTATGTATGTTTGTAAATTATCCGTCACATCTTGCAGGGAAAATTTGAACCACTTCCCAGGGACTGATTAAGCTGAAATTTGGTATACCTACGTAACCTCGATGAAAATAAAATAATACGGCACCATCGAGCTGGTCTGATGACGGTGTCGGAAGGTGGCGACAGGATCTCCGCTAGGAATTTAAATTAAACTTACCCTTTTCCAGACTAAAAATAGTCACATCTAGCCCTCATCATAATATGATTAAAATATATATTCACCTACCCAATAAAATCAAAAACCTAGACAGACCAAATATATTTGTACAACAATTAAAAATATTCTTAATCAACAAATGCTTTTATAACTTAAACGACTTTTTTAATGAGACCTACCAATAATGACATAGATACTTAGATGACCCTAGATTAAGAGTAAGTAGAATTATAATTTTAATGATTACTGTAACAAGTTGGCTTCAAAATTTGTATTGATTTGTGCCAAAGATAGTGTGCAATATTGAATAATAGCTTTAGAATAAGGACAATTAAGAGGGTAGTGTAGCCCTCTCATGTTGCTGTGCCCTCGCAGGGCGTCACGTATAGCTGTAGTTGTAGTTCCACCTGTTGTAACTTAATGTGACACGCAATAAACTATTTTGAATTTGAATTTGAATTATATTTGACGTAGACCCACCGTGTTACGACTCATTCGATTGGTCTTGATAAGAAACTACAGTCGGCAAAAGCTATAGATTAGCTGACGTTGTTAAAAATCCATAGTTTTGTAATATGTGAAATGTTTTGTATTATGTTATGTTTTTTCAATAGAGAATGCATGGTAAAAGAGATCACCAAAAGTGAAATTAAAATTAAAATTAAAATCGGCCAACAAATACGGATGAGACAAGCATTTTAATCAAACGAGTCAAACTGACCTACACGTGCGTCACACATGCGTCAAGATCAAATTACGGTGCACAAATTTCTGACGTATGTGTGGGTCAGCGTCAGACTACAGGTACAAAACTTTGACGTGGCATGACAATTACAAGTGATGGATTTTTGACGCACCGGTGGGTCAAAGATAAAGGACAGGTTAAACTGCTAATTAGACAGAGACATTTGATATGCACTGTGACGTCATGTAACACGTTGGCCATATAAACTCCATGTTAAATTCTGTTTTGCTAGAAAGAGATAGGAACCAATCTTTATTGGCTTACCAACCTTGGTTATTTTAATAGCTATTAAAAAAAATGATTTCTGTTTTTTACATGAATCAGCTTTTATTGAAGATTAAAAAAAAACATGAATATTCCCTATTATTTTATGACGAAAAAGGTGTTCTGCTTAAAATAAAATTGCCGATATACAGGGTGTACAATCCAAATTGGTCAGTATGGAGAAGTCGGAAACTATGGGAGATAGCGAGATCTGTTCTTAGGAACCATGACGTCGATTTTAGATTAATAATAATTACATTCAAACTTTTTCATTAACTCTCATACATAACCGGGAATCGATCCTGGTCAAAATCAATAATTCTGCAAGTCGCAAGAAGCACAACACTAATGGAATCATGTTTAAATAATTGAAAGAAAAACCCACCAATAAGATAAGGATAGTTTGAATGTAATTATTATTAAATTTAAAATCGACGTCATGGTTCCTAAGAACAGATCTCGCTATCTCTCATAGTTTCCGACTTCTCCATACTGACCCATTTGGATTGTACACCCGGTATAATGTGGCATAAAGGCCCTTTAAAACAATAAACAAAAAAAAAACTCATCCCAAAAAATATTTTTTGACAGCAACTAATTCGTCCCTCGTTTGCCACATCCAGCACTGACCGTACGCGTTGATGATGTTGGACAGCTCCCGGAACAGCAGGATCCCGTTGGGCGAGGACACGTCGAAGTGCAGCCGCTGGTTCCGGTTCTGCGCCAGCTCGGCCGTCAGCTTGAGCACCGGCGTCGTCAGCGCCGGCTCCGCGAACCACACCTCGATGCCGTGCAGCAACACTTTCATGTACACCGGGTAACTGGAGACCAGTTTAAACCAGCTATACAGTGTGTTACCAGCACCCTGACTTTTTTAAAGGAGGTTAAAATAACGTATATTTTTAACGTAACTATGACATTGATTTAATTAATTAACAAATTTTTAGGCTTTGTTAACTATCTAACAAAATTTTAATTGCCAGCAATGTAAAGCACAGCACAGTTTTTTGCCCCCGTACCACGACATGCCTTGTACTAAGCAACAGCGATACATATAACGATGAACACGCAGCACATGCACTACATTAAAAATGTACAGTAGTTAAGAAAATTAATTGTGAAGTTATTTTAATATTTTTTTAATTAATAATACTTGCAAACAATTGCTATAGCAACATATTATCGGCAGTTTTAATAAATGCCCGCATGCCGGTAACACACTGTATATACTTATTAAAAGTCAAAACCGGGCAAGAGCATGTCGGACCATGCTCAGTGTAGGGTTCCGAAGCCGTTACTACAAACAAATTAGACCTCGCGACAAACTTAACTTTGCTGTTGGAAAACTGTTATCACCATACATCGACACAGGTCGCGGTTAGTTTACCAACACACCGCAAATAAGTATTCGGTAGGTATAAACATTTAAACCGTTTGTAACTCAAGAACCAATGAGGTCTACTTAGTCGTGATGGTTTTCCTATTAAATTCATTATATGTGCTTTCACTTAAGATATTTTTCAGATTTTTAGTATTCGTAGTTTTGGCCGTACGGGGGGGGGGGGGATTACACTCGACTCTAACCCCCTAACTAATAAACGTTGAGTAACGGTGGTATAGCTATACAATGTTATGTCCTTATCTGTCAAATTCAAATGCCACAATGACAGATAAGAAAGACCTATACAACAACACTCCACACAATAGGGTAGACGAAAAAAAATAAATCCCCCATTACGAAAAGGGGAGGTACACCATTTTTTGACTAATATATATGTATATTCATGCCAAATTACAGCTTTCTAGTACTAAGAGTCTCTGGTGAAACTATAAGAGTTCCTAGTTTGCACTGCTTTGCAATAGCATAGTAAATGATCAAATAATGTATGGATATTGTTACGCCGATGGGATAAGGCGTCTCATCTTCAATCGTGAATTCCGATGCTTTAGAAGCTTGTGAAAGAGATAGCATGATTAGAAAGAGACAGCGATACTGAGAACCTTCGAGAAGCATGAGAAAGGGACAACACGATTAAAAATGAGACGGCAATACGCAGAATATTCCAGACCCGTGAGTCAAGGTCAAGGACATCGCGAACAATACAAGGTAGAAAGGCGTAGAATATTCCAGCAACGAATAGTCTCGAACGACCTTGGCGGGGCAAAGTACATCGATCATTCCAGAACGCATTCTGGAATGATCGGAGACGGGAACTATAAAGGCGGACCGATTGCAAGTACCTATTCAGTCTTTAATTGGAAAGCGAACGGTGCGAACAAGAGCGACCCGAGCGATCATCTGAGTATTCGAATTTATTGTGCGATAATTGTTTGTAACGGTTTAAGTGAGTGCGTTATTAAAGTCTACTTTTGATTATCGGTGTACTTGTGCATTTGTATCAGTTACCTACCCCCACGTACGTAACAATATATTTTGCCCTGGGTCATTTTTGAACTATATAATAATAAAGTATAGGTAGAAGGTCCTCACATCCAGTCAAACAGCATCATATAGGTGGTCTTGGTGTTGAAGGCGAAGGCGAGCCCGCGCAGGTCGCGCGCCAGCCCGATGAGCGTCTTCTTGGCGTCCTCCGACTGGAACATGGGGCTCTCCGGCGGGCCCAGCAGGCTGACTAGACTCTCAAACGCCGCTACAAACAAACAAACAACTCAACATTAACGTGGGAGAACTATCATAACGATGAGATATAAGTAGTAGAAATACTATATTAAAGCAAAAAAAATAGGTTAGGGCGCATAACGTCCCACTCGCAAAACGTCCCTCTACCAAAATTACGTCCCATTCGCAAAACGTCTTCTCTGTAAATGGTCCCTTATGTAAAATACCTCATTCGCAAAACGTCCCTTTCGCAAAACGTCCCTTCTGAGAAAGCCCCTTTCGCTTAAAGTCCCTACTGCATAACGTCCCTTTCGCAAAACGTCCCGTCTGCGAAATGACCCATTCGCAAAATGTCCCGTCTGGAAAAAGCTTATTTAAGTAGAGACGGGACGGGGGATGGGAAGGAACGTTTTGCGGACGGGTCATTTCGCGAAAGGGACGTTTTGCGAACGGGTCATTTTGCGAAAGGGACGTGATGCGAACGGGTCATTTTGTGAAAGGGACGTTTTGCGAACGGGACTATATTTATGTGAAGGGACGTTTTGCGAACGGGACCTTTTGCAGAAGGGTCGTTTTGCGTAAGGGACATTTCGCGAAAGGGACAAAGGGACATTCTGCGAGTGGGACGTTATGCGCCCTAACCAAAAAATATCGTAGGTCTTAGGCAGGATTTGAACCTACATCTCCTCTGGCAATCCGGGCCAATGCAGGCGCATTACCACTTAAGCCACCAAGACTTAAGCCCTTCTTAAGATCCACGAAATTAGTGATCCCTTGCTTAGTTAGTTTAGAAATATTTAGAGTGCGTGTTATTAGGTTTCCGTACCCTAATGAGTGCCGACCTATTACTAAGTCTTCGCTCTCCGTTCGTCTGTCTTACGAAATTCGAACGATTTGTAACACAAATATTGTTGTATTTTTCGATAGTTAGCGAAAAAAGAAGTAGGCAGTAGCGTAATGCCATACTTCTTCGGTAATTAGACCCTTGAAGGGTCACCATACTTGATATTAATGACTGGAAATTTTGTGTCAGTATCTCCCGGTCTATCAGGTATAAGGGTGAATTGCAAAAATATTGTACATAGTTAAGGAGTTAATTGAGATAACGTTAACTTTCCTCAATTGTTTTTCCTTTGTGTAACGAAAATTACCCATCTAATTATATGACTAATTTTCGTTACACAAAGGAAAAAGTTAAGGGCTTAACAACCCTTTTTTAATTGAGCCCTTAACTATGTACAATATTTTTGCAATTCACCCATAAGTAGACCCAGTTATCTTGTCGCACTGACTTCACTTTTTTATAGGGATTGAATGGTTACTTTATCGACTATTTAAATGTCGATGGTATTGTACTTAGAGGTTTATGTCATGTTATTGACAATGAGTCAAAGATTGACAATGAGTCAAAGACAATCACTACTAAGAATGTGATAAAAAAGAATGGGATCAATAATAAATAAATAATAGGTAAATAGTTGCAAATAGGTAAATTATTTATATAAGTTTATCGCATCTTGTTAGAATAATGAGGTTATCTTCTAATTTTTAATTTTAATACATACGCCATATAGAGATTTAGCAGAGATTTAAACGGAAAAAAATCAGTCGCATTGTTGCATTATAATATAAACTACAAACATCGATATAGAGAGGGTCGATAAAATAAACATTCAAGCCCTACAACGGAGCGACGTCAATGCGACAAGATAACGGGGTCTGAATAAATGTTTTGCTATTTACCGGTAAAATGGGGTTAAATTGATTAATTTTAAAAATAAATCTCTGGTAACTCCCGCATTTAATCATAAAATAAATTATTAAAATTATTATATTAGCGACTACTCATTTGGAGTACCTAACTTAAAGCAACTAGAGGCAGACTACGGTAGACGGCTTTGTAGAAAAAAATATATTCGCGGTTTAAAATCTCGTTTCTTAAAATGGGGCTACTTTGATTATCCCTGTGTTAATACTAGGGTCAGGGAGGGAACAGTAGCTCGGTGGGAACAGTGGCTCGAATGTGCTGTACTCGAAAGGGAAAGAGCTTTATGTCTGTCCTCTACATCAATCGGAGGCGTTCGGTACCCGATCATACTCGAACTAGTTAGTGAGGCGCTCCGGCGCCATGCGGACGAGTTACGATGTGTTTTTGTTTTAATCCCTCATAAAACTACATTGTCCCATAAGTTTCACTTAATTTTATGCTTATCTCGTACGAGATTTTTAATTAGTTATATTTTTATCTAAGAGTGTGTCTAATCGACTTAGTATTGGCTGATAATTCAAGGCCCTCAACTTTGGTGTTTGCTTCTAGTTTGATCTAAAATCCAAAATGGCGACAGGGTCAACAGTAGTTCGTTTCGGAAAAGTACACAGTCGCTCCCGAACCACTGTGTACATGCAACTCTTTACATTACATTATATTAAACAGAAAATGACAATTATTTATTACTGAGTTTATTTAATTCACAAGAAGAGTGATGTTCTTTTAATTTTTGCCTATGGAGGTATGGTTGTAGATATGTGCTAAAATGTGATTTAATATTTGTGTCAATTATTTCTAAGTAGGAAGTAGATACCTAGTCATTAAACCTTAGGTAAAAAAAAACCAATCCTTATCATTTTTTATTTTTTCCTAAAGATGTCAGAGCCTATTTGGTCGTTGAATATCAAAACGTAGCCACTGTGTACTATAAGAACAACTGTGTACTAGGGAGTGTACACAAAGGTTCGAGTCACTGTGCACTGTAAGAATCACTGTGTACTTGGGGGTACTAGTGACTGTGTACAGGTCATTGTAAACAATGGCTCGATTCCCATTTTTTTTAAAAGACTGGATATCTCTTTTTTGGTAAAAGTAATAGCAAATCTATTTGCTATATATGAAACTTCAATATTGCACTGTGCTTTGTGCTTGCCATGACTATTTCAGGGATTTATATTTTTCATGCAACAGCCTGTTGAAAAAATCCTAGCCACTGTTCCCTCCTTGACCCTACAATATCAAAGTCGCCCCTGAAGCATGTCAAAAATGAGTGATTTTTGGTTTTGCAGTTTTTAAATCCAATTTGTCTGAAAATACTTCAACTATTAATGTTTTTCGCTTGCATATGAGACATATGAAAGTAATGTCGCGAAAGAGCTAAATAATAACTCAGACATTTCACAAAATTTCCATATTTAAAAAAATTATCAATGTCGCCTCGCGATTCTAAAGTCACCCCATTTTACGGTACTTCAAGCTTTTTTTTTTAAATGGGTCTCTTGTTATCGTTTGTGACGGTACCTGTGAGCGGCATCATGAACGTAAGGAACCGCTCCTCGTCCTCGCCGAGCTCCACCATGAGCAGCCGGCCGAGCGCGGTGTACAGCATGGTGCGGCACCGCATCTCCGCCGTGCCCACGCCAGTTATGCCCAAGAATGGGAAATGCTCCGCCTGGAAATACAGTCACTCAAGTTGAAAAAAAAATGAAAAATAATTTATTTGGCACATAAAATAAACAGTTTACAACGATAAAAGGTTAGGGCGCATAGCGTCCCACTCGCAAAACGTCCCTCCAGCAAAATTACATCCCATTCACAAAACGTCTCTGCAAATGGTCCCTTATGTAAAATACCCCATTCGCAAAACGTCCCTTTCTTAAAAGGTCCCACCCCTTTCGCAAGACGTCCCTATTGCATAACGCCCCTATCGCAAAACGTCCCGTCTGCGAAATGACCCATTCGCAAAATGTCCCGTCTGGAAAAAGCTTGTTTAAGTAGTCTTCTCATGGAAAGGAACGTTTTGCGAACGGGACTTTATTTATGTGAAGGGACGTTTTGCGAACGGGACCTTTTGCAGAAGGGTCATTTTGCGTAAGGGACATTTAGGAAAGGGACATTTCGCGAAAGGGACGATAGGACATTCTGCGAAAGGGACGTTTTGCGAACGGGACTTTATTTATGTGAAGGGACGTTTTGCGAACGGGACCTTTTGCAGAAGGGTCATTTTGCGTAAGGGACATTTAGGAAAGGGACATTTCGCGAAAGGGACGAAGGGACATTCTGCGAGTGGGACGTTTTGCGCCCTAACCTGATAAAAATGTCTTAACCTAAGTATTTTTTTTTTATTACGGCCAAAATGGTCTCCGCTCAGCTTTATGACTCTGAATGTCATTGATACATTCACAGACGCTGGTTTTCAGTGAGACCAGTTCACCCATCTTCTCTTAAAGGAGCTTCTAAACGGGCCATATTTTCACTGCAATATGTGGCCGGCAACTATTGGTGTCTTTCTCTAACATACGAGTAAGAGAGGGACACCGATAGTTGCCGGCCACATATTGCAGTGAAAATATGCCCCGTTTAGGGCGTTAACAGACCAATCGAGCGATCGTCGATCGACAGCATCGATCGATGGTAGAATTGATGGTAGAATTGACCCTGTGTTAAATGTTTTTAACGGTTTATTATATAAATTATTTGGATGTCAAGTGTTAACTAAACGCCAAGACTGATATCCGGAATGACCGTTATAGACCAGTAGTGGAACAATAATAGGTTTTGATAACATTAGAGTTTGTTCTCTTTTGATATGTCGTTGGAGGCATGCTAAATAACAATAATATAAAAAGTTAGAAAAAAATATTTGGGGGTTTCGGACATATTGATATATTTTAATTTTAGCCAACAGCTCTTTAAATATAGAATTAAAGTTAAAAAAAACTGTGGCATATCGTATAATACTTTAATTTCTTTACAATATTCCGATTTTAGAAATCTGAAACACCTGCATTCTGTTAAACAAAAAAATGCTAATTATTTTGTAAATAAAGAATTAGAGTAGCTGGATATCGCACAATTATGGTATGATCGATCAACTTAATATACTGGAAAAAAGTTAGAAACGTAGACTATCGGCGTCTCTAGATATTAATTTCTGGTGAAGCAGTAAAGCCAATATTGAATTAGAGTTTGTAGAGTTAATTATAGGCAGCCATGACAATGATCTCAGTTACCAAACAAAAGATTAGAAATATAAAATCACGGCGACACTAAATGAATTTCGCGCCTTTTTGAATAGATTGTACTGTTGTACCTACTACTAGCTCAACACAGAAATTTCTTAATTTCTGTAGTATGGCTGCATAGGCTTCTATTACTCTAGTAGACTTATCTTTACAGACTCTAATTCAATATTAGAGGTTTTATGACAGCAAACGCATATATCTTTTAAAGCAGATATCTTATTGCTCTAAATTTTTGGCTTTGTCTATTAACTTAAGAATTGAGAGATATTGTTGTTGATTTTTCAAACTCTAATTCAATATTGGCACAATTATACATCAATATACGTTTGACAAAGTTCCACGCAAAAAAAAAAACTAACAACTTAATAGCATAAAGTGACCAACATATCATAAACGATGAAGCAAAAACTTTGTACTCTAATTCAATATTCATTAATCAGCAATAAAAAAATATAAATACCTAATTTATACCTAAAGCTCGTTCTAACTTTTCGTCATATTTTACAAATATGCTTAGAAATATGTACCATGCCATATAAACAACATTTTTCCAACATTAGAATTGTAAAAACTTTTAGGGCAAAAATCCGGTCCCACTATTGGTCTATTACCATGGTAATAACAATGCTATAATAAATTATAGAACTGTTATTACCATGGCTACGCTCATTATAGAATTGTTTTTACGCTTCGGTTGACGCTATAGGTGGTATTCTGACACCATTAACGGTATCAATATTAGCGGTTTATAGTAAGCGAGTAGAAAAAATGATTTTTCACGCCACTGCTCGGAAATATGGCCAAAGAAGGATCGAAATCAGAATAATAGAAAGTTGCTCTTAGTAGTACAACACAAAAACAGTCCAACAATGTTGAGTTGCAAAGTAAAATGGAGTGTTTTTAGACCAGTTTACTTTCTACTCTGCTATTGGTCGGTTATTTATGACATTAGTAACTCGTTCGGAAATAAATAAAAAAATGTTTGACAAATATGACATTAGAACGTTTAATTAAAAAATTAAAACGTCAAATCCGCTCAGTGAAAGTGTATTTTTGCGATTGTAAACGTGTTTTTATGTAAGTTTTTAAGGCGTACGTGAAAAACGCCTTTGCATCTTTAAATAAGGTAAAAATTAAAAAAGTTAAAAAGGCGGGAATGAAAATTACTTCTGTTCTTTTTAACCGACTTCAAAAAAGGAGGAGGTTCTCAATTCAACTGTATGTTCTTTTTTTTTTTTTTTTTAATGTTTGTTACCTCAGAACTTTCGACTGGGTGAACCGATTTTGAAGATTCTTTTTTTGTTTGAAAGCTGGTGCTTCCCATTTGGTCCCATTTTTATCATAATGAAGATTTGATCATGGAGTCTATGAGGAATCGAGGGAACTCTTCAAAATTTATAGGCACACCTATAGCGATTTTGGTATTTTTCATTGTAACTCGTGTATTTGCTTTTGGAAAACACTATTTGGTAAAGTGGAACTGATGATGAAAACCACAGATGGCCACCGGAACTCCTAAACGGTATATATTTCAAGGGTGGCGACAAGATATTTCGATTAAGATAGTTGAGCGACTATGACGAAGCATATGTATGTTTAAGTATTTGACTATGACTTTCCCACGGCGTTGCTTGCGGCGAGATTGAATTTCAATGTTCTATAGTTTCTTATTAATTCTTATTAATTAAAGTGGGACTACATAACATAACAGTATAATTATGATCACTAAAAAGTATAAAATAAAATAAAAGTTTAAAAAAACAAAAAAACCGCCTTCAAAAAGCAAAAAATAACTTCATTTAAAATGGTAGGTAATAGGTCAGTCCAACTGAAGTCGGCGTCCAACAATATTTTAACCAAAAGCAGACTTCAGTTGGACTGACCTATTACCTACCATTTTAAATGAAGTTATTTTTTGCTTTTTGAAGGCGGTTTTTTTGTTTTTTTAAACTTTTTAATTGGGAACAAACGCTAAACTTTTGAACTTTTGATTGGAAATTTGTACGATATTCAACAAAAATGAGTGATACAAGTACAGATATGGATCTTACACCGCCTGAAATTCAGGATACGGCAAAGTCGGTAATTCGGAATTTACTGCCAATAAAATCCCGTCGCAAATATCAGAAAGTGTATGAAAATTTCAAAGCATGGCAAATAAATAAAAAGAACTCTTTCTCTGAAAGCGTAATGCTGACCTACTTTGATGAACTTTCAAATATCAATATTACTTTTAATTAAACTGTGTATTATGTCCTAACCTGTTTTATTTCCTTACATTAGGCGTGAAAAGCACATAGTATTGCCTCGGTAGAAAGTGCAATAGATGGACTCGTATCTTCGCGGTCCTCACCTGCGGCTCAGCCCGCGAACTAACTCGTCCATCTATTGCTTACTTTCTGTACCTGGGCTACAATGTACTATTTCTCAACTGTTTGTTACATCAGCTTGCTGCAGCTTGTTGCTTGCTGTTGTATCACCTTTTGTGAAGCTGTGAAAAAAAATCTTGAATATTCCCTATTGCCACACATGAATGGACCCCCCCCCCCTTATCTGCCCGGCACTGTAGCGGGTACCCGCCCTCCTCACCGTGTGGTGCGTCAGCATGAACTGCACCTCCTCCAGCTTGACGAGCTTGCGCACGCACGAGTAGCCGCCGCTCAGGTCGCTCAGCAGCCCGAGCGTCTTCGAGATGATCTGCTCGGAGCCGCCCCAGTATTTCAGGTTCGTTATGCTGAAACAGGAAATAACAGTGAAATGGGTAAAAGAGACCAAATGTCGTACGTATGAAGTTGTCGCTACAACTTCATATGATTGCTAGATGTCGCTAGGTAGCGGCTCTGGCGAACAGAGGGCCCTGCCAAGATGAATTACGCTAACTAGCGTTTCTATCTGATTCGTTTTTAAACCAATCGCATCACTGGTAGATCACGTGATACGAAAAGTCATTGGTTTAAGAACGAAACGAATAGAAACGCTAGTTAGCGGAATGCATCTTGGCAGGGCCCTCTGTACACAGTGTAGAAAAATTAAACATCAAAATATGGAAGGCAATTTTAATATTGGAAATAGCAAATTCTACACAAAGGAGACTTTTATTTTTGGAAAATAAATACATGCAGCATTCATAGAATTTTGAAAATACGTCTGTCTTCATTTTGTATCAAGCCGGTCAAATCTGTGGCGTTATCTATGAAAATGGACCTTATTGTCGATGGCGCTTCCGCCATTATTAACGATGCTCCGATATAAATACAACGTCGCGTGACGCAGTGCGGCGTAAGCGCCATCGACAATAAGGTACCTTTTCATAGATAACGCCACATATGACAAAAAGTCATTAAGACCATGAAAACCAACATATTAATTGTTGGTTTTTAGTTTTTCTTTAGTTTAAAAGGGAGTGTTTATCATAGTTTCGACTACGTACTCTCGGAATATCATGCTAGCGAATGTTCGTTGGCTCGACTGTTATTGTAACGAATATTCGCTAGATCGAAATACTTGTGGCCGAAACATGTACAATCGACAAAACGTAATCTAGAATTGTATAGTTTCGATCAGTGGTGTATCGAAAATTCATTGGCTCGACTGTTATTGTAACGAATATTCGCTGGATCGAAATACTTGTGGTCGAAATATGTACAATCGACAAAATGTAATCTAGAATTATATGGTTATGGTTATTAAACATCAATTTCGATTTGACGATTTATCGTTTCGACGCTTTTCGTACGGTCGGCCTTATAAGAAGCTGCACAATTTTGTACCTTGTCACTTTAACGTCATGTTTGAACTGCTGCACTAATCTGTCAAAGGCGTTAAAGTGACAAGGTATAAAAGTGTGCAGCTTCTTATAAGGCTGACTGTACCCAGAGAATATTCGATCCAGTAACAGTCGAGCCAACGAACATTCGATGGCATGATATTCCGAGAGTACGTAGTCGAAACTATGATATACACTCGTTTAAAGGTGTATGTTATTTGGAGATATGTCAATCCACAACCCTTTCTATCTGAATTATTATATAAAACAAGGCATTTTTTTTCACACCCTGTTTAATATCAAAGAACGTAAATGAATTCTATTTATCCAAATCGCAAGCAAAATCTACTAGTATATAATACTGACATCTTCCTCATGAGCACGCTGAGCAGCCGGCTCTCGTCGCTGAGCCCGAGCACCTCGGACAGCCGCCGGTACACCTTGCTGTTCTTCTGCACCTGCTCGCCCACGTAGATCTTGCGGAACTGCTCGAAGAATGACATCATCGCGAGCTCCAGCTTTTCGCATCCACCCTGGATAAGTATCGAAGTCAAAATTTAGTAAAATATAGTACACTAGCAACCCGCCCTTGCTTCGCTTCGGTTTATTGGAGTTTTCTGTAACAGCCGTACAATAAACCAGCATTTATTATTCATAAAAACCTTCCTCTCGAATCACTCTATCTATTTAAAAAAAACGCATCAAAATCCGTTGCGTAGTTTTAAAGATCTAAGCATACATAGGGACAGACAGACAGACAGCGGGAAGCGACTTTGTTTTATACTATGTAGTGATAGTGATTTTGATGCACGTGCGGAAAGCATGTTGTTTTACACGAGTCCTGAGGTATCAAAGTGTACTTAGTTCGAAAACCGGCCAAGTGCGAGTTGAATTCGCGTGGAGAGGGTTCCGTACCGTACACACGTAATTTTTTTTGTTCGGATTCTTTTAGGTTTTTCTGTAATCTACCAAGCAATGAACTATATGTTGTATTTTTTTCAAAATTTTAGGCTCCGTAGTTTCGGAGATGGTAAACAGGTCAAAAAAAAAATCTTCTTTCATGAATAAAATCATATTTATTTTACAATAATAACAAAAATATATTTGAGATCCTCATAACGAGCCCTTTCATTTGTTATATATATTTTTTAATCATCCAATTTAATCCCACGAAAATGATAATTTAAAAAAAATACTTTGCACATCGGTGTTTGGGCCATCAATTTACATAATATGTGTAAGTACCAAAATTTCGACCCCTGGTTACAACTTTCAATAACTAGATAAACAAATACACTACGACCAAAAAAAAAAGGGGAAACAACCCACCAAGTGTAACCTAATGTGCAATAAATGATTAGAATTTTAACCCCTCCTATATTTGCGTGGGGGCGTAATGATTGCGTGACTCACCCTCGCCAGCTGCGAGTCGGTGAGGTCCATGAGCTGCAGCACGCGGCAGACCAGCTCGCCGTCCATGGCGTCGTTGTCCTCGCACACGTTCACCGAGGCGCGCCCGCCGATCGCCGCGCCGATGATGTACACCAGCCAGGTGAGCTGACCTGCGCGCGCGCACACACAGTTAGCGGAGAGGGGTCGAAACATCTTGTTTACAGCTTCGGGTTTGTACTTGTCTCTCACTCGCTCTCATGCGCTCTTATTAAGAGCGAGTGAGACAGAAGTAGAGACAGAAGAAGTAGCCCGTTACTAGTGGCATTTTGTCACTCGCTTCGTGCGCACAGCCGCACACTCAGCCATCAGTGGCCGCAGTTAGTGGCTGCGTCTAGTGGCTTAGCTGAACTAATAGCAGCTGTTGTTTTTATGATAGTTTGAGTATTGGCGACAACAGGTCTGATACTAAGCGAAGCTCATGCCACTTCCACTGTTTTTTCTATTCCGTGGGTCCACAGTTAGCAGGTCGCTCACCCCTCAGTATGGAGATCTGGTGCGCGTTCCCCTCGACGCTGTAGGCGGCGGCGGCGCGGTCGAAGTGGCCCACGAGCAGCTGGCAGGTCTTGCCGTACTCGCAGCGCCCGATCACCGACAGCTGCTCCAGCTGCTGCTGCACCGTGCCCACCTCGTCCAGCGGGTCCTCGAGCCCGTCCCTGCAATGTCAATGGAGTATGAGCACTTGATAAACCAACAAATGTACATATGAGAAACAAAACGACAGCGAAAATTTAACATTGACGTAAGCTGCCGGATGGCCGCATCCGCTTGATGCTTGTGTCAAATACATAGATTTTATCAGTTTTTGGAAATCGTTTAAGTTGCCTTTGAGGCTCACAGGATCGGAATGGTGTACGGTGTAATATAAGACATAACTTAATCACAATTGAACTATGAGTGAGTTAGGCCCGGTTCCCACTATGCCGGACCGGCAATTTTGCCGGATGCCGGTAAGGCTAGTGGCTTATGACGCTGTTCACACGGCATAATGTGAACAGCTTCATATAAATTGTACAGCCACTACCCTTACCGGATCCGGCAAAATTGCCGGTCCGGCATAGTGGGAACCAGGCCTTAGACCTACTGTCCACGGCGGCGTCATTTGACGCTTGCATGCAACCTACAAAAGACAACAGGCGTATTTTGCGTCCTAGGTGTGTCCACGTACTCGTCAATCAAGCTACAAAACGGTAGTTCTTCCAAGTTCAGCATCGCGACAGCACGTGTTTTCATTGTGAAAATGTCAAATGATGATGAAGATTTGATTATGGCATACAACTTTATTAGAAAACGACGACGGCATAGATTGTATTGGCTTCATCCATACGAAAAAAATATTAATTGTAGATTGTTTGTTGCTGCAAAAAAGTTATCAGAGGATGATTCTTTATTTCAATAATTTTACCGAATGACTAAAAATACTTACCAAATTTTAATCTCACTTATTGGACCAATGATACAAAAACGAAATACTGCAATGCGAAGAAAGGATTAAAAGAAAATTCGTGGTTGCGTGTTGCGGTACGCTTGAGTGCTGACATGCTGCTGCAAGACCTACATGACGAACGTCTGACGATACGCAAATGCGACTTTGCCGCTCCGTTGACAGTTTCGTTCTTTTCTACGCAAGATGCATGCAATCAGCACGTAAGCGTAAAATGACGAAAGCGTGCGTCTGACGTGCAGCTACGTGGACAGTAGGCCTTGCTTAGCGGAAAAATTGGCCGCCTTGTTCCGTTAAGTCGACTACACAAATGTTAAAGGTTATGCTATACATTGTGTGTTCATTTTTTCAACAAAACAGCCACTGGACGCTCGGCGTAGTCTTTATTGTGCTGCTGGAAATGAACGTTAATCTTTATATTTTCTTTTATTCCTATGTCTATAAGACTCACCTCACTACAACTGTGACCGAGTCGAGCCTGGAACCTATGTACGCCGCCGTGACGCCCGGGGCATACGTCTCCAGCAGATGCGGCTCGGTCGCCTTCACGTACGGCACGGAGGCGACCATGCGCTGCCACAGCGAGAGCAGGTAGTGCACCGAGTTGGGAGCGAACTGCCACATCTGGAACACGACATTATTTTGCATTTTAACTCAAAAAAATTGGAAAGGAAAACATACTTGTATGTAATTATTAATTAAATTTGGACTTGCATTTATCTGATTTCCGCAACCTTAGCCCTCTTAGGCCCGGTTTTATAAAGGTCCGTTAGTAAATATGTCAGATCAAATTTTAGTAACTTCATACAAATTTTGACATTCCTGACCGAAATTTGATCTAACGGATCTTTATAAAACCCAGCCTTAATGCACCCGACTACCAACAGTACCAACGCTGACACCCGTATTCACAAACAATACTTAAGGGATCCTTCACTGAGCAAACGCACTGCGTTCAATACAGTTTTGTGATTGGTCCTTTTTGACCGACCTTTTGTTTATGAGCCGATTTGAACCACCCTGTGCGTTCGTGAGCACTGTGAGACCTCATAGTGACGTTTGTGAATACGGGTGTGAGAGTTCTGGCACCCGAACTCCACTCAAGAATAGGGAATATTGACTAATATTATTTACCCTAAATGAATAAATTACTGGCAGCGGGTCGACCCTGTACCCTATAAACAAGAGATGACTCAAGTCACCTGTAAGCTCTGGACGGTGAATTTGGCGACGAGCTCTATGAGCCGGGCGTAGTTGTCCACCATCACCAGCTCCCCCAGCTGGTAGTTGGACTTGAGCCGCGCCAGCAGGCGGCAGAACTCGTGGTAATTTGACGGGTCTGATAAACCCTGAAATAATACAACAGGTTTTTATACAGACTTTTCAATTTCTGTGGAAGACATAGGGGAAAACAAAATAAAAAAATACTAACAAACAATGCTGGGGGCGATCACTAGTAGTATATGGGAAAAACATCGATAGTTGAGTTTATTTATAGGCGATCCCTAGCTGTCATTTAATTTTGCCCCGTATATTCCGGGGTCTGGTCTATTATTATTATTATTAGCCTTTATTGCTGTAATTATATTTACATGTCATTATCACTAATAAAGTTATGATTAGTCAAATATATGTCATGCTTGTCATTAATAAAGTATATAAAAATGTTAGTTATTCTATATTTTTTTTTCCATTCCTTTCTGTAACTTGTCATCTATTCATGTCTTTTTTTCCCGTTTTTCTTTAGTCAGCACGCCCCTTGGACGAAGGCCTCCTCCAGTCTTCTCCATTCTTTCCTATCTCTTGTTGTCCTACTCCATGCTCGTCCTAATAATGCGTCTAAATTATTGCTCCATCGTAATTTGGGTCTTCCTTTGCATCTCTTGCCATCTCTGGGGTACCAATCTGTTACTTTTTTTGACCATCTATCATCTGTATTATACCTTATTTCATATACCTAACTAATATTACAATATCAATTCAAATATTCTAGTATCCAACGTGTCGGACGGTTAAAAGTTTGTAAAGGAGATCATTCATATTGGGCCTTTTTCGAAAGAGCAGACCAAAAAAAATTAGGCATAGGTCGCCAGAATTAATTATTTTGAGTAACTTTTATAATGGCATGAAAGCTATTGGGTCATTTTCTGACTTTTTATTTTATGGGTTCTATGACGGCTCATCAATTAAAGTCCATGACTGTGCTAAGAAGTCGATCTTTCGAACCTCTATAAAAAGTCAGGCAATGATCTGACAGTTCTCGTGCCATAATAAAAGTTGTTCAACATAAATAATTCCAGTGATGTACATTATTTTTTTTGCCGGCACTTTTGTGAAAAAAACCCAAAAATGTATGAAGGATGAATGTTCTTCTTTGAGTACGAAAGTTGACCTGCGTTCCTGTATGAACTTGTTTTTTTACTAATGTCGCAGGCGCTGGTGGCCCTCTTCGCGCGAATCACCAAACTGGGATGGTTCGACATGGTTAAGAAGTTTGTGTTGTATGAAGGATGAATGTCCTTTGTAGTAGGCCACCTGTGTATTCTCCAATATCCGGAGCACGCCGTGCGCCAGCCGGTTGAGGAACTTGGACCGCTCGGTGTTGCCGAACAGCGAGCGGCGCACGGAGGCGAGCTGCACCAGGCACGCCAGCGCCAGCCCCGCCAGCCCGCCGCCGCCGCCCAGCGTCTGCTGCAGCTCGAAGAACAGCTCCAGCGTGCCGCCGCCCAGGAACGAGCCTCGCCACGACGTCGGGATCTGAGGACGTAATTTTTTTTATCTACATCCATATCATAATTTCAATATAATATGTTCAGAAGCGATAAGCAAATGCCCTACATTATGTTACCTGTATCTGTGGTTGCACTGTAATGTTAACATTAAAGTATAACATGTCAATAAAGTATCGGTTATCGCTGTAGTTGAATCTTAATGTTCACTTTACAGTATAAGTGACCTGCACTTTAATGCGAACATTAAGATGCAGGGTAACGACGGATACAGGTTTCTCACATATTGTAGAAAACTTATAATATGTATGTAGATAAAGTTATGTATGCGACTGTACGCATAATTAGGCATTAAAACACTCGTGTGATCTTATTATGAAGCTCGCCTCACGGCTCGTTTCATAAAACCACACTCGTGTATAATGCCTCTCATTATGCGCCAGTCACATAAATAACTATTAAACGACTGCCGAAGGAGGGTATTATGTTTATCTGCCTGAATAGGGTTATTGGTTATTGAATACATTCCTTTTAAGGAGATATAGTACAACTCATTTGCAGCAAAAAAGGTCGTGGAGGAAATCTTTAATAAGATACCCGGCGTGTTGTGGAAAGACGCTAGGTTGTGAGGGCTTTTAACCTATTGATGGTCCATTGAACCTGCCTGACCACTATTCGGGTCACTAAAGTTTCTATAAACACTAACTACGACACCGGGTCGTTGTACATGAACGGTATGAGTCCCCACTCATTTTACCACGGCTCAAATTTCCTTTTAGTCAGCTGTTACGGGAGGGTACGGAGGGTAACGCAGGTGCAGGTATGAGACCGACCTGGACAGTGCACAGGTCGTCGGAACACTCGTCGACGGCGGTGCCGATGAAGTCGTAGGTGAGGCAGTGGTGCGCCAGCCGCAGCAGCGTGGTCATGAGCGCGTGTGGACTAGAGACCGACCTGCACGGTGCACAGGTCGTCGGAACACTCGTCGACGGCGGTGCCGATGAAGTCGTAGGTGAGGCAGTGGTGCGCCAGCCGCAGCAGCGTGGTCATGAGCGCGTGTGGACTAGAGACCGACCTGCACGGTGCACAGGTCGTCGGAACACTCGTCGACGGCGGTGCCGATGAAGTCGTAGGTGAGGCAGTGGTGCGCCAGCCGCAGCAGCGTGGTCATGAGCGCGTGTGGACTAGAGACCGACCTGCACGGTGCACAGGTCGTCGGAACACTCGTCGACGGCGGTGCCGATGAAGTCGTAGGTGAGGCAGTGGTGCGCCAGCCGCAGCAGCGTGGTCATGAGCGCGTGCTGCGCCGGGTCCAGCGGGCCCGGGGCCTTGCCGCGCGCCGCCGCCAGCAGCGAGCACGACAGCCGGAACGTCTCGAACAGCTGCGTGTCTCTGGAAGCAACCATATCATAAATACATAGATAATAACTCCCAATATGATGGTAAACCCTTTTCAGAGCTGATATCTCTTAAACGGCCCAACCGATTTTCATGAAACCGTATTCATAGAAAAAGGTGTCAAAATTAATCAAGAAATATACAGAAGAAATATCCTTGAAGCCGTAGTTCTTTCTTGGAGCCAACATTTTGGCAACCAACCGTGGATTTTCCAGCTGGACTCTGCTCCATCTCACAGGGCCCATAGTGTGCAGCAGTGGTGTAAAAATAAAAACATAAATAAATAAATAAAATCCCGAATTCATTAGCTCAAAAGAATGGCCACCCTACTCGCCTGACCTTAACCCAATGGATTATAGTTTGGGTACGGAACTTTTACAGAGATTTAATTAATCTTACGTGTAATTATTGATTATTTAATGATTTTCCACATATTTCTTATCCGTGTACAAGTTTGAGTACAAACGGGCCATGTCCTTTGGAATTTTAAAAAACGTGGATAAAAAAAACCTTACCTGAAGGAAGCCGCGATCTTTCTGTGCTTGGCGAGCGAGCGGTTGGCGTCCGCCTCCGACACCTGGTTCATCTCGACGACGAGCTGCGACAGCAACTGCACTCCAATCGTGCACATTTCTGCTGAACCCTGAAAATAAACACATCAACTTTTTACGATTATTATCCCGCTACTCCTCATCTTAGCGTTAGGCTGCGGCTCCACTGAGGCGACAAGCGGAGCGGAGAGGAGATGTGTAGGGATAGACCAATCATATTAGTTGAAATCCACATCTCGTCTCCACTCCTCTTCAATGGAAACAGACAAGCGGAGACTCGCTTTTGGGCTCGTTGCATAACACCACACTCGTGTATATGCCGCTCATTATGCACGAGTCACATAAACTACTATTGTACAGTAAAACACAACTGATATGACTTACTGATGTTACCTGCGCAGATGACATATTTTCGAAGCGCGGGATCCAATCAGCATGATCCACGCGTTGCGCGTCTGTATTCTGTGCTATTATTGGTTACTACTGAAGGCATATTGACGCGCGCCCGCGTGTCATTCAGTCAACCGTGGGCGAGATGGAAAAAATAGATGCAATTTAATTTGCAACTATTACGTACAAGTCTGATCGTGGATTTTAATCGTGCTTTCGGGAATCATCGGAATCGTTCGTGTCTGCGCGAACGAAGATTCACGACACGCCATATATATTGTGTTGTACTGTACGACCTTCGTTTTTTTCGCTTTTACGGAGGAGAAACTGAATTGTAATTACCTGCAGAAAGCTGCCGACGTCATTGACGGCGTTGTGGAATACAAACTCCTCTTTGACCATGTCGAACCATCCCAGTTTGGTGATTCGCGCGAAGAGGGCCACCAGCGCCTGCGACATTAGTAAAATAAGGTTAGGGCGCATAACGTCCCGCTCGCAGAATGTCCCTTGGTCCCTTTCGCGAAATGTCCCTTTCCTAAATGTCCCTTACGCAAAACGACCCTTCTGCAAAAGGTCCCGTTCGCAAAACGTCATTTCACATAAATATAGTCCCGTTCGCAAAACGTCCCTTTCACAAAAGGACCCGTTCGCATCACGTCCCTTTCGCTAAATGACCCGTTCGCAAAACGTCCCTTTCGCGAAATGACCCGTCCGCAAAACGTTCCTTCCCATAAGAAGACTCCTAGTCTCTACTTAAACAAGCTTTTTCCAGACGGGACATTTTGCGAATGGGTCATTTCGCAGACGGGACGTTTTGCGAAAGGGACGTTATGCAGTAGGGACTTTAAGCGAAAGGGGCTTTCTCAGAAGGGACGTTTTGCGAAAGGGGTGGGACCTTTTGAGAAAGGGAAGTTTTGCGAATGGGGTATTTTACATAAGGGACCATTTACAGAGAAGACGTTTTGCGAATGGGACGTAATTTTGATGGAGGGACGTTTTGCGAGTGGGACGTTATACATAACAAGTTCATACAGGAACGCAGATCAACTTTCGTACACATCGAACATTCATACAGGTCGATTCACAAGAGTTGGCACGAATGGATTGAACGAAAGTAATGTCACCTATCATTGTGTGAGTGCCGTCCTTTGAACCGATGTTCGAATTTCAAACCGAAAACCTGTTATTATTTTACACTTGTATACTTTCGTTCACTCATTCAATTCATTTGTGCCAACTCTTGTGAATCGACCTGTACTTCATAAATTTTTTGGTCTTTTTTAAAGTGCCGGCCAAAGAAAAGTTTTTGGTGTACATCGCTACAATTTTTTATGTTGAATAACGTTTATTATGGCACGAAAACTGTCGGATTATTGCCTGACTTTTTATAGAGGTTCGAAAGATCGACTTTTTCATAGCACAGTCTAGGACTTTAATTGATGAGCCGTCATAGAATCCATAAAATAAAAAGTCAGAGAATGACCCAACAGCTTTCATGCCATTATAAAAGTTACTCAAAATAATTAATTCTAGCGACCTAAATTTCTTATTCCCATTCTTAATGCGCTGGTAAACATCTTAGCCTGATTGTGCAAAATTATCAACAAGTTTATAGACTCGTTGGTATTTCCGTAGCTCTGCCTACCCCACTCTGAGAATGAAGGTGTGAGTTTCTGTGTATTACTATGCAGAGGCCTTCTTTGGTAGGACGGCATAAATAGCTTCCTGCAAACGCACCTGCACGACAAAGTTGGCAAGCTTGGGGCGTGTAGCGAGGTAGTTGAGCACATAGTTCCGTATGTCCAACCGCTGCTGGACTGTCAGGCTGGTTGTGGATCTGGAACAGACGCGGGCTATAGTGCCTGTTGTCGATGGACATTATTCTATTGAACAAGAAGATGGGATCCGTGCTGGATGGGAGAGTTGCCGGACCAGTAACCTACGTTCAACCGAGGGGAACAGGGCGGAATGACCGGGAGACCGATCGACCGTCGGCCTGATCTGGCTGGGCGTCCCCACTCATCATCATCATCATCATCGTCGTCGTCGTCGTCGTCGTAGTCACTCACTGATGAGCTTGGCAAGTGTAGTGGCAGCCAACAGCTGTGAGTAGCTGGAGTCGGCGCGCTCCTACAGCGCTTTGCAACTGGTGAGGAATGTCCAGGGGCCAGGGCTAACATCTCACTTACTGATGAGCTTGGCAAGTGTAGTGACAGCCAATAGCTGTGAGTAGCTGGAGTCGGCGCGCTCCACCAGCGCTTGGCAACTGGTGAGGAATGTCCAAGGGCCAGGGTTAGCTGACGACTCACCTACTGATGAGCTTGGCAAGTGTAGTGGCAGCCAACAGCTGTGAGTAGCTGGAGTCGGCGCGCTCCAACAGTGCTTGGCATTTGCTCAGCGTGTCTGGGGCCTCCTGCAATAAACATAGAATGTCTAAATATAAAAACGTCTTCATTCAGTGCCAATCCCCCTGATAGTCGGGTCCACTGTTTATAGCAGACTTTTACGAAATATATGTGATTAAAAGGGTATTAAAAAGTGCCTCACAAAAGTGTAAAAGGGGTAAAACTTGCAAAGAACTCAAAAATAATAGGCATACCTGAAAAGCAACAACAGCCTTCTCGGCCTGGTCCCTAACCACCGGGTCCTGCGACTCATACAGCTGCTTGCAAAGCAATTCTATTTGAATCACCTCCTGTAACAAATGCACAAAACTTCATCATTAAAAAAATTCATAATAAAAAAAAAATAAGTTAAAATTCTAACAATATGTAGCGTTATCTATGAAAAAGGACCTTATTGTCGATGGCGCTTACGCCGCACTATACCTAACTGTAATGTTAGTTTAAGACGATCGTGAGGTAACGCTTGATGATGATGAAATCCATTCATCCCTCAGCAGGGACATAGGGCTCGTAGAAGGGAATTCCATTTCACTCGATCCTGAGCAACTACTTCTAATTCACTCCAACTCTTTCCAAAGGAAATGGCCTCCTTTTCGACTGATCGCCTCCAGGTGTTACGGGGGCGCCCTGGTCTTCTTTTCCCCTGTGTATGCCAAGTCAAGCTTTGTTTGGAGATGTGGTTATCGGGCCGCCGCAGTACATGACCAATCCAGCACCATTTCCTCAGCAAGATCTCGTCAGCCAACGGTTTCTGGTTTGTTAGCTCCCACAGTCTAGTATTTGAGATAGTCTTTGGGCAACAAATCCCCAGAATACGCCGCAGACACCTGTTCTGAGGTAACGCTTAAATCGAAAAAATGTCAAAGAAATTTAGCTCTGGGCGATAACGGTGAGAAACACCCTCTAAATCAAGTCTGATTTCCACAACTTTTCAATATGTTGTAGTTGCTTTGAATAACTAAGATGGTACGTCTCAGTTTTTTATTTTTATTTGTTTCTCTCCAAGAAAGAAAGTTTCTATCCAGTTTTCTTATTGTGACAATTTGAAAAACCAATATTTGCTATTTCATACAAAATTAAACAAGATAAATGGGATATTCACAAGGATATCTTGGATACCATTTTGAAACTTGATAATTAAGCTAAATAAAAAGTTCAAAATGCACGCAAAATTATCAAGCTACTCCGACTTAGCAGTATAATTCTGAAGTAGTTTTGTATACAATTGTATGGAATTAATAACGAGTGCCTAAATACTTATGAGCGGTAGCGTGGGGTGCTCCTTGTTACCACCATATTTTGTAATTTTAAACATTTACTGTATACACAAGCGAGGAACAAAGAACTGATTAATTCTTAACCCCTTATATGCTACAGATCCGTGTGCTTAAAATTTTGACATCTTTTTGTAAATTTTTTAAGCTTATTTTTATGGACTAACATCGTAATCAGAGGTACCAGGACTTGGTATTTTTGTATTTATCAATCTTCTGCCACAGGAATCATCCTAAATTGACTCAGGTTTAGTGGGCGACCTTTACTGCTGATTACTTATGTAGACAATGCAGACAAACATTTATATCACTGTGTAATATGCAGCCGATATGCAGTGTGGTGCCGGGTTTAGAATGTTGCCACTCCATGTCTTCCCGTGGATGTCGTAAGAGATGACTAAGGGACTAAAGGCTGTGTAGTGCTGTTAGGCGATGGGTTTGCAACCTGTCACTAATACACTGGATAACATCTTAGCCTGGTTGTGCAAAGTGGGGTCACAGAATTATCAACAAGTTTTTGGAGTTATTGGTGAGTCTGTGGCTCTGCCTACCCCACTCTGGGAATGAAGGCGTGAGTTTATGTTATGTGTTTATTTTATGTGTAATATGCAACTTTTAAATTGGCAGAATCAACAAAACACTAGATATACCTAGCCATTGATATATCCCTCAAATTGCACTGAACTGACTTATTTTGAGAACAGTACATACAGCATACAAAATAATGGTGTTTATAGTGGTCACTTTAAGGGAGCGCAAATCTCCTATTGAACTGTATTATCTCGTGTTGTACTATCCTTTTAAATTTTATTAAATATTCAATCATTATGTTAAAAAGATGTGGTGTTACAGTGTGTGTTTGACAAATAAATTTCTAGAGTTAAGTAGGGTCACGGTTAAAATTTATTGATTGTAAATAAATTATTTAAATGCATTTTGTCCATTTACCAAAGGATTCTGCTAAATACTGTTAAGTTAACTGATAAAATGATATCCAAGACCATTGTACGTGACAAAACAACAAAGTTAAAAGAAACTTAGTTCTGTCTACGTGTTTGCCCTGACGAAATGTTACAACGAGGAACATCAAATCAAAAACATTGACAAGTAAAATTCAAGGGTACGGATATATCAAATACGTCAACAACCAACAACAAATATAACCAAAACGCCGGTATAAGGAACACGAGTTACATATTAATCTATAATGACGCGTAACAGCAAACCATACAATCATGTATAATAGGTAAATAACACTAAACTTTATAGCGAAAACTGTGTCAAGCAGTGGTTTGGAGTCCGGAAATGCAGTCGACTAAGATCATTAGTTGTGTATGAACATTGGAAATAACTTAATAAATTGAATTCAAGGTTATCATAAAGCTATTTAGATGCTGTAATAAAACCTAATTAAGTTAAAATTGCATAAAAATCGCAATATTTTGGTACTCACCTGTTCTTCGGCCATCTTTGTTATTTTCTCGCATTTGAAATGACGTTTCGGTTTTGCTTTGGTTTTGTTATGCCAAAAGAAGTGCGCATTACAGCTGGCCCGATTACAATTCCCCAAAGTTATCTATCAGGGTCAAAACAATATACATAAAAGATCAATCGGGTTATCTTTTTAGTATAAGTATAGCTCTATTATTAAAATATCACTAAAAGGTTTTGGTAAGCAGACTTTATTTTTATTGTGATCATAACGCAATTACAGGTGCGTTCAAAAGTGTCTTCTCCGAAAGCTTGCTATTCAATACAAATCACCGACGCCACAGGAGTCTCTTTAAATAAACCCTCTACCTAGCCCTCTTCCCTAATCTTCAACATATAGGTTTTTACGTCAGGTTCTTACTTATTCAGCTAACGGAATATGCGCTTCCTCTCCAAGTGTTTTCTTCGACATAAGAGGCTCTACTTTGAAATCCGTAATTCGAACTTCGTATCGCCCCGTCACTTTCTTGCTAATTAGTGACGCGTCGAGAGCAAAAGGGATAGCAATAGACGAAGTTCGAATTACGGATTTCAAAGTAGAGCCTAAGGCTGGCACCCACGAAAAATGTTTTTCTGCGCGACAGCTTGTTCTTTATAGGTTTGTCACTTAGAGAATGGTTACCATGAAGCGCTCAATTTGAAATTTCGGGTGCCGCACCTTCTTCACTTGCCATTGGAATCTAAATCGAAAGAAAGGGATGGAGCTAACGCAACTTCGATTTTCAATTTTCAAAGTACAAAACCCTGTTGCAACGTCTGCGTATAGGCTTTATTACAAGAGCGACGATTGAAATAGGTGCCGCCCAAGAATTTTATGCTAAAAAGGTCCTTCAGTTGCTGACTAATCGTGGTAGGTAATAAGCGCAAAGGTCGCAACCTTATCTCTGAAATCTTTGTCGCTCTCTCTCCCATGCGCACACAGGTAGCTGTTATATATATATATATTCTTTTCGAATGTATGTTCTAAACACTTGTGTTTTACTTCAACGGTCGCACATCTATTTGGGTAATCGGGTGTAGTGTCACTCTACAAGACAGGCTTCGCCTATTGTAGATGTCACAAGCAAGCATTTACCTGCTCGTCCTGACCTTTGACTATAGAAACTGTATGAAAGAGTTGTCCGTGGGCGCCAGCCAGGTAATATTCTAAAATGGTAAATTATTTACAATAGCTTTGCCTTACAATCAAAATCGAGCATTCTACCATTCAGTCTTCTCCCGATATAACTGCTCTGAGCTTTAAGGACGCCATCACTAGTCATCAGCGATCGTGAGGGACTCAGTCATACACCTTGGCCATACATTAAGCAGCATTAAACAATAATGTCTAATCCATACCTTGAAATTGAACTGGCCGTCGTCACTTGCAACGATCCAACAGGAAACGGTTGTGTTGTTCGGGTGTTGCCACTTAAGTTTTAAGCGTGAACTGATTGTTGTATTTCATCATGATTTCATCTAATAAAATTGTCACTAGTGTTTGTAATGTTACCTGTTACTGTTACCCATTTTATGTTTAATTTAGGTTAGTTTTAAGTCGGGGTCCATCTGAAAATCTGCTACTAAGCATAATGCTGAGAGGGATTCTATTCAACGTCTTAATGTCTTCCTTTTACTTTTTTTTTTTTATTGTTTTTCTTCTGTGTGCGTTGGATAAATATTTTCTATTCTATTCTATTCTGTTAGCAGAATGCAGGATGGTTCCTAGAAAGCCTAGGAAACTTCGAATATCTTTGACTCTTCCCTTTCACTCTTCATTCGAGACTAAATGGAAGGGAAGGGGTGAGACAAGATTATTACGAACTTCGATATTCAAAACCCTCAGACGCCGAGGAGTCGCAGTCCTTTTCTTTGTCATATGCATGAAAAGGACAGAGCTACATTTCATCGGTTAGATAGTGTAACCGCACCTTAAACTATCTAGGTACTGGCCAGAAGAATCATCACATAATTTTGAAGAGTAAATTTAGAGAACGACAATTTATCACCATGAATCATGAAACAAAAGTGTGAATGACAAAGCAAACGGTTTTTAAGAATAACCGTATATAAAATAAAATGTAATAGTTTATTTTCGCTGATTATCGTATAATTCAAAATTATTAATGTGCAATAAAATATGACCCTTTTGAGAATATCGAAGATCAAAAGGGTATGCGTCATGCATTTGGCTTCCCGAATGTTTCGGAGTGTTGAAGGCGCACCCGGCAAATTCCACAGACGTAAGTTTCTATTCAACAATCCTAGTATTTCTAGGGGTCCATCTTTTTTTGCCCAACTTTTGGTGTTTGAGAGTTATAAATAAGATGGTCAGATTTTGTTTTGGTTGGTTAAACAGTCCTAAAGGTTTGATTAAATATTGATATATGTACCACGCTACAATTAGCATAATGAAACGCGAACAAGGATGGGCCCTTATTATAACCGTGAGATCAAGATGCGGTACCGGTGTGGTGCTTGCTGTCTCTTTTGTACGTTGACTATCAGATCAGGAAGAGCATTAGGTGAAATGCATACCAGGCGTGAACAAAACGAAACACAAACACGATGTTAAGTCGAATCAGGACTAGGTACAGTAAAGGAAAGATAAGTCAAGCCTGATCCTCATTCCAATACAAATTATAACTTACCTAAACCTCCAGAATAGGTTATAAATTGTACTCCGATGACACAAGTCAGGGTTGAATCCTTATCTTCCTTTCACTGTATACCTAGTGTTTTAAATCTAAGAAGTCGCGCCCAACACTACCGATTTTTTACGTAAGTCCCTACATTGACGCAACGTGCAATGTCAATTTGGGCGGCGGTCTGAAGTAGGTACTTACCATTTACCATTCTGAATAATGCCGAAGTAATAAATAGGTGATAGCCCTGGCCGTTGTAGCGTGGGCTGAACGGGTACGCGTAAGGGAGTTTCACTTCTATTTAAGTATCTCTTATTTCTTATTAGGTATACTATAGTTGAAGTTGAAGCCACCGTACAGCAGCATCGTGCCGCTACCGCTTTGTGTAATTATTAGTTATTATTGCACGGTAAATAAAGTTAACCATGATTAATTACCAATTAAAGTGTTTGATATATGTAAGCGGAAATTAAATAGGTTCTTGTTGAAAGAGTAATTTTAGATGTTGATAAAATGCGAAAATTCGGTGTTATATGGTGTTATAACAATTATATTTAATGTTAACAATTATAATGAACCAAGAGTGACTATTTCTAGATTTAATAATATTATACTAAAGTTTTTTTTGTCTGCAATGTTAATTCAGACGCAATCCTGTACTTTACCTACCATTATATTAACCCTTAATTTGGCAAGCAACAAAGTCACCGTATTTTTTTCAAGTTTTATAGTTTTTGGGTATATTGTATATTAGAGAAGCAGGGAAATTTAAAAAAAAAAATCTAGTTTGTACAGTTTTTGGAAAAACATATGTCCAGTATACTGGACGTTGCCCACTACACGACCAAATGAGTGTTGAGTTGGATGTGCAGTATAATGGACATTGCTAAAGATGCACACTTAATTTTTTAGTAACAAAGTTTATGAAAAAATTGATATACAGTTTTATTTATAAAATCACCTTTATTTATAATTCAAATATAACATTATTAAAGCCATCCGCTTACATTTAGTTATTATTTTTCTTAAATTTAACAACATAAGGCACATCAACGAGACTAAAATTGACAAAGTATTATCAATACTTACTACAAAAACTAAGTAATATAAAAATCCGTACAAAATTAAAACAAAATGTAACAAAATAAGGCACTTCTTTAGTTTTAATCAGTCTAAGTACCTATTAGGAGTATAAGTACCTACTTACAGAATAGTCTTATTTACCTATAGGAACTTAATACACAGCCATGAGATCAATATTGACATTATTAGTAATACTTACTCTAAAAAACTAGGTCACATAATCAGTCTTAGATTGTAAGTATATATAAGTAAGAACTGTTATTTAAAAAACTATTTGTTATGAAATAGGTAAAAACAATTTCTTTTTCTTACCATACAAAGCCTTTGATTGCATTTCATGCAGTATACTTCGGTTTTGTTATTCGTGCAATATTTGCACCGCCCGTAAGTCGTGAAGCCTTGCCAGTGGCCGACACCATCATACCTTATCGCTTCAACTGGTCGGGGTTGCACAGGAGCATGAATCACTGATACTTTGCTGGTGTTTACTTCAGGTGCACTCTGTGTCTTGCTGACCCTTGACTTTTGTAGCAATTCATTTGCTAAAGTGCACCGAAATGACTTGAGGCTGATATGTTTAGCAGCTTGACGGGTACAATCCCTGCGATACAGTAACCATGCATTATTAACACAAATGTCTAGCATTTGAGCAAAAATGCCCGTGTACCACCGTCGACTTTTGTATGTTGTCCGGTACAAAGCCACTAACATATCGCAGAGATCGACCCCGCCCATATGCTGATTATAATGCTTGACGACTTGTGGGCAATCTACAGCGACCTTTGTTTTTTCTTCCTTTGAGTATCGCTGTATTTTAACCACCGGATAAGCGTCGGCATATGAACTTAAAAACGTGACAATCTTGTTGTCAAACCATTTCACGACTGCCAGTTTGTTTTCGTTGTCAACCATTTGGCAAAATGTACCTCTGCCTTTTTTCTTCATATCCTTGTCACTCATTAATAACTTGTCACACCCTCTGAGTCTGTTTTGTCTTACGGTCCCCAATGAAAATATTCCGTAATTGTCTCTCAAATGTTTCGCCAAATCCAGGGTACTAAAATAATTATCAAAATAGACAACACACGCACGTTTCTGAATTGTTTTGCAAAGAGCAATGACTAGCTTCGCTCCTAAGGTCAAATTCTCTTCTTCTTCGGTGAAGTTTATAAATCTAAATGTGTCTTCGCCGGCATACAAGACAAAATCGTAGACAATTCCCGACATCCCAGCACGAACGATGCACTTAAACCCCCATTTATCCGGTTTTGCTGGATTGTATTGCTTGCGATTGCCAGCCTTTTTACCTTTGTAGGGAATAGTCATTTCATCGACGCTGTATTTCATCTCCTCTTCAGTGGACAAACAATTTTGTCTTACTTTCTCTATCAAAGATCTCACTTTGCCAAATCTGTCAGAGTCAGGGCATGAATTGTCGACAAAGTGTAGATATCTGCGAATTAGCTGGAACCTTTTCAAGGGCATTATGTCAGCAATTTTTGCATATCTCAATACTTTAGACCAATAGTCTAAATAACTAGGCATTACTACTACACCCATGATTAAAAGAATGGAGATAAAGTCTTTTAATTCATCTCCAGTCAAATTAATTGACTTTCCTGTAGATTGAACCGAGTAAAGGTTAGTGTTCAGAACAATGTCATCCATCAAGTCGCTAGAGAAGTATTTGCTGAAGTAATCCAATGGTGAACTTTCATTAATTTCGGTAGTAAATTCAGTGCACGAAATCTCAGCTTTATGGTTTAATTTAGTTTTTTTCCATTTATAGATGTTAGGTGCTAGACGCTTTCGAGCTTTTTTTTTAGGAATACCTTTAGGTTTTGCTATTCTCCTTTTTGACCTTGTGAGAGGAACCGCAGATAAACCTTGTGTGGCGGCGGAAGGCAGGGATGGTGACGGTACAGCAGGGGAAAACACATGACTTACATAGGGCGAGTAAACTGCTGGAGATGATAGCGATGGAATCGAACTGAGGCTGGGAATATTTTCGTAATTTACCTGGGTCGGAGTTGGTAGAACTTTGCGTATTATTGGTGAAAGAAGATCATTTTCTTCGTTACTATTTTCTGATTTTTCTCTGCTCTCATCTGACGAGTCTCTTAGCAAGTCGAGTCGTTCAAACGATGATGATATGGACGGGGCTTCCGAAGAAACATTATCTTCTTTATCTTCTACAACTTCTTTATCTTCTTCATCTGAATTATCTACGTCAGATGGGACATCTATAGGCGGTATCAGGCCAACAAGCTTTCTGCCTCTTGAAAACTTTTGAAACACCTGAAATAAAAACCTTAAATTAAACAAGTATGTTCATGGACTCAATACCTTTGTTTTTATATCTAAGTAATAATAAATTAATAGGCACTCATCACTGCTCGTCATTCACTGTATTGCGGGCAATGTCCAGTATACTTCACATTCCCAATATGGGTTAAAAACTACAATCATTGGCAATGGGAAGTATACTGGACGTTGCGAACTTAGGTCAAAATACAGCGTAATGGGCAATGTGCAGTATACTGGACACTAATGTTTGAACAAATGTAGCACATACATGAATAAGGTATTTAACGAAAAATTTACAAATTACCATTCTAATATTCATAAATAATATACGTTATAAAAATCTTACAGTCTTTTCTAAGAAAATTACGAAAATTTTATGACTTACCGAGAGGCCGCTCGACACGTCCTTCCTCCTCTGCATTGTGGCGGGCACTGGCGAATATTACGTAATCGCACGGGGTTGTAATTTTTTGTACGTAATTATGATTTATGCCTAATATTGTAATTAAAAGCGAGAAAAGTTAACGCGAAATAATTTGACCTCCAGATTTTGGTAAATACACTGTCCAGTATACTTCCCAACGTCAAATTAAGGGTTAATTAAAAATACTATATAAGTACCTATCCCAAAGTTTGCATGAGGTTTTCTTAGTAGACCTGGGCTTCTAAGCAAGCATCAAGTTTAAAGCACTTATTAGCATCACGGGCGCCTTTCTCTACCATAGGAAATAAGAGCAAGACAAAGACAGCAATAGGTGCCGTTCACAAATTGCCGGTAAAAGTTCGTTAACCAGCTCCTAGTTTACACTGAAAATGGCGAACAAAGTCCATGTTTTTTTTCTCGACAACTTGAAGCATATTTTTAAGGTAGTTGCGCGAATGCCAATTTCGCTACTATGTAAAAACTCAAGTTTCGACGTAATACTCATGGTTTTTTTCGCCATTTTCAGTCAATTACGTCACGATATGGAATGGCCATGACCGCGATGGCGCCGAGGACGGACGGATACGTAAAGTGGTCTTGTCCCCGTCCCAACCCTTCTGCCACGTAGGGAAACATAAGATGCTGTACGAAATCTTGCCACCCACGAAAATAGATACGAAGTCAATAATGCATGAGCATATAAGTGCGACGCGAATGAGGGTAAATAAACTTAATTCAGATTCCGAGACTAGTTACCCAGGAGATAAAAAAGTTAACTCTTTGATGCCTTTTGAGGGGGTGATATGTATTAAAAAAGAAATGTCTAAAGTGCTCCTTCGTGCTCCAAATATCGAAACGATAAAATTGCAAGCTAATGTAATAAAATTTACAGAACAGGCTTTTGAAGTGATATGGGAAACGTTTGATTATTGTGATCTGGCCACAAAACATTGTAACATAGAATTTAATACTGAGTCGGAAATGGATGACAAAGCCGCGGCGATAACACGGAACGAAAATTATTTGAAATGTTGTCTTGAAAGCGAAGAAACGCAATATAATATTTCATTCGATGATATCATGTCATGCAACAGAACACCGAATACGTTACTCGTTAGATCATCAAAAAAAGAAAAGAAAAAAACAGAGAAGAAAAAAGAAAATAACAAAGTAACAGAAAACAAAAATTTGCCATTACTTTCAGCAACAATAGTTACTGAGGAAAATAAAGAGTTTTTACATTATTTCGCCAGGGCAGTTGCAATGAATTCAATAGTTCTAAATGAATTAGGAATTTCCGGTTCTGTAAGCAAGGGCTCCGTTAAAATAGAGCTAAAAGAGCCGACGCCAAATATTCAAACGGCAGACGAAATAGCGCAGAGCTACATTCAGGCTCATGCTTTCCCCGATGAACAGGTTGGGGCTCCCTGTAATATTATTTTCGAAGATCCTTTGCCCGATATCAATTTTCTTGATGAAACGATTCCGCTAATTGAGTTACTTCAGCGCGTAAGAGAGCGCAATAGGATTATGTACTGCCGTGAAGTCTGCCAGCAGCTGGCGGTACAAATGAAAACTTTGACGGCTAAACGCCCACCACCTGGACCGCGTCCACCGCCGTCTCCACCACCTTCTCCACCCAAAAATCCTACGTGTCCAGTGTGTCCACCACCGTGTCCACCGCCGTGTCCACCGCCGTGTATACTAACGTGGCCACCGCTGTGTCCACCGCCGTGTCCACCGCCGTGTATACTACCGTGGCCACCGCTGTGTCCACTGCAGTGTATACTACCGTGGCCACCGCCGTGTCCACCGCCGTGTCCACCGCCGTGTCCGCCGTGCCCTCCGCCAGAATGCCCGAAGCCTTGTATTCCCAATATGTTTCCCCCGCCATGCCCGCCGCCTTTTCCTGTGCCAAGTAGCTTCCCTCCCCCTTTCCCCCTGCCTCCGGCTAAATGCAAGTGCCCCCCGCCACGCCCTCCGCCCAAGTGCCCCCCACCATGCACCCCGTGCCCCCCGGCTAGCACCCCGTGCCCTCCGCCCAAGTGCCCCCCGCCATGCCCTCCACCCAAGTGCCCCCCGCCATGCCCCCCACCGTGCCCTCCGCCCAAGCGCTCCCCGCTGTGCCCCCCGCCTAAGTGTCGCCCACCGTGCCCTCCGCCCAAGTGTCCCCCACCGTGCCCTCCGCCCAAGTGTCCCCCACCGTGCCCTCCGCCCAAGTGTCCCCCACCGTGCCCTCCGCCCAAGTGTCCCCCACCGTGCCCTCCGCCCAAGTGCCCCCCACCGTGCCCTCCGCCCAAGTGCCCCCCACCGTGCCCTCCGCCCAAGTGTCCCCCACCGTGCCCTCCGCCCAAGTGTCCCCCACCGTGCCCTCCGCCCAAGTGTCCCCCACCGTGCCCTCCGCCCAAGTGTCCCCCACCGTGCCCTCCGCCCAAGTGCCCACCGCCGTGCCCGACGCCGTGCCCACCGCCGTGCCCTCCGCCCAAGTGCCCCCCGCCATGCCCTCCGCCCAAGCGCAAGCGATCTAAGCGCAAGTGCCCACCGGGTTCTCCTCCAAAATGCAAGTCACCATGGCCCAAGTGCCCGCCACCTCCGCGCACGTGCCCGCCACGTAAGAAACCTAATCCCAAGTGCGAGCTGCCCACTAAACCGCCGCCCAAATCCATACCGCCCAAGTGCCCGAAGCCGCCGAAATGCTGCGTTAAAGACGCGGACTTTCTCGCAGCACGTCTGGAACCTGTAGAAAAAATTCCCAACAATGTCATGCTGCCTGTACTAAGGTTCCGTAAACCGGATTTCCGTAGTCTCCAAAACAGGAAAGACATAAGAATTACATCGTGGACGTCACGAGACTATTTACTTCACATCTTCGGATTGTTGCTGAAGACATTTACGAGATCATGACTGGTGCGAGAGACTGCCATGGACCTTATTTTGTCGTGACCGTTTCAAGTTATATCGAATGAAATATTCTTGCTATGTCCTGAAAACGGCTTCTGAACAGCCTTACGCCGAATTCCACGTCCGATTTCTTTTAATTCTCTTAATTTGTGATTGTGAAATTATTAGAATATTTAAGCAGCGTTAATAAATTGTTACGAAAAAATTTGTGTTTATTAAGTAAAATAAATGATAGAGATAAATGTTTATTTAGTACCGACGTAAGGAACCAGCAATACTGTCAGTGACTTGCTAGTTATGTTAATCATATATTTTTGAGTCAAATGTTGGATAATAACACGCACGATTGTAATCACTACATAAGTAAATTGGTAAAAATGTGTAAAGTGTAAATAAATAAAGATCAGGAGAAAATCTCACGCAAATTGACCTAGTCCCAAACTAGCCCTAGGCTTGTGCTACGGTTGCGGGTAGCGGTCATCGAGCAACACGGCCTTCCTAGCGGAAGGGAGTCTCCTTTCTATGAATATTACAGTCAAACAGTTCTGTCATTTCTTGCGGGGGGAAATTTGCACACAAATGCAGCTCTGTACATCTACATACAAAAACAGAACTGTAATGATGTGACTAATACATAAAAATGGAACAATACACCGACAAAACTTGCACACCTCGAGCAATTTTTGTGTACGAACGAGTCACAATTCACACATTCACACGATAGGGCTTTCATCTCTTTCATCGGCGAGAAGTCGGATTTGTTGCTCAACAGATCTGAAAACAGAGCAATTCGGCATTTTATGTGTTGGTAACGTTCACTCGCGCGACTGGACTCTGTCTTGTTGACAATCCGAGTGACAATTACCTAGTTTTATTATATGCGCATGCCCGCTTGGGCTTGTACTTTGACAGAGGGGAAATGGTGCGAATGCCCACTCCCTTCCGTGTTGCTCAATGGTTGCGGTACGGTTTAAATGGCTATTGTCAACATTTTTAAACACTATTGGTAGAGGTTGTGTCAAATGGAAACTTGTAACCTGTAAATTCTAATTTGTAGCTTCATAAAACAGGCCCCAGGAATACATATAAGGGAGACGTAGATGCGCGGGGCCTCCCAATGCGCGGGGCCCGTAGCATTTGCTACTCTTGCTATGTGGCTAATCCGCCACTGGACGTAAAGTATAATTTCGGGTCGTCCAATTCCTTTTTTTCAAGTTCGTCTCATTCTTCTTTCGTCATCCATTCTTCATTCGTCACTTTCGTTGGTAATCTTTATTATCATTGGTCATATTTGAAGTTTGTCCCTCTCTTATTCAGGCTCATTCGGTATTCGTCATCCATCATCTTCTTTGGGCATTTTCGATGTTGATCTCTTTATTTTTTAGTCTCATTCGTTATCGACATGTGCTACTGTTATTTCTTATTTTCATATTACTTTGAAACTATTAGTGATTTTTTCTATTAGTATTTTTTTTTTAGTAAATATTGTTACTGAATTTAACCGATTTTTTTTAATGCAGCTTAATAATGTCTACCTAGATCATAGTCTCTTTTTAATAAATTGATATTAGATTTCATTAGGCGCTCCGCGTGTTGTACACTGAGATTATGTTTTAACCGTTAACAGGGCAGAGGCTCTATTGACCACATTACAATAAGCTGAAATTGAACTTTACTACCTACATTTTATGATACTATATTAATTGTATTTTCCTGAAATATAACTTCATCTATTGTTATTCTTTAGAGACTTGCGATTCCATGACTGTATTTCATTTTGGTCAAGTATTTTTACTTTAACGGGGTCTTATTAAGGGGCCTGATGAAGATGTAGCAAAATATTACGAGGACACTAGGTACATTGTATGTGTAGTGAAATAAACAATTAACTCATAACATCTTGAGTATTGACTTTACATAACTCATCTTAAACTATCCAGTATAACATAAAGATACAATTTTTTCAATATATGAAAAAAACTCAGATTTAATTCTAGTGTTGTAGATAGAAGAAAAAGTGATACGCTTGACGGTTGGCTACACGGCCTTCGCACGACTATTGTCCAAAATGAAATATGTCCAAGTCTTCAAAAATGTCCAGTCAGTAATTGGTCCAGCTATAAATATGTCCAATCAGTAATTGGTCCAGCCATAAATATGTCCAATCAGTAATTGGTCCAGCCATAAATATGTCCAATCAGTAATTGGTCCAGCCATAAAAATGTCCAATCAGTAATTGGTCCAGCCATAACAATGTCCTACTATAGAAATATCAGACCAGATACATGACCAGCTATAATAATGACCGCCTATAAAAATGTCCAATTGTAGAACCCGGCTGGCCACTAGGTACTATTCTATATAATATTATAATCAACTTTGGTTATATATCAAAACGTAAAACAAATAATAAATTTCACAGTCGTAGGTAGGTTAGGTTAGGTTCGTTTTTATATGAGGCCCGGAGGGCCAAAACAACCCAGAAATAGGAGCTCCGCTAGGAGCTCCGTCGACTCTGTCAAATTAGATTTTCAAAAGTTTTCTAACTCTATGGACACAGAATGAGCTACCGCCAAGACCGACCAATCAAAGACGGGTGACTAGGCCTAGGCCTTCTGTAGAAATGGGAATCTGTAGAATTGGGAATCTGTAGAATTGGGAATCTGTTGAATTGCGTATCTGTAAAATGGGGAATCTGTGGAATTGGGTATCTGTAGAATTGGGATTCTGTGGACCTGGGAATCTGTAGAATTGGGAATCTGTAGAGCTGAGAATCTGTAGAATTGGGAATCTGTAGAGCTGGTAAAAATGGTGTGAGACGGTATCCATTGCAACACCAGGGTTTTTCCTTGGGATTTAATCACGCCAATGGTTTTCAATATTGAATAGGCTATCGGTGTGCCTCGAAAATTCGAGGTACACCAAGCCACATGCTGGAGTGCACTCTTCGAATCCACTAATATTACAAATCTTTCCAGTTCCATTGACTGAATTAATGACAATGCTTCTACTATAGCTATAAGCTCTGTTTGCATTATAGATATATTCGCCGATATTTTAAACTTCAAACCGACTTTCGTTTTGGGGATCGAAAATAGCAGCACCAGCACACTGGTTAGAAAGTGATTGATGTTTTATCCACGTTTATCCACATCGATAAACACGACCATTATAGACCCGCTGCAGTCTTTGGTGGTTAACAACAAGATATTAGCCGTGATACATTTTAATATATTGATAAACAATAAAGTTACGCCCTTTTTACTTTTTTTTTGTTTCGTATTTTTAGCCATATTTATCACTAGCGAACCGCCTTTGCTTCGCTTCGGGTTCAACGTAATTAAAAATAGCCTATGTCACTCAAGAATAATATCTAATAGCTTTCTACTGGTGAAATAATTTCCGAAATCGGTTCAGTAGTTTGAGTTTATCGTTACAAACATACAAAATACAAATCTTTCCTCTTTATAATATGTATTAGTATAGATTGGATATTTCTACAGTTGGGCCATAAATGCCATAATGTTACTGGTAATTTTATTAAGTTTGGGCAATTTTATCATTGGACATTTTTATGGTTGGGCAATATTATTACTGGTAATTATTAAGTTTGGGCAATTTTGTCACTGGAAATTTTTATGGTTGGGCAATATTATTACTGGTAATTATTAAGTTTGGACAATTTTGTCATTGGACATTTTTATAGTTGGGCTATTTTATCACTGGCCAAATGTCTAATGGGACATTTTTATAGTTGGGCAACTTTATAATTGGCCAAATGTCTAATGGGACATTTTTATAGTTGGGCAATTTTATAATTGGCCAAACCTCTAATTGGACATGCCTTTGGACATTCGTCTTTTTGGACATATTTCGTTTTGGACAATAGTCGTGCGAAGGGATTTATTGTTTATTACATATCTATGGATAAATCACTCAACGTGATCCTAATGTGGAGACACGAACGTCGTGACCCAATTGGGTCATTCGAAGTTGTGAATCAAAATAGTGGGAGCACGGACTCGTAAAAAAGGTTTTGTACTCGTCGATTAAAATCTGTGTATTAAGATTTCATAGAGAATACTGCAACGTCACTCTTTTCATCGTTGCATAGTCTGTTACTTCCGAAACAACCGAAATAACTATTTCGATACGCTCGCTCTAGACAACCGAAAAAAATTTGAAAACAGAACTTCGTATTTCAATAATATGTTTCCTTGTTTAAGGAGACTAAATTGCCAATCTAAGTATGGCGTTTCGGAACGTAGCAGCGTCGCGTCATCTGTCAAAAATCTACTTAACCTTTCGAGACCCGTCGGCTCCTCAGAGAGCCAGTGACAAAAAGTACTTGATTTCTGTCTTAAGACACTAATGACTGTTTTGTTTTTTCGCTATATGTATCGGGTTTCGAAAGGTTAAACTTGCTGATGGATCCAGAGGCCTATTGCATATCAAATAATAGCTTATATTATAAGCGGAACTCTCTTTCCAACAGTATGTATTAAAAAGAGATTTCCGCTCGTATTACAAGATACAAGCTTTTATGAAACGGGCCCCTGGGCATAAAAAAATGCTCTCTATTATAACACGATTGTGAAAAATACTAGGTATTATGGCCCCACATTACGGGCACCCGGACAGGGAACGTGTTAACAATTAATCAATGATTATGTTGTAAATGGTGAATTCGACCCGAATTCGTTAAAATGAACAGTTCTGCTAATTTAACCTGGGGTTAACGTAAGGTTACATTTACGTGCAAGTGGGCTTAAAAGTAAGACTCTGTATAGACCAAAGAAGGCAGTTATTTATAATATGTTTTAAAAACCAAAAAACAACTTCTTTTTAAATTGTACGTACAGCTCAGTCGAACTGAAGTCGGCTTTCGGTTAAAAATATTGTCAGTCGCCGACTTCAGTTGGACTGAGCTGTACGTACAATTTAAAAAGAAGTTATTTTTTGCGTTTTTTTTAAGGCGGTTATTTGTTTTAAGAAACATTTATTTTATTTTATACTATTTATTGATCATAATAAGCTAAGACATTTCGATCTAGCTGCAAGCAACGCGGCGGGAAAGTCATAGTCATATTTAAACAATTAAATGTTCTTTGTTATAGTCGCCCTACCATCTTAATCGAGATATCTTATCGCCACCCTTGAAATAGGTACCGTGGAGGAGTTTCGTTGGCCATCTGTGGTCTTGATCTTCAGTTCCACTTCAAATGATACTTTCTGAATGCAAATGCTGGATTTGTTACTTAAAATACTAAAATCGCTATATGCCTATAATATTTGAGGAGTTCCTTCAATTCCTCACGGATCCCCTCATCAGCTTCAGATTTGGTGACAATAGGTGAATTTGATGTGTAAAAGTGCCCGTGCGGCCTACTTACTGAATAAACATCTTTTTTTTTTAGTACCACCGCGGAAGTGTACTCATTCAAACCAAAAAATATTTTTTAAAATCAGACAGCTCTGTAAAAAATTATGCATGGTGATACGTAAAAAAAATACGGGTTGTTATTAGTCTCTAGGGATTAAAGTTTTTTTTTTATTTTACTTTGGAAACCCCTAAACATCCAATCACGTGCTTGTGAATGGAGGATTATCGCCATTTTCAGTGATATTGTGTATAGACAATTTTAAGGGCGAGGAAATAACCTCAAAATGACAAATGTGCAAAAATATAAAAAAAACGATTTAAGTTCGTGAAACACTATTAGTTATTACGTATATGAATCTATTTAATTATATTAAGGATAAATTAATTTTATTATGCATGGTCCAATTAGTTTTAAAATAGTTTTCAAGTTTGAATCTGTTAGCTAAATATGCAAGAATTTAAAGCTTCACTTCACAAAAAAAACTGCGGAACAAATTTGTGAAACTGTTATTTGGTAATATTGCAATTTTGTATAGAACGTTGTATTTTTTCTCCTCGCATTCAAATTGAAAATTAGAGTGTTGAACGCGAGACTAAACAACCATAATGACACTCGAACTATAGAAACCCTCGCTCAGCTCGTATGGCTAAACATCTCGTGTCATTATGGTTTGTTTTAGTCCCTTGTTGAACAATCTACGGTTAAAATGTTTTATTTTTTTTTATCAGATCGTGTTCATAAAAAAAATGCCGAATTAACTTCAACGCGTAATAAATGTTACGATTTAATCCCCTATTTATTCAAATTCGATTTATTACATAGTATATTTAAATTTGTGAATCTATTTAATGGTATATTTCAGTTTCGCACTAAGTCTTATCTGTCTCGAATGTACATAATACAGGGGCTTAGAATCAGCTTTAAACGGACAGTTTTTACAATATTTTATTTTCAATACCTTTGCCTTACAATCAAAATCGAGCATTCTACCATTCATCTTCTCCCGATATAAATGCTCTTAGCTTTAAAGACGCCATCACTAGTCATCAGCGATCGTGAGGGACTCAGTCATACACATTGGCCATACATTAAGCAGCATTAAATAATAATGTCTAATCCATACCTTGTAATTGAACTGTTGTCACGTGCAAAGATCCAACAGGAAACGGTTGTGTTGTTCGGGTGTTGCCACAATTTCATCTAATAAGATTGTCACTAGTGTTTGTAATGTTACCTGTTACTGTTTACTGTTACCCATTTTATGTTTAATTTAGGTTAGTTTTAAGTCGGGGTCCATCTAAAAATCAGCTGCTAAGCATAATGAGGTCTTAATGTCTTCCTTTTACTTTATATTTTTTTATTGTTTTCCTTCTGTGTGCGTTGAATAAATATTTTCTATTCTATTCTATTCTGTTAGCAGAATGCAGGATGGTTCCTAGAAAGCCTAGGAAACTTCGAATATCTTTGACTCTTCCCTTTCACTCTTCATTCGAGACTAAATGGAAGGGAAGGGGTGAGAAAAGATTATTACGAACTTCGATGTTCAAAACCCTCAGACGCCGAGGAGTCGCAGTCCTTTTCTTTGTCATATGCATGAAAAGGACAGAGCTACATTTCATCGGTTACTAGTGTAACCGCCCCTTAAACTATCTAGGTAGGTACTGGCCAGAAGAATCATCACATAATTTTGAAGAGTAAATTTAGAGAACGACAATTTATCCTCATGAATCATGAAACAAAAGTGTGAATGACAAAGCAAACGGTTTTTAAGAATAACCGTATATAAAATAAAATGTAATAGTTTATTTTCGCTGATTATCGTATAATTCAAAATTATTAATGTGCAATAAAATATGACCCTTTTGAGAATATCGAAGATCAAAAGGGTATGCGTCATGCATTTGGCTTCCCGAATGTTTCGGAGTGTTGAAGGCGCACCCGGCAAATTCCACAGACGTAAGTTTCTATTCAACAATCCTAGTATTTCTAGGGGTCCATCTTTTTTTGCCCAACTTTTGGTGTTTGAGAGTTATAAATAAGATGGTCAGATTTTGTTTTGGTTGGTTAAACAGTCCTAAAGGTTTGATTAAATATTGATATATGTACCACGCTACAATTAGCATAATGAAACGCGAACAAGGATGGGCCCTTATTATAACCGTGAGATCAAGATGCGGTACCGGTGTGGTGCTTGCTGTCTCTTTTGTACGTTGACTATCAGATCAGGAAGAGCATTAGGTGAAATGCATACCAGGCGTGAACAAAACGAAACACAAACACGATGTTAAGTCGAATCAGGACTAGGTACAGTAAAGGAAAGATAAGTCAAGCCTGATCCTCATTCCAATACAAATTATAACTTACCTAAACCTCCAGAATAGGTTATAAATTGTACTCCGATGACACAAGTCAGGGTTGAATCCTTATCTTCCTTTCACTGTATACCTAGTGTTTTAAATCTAAGAAGTCGCGCCCAACACTACCGATTTTTTACGTAAGTCCCTACATTGACGCAACGTGCAATGTCAATTTGGGCGGCGGTCTGAAGTAGGTACTTACCATTTACCATTCTGAATAATGCCGAAGTAATAAATAGGTGATAGCCCTGGCCGTTGTAGCGTGGGCTGAACGGGTACGCGTAAGGGAGTTTCACTTCTATTTAAGTATCTCTTATTTCTTATTAGGTATACTATAGTTGAAGTTGAAGCCACCGTACAGCAGCATCGTGCCGCTACCGCTTTGTGTAATTATTAGTTATTATTGCACGGTAAATAAAGTTAACCATGATTAATTACCAATTAAAGTGTTTGATATATGTAAGCGGAAATTAAATAGGTTCTTGTTGAAAGAGTAATTTTAGATGTTGATAAAATGCGAAAATTCGGTGTTATATGGTGTTATAACAATTATATTTAATGTTAACAATTATAATGAACCAAGAGTGACTATTTCTAGATTTAATAATATTATACTAAAGTTTTTTTTGTCTGCAATGTTAATTCAGACGCAATCCTGTACTTTACCTACCATTATATTAATTAAAAATACTATATAAGTACCTATCCCAAAGTTTGCATGAGGTTTTCTTAGTAGACCTGGGCTTCTAAGCAAGCATCAAGTTTAAAGCACTTATTAGCATCACGGGCGCCTTTCTCTACCATAGGAAATAAGAGCAAGACAAAGACAGCAATAGGTGCCGTTCACAAATTGCCGGTAAAAGTTCGTTAACCAGCTCCTAGTTTACACTGAAAATGGCGAACAAAGTCCATGTTTTTTTTCTCGACAACTTGAAGCATATTTTTAAGGTAGTTGCGCGAATGCCAATTTCGCTACTATGTAAAAACTCAAGTTTCGACGTAATACTCATGGTTTTTTTCGCCATTTTCAGTCAATTACGTCACGATATGGAATGGCCATGACCGCGATGGCGCCGAGGACGGACGGATACGTAAAGTGGTCTTGTCCCCGTCCCAACCCTTCTGCCACGTAGGGAAACATAAGATGCTGTACGAAATCTTGCCACCCACGAAAATAGATACGAAGTCAATAATGCATGAGCATATAAGTGCGACGCGAATGAGGGTAAATAAACTTAATTCAGATTCCGAGACTAGTTACCCAGGAGATAAAAAAGTTAACTCTTTGATGCCTTTTGAGGGGGTGATATGTATTAAAAAAGAAATGTCTAAAGTGCTCCTTCGTGCTCCAAATATCGAAACGATAAAATTGCAAGCTAATGTAATAAAATTTACGGAACAGGCTTTTGAAGTGATATGGGAAACGTTTGATTATTGTGATCTGGCCACAAAACATTGTAACATAGAATTTAATACTGAGTCGGAAATGGATGACAAAGCCGCGGCGATAACACGGAACGAAAATTATTTGAAATGTTGTCTTGAAAGCGAAGAAACGCAATATAATATTTCATTCGATGATATCATGTCATGCAACAGAACACCGAATACGTTTCTTGTTAGATCATCAATAAAAGAAAAGAAAAAAACAGAGAAGAAAAAAGAAAAGAACAAAATAGCAGAAAACAAAAATTTGCCATTACTTTCAGCAACAATAGTTACTGAGGAAAATAAAGAGTTTTTACATTATTTCGCCAGGGGAGTTGCAATGAATTCAATAGTTCTAAATGAATTAGGAATTTCCGGTTCTGTAAGCAAGGGCTCCGTTAAAATAGAGCTAAAAGAGCCGACGCCAAATATTCAAACGGCAGACGAAATAGCGCAGAGCTACATTCAGGCTCATGCTTTCCCCGATGAACAGGTTGGGGCTCCCTGTAATATTATTTTCGAAGATCCTTTGCCCGATATCAATTTTCTTGATGAAACGATTCCGCTGATTGAGTTACTTCAGCGCGTAAGAGAGCGGAATAGGATTATGTACTGCCGTGAAGTCTGCCAGCAGCTGGCGGTACAAATGAGAACTTTGACGGCTAAACGCCCACCATCTGGACGGCGTTCACAGCCGTCTCCACCACCGTCTCCACCGCCGTGTCCACCGCCGTGTATACTAACGTGGCCACCGCTGTGTCCACCACCGTGTCCACCGCCGTGTATACTACCGTGGCCACCGCTGTGTCCACCGCCGTGTTCATCACCGTGTCCACCGCCGTGTCCACCGCCATGTCCACCACCGTGTCCACCGCCGTGTCCGCCGTGCCCTCCGCCAGAATGCCCGAAGCCTTGTAATCCCAATATGTTTCCCCCGCGATACCCGCCGCCATTTCCTGTGCCAAGTAGCTTCCCTCCCCCTTTCCCCCTGCCTCCGGCTAAATGCAAGTACCCCCCGCAGTGCCCTCCACCCAAGTGCCCACCGCCAAGCCCTCCGCCCAAGTGCCCACCGCCAAGCCCTCCGCCCAAGTGCCCCCCGCCATGCCCTCCGCCCAAGTGCCCCCCGCCATGCCCTCCGCCCAAGTGCCCCCCGCCATGCCCTCCGCCCAAGTGCCCCCCGCCATGCCCTCCACCCAAGTGCCCACCGCCATGCCCACCGCCCAAGTGCCCCCCACTGTGCCCCCCACTGTGCCCTCCGCCGTGCCCCCGACCGTGCCCTCCGCCGTGCCCACCGCCTTGCCCCCCGCCATGCCCCCCGCCCTGCCCCCCGCCTTGCCCCCCACTGTGTCCCCCACTGAGCCCCCCGCCGTGCCCCCCGCCGTGCCCCCCACCGTGCCCTCCGCCGTGCCCACCGCCGTGCCCTCCGCCCAAGTGCCCCCCGCCATGCCCTCCACCCAAGCGCAAGCGATCTAAGCGCAAGTGCCCACCGCGTTCTCCTCCAAATTGCAAGCCACCACGGCCCAAGTGCCCGCCACCTCCGCGCACGTGCCCGCCACGTAAGAAACCAAAATCCAAGTGCGCGCTGCCCACAAAACCGCCACCCAAATCCACACCGCCCGTTAAAGACGCGGTCTTTCTCGCAACACGTCTGCATGCTGCCTGTAATAAGGTTCCGTAAACCGGAATTCCGTAGTCTCCAAAAATAGGAACGACATAAGAATTACACCGCGGACGTCACGAGACTATTTACTTCACATCTTCGGATTGTTGCTGAAGACATTTACGAGATCATGACTGGTGCGAGAGACTGCCATGGACCTTATTTTGTCGTGACCGTTTCAAATTATATCGAATGAAATATTCTTGCTATGTCCTGAAAACGGCTTCTGAACAGCCTTACGCCGAATACCACGTCCGATTTCTTTAAATTGTCTAATTTTGTGATTGTGAAGTTATTAGAATATTTAAGCAGCGTTAATAAATTGTTACGAAATAAATTGTGTTTATTAAGTAAAATAAATGATAGAGATAAATGTTTATTTAGAACCGACGTAAGGAACCAGCAATACTGACACGTTAGTCAGATATTTTTGAGTCAAATGTTGGATAATAACACGCACGATTGTAATCACTACATAAGTAAATTGGTAAAAATGTGTAAAGTGTAAATAAATAAAGATCAGGAGAAAATCTCACGCAAATTGACCTAGTCCCAAACTAGCCCTAGGCTTGTGCTACGGTTGCGGGTTGCGGTCATCGAGCAACACGGCCTTCCTAGCGGAAGTTTGCTTTCTATGAATATTACAGTCATTTCTTGCGGGCGGAAATTTGCACACAAATGCAGCTCTGCACACCTACATACAAAAACAAAACTGTAATGATGTCACTAATACATAGGTAAAACATGGAACAATACACCGACAAAACTTGCACACCTCGAGCAATTTTTGTGTACGAACGAGTCACAATTGACACAATTCACACATTCACACGATAGGGCTTTCATCTTTTTCATCGGCGAGAAGTCGGATTTGTTGCTCAACAGATCCGAAAACAGAGCAATGCGGCATTTTGTGTTGGTAACGTTCACTCGCGCGACTGGACTCTGTCTAGTTGACAATCCGAGTGACAACCTGTAAATTGTAATTTGTAGCTTTATAAAACAGGCCCCAGGAATACATATAAGGGAGACGTAGGTGCGCGGGGCGCGTAGCATTTGCTACTCTTGCTATGTGGCTAATCCGCCACTGGACGTAAAGTATAATTTCGGGTCGTCCCATTCCTTTTTTTATCAAGTTCTTAACTCGTCTCATTCTGCTTTCGTCATCCATTCTTCATTCGTCACTTTCGTTGGTAGTCTTTGTTATCATTGGTCATATTTGTAGTTTGTCCTTCTCTTATTCAGGCTCTTTCGGTATTCGTCATCCATCATCTTCTTTGGGCATTTTCGATGTTGATCTCTTTATTTTTTAGTCTCATTCGATATTGACATGTGCTGATGTTATTACTAATTTTCATATTACTTTGAAACCAAAAGTATTTTTTTCTATTTAGTATATATTTTTTTAGTAAATATTGTTACAGAATTTAACCGAAAATTATTATTTTTAGTGAACAGAAATATGTATTTGGTCGGCCAAAATAGCTAGTTGGTAAGCAACTTATGGTTAGCAAACATTTATAAATCTGTCTGCAATTAATGATAGGTATACTGAACTGCTCTAAATTATTTTGTTCAGCAAATTAAAGATTTGAGCTGCATTGAGCGACCCACAGTTAATGCAGTTTTGGTAAGCAATCAGTAGGTAAGCAAAATATTTCATTTTTTATCCATCAAAAAAAGGTGGCAAATTTACTGCCGTGCCGGCACGCACGCACATATGCCAAACCCACAATCAAATTTACAACAGAGTCGACGCGGAGCTCCTATTTCTGGGTTGTTCTGGCCCTCCGGGCCTGATATAAATACGAACCTAACCTAACCTACGTCATATTTATGATACAAATTTTGGTTAGTCTAGGGTGTAATTGTGATTTCTAAATTAGTGTGACAAAATTTAACTTGAAATTACTAATAGCCTCCAAAATACCAATGCTTGGGTACTCGAGTCACGTGGTCTGATTTCGCTCCGCCCACAATAACGAACACTGCTGATTTCTTAAACTAAACGCAATCCACTTATTCATATAGATAACCATTATTTTAATATGCACACCTCTCAATTAAACTGCTTACAAACATGTTTTCTCTGCTGACCAATAGTAAAATCTTGCTGCCCAAGTAATAGGCCAGCGACCTAAAAAATTCTAATTAGTCCGTCAGTTAGATTATCAAAAAATATTGAACACGTATTTATTATTTTGTCAATCAAACAAAAAAATACGAACATATAGTGCGTTGAAGTTCCGCGTGACGTCACGCCGTGGTACACTTTTTACTACGTTATAACGTCACGAGCCCCCACCCCCGAACTTTGACGCGCATTATCTTTGTCAATTTTGATTGCTTTGATAAAGCAAAAAAATACGTGCTCAATATTTTTTGATAATCTAACGGACGGACTACTAATTAGAATTATTATTTTGCAGCTCGACTGTTTATTAGGCAGACAAATGATAAAAAAGCAGATTGATATTGGTTAAAATGTTAACCGTTTGTAAATTGTTTGCTGAACAAGAGTTGTAGCCCGATTTTTATTTATTGCCAGCCAAATCTTTGTATGCTGCCCAAATGAGTTAATCGCTTATTTTTTTGCGAATCAATTTTAGTTACGGCTGGCCATTTAATTACTTCCCTATTTTTAATGCAGCTTAATAAAGCGTCTACCTAGATCATAGTCTCTTTTTAATAAATTAATATTAGATTTCATTAGGCGCTCCGCGTCTTGTACACTGAGATTATGTTTTAACCGTTAATAGTGCAGAGGCTCTATATTATTTATTTATATATTTATTTTATTTGGGGCATCAACAGCGATACAATGAATCAGATACTTAAGATAAGGATACATTTGAGTAAGCCAATAACAATAAGACCACATTACAATAAGCTGAAATTGAACTTTACTACCTACATTTTATGATAGTATTTTAATACTTTATTAATATGACAGTAGATACATATTTAATATAATACAATTAAAAGTTAAAACTAAACTTATTTAAATTAAAATAAAAACTAAGCTACTCAAATATTAAAGACGTAATAATCACCACTATAAAAAGAACACCCCCTCTAGCATATTATCTATACCCCTTTAATTGTATTTTCCTGAAATAATAATAACATCATCTATTGTTATTCTTTAGAGACTTGCGATTCCATGACTGTATTTCATTTCGGTCTAGTATTTTTACTTTAACGGGGCCTTATTAAGGGGCCTGAAGCCCTGAAGTATACTCGAAAAACTAATTCAAGACCAAAATCGGACAGTTGTCATCTTGATTATTTAGTTATTTTGACATTATTTTATACAAATATGAATGAGAACTCGTGTAACCAGTAATATTAGGGTAAGTTTTATTGATAAAAATACCTACACTTAAACCAAAATGCAGTAATCACAGCGAATGTGCGCCCGTTGAGGTTAGGATTTTGGTCTTGAATTAGATTTTCGAGTATAGATGTAGCAAAATATTACGAGGACACTACATTGTATGAGTAGTGAAAGAAACAATTAATACTCTTAACATGCAGTCTTGAGTCTTGACTTTGACTGATATATATGTCACAAATCTGCATTGACAATTTATGTTCATACCTTGAATTGTTGCTGTGAGGTTTTTATTAGGAGTATCGATTTAAAGTTTTAATTTCATTTATTTCAAAAAGGCGGGTGTATGCCGGGTGCAATTCTAACGTCGAAAGGTTCCACAAAAATTCAGTTTTATGATGGTTTAAACTCTAAGTTTAGTATTTTTTATATAACTCATCTTAAACTATCCAGTATAACAAAGTTAAAAAAAAAACAATATATGAAAAATACTCACAGCTTCTTAATTATGTGTACCTTCAGAAATTAGCATAGGCATTGCAGTTGACTAAGTACTGAGCAATGGCGAGGAAATTACCTCAAAATGACAACTGGGCCAAAATAAAAATAAAACTATTTAAGTTCGTGAAACACGATTAGTTATTACGGATATGAATCTATTTAATAATATTAAGGATGAGTTAGTTTTATTATGCATGGTCCAAATAGTTTTAAAATAGTTTTCAAGTTTGAATCTGTTGACTAAATATGCAAGCATTTAAAGCGTCACTTCACAAAAAAAACTGCAGAACAAATTTGCCAAACTGTTATTTGTTAAATATTTTAATTTTGTATAGAACGTTGTTTTTTTTCCTCGCATTCAAAGTGAAAAGTAGTGTTTAACGCGAGACTAAATAATAATGACACTCGAACTATAGCAACCCTCGCTCATCTCGTGTCATTATGGCTTGTTTTAGTCCCTTGTTGAACAATCTACGATTAAAATGTCATAGACTAAAAAGGTTAATCATTTCGAACAGCGCTGTAAACGCTGCAGCGTATTAAAGTATTCAATAGTTTTACTTTTTTTTTTAACAGATCGTGTTCATAAAAAAATGCCAAATTAACTTCAACGCGTAATAAATGTTACAATTTAAACCCCAATTTATTCAAATTCGATTTATTAAATATATTTAAATTTGCGATTCTGTATAATGGTATATTTCAGTTTCGTACTAAGTAGTACCTATCTGTTTCGAATTTACATAATACAGGGGGTTAGAATCAGCATTAAACGGATAGTTTTTACAATTATACCTACCTATGTGGTAAACTTTCGACATTGTATTTTTTTTCACGAGAATTTTTACGAAATCGAATAAAGATTTTGTTAGAAGTCTTTGTGGGAAACCATTTATTTTCTGACACAATGAAATTTTTTTCAGTTGAAAGCACAGTCACGGGGTTTAATTTGGTACTTAGGTCCAAACTCAATCTGTCATTCTAAAACAATAAGGTTGAGTTTCCTAAAAGTTACAAATTACTTGACATCTCTAATGACATTGACGACTTCAAGCATATTTTTCTTGAATTGGGTCTCAAATAAACGCTCGTGAACGTACCATGTTAGAAGAGTTACACTATCCCAAAACCTATTAAAAAATAAAGTAAGCTGATAGGGTTTCAGTTTCTTTTGTTCTGAGAGGTAGCAATTTAAAAAATCATAACTTATACCCGCCAAGAATCGAATCAGCACGAATCGGTTAAAATGATTGGAAATGACCATCTCTGTGTCCCTGTTCGATTTGATCCATACTTATAAGTACACCCTGTATATGGAATAATGAGTTTTGTCAGTGATGATGGAGACAATGATCTTTTTTTAAGGCAATTTCGGAACTGTATTTAATATCATTAACGATTGTGTTATATTTGCTCGCATTGTTAGAGAAAAGCACAATACGAGCCTCGGCCGGGAAGGGTGATTGCTGAAGTCGTATATTACTTTATACTCGTCCCGCAACGACCATTTTCCCGGTCTCTGCAGTAATGTACTATTGTACTGAGTATAGAACTATTTGATAAGCACATGTCATGTTAAGTAGTATTTACTGAAAATGGCAAACAAAGTCCATGGGTTTTATTGTCATTTAGGCATTTACTTTGAAACCAGCTACTAACTAGTGTGAAAACTCCAGTTTCGATCGCTATCTTAATCAAATAGGACAAGTAATAATGTCTTATATGTCTTGAGTTAGTAGAAAACAGAAAAGACTCGGTGCTAGCTTGGGCGTACAGTCTTTTCTGCTGCAGGATCAACGACTGCGTGATCCCGCGAATGTGGACGATATTAATATTTCGAGAATATAAAACGTTAGTGATGACGAAGCGGTCGAAACTATTTTTCACAAAAAAAAAACGGCCATTGAGAGAGACAGCTGTGTGTTTGATCATAAGATTGGGTCGTGTGCTAAGCTGCGAAGTTCAATAAACTGAATACCTAATACTTATCAAGATACACCTTGATGCTTCCGTGTTAACAATGTTACTTGTTTAATGTAGTTCTTTGCGTTATCAATAAAATACGTTATCCCTGCCACTTTAGATCTGAGATATAGTAGAGCGAAAAACATTAGGGTTTTTTGTTTCCTAGTTATAAATTAGTTGCCTTTCTTAATTCTTGCTGCTCTTTGATGGCCAGATACTACAAAATACTTTTAGCGGATTCAAAATTAGTTTTATTAAACGCTAAAATGTTAATTGAGTAACGCTCAAATTTCGTTGCCCGATGCGTTATACTCATGGTATTTTTCGCCATTTTCAGTAAATTACTTCACAATACGGAAGGGCCATGACCGCGATGGCGAAGATAACAGAAGGAGATTTAAGCGGGTCTTACCTCAGATTAGGCCCTCTCAACACTCACGCCTCGTAGGAGGAAAACATAAGATACCTCACAAAAACATGGCTCGTACGAAAGTAATTATAAAGCCAACAATGTTACAGCAAAAGCAAAATAGCAAAAATGAACAGAATGCGTCAACAGAGACGACTAATGGAGCTGACAAGGTACGTAATTCTGTTACTCATCTTAAGGACGTAAAAACAAATGCTTTAACTGAAGCCAAGTCTATTGCGCTACTATGTATTCCTGAAACCAATATTATATTAGCTTATCAAGACAAACGAAAGAAGAAAGACCAAGCTAATGAAACAACCGTTGAAAACTTAGCAGTGGCAGTACAGGCTGCTGGAGCAAAATTAAAAGAATTACGTTCTGAAGACATGAAAACTGAAAATATTTCACTAGATTTGAATGCGGGGTCCGGGAAAAATGAAAAACCCTTTACGATACAACATGCTATAGTCAATGGAGAAGAGAATGCTGTAACGAAAAAAAACCTATTGAAATCTGATCATAAAATAAAACCAAGTGAAACACCATGTGAAAAGAAATGTGAAAGAGAATTAGAATTTAATGAGATAATGTTACCATCCAAACCTAGCAAACAAAACACATTAGTATCATTTAGATCAACAACTGAAAATGAAGCAACAATAGCTAGTAAAAAAGAGGGAGAAGTGGATTGGGTTTCACATAACGCACAGGGGAAAATAAGGAGAATTCAACCTGACACCACTTTTAATGCTCCATCGAATGCATCCGTCGAACAAATAAACAAAATAGCTAATAGTCACGATGGAAACCGATGCCAGTTATTTAAAGAACGCCGAAACTCAAAAATAGGAGGAAGGAATAACATACAAAAGGGATGGATGATGGATAAAAAAATTGTGTTTAGTAAGGCGTCTGAGTATTTTGCGAAAAACTGGGTAGATATGAAATTTAGGGGTACAGATGCACAATTAAGTGAAGATTTGAAAAGTTTAGATGTTCAGTTTGACTTGAATGTGACGAGCGACCTCAACAGGGAAGTAAAGTACGATCAGCAACAAGGTTCACCCTTCGTTAATCAAGACCTGCAAATGAAACCAAACGCGGCATTTACGGGTAAAGATGGACAGCTAAATAAAAGTACGAATCCCTTGGCTGGCTCGAAAGTCGAGGCAAAGAGTGACAACAAGAGTGTTGCAAAGGATAAAGAATTCGTTTATAGTCAGCAATCACGAGCACTCTCCAATTATAAACAAATGCATATTGAAGCGGATACAGTCAACGACCTCTCTGATTTAGTTTCGATCCCTAGGTCAGATAGTTGGCGTGCTGGCGTGCACGGACAATTAAATGAATTCACTATGGAATCGAAAGAAAATTTAACAACGTCAAAGACACCTCAAACACAACTGCCATGTCATTTTGCAAAGAGAAGTTTAAATTCAATAAACACATCTGAATCAAAAAGTTGCGAATTGGTAAGTGAGGACACTGTTGCAAAGGAGATTGAAGAGCCGGTGGTAATGAGTAAAACACCAGAAGAAATTCTGAGTTCACCAATTGAAAAACAGCTTTTACACCCATACAATATCCCTATCGAAGATTTGTTGCATGAAAGCAAATTAAAGGATGGAACTGCTTCTCTTACTGAGCTACTTCGATGTGTTAGAGAGCGAAATAAGATTATGTACTGCCGTGAAGTTGCCCAGCAGCTGGCATCGCACATGACAACTATGATTCCAAAGGGCAAGTGCCGTAAAAATCCTCCATGTCCGCCGCCTCAGCCCAGGTGCCCCTCACCTCCACCTCTGTGTCCGGCGCCGAAGCCATCCAAACACCCCTACTGCCCGCGGTCTCCTGCATGCACGCCACCACGACCCACACCAAGAAAAAATCCTCACAAATACGAGAAATGCAGTGTTGCAACCAATAATGAAGACGCCGTCTCCCTCGCAAATCTCGCAATACATTTAGGACCGATAGTAAACTGCTCCGAAAATATCATACCGCCGCATAGCTCTGCTAGAAGTGCTAAAACAGATTACGGTACTCTCAAAAATAGAGACGAGAGCAGACTGCCGAACCTAAAAGACTACGTACGATACGTGTTTGGACTGTTTACGAAAATGTTTACAAAATCGTGACTGCTACAGACTAAGTAAACACTTTCGAAATGCTTGTTACTTTTTAAAGTTGTTTTCAAAAGTTTGTTCGTACTCAATAAATACAATGTTTTGTGAGTAAGTATTTTATAATTCATTTTGCTGGTTAAAATTTCTTTCAAATCAAAATTATCGTTGTGTTAGTAAAAGTAAAAAAAACTGTTAGAAATCGAGTCTTCGCAAAGATGACTTGACAAATCGATGTTTTAACCGAAAAAGTCATGAAAGCTCACGAAAATCAATAAAACGCATATACTCGTACTTAACTTTGTGTAAGTATTCTAAAGATGTCTACATCACCTCTGGCTCATTTCATTCGTTTTTAACCGACTTCGGAAAAGGAGGAGGAGGATGTTCACTGATTTCTCCGTCAAACTATTGATTTTGACGAATCTTTTTCTGTTCGATAGGGTACCTAACCTATACTTCCGAGGCGGTTCCATTATCACCAAATCGATATCTGATGAGTAGATCCGTGAGGATTTGTGGGAAATCCGCAAATATTATTGGCATGCATATAGCGATTTTACTATTTTCAGTAACAAGTGCGACATTTGCATTCAGAAAGTTTTCTATTTCTTATTCCTTTAGTAAAATGGAACACAGATCCTTTTCCGTTTGGTAACCAAAATTTCGTGACCAACTACAGAATTAATTGAAATTTAAAGGGTTACGAAATTTCGGTTACCAAATGGTATTAAAGGCCACAGATGGCCAGCGGAACTCCTCAGCAGTACCTTTATCATGGATTATTTATTTTTAATTTTTTTAAGATACCTCGACTGGCTCCAGCACGTAATGACCACCTTCCCAAAATGTCCACTTTCTAAAATAACCCTTTCCTAAAACGACCACATCGTATAACGACCGTATTTTTAAAATGACTAGTTTCTACAAACACCACATTTCAAACTGTCCACTTCTTAAAATGACCACATCTCAAAAGGACCACTTTCCACAATGACCACCTCCCAAATTGATCACATTCCTAAAATAACCACTCTTAACATACGACTTGTACGACTAGCCTCCTGGTACAAATAGTGGTCATTCTGACAAGTGGTCTTTTTAAGTTGTGGTAAATTTGGGAGGTGGTCAATGTGGGAAGTGGTCCTCTTGAGAAGTAGTCAATATGAAAAGTAGTCTTCTTGAAAAGTGGTTATTTAGAGAGTTGTCATTATACATTATTTTTTCTCGTCTACCCCATGGTGTGGGGTATCGTGGGATACGACTTCCAAAAATGTTCCATGTTTATGCAAACCATTTTTCATTTTTCGATAAGGGATCCGTTTGTGAAATGTTAGGATTTTAAGTGTTTATTTTGGTATAGTCAAGTGTTCCCCCCCCTACAGCTTATTCCATTCCTGCTTAGTTCATTAAGCTCTGTAAAAGTTTTGTTTGATCCCACTGGGGGGCCTTCCAGCCAAAACTACAAATTCTAAAAATCTGAAAAATATCTTAAATGAAAGCACATGTAATGATTTTTAAAGGAAAACCATCACGACTAATGCCCGGTTCCAATATTCAAGAAACGAATGGTTTTCCTTACGTCTCGTTAAAATTTGACACATTTCGTACGTAGCAAATGTCAAATTTTAACGAGATGTAAGGAAAACGATTCGTTTCTTGAATATTGGAACCGGGCATAAGTGGACTTGATTGGTTCATGAGATAGTTACAGGCGACACCTACTAAAATCATCTAACTAAGACAACACCAAATATAACTTTAAATAGAGAATTAGTTCATACTTGTTTTTTGAGATGGTTTTTGTGTAGTAACGGCTTCGGAACCCTACACTGAGCATGGTCAGACATGCTCTCTTGCCCAGTATTTTCTTAGTCATGCCTTTCTCTGCGTCTCTTTCATTTTGAGTAGCGTTTGTTGTCCGCTACTTTTGCTTTAGGTATCTTATTCGCAATAGCTAATAAGTCACGGCACGGCTGATCACGGTCCTTAAATTTTGCCAATTGTCTTTCGAGTAGTTTTTAGTTTGCTCGTTTATCTAAGATATGAACCTCTAGAATACCCAATTACAAAGTAGGTTAGTAATAATAAATCCCAGAAATATTTAACTAAGTACATTATTAATCTGATCCACAGCATGAACTGTAAAAAAATGTGTATTATACCACAAATTCAACTTTATTATTCAATTCAACGATATTATCCAACACTCAGCGTGAAATATTTGTCAGCAATCGAAGCCAAAGATCCGCTAACTAGGTACAGTAGAACACAATATATATGGCGTGTCGTGAATCTTCGTTCGCGCAGACACGAACAACGATTCCGATGATTCCCGAAAGCACGATTAAAACCCACGATCAGACTTGTACGTATTAGTTGCAAATTAAATTGCATCTATTTTTTCCATCTCACTCACGGCTGACTGAATGACACGCGGGCGCGCGTCAACATGGCGTCATTAATAACCAATAATAGCTCAGAATACAGAAGCACAACGCGTGATTGGTTCCCGCGCTTTGAAAATGTCACCTGCGCAGGTACATCGGTTAGCCATATCAGTTGTGTTTTACTGTACGCCATTCGCATCGTCGTAAAACACTGATGCTGTATGGTAAAAAACGCATTTACGATAGAAGTGTAATAGATTTTTACTGAAAATGGCGAACAGTCACTCGGGGGACCTTGTATTGTTTGGGGCAGTTACTATAAAACCCGCTACTTGTGTAAGCTAAGACCAAAGAGACTTTCGTGGTGCAGGTTGGGGCACGACGATCCCAAGAATCTGAATCTTAGGAACGTATTCTCACGAAATAGAAAAAACAGTGGAAGTGGCATGAGCTTCGCTTAGTATCAGACGTTAGATCACGTGACTTTTCGTATTGCGTCATCTACCAGAGGGGCTAGACAAGATGCACTACGCTAACTATCGTTTCTAATCGCTTCGATTTTAAACCAATCACGTCACTGGTAGATCACGTGACTTTTCGTATCACGTCATCTACAAGTGATGCGATTGGTTTAAAAACGTAACGAATAGAATCGCTGGTTAGCGTAATGCATCTTGTCTAGCCCCTCAGTGACGCGATTGGTTTAAAAACGAAACGAATAGAAACGCTAGTAAGCGTAATGCATCTTGGCAGGGGCCTCTGTTGTCGCCAATACTCAAACTATTATAAAATAACACGCAACCATGGAAAATGTTTTAGGTGCGGCTATGTTTTTTACATTCCAAAATAGCACAATAAGGCATGCTTCTGGATTTATTTCGTATTTTAGAAATATCGAAATAAGCGATCGCGGCAAAAGTATGGTAGGTTGCTTGGAACTCCGCATAACCATGCCACACGTTTCACGCCCACTTGACACTTCTACTGTTTTTTTCTGTTCTGTGAATAAACTGATCTCGACTGTAGTGCTCGTCTCGAGATACGTCAAAAATCGGCCAAGTGCGAGTCGGACTCGCGCACGAAGGGTTCCGTACCATTATATTAAAAAAATCATTGTTGTAAATATTTATTTTATTTTAATTTAATTATTTATTTTTAAAGTGAATATACAACTAAATATTAATTGAATATTTCAAGCGTCTACCTGTTGCCTTTATTAATATCGAGTAAAAAACGGCAAAAAATCCCGTTTGTTGTATGCATACAACTCCCATGGGAGCCCCCGTTATATAAATATTAATTTTATTCTGTCTTTAGTAGGTATTTGTTGTTATAGCGGCAACAGAAATACATCATCTGTGAAAATTTCGACTGTCTAGATCACGGTTTGTTAGATACACGTTTGGGCACGGAACCCTAAAAATTACAGTTTTCTATGGCTTGAAGTTTACTTTGACGTATCTTGTGGTGGGCATCTCTGCCAAGATGAATTTATTAATACGGCCCTTAGTCTTTTTGGAATATTAAACTATGTATAACGCATTTGCTGCCGACCTTTTTGCCTAGGATGCCTAGCCAAGATGCTACACTGCTGTTTCTATTTTCTATCAACTCGAAATGTATGGAGTTGATACGGGCGGTTGGGGCTATCCGTCTTCGTTCCACCACATCGTAAGGCCCACGTCTCATTTCGTTAGTTCGAAAAAGAATCTTGTGTTGGTCAACTAAAGTCAAGTCCCTTTGACGAAAGTCTTAAATTTAGATTTCAGACACATTCGTCAGATTCCTTTTTAGTTAGAATAAATTATAATAGCCTGTTTTTTTCGGACCAAAATGGACTTTTGGTTAGATTCCGTTTTCATCAGAATAAAATGTGGGCTGTTTTTTTTACAGACCACTTAGCGGGCTGAGTTGGCCACATTGTTATTTCTCGTAGATGACTCGACCCACACTTATCGGATAACTCGGCCCGCTTTGAAATTAAGAGTGTCGACGGAACTCCGCTCCCGCGGAGCTCCTATTTCTGAGTGGTTTTGCCCTTCGGGCCTGCTGCAAAACTAACATAACCTAAACCTACCTACATATTTACGCGGGCTCAGCTAACAGATTCAGTGGGTCAAGTCACCCATAGAAAAATGAATGCGGTCAACTCAGCCCGCAGGCTACGTGGTCTGTGGGCTCATATGACCACGAAACTGCTTATTGGTTTTTTAATAAGTAGATGTAAGAAATAAATATTGCAAAAATTAATCTAAGTTTTTTCTGTCCAAAGAGAAATTCCGTTTTCGTCCGAAAAAAACGGACTATAATTTATTCTGATGAAAAAGGAATCGTGAGAAATGTTGAGCATACTTAGAACCCTGTCATTGTGACTGCCATTGTTATGGTCATACTTGTCATACGATTATCGGTTTGAAGTTTATTATGACAGTGCACTAAAATGCTTAACATTTTCGTTGGGGTACATAAACGTTGGGCCTTACGAGACTACATTTTGTCCATTTTCCAAAATTGTAAACCACATTATTGAAGCTGATGATCTATGCTTATGTCATCTCCATAAACTTGGTCAGTTTTCGAAAATCGATAACGTTAAAGTTATGCATCTTGCCTCGGCCCATAGGTTCTTTCGTTTGAGTAATATAAAACTCCGGAACCGCTTGAACAAGTCTGCCGTTCTGCCTTTCTAAATAAAAAGGACGCATGTGCAATTTGGTAGTCAAACCAACAGGGTTCACCCTTTGTCTTAAGAAATAAGGCCACTAATACATTCACGATTCTATCAGACATACGCCCCTTTTTCTAGTGAGGGCAGAGTTGCTGGCAGTGAATGCGTTAAGGATGACTAAGCGGTCGAAACTTTGTTCCATTCAATTTAACCTAAAGGCACCAGCCATATTTATCTGACGATAGAGAGAGACGCAGCTGTGTGTTTGATGCTAAGAGTGACTGAAATGTGCGACGAACTATTTGAAATTTGCCAAAAATTTATACATTTTCAATCTGAATACTGGGAACGAATCAATTTTAGTTAATAACTCTGCGTCTGCGTTGATTTGTGACTTTGACTCTGATTTTTGAACTGGGACCCTGAGCATAAGTGATCTTTTACTCTACGAAGTGTTCCCTAATTAATTGTTGCCTCCTTTAACTCTTACTGCTCCTTGATGGTCATTGACAACACGAAATACTTGTAGCGGATTTTAAACAGTTAACGCTAAGAGTTAGCTGAGTAACGCTTATATTTCGTCCCCGATGCGTTATACTCATGGTTTTTTTCGCCATTTTCAGTAAATAACTTCACGATACGGAAGTTTCATGACCGCGATGGCGAAAATTACAGACGCAGGAGATGTAAACGAGTCTCACCTCAGGTTAGACCCTCGCAACACTCACGCCACGTAGGAAAACAAAACACACTTTACAAAAACATAGCGGCACATATGAAACCGAGTACAATGGCTACAATGGGGCAAGTAAAGGATATAGAAAATACCATAATTTGCAATACCGCCACTGAGACTGCGGTAGTGGAAGACAGTCAGTGGTACTTTCCCGAAACAAATAAAGATGAAAAAGCATGTAAAAGAGAACTTGGATTTTATTACATTGAAAAACAAGTACCGAAAGAGATGAGCAAAGTATCACCTGCTGCAATAAAATTTGAAAATGACGCCACTTTTAGTCTTACAAGGGACGAGTCAGCATATTATTTTACATTGTTAGCGAAGAGGATTCTGGATAAGGAATGTTTCAAAGCCATTGGAAATATAATAAAGGGTGACATCCAGAGTAGCACAGAGGATCGAAGTATTGTATCCAGTCAGCAAATACACCATGCTCCCTGGGTTGATGAATATGAGCACATCGATGAATCACATGCGGGAGTAAAGGGTACAGACGAGGAAAAGCACGATTCAGAATCGATCCGACCTACAGTGAAAGATAGTGAACCAGTTAGTGAGGTTTGTATAGAAAAAGAGGAAAAAAAGCTAGCTCTAGTAAGTCAAACTACACAAGAAATTGAGGTTTCTGTAGAAAAAGAGAAAACGAAACCAGTGCCAATAGTTCAAAGTATAGAAGAAATTGAGGTTTCTACAGAAAAAGAGGAATGGAAACCAGTGCCAATAGTTCAAACTACAGAAGAAAGTAAGGTTTCTACAGAAAAAGAGGAAACGAAACCAGTGCACATACTTCAAACTACAGAAGAAATTGAGGTTTCTGTAGAAAAAGAGAAAACGAAACCAGTGCCAATAGTTCAAAGTATAGAAGAAATTGAGGTTTCTACAGAAAAAGAGGAATGGAAACCAGTGCCTATAGTTCAAACTACAGAAGAAATTGAGGTTTCTGTAGAAAAAGAGAAAACGAAACCAGTGCCAATAGTTCAAAGTATAGAAGAAATTAAGGTTTCTACAGAAAAAGAGGAATGGAAACCAGTGCCAATAGTTCAAACTACAGAAGAAAGTAAGGTTTCTACAGAAAAAGAGGAAACGAAACCAGTGCCAATAGTTCAAACTACAGAAGAAAGTGAGGTTTCTACAGAAAAAGAGGAAACGAAACCAGTACCAATAGTTCAAACTACAGACGTAAGTGGGGTTTCTACAGAAAAAGTGGAAACGAAACCAGTGCCAATAGTTCAAACTACAGAAGAAAGTGAGGTTTCTACAGAAAAAGCGGAAACGAAACCAGTGCCAATAGTTCAAACTACAGAAGAAAGTGAGGTATCTCCAGAAAAAGAGGAAACGAAACCAGTGCCACTAGTTCAAACTACAGAAGAAAGTGAGGTTTCTCCAGAAAAAGAGGAAACGAAACTATCAGTGCCAATAGTTCATACTACAGAAGAAAATGAGGTTTCTACGGAAAAGGAGCAAATGGAGCGAGCACAAATGGGTCAAACTGCAGAAGCTGAGGCGTTGCCCGATGAGCATCAAGATGCAGTACGGCAGTTTAGGGAGTCATACAATATCCTCTTTAAACATTCATTGCCTGATATAAATGATGAAACAGTTCCACTTAATGAGATACTTCGGCGCGTTAGAGAGCGTAATAGGATTTTACGTTGCCGTGAAATTTACCGTGATATGGTGTTACATATGATATCTTTGGATTTAAAGGCGAAACGTGGGGATTGCGGGCCTTATAAACCTAAATGTCCGACGAGACCGCCCCCCTGTCCGACGCCAGAGTTCGTCAAGCCCAAATGTCCGGATATTCCGCCCTGCCTCAAGCCGCGCAATCCTCCACCGAAGCCTAGAGGTCCTCCAACGCGCTAGACCTGCGTGCTATAACTTCTCCACTGCCTGTGCCTGTGCTTTTGTACAGTTGTTACTCTGTCGCAAGTCATAAAGTGGATTTTTGCTGTCCTGAAAATGAATTTGATAAGGTGAAACTGTCAGTGCTACAGAACTATTTTTGTTACGAGATTCTCGCTTCGTTGAGGAGAAAGACTCTCATGGGACCTATTCTCTCGTATTGTGTTCAATGCTTGCATCATCCTGAAATCAGAAGCCGAAGATACCTCCCCTGCACTTTGCCAAATTCCATGTCTGATTCCTTAATCCAAAAGTTGATAAGCAGCTTTAATAAATTATTCGAAAATAAAATGTGTTCGTTTTCCAGACAATATTCGGGATGCTTCAGTTAAATTAAACTTAACCATTGAACGATGCGGTATTCGGGTGTAGATATTGGAAACGATGACGCAACTGTGATAGAATTGACGCACACGAGATTAGTACTTGCAATAATATTTTACTACCAGAGCCTCTATTTAAATTATCAAGTTATCATATACGATATCATAATATATCATTATCAAGTTATCATATACGATATGATATATCATTATCAAGTTATCATATACGATATGATATATCATTATCAAGTTATCACATACGATATCATATATCATTATCAAGTTATCATATACGATATCATATATCATTATCAAGCATCATAATTATATAGGTATCATTTACTTTACGATACAGCCGGCCACTGCTTATGACAAATAGCTATTATGATACTGCGGTTAGTTTGGGATAGGAATTGCTAGGAATCGGTTCAGACTCTTCAGACGGACAGCACTTGAACTGCAAAATGGCAGTTCGAAGGAAGTTATGACTTATGACGCAGTTGACGTAACTGTATCAAAAACTGCAAACCAACTGCACAGTCCGCTTAGGTAGTAGACTGCACGCCGACTGCAAGCGAACTGAGTACTGCCCTGGAAACGGACATTTTGTAGTTCAAATGCTCTCTAAAAATAATGTTATTTTGTCCGATGTAGATTAAGGACAATAAAGGTCTAATTAAGCGGCTGTTTTTCGTTCGTCCGATTGGTCGACTGGTCAATCGGTCCAATGGGATTTCTTTTTAAACGGGTTTTAGATGGGATAGAACCTTTCCGTCTACATCTCGATATGACTAGGTAGCTAATACGACCACATTGCTTTGTGACTACATCTCGGTCTGACTACATCGCTTTGTGCCTAGATCGCAATACGACTAGATCGCTTTGCGACTACATCTCAATAAGTCTGAGTCGCTAAATGACCACATTGTTTTTTCATGTTATTTCTGTGTTAGCAATGTCGACGGAGCCCCGCGTGGCGGGGCTCCTATTCCTGGGCAATTTGCCCTTCGAGCATTTGAAGTACCCTAACGAACCTAACCTGCCTAGTAACGCAAGAGAAGTGGTCATTTTACAACTCGGACTTTTTGAGATGTAGTCGCAAAGCGATCTGGTTGTATTGCGATCTAGGCACAAAGCGATGTAGTCAGATCGAGATGTACTTACTCGCAAAGCGATCTGGTCGTATTTGCTACCTAGTCCTAACGAGATGTGGACCTAAAGCTTCTATACCTTTTAGATTCGTATGGCGAACAAGAATAAATAGTGTCGTTTGACCGGCCGAACGATCGGTCATAGTAATGGTCTAAGATTTAGCTACGGAAATAGGATCACAACCCCTTTGTTGTCGATCTACTCTCACACCCACCGCTGAACAGCTGCCAGGCGCCAGAATTAATTAACACGTTCCCTGTCCGGGTGGTAATTGGGAATTCAGCGACTCAGACTTATTGAGATGTAGTCGCAAAGCGACCTAGTTGTATTGCAATCTAGGCACAAAGCGACGTAGTCAGACCGAGATGTAGTCACAAAGTGATCTGGTCGTATTAACTACCTAGTCATATCGAGATGTGGATGCAAAGCTTCTATCCCCCTACTCTCCCCTCAGCACTACTATGAAGTCGCAGGGTATAAACAGGTGAGCAAGCAAGCATTGTTAATGATACCCCCTCATCAGTTGTATGAATTTTAAAATTAAGTTATTTTATTCTCTATACTCAACCGCAGAAGGTTAACTTAAAAAAAGTTTGTTACATCAATGGCTGCTAGATTTAAGACGTTAAGTTTTAAGCGCGAGCGAACCACATGCGACTATTTTCTATTTCCCGGGCCTCTACAATAATGTACGATACAGTGCAAGAGTAGGTACAGTCTTTCGGGTTCGGGTAAATTCGGTAAGGCCGGCCTTACACTTGTAAGTTTTACTTACGTAAAAATGTTTCTATCTAATTCTAACAAATAGCTGCATCCCTACTTACGTAAGCAAAACTTACGAGTGTAAGGCCGGCGTAAGAAAATCACGTAGGAAGTACGAGAGAAGTACAAACCCGATAGGCTTTTTGAGAGCTATCACAATGTACTTTACAATTTATCCTTGACTGTTTAATCTTACGTATATGTGAACTGGGACCCTAACAACTAGGGAATGCAAATAACCGGTTATAACCGGTTATTTTCATACAAAAACGGTTAGTAACCGGTTAAATTGCATTCCCAACAACACCACACGACACGACACGAAAATAAGTACGAGAGTGACGAATGCTTGATTATCCACATTTGACACGCGATTTAGACGCAGCCATACTAGGCCCGCTGGGGCCCGTTTCACGAAGCTACAAGTTACAAATTACAAGCGGAAGTCTATTTGTAGCAAAAGGAGTTAGAAAGAGACGTCCGCTTGTAATTTGTAACTTGTAGCTTCGTGAAACGGGCCTCTGGTGGTCTAATTGACGTTTATTTAGTCTCCCGCTTTTTCGCTGTGATTCGGCTCATTGGCTTCTAAGGTGTTATTGTCTTAATAATGGCGTTCTATCAATCGGTTGACCGAGCGAGTGAGCTCATACGAGCATCGGTTAAGCTAACCAATTCAGAATGAACACCCTGACGCGTTGTTTGTACGCTATGAGGGCACCTATCGCGTTAAAAAGTGTATTCTAGGAAATAATAACATGACTGGTCGGAATTTATATTGGTAATTTAAAATACGTGTGCTATTCTAATTGTGTTAATAAATCAGGCTAATTTTAAGTCACGGATGTTTTTAAGTCATATTAAACCGTATTTTTTTATATAATTACCTAACGCATAAATGAACAATGTATCATGTGCAGATTTGTATTAATATCATATCGACTGAAAAATATTATTTATTATTTTGTGGTTTTACTAAAATAGCGAAAAAAGTCTATGCGTAATTTATTTCTGAACACTTAAAGCAACAGTTTTGAGGCAATTCAAATGAGATCCGCTACCACGTGATACCCAGGAGTTTGGCCGTTTGTCGATCAAATAATAATGAAAGAGGTTGCAAAGCATAGTCAAAAATATGCAGAAGCCCAACACCGCTTTAAATTTTAAAATTTTAGTTTGTTTTTGGCCGGTCTTACACTCGTAAGTTTTACTTACGTAAGTAGGTTCGCAACTATTTGTTAGGGCGTATTTACACTTGTAAGTTATTACTGTAAGTTCTGAGACGCAACTATGGGTAAGAGTGAGTGGCAAATATCTGCATCTCTGTCTTGCATATAACTTTGTTTCAAAACTTACAGTAATAACTTACAAGTGTAAATCCAGCCTTAGAATTAGATAGAAATATTTTTTTCTCATCCGAACAGATAGCCATGTCCCTACTTACGTAAGTAAAACTTACGAGTGTAAGGCCTGCCTAACACTCCATAAAAAATAAATTAAAGGAAGATGTCAGTTCTGCTGACACCTGATATTGCAGTACATAAATTACAACCTCAAGATTGGTTATAATTATAAATAACTGCGATAACAGGTGTAAGGATTGACTTCTTGGGACCTAGCCCAGATGCAATACGCTAACTAGCGTTTCTATTCGTTTCGTTTTTAAACCAATCGCGTCACTGGTAGATGACGTGATACGGAGAGTCACGTGATCTACCAGTGACGCTATTGGTTTAAAAACAAAACTAATAGGAACACTAGTTAGCGTAATGCATCTTTCCTTGACCTGAACAAACGTCGCAGCGGTCGGAACTCCTGTAGACTCCTGTTCTTATCGACTAACCAGTTTTGTATGGCTTTAAGAGCGGCTTACAGAACTTGTGCTGGCAGTATCGCTTGTTTTTGTTTTTCTTGATAATTGAAGTGGAATTGATTTCAATTCTTAAATATAATTTATCAACTAGTAAGTACATCTAGTGTAGGTATTTCACGAGTGCAATGCAATCATTTGGCTGTGCTGAGGGTTCTTTTCAAATATTTTAAAACTACAGGCCACGACATTACGAAACGTTGCATTACACCAGATGCACTTAATTAGTAAATTACATTTGAAAATTTCAAACAATTCGCTTCGATAATCATGAAAAACAATACACTGCGATGTTGGCAGCTTAGCTTTGTAAGATGCCTCTTGAAGCTTGAGAGAGTAATTTTCTATTTTCTATAGTAGTTTCTGAAGCTGATGCTCTTAAAGTTGGTGAAGTCTTAATTCGGTCTTTTTTTAATGTATTTTCTACGCGTACCACCTACACTGTCAGACAATTCGAACCGGGTAGCGGACTCAAATAAGTTTTTGATCCTATTAGCAGAAATGTTGCCGATACGTGATACTCATGGATTTTTTTCGCAATTTTCAGTAATAGCCCAGAAGGGCAGAAGCCCTGACAGCGATAGCGGAGAAATCAGGCGCAAAAGATGTGCTCAGATCTTAGAGCAGGTTTTTGGACCGCCTAACTGTTACAACGAAATCACAGTTCTAGATACTTTGAGAAGTAAGGCTTTGGCAGAAGCTCAAGTTAATTTGGCTGTGTGTGCTCGAGACGTTGATATGATACTAGAGTTCGTTCGAAAAAAAGACAAAGAATTAGAACTTAAGAAAGGAAAAGAGGAACGTGAAGAACTTGGTGCAGTCGTACTACATAGTCCTTCTGCCAGGCTAGGCAATGAGCAATCGACAGCTATCATCAAAAAAACTGGTGAAGACTATACCATATTTCGAAAAAATTCGTGTACGGATAAATCAGGATTCGACTTTCATGATAAATCAAAAATTGTAGAGCAAAATACTGTAATTGTTAAGCCAGAAACAACAAATGAAGGTTTGATACTGAAAGCAACAACATCAAGCAAAGAACCCGAAGAAGAAATGCTTACTCAAAAACTAGAAGATATTCGCGAAGTACCAGTTGTCGAGGCGGAACCTAAATTTGATATACAGAATCCACCCAAGACAAAAGGGCCTCCGACTCTGAATGCCACAGTTATTGATGAGCTATCCAGGGCTAACAATTTTGACGCTAAGGATGAAATGGATGAATTAGCGATGAAGTATCTACAGGAGTTGACGGAAATCCAACGTCAAATAATTAAAGATATGGAGCTCTTAGGTATTCCGTGTGACAAGAGTGCTACAAAATACAAGGGAATTTTATTTAAAACTGTTTTGGAACGGAATTTAGGAGCACCCTACGTGGATATTGGTTTACAAAAGAAAACTATTGCAAACAGTGAGAGTGAGGTCTTTATGGATAACAAACCCGTACCAATGGGAGCAGCCAAGGCTCCGGTAGAGTCCGCTTTTGCCGAAAATAGAAAAACCATGTCTTTTGACTTAAAGGACTGGAAATACTGTAATGATTCGTTCAGACACCACTACACAGAATACTCGAAGCGTTTCGGCATCGATAAAGATGAGGTCTCCCAATCTCCTTCTTGTCGTATTCTACAGCAAGATAATTTACATTCATACAATTGCCAAAGTACAGGGATCGGATTAGAAAGAGTTTTGGAGGAGTCAGCCGTGCTGTCTCAATCCATAGATTTTTTGCGAGGTCAGGCGTTCGCCGAATGTCAGACAAGCATACAAATCGAGCCTCTGCGCTCGGTTCAAATCTTTATCGATGAATCATTATCTAGACTCAACTTAAATAACGAAACAGCTGCTGAGTCACTTCGGCGCATGCGAGAACAAGATAGAATTATATACTGTCGTGAAATCGGGCGGCAATTAGCAAAAAACTTAGCGGTTTTGAATTTTTGTCCCCCGAAATCTAGTTCTGGCAAGTTAACCAAACGCAAATGCAGACCCAAATGCCCACCAGCTAGAACTCCATGCCCATCACCTGTAAAACCTAAGTGCATAACAGATCCGCCCAGGCCACCGAAAAAGAAGAAACCGCCACCGTGCCCGTGCCCCCCACCTAAGTGCTCATGTCCTCCGCTCCCCGAACCCAAACCGGTTGTCGTTAAGTGCCCACCGCCCGTAATGCCATGCCCCCCGGCTGGCTGCCTGAGTGACCCAAAGCCGAGCGGAACTAGAAACTCGCCACAGGTCAAACCACGTCCCCCGAAGCCGGATAAGAGCCCGCTGGGCGAACACACATGCACGCCAATTAAAGAAGACTCTGGCCCATCTCCGCCACCCAGAAAAAGCCCGCTGTCCAGCAAATGCGAACGGCCGGCCACACCCAAAACCAAGTGCCCTAAGTGCCCACCTCATCCTCAACGAACTGATGAACCAGGGGTCCCCGAGTGCGAGCCGCCGGAACCAAAATGCAACCCACCGTCATCCGTATGCCCACCGTGCCCAACACCCAAACCAGAGTGCGCACCAACCGCAACAAAACCGCCCGCAAGAAAAGCTAGCGCCAAGCCCTGGAAGCGTCCTAAATGTCCTTTTAAAAAACCGTGCGGGGGCCCCCCGTTTTGCAGTTGCGTGGGCTACCCGCGTGGCATTGTCCTAAAATGGACTCCTTCAGAGGAGTTAACCAAGAAAAGCTTACTGCCTGTACTGCCTAACAATTACTGCATTGCCACAGAATCTAGTGCAAATTCGGAGACACCACTGGTAGCACTGCATTATATATTCGCGTTTCGGTTCCAAGATATGTATGTTGTGAGGGTAATGGGGCCGAAGGACTACACGCCATGGACTCCTATTCCGTCTTGGCCGTATCCGATCAAGCAAAAGAAATGCCGTTTGCAGTGCCCTAAGGAGGGTTGTCCGATCCCCCTTCCGCCAAGAGTGCGCCCGCGATGCCTTCAGTTCCCTTGCCCAGGATTCCCTAAACGATTGTCGAAATTTACTAAAATTGAATGATTATTACCCTAACATACTAACCGATATATGATAAGATAAGCAGCGAAAATAAATATTTAAAAAAAAGTCTTCCTTCACAGACTAATTTTATTAAACCTTTTAAATGCCTTGTTAAGTTATCAGCCATGATAATCTCACTCGCATGCCATTGGCAGCATAGCGTTCGTTCCCAATATTTATATCGCGGGTAGTTTTTTTTTATAAGATTGTGAGGCAAACGAGTTTACCTGATGGGAAGTAATCGCCACCGCCCATAAACACCAACAGCTCAAGAAGAGTTGTCGGTGCGTTGCCGGCCAATTAGGGAAATGTAAGCTCTTTTCTTGAAGGCACCCATGTTAGATTACTTTAGTTCGAGTAAAATGTGACATTTGCCGTGTACCAAATGTATTAAATTATAACGCGGGACTTGACAGAAGTGCGTGCAGCTAACCCGGTGTGCTTCGGTTTAGTAAATACTCGTTATAGTTACGAACAATGATCATCGTGAATGATTTAATAAGTTCATGGTGAGTGTCTAAGACCCGCCATACACGAACTGCTTTAAGCAGTCGGGAACCGACTGCACTTCGTTGCTATTGGTCGGTTTGCACGTTCTAGAGAATTGAAACTGCAATTGGCGTGTGTATGGCGGGTCTAAAACTCGACATTGGTGAAATACTTGTATTACATCTATCCGCGTTTAACACCTTCACATTGTTTTGCGCCATATATGGGTCAGGAAGATCTATCAAGGTTTTGGACCGTTCTGTCCGTTTCCCAAATCACCCGTTCCCGTCACTACCGTTTTCTTAATACCTAATCCGTTTCCCTATATAAGAACGTGTTTCCCAAAATGTGCTTTTCCTAAAAGATACGTTTGGCTGGGTCGGGTCCCGTTGGCCTTACTTGCATTTAGCCTTGGCGAGCAGAGCACCTTAGTTTTATTTTGTCCGGGTAGCAAAATGCCTTGGTCTGTAAAACGCCCTCATTGCTATAAGGCATAGTATAGACGGAATGACTTGGCTGTAAAATGACTTAATGTCATAATGTTCTAATAGGCAAATGGTCTCGATAATCTTCACATATCAAGATAATACAATCAAGACCTAACACAATTGAGTCATTCTGCTTACTGGTGCATTTCATGACCTAGACGTTTTGCTAAGTAAGTCTTCTTGAAACTAAGACAATTTCGTAACTATGGAATTATATAATCAAGTCATTTTGCATACTTGGTCAGTGTACTACTGAGCCGTTTTGCTCGCTAAGGCTAAATGCAAGTAAGGCCAACGGGACCTGACCCGTTTGGCTTGATATCCGTTTCCCAAAAAGACCTAATCCCGAAATGACCGTTCCCGTCACTACCGTTTCTTAAATAATCCATTTCCCAAACACCCGTTCCCATTTATGTGATCCAAACACGAACGTGTAACGCGTTAAATGATGCAATTTTAAAAGTAAAAAAAAATAGAGAGACTTGATTTGTTCGTCAATGGATTGTCGAATCTATCTATACTAATTTTATAAAGAAATAAAGTTTGTGACGTTGTAGGGGGTAATCTCTGGATCTACTGAACCAATTTTGAAAATTCTTTTACCAATAGAAAGCCACGTTATTTGTGAGTATCATAGGCTATATATGTACTAACCCAAAAAAAATATTGCCCAACGAAGTGGGCACGGGAACCGCTAGTAGCTTTTAAGAGTAGTATGCAGTTTTAGATACTACCAATAACTCCGTACCCTTAGCGTGGTTCTTTTTGCTGTGAATGGTCATGACATGATCACAAATACTGCGTAAGTTTTTGAACGGCAAAAAGATAAATCAGGATTTCCTTACGGATGTCGTAAAACGGATCGGATACGGGTGTCGTGAGAGATGGATCTTTTTGCATACGGATGCTATGAGAATCGGGTGTTTCTACATACTGATGCGGGGGAGAAACGGATTTTTTGGCCTATGATCATTTAAAGAAACTTTTATTTTGGAACGGGTGTTTTGGGAAACTGACAGAACGGTCCGAAACCCTCCACAAGTCCGTGCCCCTCATATGGGTCACTAAGAAACGACCAGGTAGGCACTCAGCTTAGTACAATATCTTTAGCAGGACGTTTAGCAATTGCAGTAATTTGACCCACAGGCTGCAGGTGTAAAATGTCTGAGCCCCGACCTGAACCCAAACTGTTCATCATTCAGAGCGATATGCTTTTCCAAGTGCTTGTCGATCAGACCAAGTTGCGAAAGATATAGGCCTATAGATGAATTTATCTGATGAATCTTAACACGTTCACTGTCCCCATGCTAAACGATCTGACAATGTCACAAGTCCAACTGTACGTTCAGTATGGGGATGTGGCCCCATAGTGGAAGCACGGACACCTGAAAAAAAAGCTTCATGACCCCACATTGGGGCCACCCGGACAGAGAACGTGTTAAACTCTACTTACAGCTACTTCTTAACCTACATGATATATTAACCTAAGAAATCTTTATTTCTTAAGCCTATAAGTATTTACAAAACATGTTCTTATAAAATAATTTCGTTGCCGTCCGTAGCACTGGCTCTACGTCACCTGGCACTACTTCCTCCCCCAATTAAAACGCCGTCATGGGCTTGCATAAAGGCAAAAAAAAACTATGTTGGCGAAATTCTTGGCTCATTACCCAATAACCTAAGAATTAATTTGCATTTGAGATATTAAACATCGTCACGCCCTGGCATGAAGGTAAAAAAATACTGAAATCGAAACTATTACATAATATAATATGTTGGAATTGCTAGTTTCCTCTCGAACTTGACCTTGATGACTTGCTGTGGGTGCGCCAAAGTTCATATAAAATTGCAACTCCGATAATTGGAACTCCGAAAAATTTTCTCATACCATTTTACATCATAATGATCACTCCTTATACTCTTCATAAAAATGTTTATACTAATGATCGGAACTCATAATCATCTGAACTTATAACGCCAATATTCATGAAACCGTACACTTTTCAGAATTTCTTAAATATCTTACGTGTAGATAAAATTAGGTTAGGTTAGGTTAGATTTATAACAATCCTCAAAAAGAAACAAATTCTTAAAAAAATTCATTATGAGTTGCGATAAGTATGAGAATTTTTTTTCGAAGAAATGAAGTATCAGGAAAATTTTTCTAAGAAATGATGAGTATAGACACAAATCGTTATATGTATAAAAAATCTAAAGACCAATTTTATATGAGCCAATATGGACCCGTCTAATTAGCTTGGCTAACATGCTAACTGCCTTTACACTTGTCTTTTTTTAGAGTCTTTTTCATTCAGCACACTGAATTTAGCCAAATGTAAAGCGGACTTAAGCGTACGACATTTATAGTGGCCGTGCCGAAATGTAGATTTGTGCTGATCGTGCAATTTGCGACGTTTAACGTAACTGGGTCGATGTTGGGTTTCCGTTTCTTGATATCTTAGATATAATATGTCAATGACGCGGTGCCGATTTAAAACTGTAGCGGTAGGTGCCTTTAGCCGGCGCGGTTTACTTCCCTTTATAATAATCTCGTTCCCGGTGGCATGTTCCTGATTTTTAAATAAGCAGAATATCTTCATTACTTAAAAACCACTAATAGAGCCTGGATCTCCTGTACTCCGGAATACGGTATATGTTGGAGATTCCAGTTGACTCGATGCGATCTGTAGTAATTCCTGGAGCTGCTGAGGGCCCTGCCAAGATGCATTGCGCTAACTAGCGTTTCTATTCGATTCGTTTTTAAAACAATCGCGTCACTGGTAGATGACGTGATACGAAAAGTCACGTGATCTACCAGTGATGCGATTGGTTTAAAAACGAAACGAATAGAAACACTGGTTAGCGTAATGCATCTTGTCTAGCCTAGGTGGTCTTGTGTCAGCCTGCTTGCTCTTCTCACTGACGCGCCACAGCGTAATGGTTCCGGCGAAAATGCTCCTTAGTCAGGCAGGGTAACCACGATGGTGTTCTTCGTCGCAGTCACCACTTTACCGAAGGGCACCATGATGGTAGGGGGCGAGAGAGTAACCCCTTGTAAGTCAGTTACAATCTAATTTAATTACAATAGCACATGCGTAACTATGCGCGGCTGGTTACAAATAATGCCTAATCTAAAAGCGATTCATTAAAATCTAAATCGATAATAATTAGGTACGAAACGTGCCTACCGGCACAGTGGTTATACCTGTGTGGTAAAAAAACCAACGTTTTAAAACAAAATGTAGTAAGTAGTTAATCTATATATATATACTAGAGGACGCCCGCGACTTCGTCCGCGTAGAATTAGTTTCCCGCTACTCCCCCCATTTCTTCCCGTTGGGGGTCGATTTTCGGAAAATCCTTTCTTAGTGCTCACTTACATCATAAAAGGAACCCCTGTACCAAATTTCAAGTTTCTAGGTGCAGTAGTTTCGGCTGTGCGTTGATATGTCAGTCAGTCAGTTTAGCCTTTTATATATATAGATTATTCAAAAAACTACTGTGTAACGTCAAGTCAACCGACCCCTGCTTTGACTTGAGATGACAATGTTAAATAAATAAACAAGAAATTCAACACAAATCTGGTGTAAGTTCTAGAAAATATAAGTTTTGAGTCGGAGAAAATTAACAAAATACGAAATAAACGGTCTATTTACAATGGCAATGTTTACATGAATGACAGACGCATTGTGTCAATTTTTAAGTTACTTTTTATTGGGCTGTTTTATGCCAATGTATTACACTAAGAAAGACAAGTATTTTTATTTCAAAACAGTTGATAGAAAAACTCATTCCCGCATATTTACGATTTTGATATGTTATTGGATTCGCCTTTTTCCCGGCGGTAAAAACGATATCGTATTTGAACTGTTACGGTATTGTTTTGACGTCAGCCGCCATTACTGTCAAGGAAATAAGAGCTATCAAAACGTTGACAATACGATAACAGATTAAAGACGACATGGTTTTTAGCGCCTAGAATACCGGCCCTGGAAGAATTGCATAAAACTTCGTTTTTTTTAATGACAAAGTACTGAAAATTTAATTTTACTAGCGTGCCTCCGCCTACACGACATGGTGTATATCTGAGGCACTGGCTTACTACGGACCTCAAAGACGATGACGATATGGATATCCATCAAAGGGCGCTATCAGTGAGGGCTATAGCCCTCAGGTTAACTCGTATTTTATTATAAGACTGTTATAAACAATTTGAATTTGAATTTACTTAGCTGATGTGTGTAAAAATTGGCGTATAGGTACTCGTATCTATATTATTTGAAACTATTAGGTACTATACGTTCGTATACGTGGCATACGGATAAGACTAAACTGTTACTGATGAATCAATGTTTTTTCTAATATTTAAATTTGATTAACTTGAATTGACTGAAAATGGCGAAAAAAGTCTGTTATTTATTTACGAAGCAACAGTTTTAATGCAATTGTTCGAATTTGATCCGCTACCAAGAAAATATTAAGTAAGTTTCGACCGCTGCCTGTAAAAATATTGAGAAAACATGGTAAATTTTGATCCCTCTTCAATTGTGAAAGAATTGTTAGTTTGGGCGCAGAATACTTATGGGCTTAGCAAAAGTACGACGCAGCGGTCAAAACTTGTGCCGATCTATACAATTGCCTGGCCATTTACTAAAGACGCTATGCGTGTCATCGATCAGAGGGGCTAGACAAGATGCACTACGCTAACTATCGTTTCTATTCGTTTCGTTTTTAAACCAATCACGTCACTGGTAGATCACGTGACTTTTCGTATCACGTCATCTACAAGGGACGCGATTGGTTTAAAAACGTAACGAATAGAAACGCTGGTTAGCGTAATGCATCTTTTCTAGCCCCTCAGTTCTCAACATTGGTAAGCTTCTGTAAAGGGCCGGCGTGGCGAATCTCTTTCTAATGGGCGCTCTCTAATGGTCAGACAATTCCATCCACTGGTAGCAGATTAAAATTTTAGCAGAAATGTTGCTTATATTACCAATGCGTGATACTCATGGATTTTTTCGCAATTTTCAGTAAATTCCGTCGCGGTACGAACAGTACACAAGGGCCAAAAGCCTGTCGGTGAAGGTGAAGATAACCGCGCCAGCTATAGACATATCGTAGATCACGCTTTCGGAAGGCCCTTAAGAGCAGTAAGGTCACCAAGAACCCTAGTGGTCAAGAAAGCACGCCCAAAGAGTGCAACACCAAAGGATATAAGGAATCGAGGTCATGTTAAGAACCCTGGCACTGGATTTGTATTGCAACCCTCCGTAATTTTGCCAGATCCAAAAGGTACTACGACAATCAGCGAAAAACTACAACGTAAGGTTGATGATCAACTCCCTACTATACGTCTAGAGGAATTGAGAAGCATGGTTCTGGCGAAAGCTAAATCGCTTGCGCTTCTTCGTGCTCAAGACATTAGTGAAATATTACCCTTATTACATAAAAAACCGAAAGAAGTGCAAGCTGAAAAATCGAAATGGAAAAAAGTTTTACATGCTGCATCTACTTATAAAAATGATATTGCATTAAAATATAGACATATTAATCAGATTAAAGAAAGCAAATTTTCGAAACTGCATGCAAGTACAGATAGCATGTTAAATAAAGAGAAACTTACGCAAAAACTAGAAGAAATTGGTGAAGGACCCGTTGTCGAGACTGAACCTAGCACTGACATGTTACATCCATCCAAGGATTACCGCTCAGCTATTTTTAATAGGCGCAGTAGAGTGCAAGAATATAAGTCACGTTTCGATGAGTTAGCAATTAAGTATCTTCGAGAAGCTACGCAAAAAATTGATGCAGAATTAGTGAAAGATATGGAACGCTTAACTGTTTCATACGAAGCAAAAGACAGAGCAGAGAGTAATAATGCAGTTGGCATAAATAATAATATAAATCCGTGTAACAGTGTGGGGGATCGTCAATTAGACGGAACCAACGATAAACTTTTAGAGCAGAAATTCGATGCAGCTAAGAACATCTCCTCCCAAGAAAATACAACAATCAATCTTGCTAAAGACAATTCCAGTTTAGTTCCTGTCCCCGCACAACAGCATCGTGTTTTTAGAAGTGACCTTATTTCCGAAAATGTAGATCAAGAAATGGAAAAGAAAGATATTTTCTCAATGGAACAGCAGAATTCAGATAAACCGGGGCCTCTGCTTCCCGCTCAATACAAAAAATACAAACTCAATATTTTAAATCGCCAACGAGATGTAGACGTCGACGATGATTTAGACGTCGATATCCAGAGCCTAGAACAGAGAACGATCGAACGTACTGCTGAAAGTAAATCTCGTTTGCCTGAGTCGCTAGAACAAGATTGGCGTGTTTTGATCAGAGATCACGTTCTCGGTTCAAAGAATTTGGTTTCAAAAGAAGAATTAGCAGAGTTTAACGATCAAGAGCTGCCTGATTATGTCAAGAAACTTTTAACAGAATGGAAAAAATCGACTAAACAAACTATTTCCAAAACTCAAGACATTGTAATTAAAGAAAAGGAACAGGAGACAGCGGCAGAGACTCCAACACCAATAGAAATGGCACAGAGTGTAATTCAAACGCAGCCTTTGGACAAGGGCCAGCAGAGTGTGGATCAGGCGCAGTATATGCCCTCAGTGAAAAACGATTCATCACCTTGCAATCCAGAAGAAGAAAAGGCAAAAGGGGATATTGTGTTGTATGCTCAATCACCAGAAGAAAATGTTCAAGCTGAGCAATTGCCCATGGAGCAGCAAATTGAATACCAGGCCAACCCCTCTCAGAAACACGAGTCTGAGTCAATGCAGCCTGCTCAAACTGCGGATTTGATTCCGACTCTCAGCCCAGATTGGCGTGTTTCGCACAGGGATATTACTTCTAACCAACAAGAGCATTCCAGCGAAAAAGAAAAAGAGGAGACTGCGGTGATGGTTCTATCACCACAACAAATGGGGCAGAGTATTGTTCAAGATCAGCTATTGCCCACGCAGCAACAAATTGAAGACCACGTAAACCCCTCTCCGAAACACGAGTCAATACAGCCCGCTCAAACTGCGGATTTGAATCCAACCCTCAGTCCAGATAGTTGGCGCGTCTCATACAGGGATATTAACGGAGTTATCACTGAATTTTCTTTGGGTGAAGAAAACTTAACATTACTACAGCCACCTCAAACGCAACCACCTCATTACTTTTCTGTGAAAACTATGGAAAATTTAATAAATGAATCGGTGCGTAGCGTATTGAATGAGAGCTCGATTGAAAGAGAGAAAAGGGAGCCTGAATCGGTCGCTGAATCAGTAGTAGAAATAGCCAAGAGTGTTACCCAAGAAGAACCCTTGAAAAATTTTACAAAATTTTACAAAAGTCAAGACTTTGGGATTATAAATGAGAAACAGGAGACAGTGGGGGTGGCTCCAACACCAATAGAAAAGCCACAGAGTTATTTTCAAGCTCCGTTTTGGCCCGACAATCAGCAGGGCGCCGAAATGTCTCAAGACAATTCGTTGCAACCGGGGCAGTGTAATAAAGAGATTTTATTTGAAAATCAAGAAATGGGGCCAGAATTTGAGACCCGATCTACAGAAGAAATGCCGGAGAGATTTTTTCATGCTTCCGGCTTACCCATGGATCAGCAAGGCGCCGACCAAGCGCAGTATTTACCTTCAGATCAAATAACTGAAGGAAATTTGAGGCAATCAAATCAGGTAAAGGAATCTGAGGTGGAGGCTCAATCACCAGTGGAAATTACAAAGAGTAATGTTCAAGATCATGCCTTACCTACGGATGAGCAGAGCACCAACCAAGAGCAGACTTTGCCTTCAGAAGATCATTCTGCATTGCAGGCTCACGCCTTGTCTAAGGATAAAGACAATCAGCTTTTAAATGAAAAAGTGTCTTTCGCGCCAGTAAAAAACACAAGACAGATTCTTAATAAAGAACAAAGTTCAGAACAAGCGCCGAAAAAAAATGAATTGTCTGATATTGAAGACTTCTCTGACGTTATAGTAAAAAAGGAGCTAGTGGCTGAAACTTCATTGCCAGTAGATATGGGAAGGATTGCAACTAAAGCCATACAGTCGCCTGAGCAAGAGCCGCCCCCCGCTCAGACTTTACCAGGCTATTTGTTTCTAAAAGATCAAGAGGATAATAAAGAAAAGAAGAAAAAGGAGGCCGCGGTTCTAGGTCAATCACCAGTAGTAATGGCACAGCGTATTATTCAAGAGCAGCCCTTGCCCAAGGATCCACAGAGTAACGACCAGAGTAAATATCTGCCCTCAGATCAAATATCTAAAGATAATTTATTGCCTCATAATAAAGAGCTTTCAATTGAAAGTCAGAAAAAGAAACCTGCAGTGGTAGATCCATCACCAGAAGAAATGGCACAGAGTATTGTCCAAGCTCAAGTGTTGCCCAAAGAAAAGCAGACTACACATCAAGCGCAACCTCTTCCCATTGCTCAACCCATTCAAAACTTGCCTTCAGATGAAATATCTGAAGACAATTCGTCGTTGCCTTACAATAAAGAGCTTTTAATTGAAAGTCAGAAAAATAAACCTGCTGTGGTAGATCTATCACCAGTAGAAATGGAGAATATTGTCCAAGCTCAAGTGTTGCCAAAAGAAAAGCAGACTATACATCAAGCGCAACCTCTTCCCGTTGCTCAACCCATTAAAACCTTGCCTTCAGATCAAATATCTGAAGACAATTCGTCGTTGCCTTACAATAAAGAGCTTTTAATTGAAAGTCAGAAAAAGAAACCTGCTGTGGTAGATCAATCACCAGTAGAAATGGCACAGAGTATTGTCCAAGCTCAAGTGCTGCCCAAAGAAAAGCAGACTACACATCAAGCGCAACCTCTTCCCATTGCTCAACCCATTCAAAACTTGCCTTCAGATGAAATATCTGAAGACAATTCGTCGTTGCCTTACAATAAAGAGCTTTTAATTGAAAGTCAGAAAAATAAACCTGCTGTGGTAGATCCATCACCAGTAGAAATGGAGAGTATTGTCCAAGCTCAAGTGTTACCCAAAGAAAAGCAGACTACACATCAAGCGCAACCTCTTCCCGTTGCTCAACCCATTAAAAACTTGCCTTCAGATCAAATATCTGAAGACAATTCGTCGTTGCCTTACAATAAAGAGCTTTTAATCGAAAGTCAGAAAAAGAAACCTGCTGTGGTAGATCAATCACCAGTAGAAATGGCACAGAGTATTGTCCAAGCTCAAGTGCTGCCCAAAGAAAAGCAGACTACACATCAAGCGCAACCTCTTCCCATTGCTCAACCCATTAAAAACTTGCCTTCAGATCAAATATCTGAAGACAATTCGTCGTTGCCTTACAATAAAGAGCCTTTAATTGAAAGTCAGAAACAGAAACCTGCAGTGGTAGATCCATCACCACAAATGGCACAGAGTGTTGTCCAAGCTCAGGTTTTGCCCAAAGAAAAGCAGAATACGTGTCAAGGGCAGCCTCTTCCCATTGCTCAAAGCAATAAAAGCCCAAAGCCCATTGAAGATACAGAATTAAATGAATCACTTCCACTCATGGAGCTTCTTCGACGCGTTCGTGAAAGGAATAGAAAAGAGCGCGATAGTAATGATAATGACGCTCCGCGTTCTCCGTGAACAGCGAACAGACGAGACTACATCTAACTACATCCCTCCAGCATTTTTGTCCCACAGTTTTACTATTTCATGTTGTGCAGATTAGAGCACTCCCTAAAACTGCATTTATAAACAGATCATAGATAATCCGAAGATATCAAGATATATCAAGGTAGGTATCATATAAGATTTGAAAAGATGCAAGTTGTCATGTACCTTATTCCGGCCATTCTCGCGATTGGGTGATCTCCGCCTAATTACCGGAGTCAATTTTTTTTCTCATTTAATAGACTTAATAATATAAGAATATGAACATCAGGAAGCTAAATAATCAATATGTCGAAGTTGCATCAGAATATACACAGAAGTTTTCGAGTTGAAATTCAAATATTTCATGAGAACGGTAATTAGATTTTTTATTTGAGATGGACGTGGTAATTAAAAATTAAATTTGACTAAAAAAAAAACATAAACTCATGCCTTCATTTCCAGAGTGGGGTAGACAGAGCTACAGAATTACCAACAACTCTAAAAATTTGTTGATAAATCTGTAACCACATTTATAAATCAACAACTAAAAACATGAATTTGGAATATTATTTTTTCTAAAGGATTTCTGTCGACAAGATTTTATTAATATTTATAAACAATTAGTTCAAATTAACTTTTATTGGCAAAAATAGGTAATACACAACGATAAACATAGTTATATGGAGAAATAAATACTAAAATACATAGAAAACATCCAAGACTCAAGACCAAACAAAATAAAGAAATAATAAATATCAAGGGACAAACAAATCTTTGCGCTCATCGAACCAAGGATCGCTAGCTTCGTAGGCAGGGTCACTATCAACTCGGCTAATCATTTATTCGTTAATTATGATATATCCAAGGACACCTGATACAGCCTTGCCGATGCTAATAACATTAACTAAATAACTGCAATAATCTGATGGTCAAATGCAATAGGTATGCTCACATTTAAATGCGTTTTGTCTGCAGACAAGCCGCAAGTGTCTTAATTTAAGGGCCTGTTTTCTTCCTGTTTTAATTGTCTCGTAAATTTATTAAAATAATAAGATTGCTCATGAAAATCTGGTTTACATACCATATGGTGCATTTTTTAGCACAATATTTTGCAACTTTGATTGTATTATTGCAAGGCCTTCAATAGACTACGATGATTAGTACATCTACGGTAATTAGCACTACGGTACTTAGAATAATTATAATTTTCCTAAAATATCAAAAACTAAGTTTCTAAAAATAAGCTACACCTAATTTCCATTTAAGACCAAATTTAAAAAACGGGGTACGGTAATTAGAAAATTTGTAAACCAAAGTTACGGGAATTAGACACTTTATTGTACTGTGGCAAAATACGACAAACCTGATACGTTCACATAGTTTGAGTACCGAGGCACAACCCTCAGCTTGCGACTCATGCAATTTTAATGAAAAAAATATTTTGTTACTTTGGGCTCCCCTACTATAGAGCAGCGCCGCGCCAAAATCGTTCCGTGAATGTTAAAACTGTAGCGTTTTAAAGTAGGTACTTGGAGCGGTTCGTTGGATTTCCAAATGGACGGAAAGCCAGCGCGAGGAGCCAACGCGCAATCCGAATGGAACTACCGTGAATATCGAAATTCAACGTTGGAGCACGCCCCGCCTCCGCGCAAGCCAAATGGCGTCGTCGTAAATGCGTTCTCTGGCTGCCATGGGGTCCGTTCATTTGACCGAAATACGTTTGGCCGAATGAGCCGTTTGGCAACTGTTTCATTTCCCAACCCGCTTATATTTCTGTAACTGCAAATATTTCAGGATTTATTTTTGTACCATTGTGTACCTATGGGTTAGGTTAGGTTAGTTTTTATAAAAATTCTGAAATATTTACAGTTACAGAAATATAAGCGGTTTGGGAAATGAAGCAGTTGCCAAACGACTCATTCGGTCAAACGTATTTCGGTGAAACATTAGTGAACCGGCTGCCATTTTCTAATCAGTCTGCTCCGTGATGTCGCACCGTTGAGGCGTGGCACGCCCGTGAATGTGGTCAAAATAGCCCATCCAGTTGTATACACTCCATCTGTCGCTGTTACAAACGTCGCGTCCGTGAATGCCCAGCTCAACGTAGACCCACCGTGTCAGGGCTCGATAGTATGGTGTTGATTAAAGCAGATTTGCAAATAATAAAGGATCTTTTTACAGAAATTTATTGTGATCATACTTATTGCTGACATTATGACAGCTCTTCAACAATGTCATACCATCTGGGCGCTTGCGGTTATTCTGCCTGCATAAAAAAAATTCCTAAAGTTGTTGTTGTGTGACGAATGGCGTTTGGTTGCGGTACATATAGTACAAACAGCATCACTGTTAACTGACCACTTACCACCTTATACTTAGTTAGGTTACCTAATGATTCGCCGACAATTATTATGCAAACGTATCGTTTCGCAGAATTTTCATTTCGTAGAAAGCTAATTTCTGCTGAAACCTTATTATTTTCACATATTTTTTTGGTAATCACAGGTCTAACCTAACCTAACCTAACCTACGTATCCCATGCTTAAAATAATCTGAAAACAATAAGGTTTCAGCAGAAATCAGCTTTCTACGAAATGAAAATTCTGCTAAACTATACGTTTGCGTAATAATTGTCGACGAATCATTAGGTCACGTAGGTGACAAGATTCATAAATGGTCAGTTTAAATTGTGTTGCTGATGGTACCTACTGGGTTCCGCTGTTTCCGCATGCTTTTGGAGCTTTTTCCTCGCCATGTCTTCACCTGCTTTCAAGAATTATCATGATTCCAGTGCACAATGAGGACTCCCCTGTGCCCGCCAGGAGCTTCTGCAAGACCGACTGGACCAAGCCCAAGTTCGTCACCAAGCCGTACTGTGAAGTGCGGCAGAAGTCTACCCCGGAAACTCGAGACGGCAACCCTGCAGGCTTGGGAGCGCTAGGCGCTGATTGTAGGTTTTTATTTCTTTTTTTTACGTTTAATAACTAAACACGTTCACTGTCTAAAGCGGGTAGCACAATCTGCTTGCGACTTCTTTATTGCTAACCTACTTCACAACAAAACAGACTCGATGAGGACGAGCAAGGTAACATCTAGTTATGTACAGTGGTGCACACGTATCGGCCATGCGCCACGCCCACGCACCAAATTATCACATACCTACCTAGTTACAGGGCGACAGCTTTTCAAACGACTTTCGGGTTTGTACTTGCCTCTGACTTGCTCTCAAACGCTCTTATATTTCTCAATGTGCTATATATTGTTACTGGTACTGTGGGCAGCCGTAGTAGCTGATTGGACTAGGAGTGGTCAGAATAATTACGCTTAGGAAGCCTTTTCAGTCAAGGCTTCTGCTGGACCATACATACAGACAAATATGATGCGTTTAACGCTAAAACGACATATTGTTTAGATGTTTTTGTAGTGTACGTTAGGGGATATAAAGTAGCTTCGTATCAAATGTATGTTAATACTGCACGAAATGACGTCGGTAACATTCTTAGGCTGGGTTTGGACCAAGCGAACGAACAAAAATTCTATGGTATTATCTCTTACGTTTACATTGTAAAAATAAAGATAAAACATGTTCTAGAGCATTCGCTCGTTTGGTCTAAACCCACCCTTAGAACAATTAATCCACGTGGCTCACAGTGTAGGGTGTGCTTGCGCCGCAGTGGAATTCGGGTTGTACTGTCTCCCCTCTAACCAGTCGCCCTATCGCCTATCGTTTTCTCGCCGAACATGAAAGCGGTACATTATAAGTCTTAACATATGGAAATATCGAAAAAAGTCAAGAGTTAAAGTAGTTACATCATGTTTAAGCTTACGATACTTATGATATTAGAATAATTTCTGTCTATCAAGACAAATTATTGTGATAATTCCTAAGTGGTAGCGTCGTTTGGCAGAGTCACTTTCATGAAAGAGTTCTCTTACTTTGACCATCCATGTTAATAGAATATAGAATTGAATAACCTTATGTTGACGTTAATGTTTTTTAATCAATTCTACCGCGTTGTGGCGACACTCTTTAATTACTCATTATTAAAATGACCACCTAATTCAAGTCGAAAAATGAATCCTTTACACTGGCTAAATATAAAATGTACATAATAAGCCTGTTCTGATCCGAAATTTACATCATTTCGTCATTTTTATTTCCAGCACTTCAAATATAAATGTTTCTCACGGCGATAGATTTTATGTAGCCTTCAGATTATTGTCATGTAACATGCAGAGGATATCTTGGGAGTGGTCATAATAGGCCAAAATTACGCCACTTTTGTATCCCAATCCAACCGTAGTTACCGCCCAATTCTGCATAATCACTTTAAAACTGAAATGACTTACTTAAAATTAATTATTCTCTATTCGCTCTTATTTTTTTCGATAAAACTCATGACTTTTTTCGCTATTTTCAGTAAATTACGACGCGGGTTGCAAAGTATCGGCAAACCAAGCTCCAAACCCCGATGTGATGCTTTCGTCTGCAACACATAATGAAGAGTTGAAATCGAATGCAGCTTCTATTTACTCTATGTATCCATCAGTTACATACGATGGGTTGAAATTGCATGTCACAACTGGGAGTAGCAATTACGACGAAGAAAAATTGGTGCAGAAAATTGAAGATATCGAAGAAGTGCCACTTGTTGAAGCCGAGCCGAGAACAGATATTATCAAAGCTCAGCAGACCTTAGGGCCCTCAGTAATGCCTGTCACGCATTCGGATATATCTTGGCAGCGTACTAAAAAACAATTTATCGATGAACTTTCAATTTGCCTGCTCTCATCAATGAACCAATTTGATAAACTACTGATGCGTCATTCCAACTACCAAAATCGCGATATTAAAATAGATACAATCGTTCAAATAAAAAATGTGTCTGACCTTTTTAACGAATTTGGCGGCAAATTGATAAACAAAGATGAAGGTACAGCAAATCAGTGCTTTACAAAAGAATCTGCGCCACCGGAGGTCGAACTGCAACCAGAAGATACCCTGGAAACAAACCAGGCTTCAAAAGACAAAAAAATGCCTATCACAAAATCAGCTGATGGCGAGTCTTTTGATGCTGATACAAAACCGAATCACGTCAAGGAACGATTTTACGAAGAAGAAAGTTATCTGATTATCAATAATGCTAAAGGTAGAATAAGTGATGATGATTATCCATTGCCAAGTGAATTTCCGCGCTGTGAACACGAGTACAAGATGCCTAAAATTGAATCGAATTCAGAGAAAAGTGCGAATGAAAATGAGGCTACTAGCATTACACAAAACACCGACATGATAAAGGAATTTAAAATGTTAGATGATTATAAACAATGGTTATTCAAACCTCTGCTTTTGTTAAACAATATGCATCTCAGCCTCGTTTACGATGCCATGCATAATTTAACCAACCAGATTGTGAGCCCTACACTATCTGTGTTCCAATATCCAACAGCTGCAATGAGCACTTTTCTGCTGATGTCAGACAATAACCGCAACGCTAGGTTCAATTTAGAAGATAGCACTCTGATTGTAAACAATTTTCGACCCAAGATGAGAGAGGGTTATCAATTACCAAACTTTAAACCTAAGCCTAAAAAGAGGATAAAGCGTCTGGAATTAAAAAATCCCAAACGATCAAATATGCAATTTAAGTTTGTAACGCTCGAAGAACAAAAGTTTTATGACGGCCAGCCCTCACTGGACGATCCGATCTCCACATACGAAGTCATATCAAGTGTAAGTCTTAGTTCTTTGTTGCAACGAGTAGGTGTGCAAAATCATGTAATGTTCTCCAACAACAGGGTGCTTCAAGACAAAAAAAAAAGCCATTGCTCTCCGCCATCACCTCATTTTTACCCCTCGAAGGGTACCGTTACGGGGACTCCTTCAGAAAATCCAAAGCCACCCATGGAATTTCCAAAAGTACCAATTAAGCCTGCCACTACAAAGAAGAAGAAATGCCAAGACACGAGGATTGACAATCCTGTCACCCTGCCGCAAATGGGCGCATCGCTTCTCCCTCCAAATACCTTGCCGCTTTTGCTGTTGTTCAATTCAGATCCTAAAGTCGTGCAGTTTGTCTCAAATATACGCAATGCCAGAGCGGGATTAACTCACATGATCGATGGGCTTTTAGGGTTTTCTAGCTCTGAAGGCAATGTGCCAATGGACGCAATGGAAATGCTGGGGTAACCTGTCGATGTTTCGAAAAACTATTGTCCGCTGTTTCGTTTGTCCGAAAATCATTTTTCTACACAGCGGACAAAAGTTTTTCGAACTTAAGATATGTAACCAAATGCTGGAGATTGATAAAGAGAACAGAACGCCATAGACAAATTAAGCTTTGTGTGGTATTGAGTACGTATAGCGAGCCAAGACTGCCGTAAAAACATTATTTTTTGTTGTAAAAGTTTTTTAGATAATTGGCAATAGTGATTATTAGAACTAAAGTTTACGCTTTACGATGACCAATTGTTTATCACAAAAATATTCGAATAAATGTTTGCTGTCCCAACTTTTGGTTTAATTTTAGACAGTTCAAGTTCCTTGCTTATGTCATACGGATGTAAGCTGAGGTAGTCTGCCGGTATCTTAGTGTAGGTAATTATTTATGCTATCACAATTAGAACAATGCCGACCAAAATAAAAAGACAGTTTCAGAGTATACTACTTAAGTATGAAATACCGTCTTTTCTTGGTTGCCACCACCTCGATCGCCACCACTGGTGGCAATGAGGAATATTCTATATAATGTTTTCTTCATTTCTACCAGTGCTATAGGTTTATTTAACCCTTTGAACGCCAAGAACCACTAAAGTGGTCGTGTACTGTCGTGCCTACCACGCCATCGACCCATATAGTGGTCACAGATACAGTGCAAAATAGACCCGAGTATTTGTGACGTAAGGTTGACATTAGCTGTGGTTTTCAGCTGTCATTGGCGTGTGAGGGCGACGTTTGTATCAAGTCAAAGGCGTTCAAAAGGTTAAATACAAAAGCGCCACAAATCAATAATAAAAGTAAATAGCAAATAAAGGTACCTATTTTACGATTTATTTGCATTTTGCACACTTTCGCAGAACATCGACGGAGCTCCGCTAACGCTACGGCGGAGCTCCTATTTCTGGGTGGTATGGCCCTCGGGGCCAGCTGAAAAACTAACATAACCTAAACATAACTCATATTTATGATACAAAGTGACTTCTCTCCGGAATTGAAATTTTATATTAGTAAAAAAACTGCGAAAGTGTTCCAAACGCGAAGAAACGTATTACCGACGTTTTATTTACAGACATTCATATCGATATTGTTAAAGCTACCTACTTTAAGTAATTGGGATACAACTGAAAAAAACTGGTTATCTTTCTATAGATTCTAAACAATCTAATTTAACCTCTTGACCGCCACAGTCTAGTCGTGACAGCCAATGACAATTAAGGCTCACACGCCATAATCACCTATACATGACCAACATTCAACACGAAATAAAACCTTATACGATGGAATTTAAAGTTCCTTTTGATCTACTTGACGGTTTCGCCGTGGCGTAAAAAGCACGACACTACTTATACGTAAGGTGGGGTAAGTGCGCCTACAGGGCAAGTGCGCCAAACCAACAATATCTCTTAAAAATATATGGGTCGTCGCACTTACCTTACCCCGTTGACGCTTTTACCCCAAGGTGCCTAAAGCCCGTTTTACATTTGGCTAAATTCAGTGTGTTAAATTGAGACAGGCGGCGTGGAGGGGATAAGCGCGTCCTCTTGACTAACATGCTAACTGCCTTTACACTTGTCTTTTTTTAGAGTCTTTTTCATTCAGCACACTGAATTTAGCCAAATGTAAAGCGGGCTTTATTACTTTTTCTGTGGCGGTCAAAAGGAAAACTAAACAGTTTTAGAAAGTTGTTAGGTAGCGTTTACATCTTGGCCATCTCTATTCTACTCAGTAAAACCATATGGCGTTTAACATCGTATTTTCAACGTTACGACAGCTCTTAAGGTAAGGTGGGGCAAGTGCGTCTACAGGGCAAGTCCGTCAAACCAACAATATCTCCTAAGAAAAAAAATATGGTTTGTCGCACTTACCCCGTTGACGCTCTTACCCCACCTGAGGGCCCTGCCAAGATGCATTGAGCTAACTAGCGTTTCTATTCGATTCGTTTTTAAAACAATCGCGTCACTAGTAGATGACGTGATACGAAAAGTCACGTGATCTATCAGTGACGCGATTGGTTTAAAAATGAAACGAATAGAAACGTTAGTTAGCGCAATGCATCTTGGCAGGGCCCTCTGAGGGCTTATTGTCTAACGCACTCGCAATCACGATCGTTTTCATTTTGAAAATCGAAGGCTTGTCTGCATACTGCTCCACTTTGAAGCCGGTTGCGATTGCGAGTGCGTTAGACAATAAGCCCTCAGAGGGCCCTGCCAAGATGCACTACGCTAACTAGCGTTTCTATTCGTTTCGTTTTTAAACCAATTGCGTCACGGGTAGATCACGTGACTTTTCGTATCACGTGATCAACCGGTGACGCGATTGGTTTAAAAATGAAACGAATAGAAACGCTAGTTAGCGTACCTAGTGCATCTTGGCAGGGCCCTCTGATCTTATACTTGACAGTAAGGCGGCCGCGATGAGTTAAAAACGATACCACAACCCGCTAAAAGCAATATTGATTTACCCAGTAGAGATAAAGGCGGAGATTCTACAAGGATTTTAAACGTTTTGATAGCTCGTATTTACCTAACAGTTAACACGTCAGACAATATGATTTTTACCGCTTAGAAATTATTAGAGTCCTGCATAGCGTTGAAAATGTCGGAAACAATCAAATGATCTTTTCGGAAATTTATGAATATTTAGTTTTTTTCCGTTTTTTTCGGGTTTTTTAGGAAAATAACAAATGAATAATGACAATTTATTCATAGTCAATCACTGTCACTCTCGCCACCTATTTTTAATTGCTTCTGCCTTCGTGTCGTCGATGTCGCCCTTTTCTAGGTGCAAATAAGACCGAATATAGATTAAAATAACAGCAGAAAATTTCTTTGGTTTTTTTCTATAAAAATCCGAAAAAAACGAGTCGTTTGGAATAAAACGGGATTTTTTCCGGACTTTTTCAACGCTAGTCCTGCAGGCTTATTGCCTAACGCACTCGCAATCGCAATCGTTTTCATTTTGACAGTCCGAAGGCGACATACAAAATGAAAACCATTGTTCCACTTTGAAGTCGATTGCGATTGTGAGTACGTTAGGTTATAGACCAGAGGGCTTATTGTCTAACGAACTCGCAATCACGATCGTTTTCATTTTAAAAATCAAAGCCTTGTCTGCATACAAAATGAAAATAATTGCTCCACTTTGAAGCCGGTTGCGATTGCGAGTGCGTTAGACAATAAGCCCTCAGGTGGTCGTTTGCTTTGGTCAGTGCTCCATATAATTATTAAAATCTATACCAAACCCGCCAGTCGCGGTCGCCAACATCGAAATCAGGCCTTTAGCAATAGGGAATATGTATGTTTTTTTTTTCAATAAACGCTGATTCATGTAACAAACAGGCGAGTTTTTTTTGTGTGTGTGGTGTACTTCGGATCTCTCTGTCTAATTAGCAGTTTAAAATACTTGTATCATCCGTATTTCTTCACCGATTTTAATTTCAATTTCACTTTTGGTGATGTCTTTTACGGTATTTTTATGTTTTATTGACAAATGCGATTTAAAAACCTCCATGCATATTCCCTATAGCAAAACAATAACGAAAATACGCTTCAATTTAGTTGAGGAACGCGTCTCTGTGGAATGAAAACACTTTTCATAACAATCATATAATTTCCAGCGCTAATCAAGGACTCGGGTGAGCATCGAGGTTCCTACAACACTGGTTATACTCCACCGAAATGCAGCAACAGCCTGCACCCAAACAATCCAAGGCGACGGGCCCCTCAGATCCCGCAATACATCCCCGCGGCGAATGGCTCTGCCCATGGGCACTCTCAGTATGAAACTGGCGTGAAGCATTATAGCACGTCAGTTAAGAGTTCCATGGCCTCCCTTGTACATAAAAAAGTAGGTTTAAATTTAGAACAGCTGCTTATGCCACCTATGGCAGCGGTTGCTCGCACCGTCGCAAGGTTTTACAGTGTACCCAGCCATACTATAGAAGGGGAAGAAGACCTGTTTAAATGTAGAACGCGTGCTCCTACTTTCCCATTAACGGAACAAAATAAAAATAACAAATACTTGCTAATAACTTTAAACACGCTTGAGAAGGAAAACGTGGCAATTGAAAAAAAGCCTGTTGCGATTTTGAAGATATTGACACCTTCAAAAGTTGAAATAGATGTAGACAAAGAAAAGTATGTCAACTTGGCGAAAACTGTGGAGACTTTCAATTTGTACAAGGACGAGTGTTCGGGGGAATTTGTGAAGGAACCCATTGTGTTAACGAAATGGTTGTAAGAGATCAAGAATTACATTGAACAACTCAGCATTGCGAAGAAATTAAAAAATATATCTCACACACACACACATACAGCAAATACAATCTGGATATAAAACAATAGCAAAAACATTAAACGAACTAAGAAACTGTAAGACATTTGTGCGTCTCTTTCACACTTCAATGAAAAAGGACTCTGAAAAAAATTCTGTCAATGTGTCAGAAGGAAATCAAGGTCATTTTTTTTATAGCAAAGCGATTTTTAATTTAACAAGTGAAGAACACAGCCGTACTTAGTACCATTTCGTTCTTACAACAAAGTCCTTTCTTAATTAAAGAGACGTTTTTTGGTCGTAATCATAATAACAAATTAATGCGAAATATGTCGATCGATACCAACAACATTTTGCTTGTTAAAAGGTAGTAGCGGTTGAAAAGTAACTTGGAACAATAATTGTACCTAGGTACTGTAGTTTTATTTAATTTGAACACATCGCTAAATAACCTAAAAAAACCGAGTTGGATTTTTAGATCAATCCATTTGTTCCAAAGAACTACGATTTTAGACTTGAAGATAACATCATAGCAAATTTTGAAATGTCATAGTTTGATTTAATTTCTACATGTAGAATTTGTATAATTCTTTTTTTAAAAGATGTCGCGTGCTTCGTGAGACTTACTTGCCTATGGTTGACATTTTAATTTTTGCCATGGCAATTCCGCTCTCTGGTCATACCTACTGCAAAATGCGTAGTTTTGTTCAACTGTTTTGACTGAAACTGTTGTTTAGAAAAAATATTTTTAGAACGCCTCTGTATAAAAGGTCGCTAATTTAAATTAATTTGTATTTTTTATTAATTAGTAAAATAAGCTGTGCGCTTTTAGGTAACATCAGTATTATATTATACAGGTGATCTAAATGGGTCTTAATTTAGTCTGAAGCTTTTATTCTGCGTGTTTAACGCTAGTTTTGTCATACGCGCGTACACGTGTGTTATTTCGCGCTTGAATAAACCGATCGCGTGTGTACGCGCACATTTCAGCGTGCTCGCGGGAACCTGTCAGTGCGACAGTTTTTTGTGACTCGCGTACCTACTAGATGCGTGGCTAATTTTGGCTTTTATAACGCGCTTAAAATACGCCAATCCTTAACCGTATTTAAAAAAGGATATCATTGATTGATTGATGTGCATTTCGAAAGGAAAATACCCGGTTGTAGGTATAAGGGCACGTGGGGCAAGTGCGTCAACTGGCCAAGTGCCCAACAATATCTCCTAATAATTAAGTAGGTTTGTCGCCCTTGCCCCGTAGACGCATTTACCCACCTGATTTTACCTATTAGTTCCAAGGAACAAGCATATTTTATTGTTTTAGACTTCCCCATACTGATCCGTTTGGATTGCTCACCAGTATAATATAAAGAGTGGCACAGTTGTTTAAATGTTTCTTATATTTATCTAGATATGTAGTTGTAGGCACAGGTTTTTAATTTCTGGATGACACGTCATCACTCATCACGACTCTGTCTAAAATTTCTGAAATATAATTTCGAGTGAATCTAAACCAAGATAAGAAAAACAATCTTTCGCGTTGTTGTAAGGATCTACAGTATTCCCAACTTCTTAATAGCTTTCAGTTGGCTATCGCCATCACGCTTACACTCGCGACTAACAGTATATTTGTCATTCGGGTGTCATAGAAAAACGATGGTTGCCGATCGCTATAAAGAAAATGGTAACAGTGTATGCTTCATTTGTTTAGGAACTTAAGTAAGTGTTAACAAACAACGACGTCCACGGCCAATCAAAACTTGTACCCTTACCACGCGTTACATTCTAGACCCCGTTATCTTGTCGCGTTGACGTCGCTCTGTTGTAGGGATTGAATGTTTATTTTATCGACCCTCTATATATCGATGTTTGTAGTTTATATTATAATGCAAGAAAGCGACTGATTTTTTGGCTTTTAAATCTCTGCTAAATCTCAATATGGCGTAGGAATTAAAACTTCTTGATAAAAAAATAGAAGATAACCTTATTCTAACAAGATGCGATAAACTTATATAAATACTTTACCTATTTGCAACTATTTACCTACTATTTATTTATTATTGACCCCATTCTTATTTATCACATTTTTAGTAGCGATTGTCTTTGACTCATTGTCAGTGAAATGACATACTTCAAAGTACAATACCATCGATATTCAAATAGTCGATAAAATAAACATTCAATCCCTTTAAAAAAGTGACGTCAGTGCGACAAGATAACGGGGTCTGACATTACCGTACTCGCTACCGTAGTCGAATGCTCTGTCCCTCGTACTCTATAAGAATACTGCAAGGTCTGCAAGGGACAGAGCATTCGACTCGCTATCGAGTACGGTAATTGCAACTCGTGGTAAGGGAACTAGTGTGACGAGCTTTTACGTATTAAGGTTGGCGTAGACATATCCACTCTGCCCGGATCATTGAAAAGTGACCTTTGATTTGTATTAGGACGGTACATTTTTTAAAGTTAAGGTGAAAACAATAGCCGTGCGCGAGCCTCGCGTCGTCCACTGGAAAATGTATCATACTAACATAAATCAAAATTCAGTTTTCAATGTCTAACTTTGAGCTAATCCTGTGCCCAGCCCTCCCTTTTGGCTTACAAACTATCACATGGCTTTTTGTTTAAATTTAGTTAAGTAGCTAAAAAAATTAAGCATAATATTATATATAAATTGTATAATGTTGATAATGTCTTTACTATCAGTTTAATTTACAATTGTTTATTGTCATCCAGGATAAACCAATGTGCAAAAAAACCTCAAAATTAAAGTATTTAATCATCTCCTAAAGTTTGAGTTTTCATTTTAGTTAGTAAATAACTACGTCTGCAGTACTGCCCGAAATTACTGACTGAAAATGACCACTTTTCCTGTAGCCTACATCTCAAAATGTCTGAGTCCCAAATTGACCAATTCGTTTAATTACCAGGTTAGGTTCGTTAGTTAACTTCAAATGCACGAAGGGCAAATTGCCCCAGAATGAGTCTCCGCCGAGCGGGGCTCCGTCAACTTTCATAAAATGAAAATGTCAATATGATCGTAAATATCAACCCCAACCCCAACTCCTTTTATTATTCAACAATGCTCTCAAAAATATCTGATATTTCTCTATTACTAGAGGCATAAGAGCGTGTCAGCAATGTTGGATAATTATATCATTGCTCGTGCAGCCGTTCAGGGTTGTCGTATTATCTAAGTTTTGATAGCTCTTATTTAATTGACATACAGGGTGTCCCATAATTGACACGTAACCCTGACACCGGAGATAGCCCACCCCTAGACCTTCCAAACCAGCCTAACATGACCTCAGTAAAAGTTGCACGGTTTTCGAGATATTGCTAATAATGATAGCTAGTTTTGTATGAAAATTATTACCAGTGATCGGAAATAGGTGAGCTAATTTACCTAAACTTGATGCATGTTCATTCAATAATGTATTCCCATCTCACTCACGCATGAATGAATATGCGTCAAGTTTAGGAAAATTAGCTCACCTATTTCCGATCACTGATTATTACCAAAACAAAAAATAATTAGAAATATAAAAAAATAAAAATAAATATTATTAGGCTGGTTTGGTAGGTCTAGGGGTGGGCTATCTCCGGTGTCAGGGTTACGTGTCAATTATGGGACACCCTGTATAATGGCGACCGAGTAAAAAACATACCATAGCCACTGGATCTGCAACTGTTGACACAAAACGGAAAAAAGCTTCCGCCTAGTGCCACTTATGCCACTATCACTTTTTAATGAGGCATTCCATAATGCAACTGGCCATTTCTGCATGAGTATTTAATTAATTCTATATTACTCTGACGAAATGACTAGTCAATGTCATAACGGGTCAAATACGAATTGGATTGAACCGCCTAGAATAGAAGGGTAGGTACAGACCCACTGTACCCCTCAACCGTACCACTGACCGAAATTAGTACCATAAATATGAGGTAGCTTTACTAGGTTTAGGTTAAGTTAGTTCTTCAACAGGCCCGGAGGGCCAAACTACCCAGAAATTGGAGCTCCGCGAACTCTTTTAAAGTTGATTTTGAAATATATATTTTGGTCAGTTGATCCGTTAAATTGGTCGGAGTGGAATAACAGCTATTAACACCAGGGGCCCGTTTCTCGAACTCTTGTAGCTTGTATTACAAGCGGAAATCTCTTTTCAACAATATGCATTAAAAAGAGACTTCCACTTGTAATACAAGTTACAAGCGTTCGTAAAATGGGCCCCAGGCCCAGGTACGTAACATTTGGTTCAGTCCCACCCTACCCTACCCCTCGGGGTATGGTGGGTCTGGGACGGGTGGGGGTACAGAATCCTCGGTGCGCGATTTCCACGGAATAGAAAAAACAGTGGAAGTGGCATGAGCTTCGCTTAGTATTAGACATGTTGTCGCCAACACTCAAACTATCATAAAAACAACACGCCACCATGGAAAATGTTTTTGGTGCGGCTATCGTTTTAACACTCCAAAATAGCACAATAAGGCATGCTTCTGGATTTATTTCCTATTTTAGAAATATCAAAATATCGAAAAATCAAAATAAGCGATCTCAGCAAAAGTATGGTAGGTTATGCGGATCTCCGCATAACTATGCCACACGTTACACGCCCACTTGACACTTCTACTGTTTTTTCTGTTCTGTGGCGATTTCAGCTCGTTCTTATCACCGCGACATCCACGACTTATTACATTTTAGTGCTTTATTATAGCATTGTATTAAAAAAAAAAAAAGATAAACATCAGGACCATCTTACACAAATTAACGAAATCACAAACTAAGTTTTAAATAAATATCAAGGCACAATGTCACACCAATTGACCTAGTCCCAAAGCTCTAGGCTTGTAGGTACTATGGGTACTAGACAACGGCATAAATACGTATATAGAGAAATATACCTATACTTACTTAAATACATAGAAAACATCCATGAGTTCCATGACTCAGTAGCAAATACTGACGCTCATCACACCAATATTTGCACTTGCCGAGATTCAAACCCAGGATCGCTACCTTCGTAGGCAGTCACTAAGAACTAGGCTAACAATGTCTCGAAGATAACGAAACGAGTCACCTATGACACCATTATAACGTTGTTTTCCTGCTTCAGTATTCTATAAATATTATCGTTTGAAACAAATAGTGCGCTAAAGATTATAGTTAAGTTATCGCTTTTCCTTGTTTATCGAATGTGTCCGTCTTGCTTCTAACCTTAGTATGTAAGGTGAGTGGTGCGCCTACGGGACAAGTGCATCAAACCAACAATATCTCCTAGAAAATATTATGGTTCGTCGCACTTAGGGTTACCATCTGTCCGGATTAGTCCGGACATGTCCGGAGATTTAGACTCTAGTCCGGACTTTGTCTCCGGCTTTTTAACCGGAATTTGAGTTATAAAACTACGTATTAAATGACTACCATACCACTGTAACTACATAAGTGAGTAATGTTTCCATTTTGTAACTAAAGAGTCCGGACTTTTATCGAAATTTCAGACTTTTTTTAGGACTCGGACTTTACTAATTCCTAAACGGTAACCCTAGTCGCACTTACCCCGTTGACGCTCTTGCCCCACATTGGGTTAGACGCTCTTGCCCCACCTTGGGTTAAGCGCGTCTTGACTCTACGGGGCTAGTGCGACGAACCATATATTTTTTAGGAGATATTAGCGGCCTTTTCACGTAAAGTGCGGACCGCGGAAAACGCCGCGCGCCGTTCCAATCTTCGTTCCGAACCGTACATTTTTGACTATTTTACTATTACAGTTGCACTTACCCGTACGGTTCGGAACGAAGATTGGAACAGCGCTATTATCGTTATAAAATTGGTTTTAAAAAAACTTTTTAGTGATCATAATAAATAATTATGCTGTTATGTAGTACCGACTTCTCAAACAATAAACTATAGGACATTTCAAGCTCGCCGCAAGCAACGCCGCAGGAAAGTCATAGTGCATAAATTTAAACCATTTAAATGAGCTTCAATTTGGGCCATCTGTGGTCTTCATCTTCAATTTCACTTCACCAAATTTTCTGAATGCAAGTACCTACTGAACTTGTTACTGGAAATACTATAATAATATTTGAATATTTGAGGAGTTCCTCAATTCCTCACGGATTCCCTTATCAGATAATGACTTGGTGACAACGGGACCACCTCAGGATTATATCATATCAACGAAAAAAAATATTTTAAGAGTCGGTACACAATTGACGGAGTAATTGTATGAAAGAAAAACAGCCGAGCACAGGACCTTCTCCTTTTTTGAAATCGGTTAAAAAATGGTTTTATTCAGGTTTTCCTTTATGGAAAACTAAATTAGTTTAACCATATTACTTTATGCTAATCGAAAATGCAATAAAACAATATTTATGACTGTGTAAGTAATGACTTATTTATTGCGGTGACGATAGGCACATAATATAACCACGAGTAATATACAAGGACAAATTAATGACCATCTTAGTACTTTGTCGCTCTCATTCCTTTGCTACCGTCATACCAAAGAAGCACTATAAAAGTTGAAGCATTCTCAACGCTGTACGATTGGATGTAAGGTTATTTACAATGCGATTCCTATAACAGTGGCCTGTTTTTTAAAGCTACAAATCCTCGACCATTGGCGACCAGTGGCCTGTTTTATAAAGCTACAAATTACAATTTACAGGTTACAAGTTTCCATTTTACACAACCTCGACCAATGACGACCTTTGAGCAGTGTTGCCAGTTTACACTTGGATAATTGTTACTTGTAGCTTTATAAAACGTGCAACTGGTGCTTTCTTTCGTATGAGGGCGGTAATTGTAATTCATGCATGATATTAAAACGACAAAGTACTAAAGGATATTTACGTTAATCGTTGTGAGACGCATATATTTTCCTTCAGGGAATCCCCACAACTCACTCCAATGCTTTTCTTAGGGAAAAAACTAGTTGCCAAGAAATATGATGGACTTATGTCATTTATGTGTCAATGATTGGATGACGAGTCGGGTTAAGTAATTAATGTGCTAAAGGTCTAACTGCCGCACTCAGAGACGTCAATTAAATTTAACGCTTGTTTAGTGACGTGTCTTATTCTATTGCTATAGCAAAGAAAGTGACAGCTGCAACTTTAATCAAGCATTAAATTTAATTGAAGTCGTGGTATTTAGTTATGTATTTTTGTCTTAGTATTTCTCTGTCCAAGGTTGTCTGGAAGAGATCGCTATTTAGGTGTAAGACCGCCTGTTGTATACCTATAGTTCAAACGTATGTACTGTTCCGTGTTTTGTTTTTCTGGTGTTCAATAAAGAGTATTTGTATTGTATTGTATTGTATTGTATTGTCTCTAAGTGCGGTAGTGAGAGACATTATTGTGAAATAGAGAAGGCACACGAGCTTACAGTCCACCTGGGGCCTGTTTTATAAAGCTACAATAATTACAATTTATAGGTTGCAAGTTTCCATTTGACACCACTTCGACCAATGGCGACCAGCCATTTAAGCAGTGTTGCCAGTTTAGACCTGTAAAATTGTTACTTGTAGCGTTATAAAACGAGCCCCTGATTATAAATGGAGGACTTCGTTGGAATCATAGGGTGGAATGAAAATCTAATTCAAGACCAAAATCCTAACCTCAACGGGCGCACATTTGCTGTGATTACTTCATTTTGATTTAGGTGTAGGTAGGTATTTTTATCAATAAAACTTACCCTAATATTACTCATTACACGAGTTCTCATTCATGTTTTAATGCAATAATGTTAAAATAACTAAATAATCAATATGGGAACCGTCAGATTTTGGTCTTGAATTAGATTTTCGAGTATAGCGGTCCTGGGGTCAAATCCCGGTAAGGGCAGATGGTTGTGTGATGAGCGCGAACATTTGTTCCTGAGTCATGGATGTTTTCTATGTTGTTATTTATTTATTTATTTATTTATGTTAAGGAAATCCAACAGCTATACAATTAGAACAATAGACCGAATAGGAAACCGTAAGCCAATTATAGGATCTTACTACTAGATATAGAACAAATGCTAAATGCGTACAATACACAGAACGACACAATAGTACATTACTTAACAAGGGCTGTAAAAGAAAGAAAGCCCGAAATCGCAGGTATTTGAGACCCGAGCCGTAGGCGAGGGTTGTAAATATGCGATAGAGGGCTTTCTTTTTTACTGCCCGTGATGAGTACACAATTTTACGTCTTCACCTGGCCACAATGCGAGTTTTACCGTGCGCGCAGCGTGCGATAAAACTCACATTATGGCCAGGTGTGACGTAAACGTAATTGTATTAATTAACAAAATTTGACAGCTATGATTGGCAAACACATGCTAGTTTCACTCACTCAAAGCACCTCGCCGACCATTTTTGTCTCACGGATTGAGCCTTGCAGTTAAATATATCTAGGTCCAGCTCTCTTGCCAGGTTGTTCAAGCTCTTACCTGCACGTATTAGGAAACTATTGGCCCTATACCTGGAAGATGCCGACTTAATGGACACAGGGGAGGATAATATATCTTAGATCGAGTGGGATATTTCTCTATGTAAGTATTTATATCGTTGTCGAGTACCCATAGTATAAGCCTAGAGCTTAGTTTGGGACTAGGTCAATTGGTGTGACATGGTCCCCTGATATTTATTTATTTATTATGTTATTTATTTTAGCCAAAAATGATGCATTTTGAGGTTATAAAAGTGTTTACTAAATAAGTCAAGTCAATTGGTATGGACTCTACATTTTCAACAACGTTAACGTTTGTAGAATGCGTTTTGTCTAGGCGATATAAGTTAAACGTTTAACTCACTTCGATAAACAAAGGAATCTTGTTGGTTTAGTAAGTGTATCACGCGTAGACATATATCTTATTTATCAAGCTTAGGAACAGTATCATTATTCTGCGTTAAAACACCAAGATCCATTATATATTGATACCTGGACTCGTACCAACTGTTCCTATGACAAGCTCATATTACACTGGAATTGCAGTACCTACTGTCACGCATTAAGAAAACCGTGAACCATTTTACCTTGAGACCCTGACTCGTAACAATTGTTCTTAAGATAAGCTCAAATTACACTGGAGAATGCTACTGCCAATACGTATGTAAATGTCCGTTCATCCCATTATTTCAAGTCGACAGGTACTTTACCTGTCCCGCAGCTCTGCGAACGCTATGTTAATTTTGTGTAACAGGAAAATCTGACGAATAAACGTAAGTAATTTTTAAACCTACAAAAAAGGCATTATAATTTCAGTTTACGCAATGGAAATACAGTAAAACTACACATTACTTCTTAGCTCTTATATTATAAATTCAGTTAAGTACCTACTTCATCTTATCCTGGAACTTACCGCCAATCAGCAGTGTTCACATTGTTGTGTTCCGGTGTGGGGATAAGACAACCGGAGAAATTACTAGCATAGAGGCATCCATCTTGGTCCTCAGGGTTGGCAACGCATTTTGGATTGTAGTTTTGAGAATGCAAGTCTATGGGTCACATACCCACTTAACAACTGTTGCCAGTGAACTCGTTTACCTTCTCCACACCATAAAAAAAACTCGTATAAATTCTTTATTATGAATCCACCTTAACGCTGCCACTGCGCGCCGGTTATTCCCGCCGGCCGTTGAACCGCATACTAATTAGTATAACGACATAGCAACGACAGTGCGTTTTAGATTTAAGTATTCCAAGAGGCCTGATATGCCTGCGTTTATCGCGTGATAATATATCCGTCACCTTCTGACACGTCAATAAGTACGAGAGTGACGGATGCTTTAGGGCTCGTCCAGAAATCATGTGATCATATTTGGCCAAATTTTGAGTTGAGGTCGTGTTGAGTTCACATTATTATATAATAAAATTATTGAGTAATTTCGTAATTTTTTGTCTTTCCTGCTGTGTAAAAAAATTACACGTGATACCCCCCCCCCCTCCCTCATCGTGATCATTTATGATATTTTTTCTGAACCCAACCCCCAACCAATAAACGATCACATGTCATGATTTCAGGACGAGCCCTTAACCACATTTGACATGCGCGCGATATACAGGGTGTCCCGTAAGTAGCATGACAAATTAAAATAGACAATAGGGCATCACCAGGTCTACCAAAAACACCCCCATGTATGTTCAGCGATTTTTTGTATTTTCAGAGATATTGGTCATTTTAATCGGACGTATTGTAATTTTCCCTTGTGTCCATCGTACGAAAAACCCGTAAGCTCATGTATTATTTCAATATTCTTTCAGTCTTTTCTTTCATTGTAACAATCATTACGAACTTAGGATGTTTTTAAAGCAACATCCCAGTTTTTTTTTCATGTCAACTTTTCTTGTAATCACAGAAAGTTGGTTTTTCCATACTAGATGAAAAACAAACATGGGGTTCACTTAGTATGGAGAAAGTAACTTTGTGTGATTACACAAAAACTTGTCATGAAGAAAAAACTGGAATGTAGCTTTTAAAACATCCTAAGCTCATAATGATCCTTACAATGTAAGAAAAGTCTGAAAAAATATTGAAATAATACATGAGCTTACGGGTTTTTCGTACGATGGACACAAGGAAAAATTACAAAACGTCCGATTAAAATGATCGATATCTCTGAAAATACTAAAAATCGCTGAACATACATGGGGATGTTTTTGGTAGCCCTGGTGATGCCCTATTATCTATTTTAATTTGTTGTACTACTTACGGGACACCCTATAGACCAACCAACTGTAACCAAGGTACTTTAAACTTTAACCCCCGTTGCAAATACAGGGGGTAAGGACTATAAATTCTAAACATCTTGTCTGTTTGTGCAAAATGTGGTTACAGAATTAAGATACCACCATTTTGTTCTAACAGGGCAGATACCTACTCGTACAATGTCTTAGACACGTTTCAGATGAGTGTACACTATTAGTAATGGAAATTCTGCTGCAGGTAAACAAACAATGAAATAGGTATTTCCTGTTACACATAAATCTGACGAGTCTCTTTTTCTAAACTTCTTAAGGTAAGATTTTTCCCTTTTCCCGGTTGCAACATTTGCAAATGCTGTTTTATGCTTATATTTAGTATCTACTGTTATTTGAAAAAAATACAATAACATTGTTTAAATCACGGAATAGAAAAAACAGTGGAAGCGGCATGAGCTTCGCTTAGTATCCTGTTGTCGCCAATACTCAAACTATCATAAAAACAACACGCCACCATGGAAAATATTTTGGTGCGGCTATCGTTTTTACATTCCAAAATAGCACAATAAGGCTTGCTTTTGGATTTATTTTCTATTTTAGAAATATTGAAATATCGAAATAAGCTATCGCGGCAAAAGTATGGTAGGTTGCGCGGAACTACGCATAACTATGCCACACGTTACACGCCCACTTGACACTTCTACTGTTTTTTCTGTTCTGTGGTCCATTTAGGACGTAGGGTCACCATTTAGGAAATTGAAAAGTCCTGACACAAAGCCTGACATTTCGATAAAAGTCCGGACTTTTTAGTCACAAAATGGAAACATTACTCACTTAGTTACAGTGGTATGGTAGGCATGGTAGCAGACACTTTTATCTCATATTACACCAAATAAAAAAAAACGGACAAATTAAAAAGCCGGACAATGTCCGGACTAATCCGGACGGATGGTGACCCTAAATGGACGTCTATTAGCGGCTGGAATTAAAAACCATTTTATTGATTTTTTATTGTTATTAGTTTGACGTGTGGCCCGTAGGCTCCCAAACGGATGAACCAATTCAGATGCCGGTTTTTGTTAAAGAAAACTAGTTTAATCGAGAAGTTCTTTAGCCAGGTTTTTGAAAATCGATTGGGCCGTTGGGATATCAGCCCTGAAGGTAGGGGTCACGGTTATATCGGGGGTTGTTATCTATTTAATTGTTTATTTATTTTTCTGGCCGGTCACGCCTGCCGCATGCACCCGGACCGGTGGGCTAGCGTGGGCACCAAGTGGGTGCCGCAAAATGGGCGACGCAGATGGGGCAGGCCTAGATGGAGATGGCGGGACGACTTGGACGCATTCCTCAGCAACTGGCCGGAAGAGGGACCTAACAGGGAGTCATGCAGATCAAGAGGAGAGTAGGTAATTTGCTCAGCAGTGGATCACACATATAGGCTAGATTTTTTTTTAGCGATCTGTCAGTATCGTCGCAGGTGGAAAAGAGTGGTCTCTGCCTACCCTTCTGGCGTAAAAGAAGAGTGAAATTACTAGCACGTTGTCAGTGCGTTGCCAACCCTGAGGGTTTGGACAGAAATGCCGCTCCATCCAAACCCACAGGGTTCTAAAAAAACCGCGGCTGAATCGACTATTTGTTTGAGAGTTACGATGCACACGCAGATACACAAACACTTTTTCCTCAACCTATACCTTCTGAAACTAAACTAGGTACAAAATCACCTCAAAAAAGATGCTCTGGCCATTCAAAATATATCTAAGCCTAAAGAAATTGGAAAGAAAAACATATTACTACTTAAGAGGGTTTTGAAGAGACGCTTGAATCGCGTAACTGTCAAAAAAAACCATCCAACCCCCCAACCAAACCCCCTAAATCAAATGCGATTTCCACGACTTTTGAATATTGTAGTTACTATAAAAAACGAATATTGTACGGTTTATTTTTTTTTTCTATCCAAGAAATTGATATTTTCTTGAAAAGGAAAACGTACAGACTTCATAATCTACCTACAACATATTCAAAAATCGTAAAAATCGGACCACGTTTAAGAGAAGGGAAACATTGCATTTTGTATGGAAATTTTCAGCTTTACAATCCTCTTAATTAGTAGTCATGAAATTCATAATCAGCGGATAAATATAAACACTAAGGTTATCGCTACCTTCATCTCTCGCGGTACTTTACTGTAGCGGATTATTCACACGTACTGACTAACGAGGAAACATCGGCCATTAATTCATTCGTATATAAACCCCTTTCGTCCGCCATTGCTGCAGTGTTCAGTTTCCCGCCAAAGTGGTGACACTTATTGGGTGCGTTCAATTTTTATTTTTATTTTATTTTTATATTGTTTTTTTAAATATTGAATACAATATATAGTTTTTTTTTTATATTCACATAATCGTTTATTTTCTTTAGGATTTGACTACAATCATGGCTGCGAAAGTGTTTATTATGTTCGCTGCGGTCGTTGCTTTGGGTAAGATTTTTATTTTTATTTAATTATTAAATGTACAAAAATGACAATATTGCCCTTATTGTGTTGAAAGCCGTTTAACTTTAATTATAAGTGAAAAACACGAAAGATTTTTTATTACTTGTTTTTACGGTTCCGTACAAAAAATTCAAAAATGGAACCCGTATAGGATCACTCGGCACAGCCAATTTTCTTCGAAACTACTAGACCGATTGGTATGAAATTTGGTGCACATTGTAAATTGATGACCCAAACACAGATGTGCACATTTTTTGTTTTAATAAGTGTCATTTTCGGGATACAAATTAGGAAATTATAAACAAAAGTTTTGCAAACCTTACTATCATATATCAAATGCTCGTTATGAGGATTTCAAATATATTTTTTTTATTATTGTAAATTGAAAATTGACTATTCCCCCTGACCTCCGAAACTACTGAGCCAAAACTTTGAAAAAAAAATACAAAATATAGTTAATTCCTTGTAGATTACAGGAAAACCAATAAGAATCTGTTAAAAAAAAATAAAAAAAATGTACGGTACGGAACCCTCTCCAGGCGAGTTCAACTCGCACTTAGCCGGTTTTTACTTTTGGTGGTCTTCGATAACCGATTTTCTAAAGCGTCTCTGCCACGGTTTAAACTTGATGGATAGTGCATGGAAAGCGTTAATTGTTTTTTTTTTACAGGCGCGGCGCAGCCTGTGGACGTCGAGAACAACCTGCCAGTGCTGAAAGAGATGCAACCCGAACAGCTCTTCCGGACGTCGCCGGATGGCGCCCACCCCTTCATCCTCGAGTGCGCTACCACCAAGCCCAACGAAAAAGTGCAGTAAGTTGAAAATTTTATTAAATTTGGGCGACTGGTTTTTAATGCCATGAGGCATTAAGTTCATTATTCGCAGGTGCGGTCGGCCTTATAAGATGCATTCTTAAGTACTTTGTCAGTTAACGTCACGTTTGAACTTTTGCACCGATATTCGAATGGCGTTAAAGCGAAAATGCGTTACTTATAATTACTTATATTACGTCTGTAGGTACCTACTTATTTTTAGGGTTCCGTACCCAAAGGGTAAAAACGGGACCCTATTACTAAGACTCCGCTGTCCGTCTGTCTGTCTGTCACCAGGCTGTATCTCATGAACCGTGATACCTAGACAGTTGAAATTTTCACAGATGTAATTTCTGTTGCCGCTTTAACAACAAATACTAAAAACAGAATAAAATAAATATTTAAGGGGGGCTCCCATACAACAAACGTGTTTTTTTTGCCGATTTTGGCTAATGTTGTACAGATAATAGTACGGAACCCTTCGTGCGCGAGTCTGACTCGCACTTGGCCGGTTTTTTCTTTTACCATGATTTTATTAGGTCTCTTTCTTGGTGTTTGTTTGATTGTCTGTTCGGTACGGTTACAATCTATTCTAAATTAACTAGGTATTTAATGTTTCGAACGATTCTGTTTCGATCTAATGAACTTATCAAAAAAATATTTAATTGATCCGTTTTTATAACGTGGTATTTTTTATCTAAATAAGGGAGGTATTTTTCATATATATAACTAAATCTTTAAAATTATTTAAATACCTAACTATTCTATACATTGTATTGAATTTCCACGCATGAATATTCTGTTTCTTTGTTGATTGTTTTACTAGGTACTTTTACGCATACCTAAGCTTAGTTACTGACATGCCAAATGTAAAGAATCTTCGATAAAATGAACCAAGTACCAACTAGCTCGGTAGGTATATAGTTTATTTTTTACATTTGTTAAGTACAGCAAATTAAACGCAGTTTTCGCGGTACTGGGGCAGCGACATTTTACGAGTATTTTCTATTTAAAATATGAAATAAGCAACTGGACGAAGAACAAACTGATGGTAAAATTCATTCATCATTACTAATTTTGTTTTAATGTTCATATCAGATACACCTGGGAGAAGAACGGCAAGCCGTTAGACGGCAAGGACCTAACAGACGTCACCTTCCGCGCGTTCGAAGGCACGCTCATCTTCAAGAAGCCCAAGGAGACCGACGAGGGCCGGTACCGGTGCATCGCCACCTCCACTGAAGGCGTCGCGAGGTCCAGAGTTGTTAGCGTGAAGAGGACCTTCGTCGAAATCCCGCCCCACACCCTGAAGAAACACAGGCCTGTAGAAGGAAGACCTTTCAAAATGGATTGCTCAGTCACCAACGCGTACCCTCAGCCTAAAATTGAATGGTTCAGACAGGGAAAGGATGGTAAAATCTCTGATATCAAGGAGAAGCGCCTTCTAGAGTCCCCGGAAGGTACCCTTTACTTCACTAATGTGACACAGCAAGACGTTGACAAGGACCTGAAGTACGTGTGTCTGGTGGAGACGCCAGCGTCTGACGAGAAGCTGGTGGCTGCTGAGCATATAATTGAGGATCTGACGCTGACCAAGGAGCCGCAGACGGGAGAGCTGACGCCGCAGTACCTGAGCAAGGACACGACGGCCAAGACCGGTGACGTCACCAAGCTGTACTGCATCTACGGTGGAACGTGAGTATTTTTGAAGTTTAAGTTGTTATACTGGAAAAGGGCCAAATCTTATGTACTATCAGACCATTGGAACCTTGACCCACCATAGAACTGTGTCACAGAGACGTTATGATTCAAGTTATAAGAAGTGTCAAACAAATTGTTTTATAATGTCACTGTGACACCGTTCCATGGTGGGTCAGGGTTCCATTGGGCTGATAGTACCTACCCGAAACCGACGTGCATGCATGACTCGATGTATGAATGTGGAAGAAGCGAAAGAGATTTGTCAGGCTCGTAGCAGGTGGAAGTGGTCTTTGCTTATCCGTCTAGGAAACCGGCGTGACTTAATGTATGTATGTAATTTGTAATATCCTAGTTATCATACTGACTAGCTACTGCCCGCGATTTTGTCCGAGTTGACCATCCCACGAGACGTAACTTCTGTGGTAATTTAGAGTATAAGCTACCTCAATTTCAAATGTTATCAAAATTCGTCCAACCAATTTACTTTTACTAACAAAATGTACTATCAGCCCAATGGAACCCTGACCCACCATAGAACGGTCAAGGGGCTCTACTTTGAAATCCGTAATTTGAACTTCGGATCGTCCCGTCACTTTCTTGTGAATTAGTTACGCGTCGAGAGCGAAAGGGATAGCAATAGACGAAGTTCGAATTACGGATTTCAAAGTAGAGCACAAGGTTCCAATGGTCTGATAGTACTATACATTTGACATAGGTATGGTCGGTGGAATTATGCGCGCTACTCACGTGCCTGCCGCAGGGGCAATCTCGGAATTTGACCCTTTATCGTGATTGATGTGTACAGGCCGGCAGGGGTAGAATATTGTCCCTGCTTGCCGATATTCATTACAAAGAAGGAGGCATTTAAGGGTCATATTCCGAGATTGCCCCTGCGGGCAGGTAAGTGAATACTCCGCATTATGTTAAGCGTTACATTCGTTACATTCCTTGTCCAGCCCCATGGCCCACCCGAGCTGGTTCAAGCTGGGCCCGGCGGGCAGCAGGCAGAACGTGAACGGCCAGCCCGGCGACCGCGTGACGCACCGCAACCGCAGCGGCGGGCGCCGCCTGCTCTTCACCGAGACGCTCGCCGAGGACGACGCCACCTACGAGTGCGTCGCCGACAACGGCGCCGGCCAGCCGCAGACGCACAGGATCAAGCTGACTGTTGAGAGTGAGTATTCTACAGGATTAAAAAAAAAACACTACTTATTTTCCAAATGTGTAGTCTGATATTTATTTATTTATTTATTTATTTATTTATATTAGGCACAGTAACAAATTACAAGCGGTAAAATAACAATAAAATCTCTTAACACATCATAGTCGTAGTTGATATAATTTAAAATATCACTAGCTGGTAACACTGGATAGGTACGCGTAATGTGACAGCTTGTATCATAGGTAAAAATGTTGCCATGTAATATGCTCTAAAAATGACTTTACCACATAAACTCGCTATTAAAAAATTAACTATTTAAACGAATCCAAACTTGACGAATCTACTATAAACTATTGAGGAGTTCCACTGGCTTTTTTTGATATAAAAAAAAATCAAGTACTCTACGCTTGTACTATGGGTACCGGACAACGATAAACATACTTATTCAGAGAAAAACATATTTAAATACGTAGAAAACATACCGGGAATCGAAGCTAGAACCGCTACTTCTATAGGTAGTCTCTAATTACAGACAACTAACTACAACTGCGTCATCAGAAGTTTCAACAGTCGTTTGTTTGCACTAGTCTTTTGCCTACTAACTGAAGGTTCGTTTCAGAATCGGCGCAGTTCGTGAAGAAACCGAAGCCAGTTGAGGTGGCAGCGGCGGGGGCGGACGTGAACATCGACTGCGAGGTCACCGGCGTCGACAGCATCTCCTGGACTTTTAACGGGCAGCCTTTGACAGGTGAGACACAATTACCAAATCCAGAGGCACGTTTTATAAAGGTACAAGTTACAATTTTACAGGTCTAAACTGGCAACACTGCTCAAATGGCTGGACGTCATTGGTCGAGGTTGTGTCACACGGAAACTTGTAACCTGTAAATTGTAATTTGTAGCTTTATAAAACAGGCCCCTGGTCATGTGTATTTAACTCGGACTTGCGTGCTAATGGTTCCGTAACGCCTGACTCACACTTGGCCGTTTTTTTTGCACTGTAACCATATCAAATTTGACGTATGTATTACCGTTTTCATGATAGAACAAAAACAAAAAATTCGGGCAAGAGCATGTCGGATGTCGGACCATGCTCAGTGTAGGGTCCCGACGCCGTTACTACAAACACAAAAACTATCTCGAAAAACAAGTATGAAAAAAAAACTATTTTTCTACTCGCGTACTATAAACCGCCAATATTCATATCGTTAATGGTATCAGAATACCACCTATATCGTAACCGAAGCGTGAAAACAATTCTATAATGAGCGTTGCCATAGTAATAACAGTTCTATAATAATTATTATATCGTGCCTATAATTATAGCACTCACAAGCTCGCGCTCTAACCACGCGCACTTGTACCTTAAGAATAGCTTCATTATGTACCAGTTACATAAATAACTATTAAATTTGGCACCTGCTGTCTTAAATGATTTTTAGTAAGGGGCTTCTAAACGGGCCATATTTTCACTACAATATGTGGCCGGCAACTATTAGTGTCCCTCTCTTGCTCGTATGTTAGAGCCAGACACCAATAGTTGCCGGCCACATATTGCAGTGAAAATATGGCCGGTTTAGAAGCCCCTGTAGGTATACATTCGGAGTAAAGTCGGGTAAACTCGCCTAACAGCGTAAATGAGATAAATGATGTGGTTATTACTAACAATACAAATCTTCGTCTTTCAAAATATTTTTCTTTTGTCCACAGGCAAGCCGAATTCGAACAAGTCCCTCAATCTCTCAAAGGTTCAAAAGAAGGACAACGGCTACTACGGCTGCACGGGAGCCAACAAACTGGGCGAAGTGTACGCAGAGACCCTTCTCCATGTCGCCTAAATCACTATAACCAAAGTCATTGCTAACGTTTGCAGAGATCTTCCAATTTAAAACTAAACGCGCCTTAACTAATCGACCTATGAAACATGCCTCGAAATGTAAGTAAAATATAGGAGGGGCGATCAGTTTAAGATTGGACAATCTTAACAAGGTTATCTTTCATCTTTTTTACCAAAATTAAAACAGATAGGATAGGATGCTACGTTAGCAATTTTAACCGCTAGGTGTCGCTTGTTGAATGTGACAGCTATTGTAAGCGAATATTTTGTGATAAAACTTTGTAAAAATGCAACCCGCATTTGTTTTTATTTGTAAGTATTATATATAGGATAAAAATAAATGTATTAAATGTATTTCTTTGTTTTTATTAAGGGGATCTCCAAATAACCTAGGAGTAGAACAAGTCAGAAGTGCAAAGTCGCGGGCAACTGCTAGCTAACCACAAAAATAGACACATGAATTCAATAAATCCATTCCCAGATGTTATATACACTAACCACGAAATTAAGCTCCCTCAAATACACGAAAATAATATCAAGACTTCAGTAAAGTTGTATAATGTACTCATTATACAACTTTACTGGCGTCTCGACTACTATAAATGTACTTAAGTATTATACAGCTTTACTGAAGTCTTCATTTTTTTCGTATTTGTGAGGGAGTTAGATTTGGGGGTTTCCATTAATTAGGTACGTGAAGCGTTCAGGGGGGAGGGGGTCGAAACTAATCTCATCTAATATTACTTTACGGAGGGGGGGGGGGGGTCTCACCGAAAATCACGCAATTTTTTTCGGAAAATAAAACATGAAATATTGCGAAAAAATTGGGTTAAAGGAATACCCTTTACTAAAATCTTTGATACTGTCTTAACTACTGAAATAAAAATATTAAGTGTTTTTTTTTAAATAAATCCTACGCTAAAACCACACGTTTTGAAATATCTCACTTGAGCGACTGGGTGTGGGGGAGGGGGTGTTGTGCCAAATCTCACGAAATCTCACCAGGAGGGAGAGGGTGTCCGAAAATCACCAAAACCGTCTCACGTATTTAATGGACGCCCCCTTTCGAGTACCTACAATCATTATTTTTTACTACTGACAACATCCTTTCATAATATGGTAAATAGTTAAGTTTTTTTTTTTAACTAGGTGTTTCCCGGGAATTAGTACTTACGCGCAGATGTGGTTGGTCGCTACTCCCTCGGGAACTGTAATTTTTTCTGGAGTAAAAAGTACTCTATGATCTTATTTCAAGGTTAAAGCTATTTCCATACCAAACTTTAGACGTGTAATTTACAGCACCAAATATTAATGTCAATGGATTTAATTATTAAAACATAGATGTCTGTGACAAAAGTTCATAATTTTTCTCACGATCTAGTGAAATGGTAGCTTTAAACAAAACTTGAACGAACCGAACACTGCACTTGACATTTATTTGATTGACGTTTGTCATTGACCTAGCTCTTGACAACGCGTATAGCCTCTAAATAGAGTTTAAAATAATCAAAACAAAGGAGAAAAAATCCTTTATTAAAGATGTGGTTCTTATATTTGTTAAGTATTATAGCCCTAATAGTGCAAGCAGTGTTCATTACCTTGGCTTTTGGTAAGATTACAAACGAAACTACGAAGTTAATTTCTTACTGAACATATTGGAAAACATCGGTTTTCTGAATGAAAGTGCCATATTTAAGTAATTAACTCTTTGTATGATTTATTTTTCAATAAGTTACTATACAAGAGAGATCATAACAACTGTATTCAGTTTCAATAACGGTACTTTATTATTCAATAACGTTTTTACGACTTTCGTACTTTGTTCCAACATTTTTATTTTATGGTAATTGAATTACAAATAATATTGTAAGTAGGCATTGTCTGATAATAATTAAATGTTTATTTTAGTCGGTGGCATTAATTTCGGTAAGTTTAGTAGGGCCGATAATTGGTTTTGGGTTATTTATAAAACATTTTAGTTATTCTTATAGCTACAACCATTTTAAACGTCATAACTAAATATGCGTCGTCTGAATCAGCGTGTCAATTTGGCATCAGATGTAAGGTCAAGTCTTACAATGTACAGACAAAGTCTTAAGTATTATATACACATTTCCAAGATGTCAAAAATATAATCATTCGCCTGTGCCACTGATAATAAGTTCCATGTATACATGGCCTTATAGACATTAGTGGTTTTGACTGTACATTACACCAAGATACATGCAATGGATAGGTAATACAAAATTATAGAAGTTCTATTCATTTGTTTTCATGGTTCGTATTGATTTTCTTATTGTAACCTACCTGCACAATTGCATTGTCTAGTTCTGAAAAGGCTATTGATCATTTTTTTTTTCATGTCTTCCACATCCTTTGTCACAAGATGTATTTTGCCAATGACAACTTGACATTAGACACGAAAATGTTTGGTGGAGCAACTATTGAACCTTAAACTATCTTCATACTCTTAAAACACATAGGTGTGAGATACATATGTCTAATACTTTTAAGGTCATTAAGTGACAAATCTCCTTATAACGTGACTATATGAAAGGAAAAGTTTGAAACAGTGTTTTGTTTTGTGTTGGCAGCGGCGGGTCTCTACTACCTGGCTGAATTGGTAGAAGAGTACACGGTGTTGGCTAAAAGCATCATCTCCTGGACTGTCGCAGTAAGTCTCTCTATATTTACAACTTTGTTATTGGTTACTGAATGGCCGAATTGGCCGTGAGGTGCCTGATTAAGGTCCGGTTGAAACCTGTCGATATAGGTCTGCACTAATGCCCACCACTCGCTTACAGCTCAAAGAAAACATCCGTCTTAAACCTTAACGATTAGTCTGTTTTTTATAAATATCAGATTATTTAATATTTGACATATCAGATTATTGAATTGAATTAAACACTAATTCGAATTTGTAAGTACTACCTATTTATTATGAATCTTATTCCATGGTGATAAGGTTTGAAATTCTATATAAAACTAATAGAATACGAACAAAACTAGGTGATTATCCGAAATTTGAGTTCGGTAACAGAAATTAAAGTGAAACATTTTACTGTTGCCTGTGTAACTGCATGATAAAAAACAAACCTGCTTTTAAAAATAAATATCCATTGATATATATCGGACCCTGATTATTCATTTGTACAACCTATATCTGTGGTGCACACTAGTCACAGTGCCATCACTAGGGTTGTGCTAGCGGAGCCCAGGCACGGCACAGGCCCGAAGAGAAGCAGAGATGACCAGACTAGGACCAATTTTGGGTCACGAATAGTAGTTAAGCAAAATTATGGTTTTTAGTTGTTATAGAAGCTCGTCCAGGTGTACACAGTTAAAATTAACCTCTATTTATCCAGATGACTGCTGCCATACACCTCGGGCTTATCCTGTTTGAAGACATCCCCCTATACATGAACGCGCTAGGGCTGACGCAGCAGGCACTGCACTGCCTCCTGCTCCGGGAGTTCCCCGCGGTGCGCGTCACCAGCGTGTCCTTCCTGGCCGCGGTGGCAACCCTGATAGCTCAACATTATTATGCGATCAAATATTTTGGACAGGTGTACTATAGTTTTGGAGAGGTGAGTGTATATATAGGTTAATTTCCTTATACATGTTTCGCCATCTATTGTCGAGTAGATGAACTAAAAATAGGGGAATCTATTTGGCGCCATACCACCTAACAGGTATAGATTGCTAAGTTAACACGCTGATTCATCACTGGGTTTCACGTAAGCTGGGACATGTACACTGAAATGTCACCTGTCGCATGTTATTGTCAGGATGGTGAATTAGGGGGCAGATTGTTTGGGTTTCTAAATACACAAATAATAAATATATTATTAGAGTGGCAAGCATAACTTATAGGTTGGTTATAGGTTGGCTGCAACTCTACGAAATTGCGCCTATTTTGTGTGAATGTTAACATTATGACTTATTTTCGGCTGAGTATTCCCCCTCTACCAGTTTGTTAATGAATGAGACGTACTGACCTATAAGTGAGAAAACACAATTTATGTTAGCTGTACAACTGTGAAAGCCATGCATGATAGTAATAAATCCTATTAAAAACAGGATGCTGTGGTGATTTCAATCGTTTAACGCATGTGGTACGCATGTTTGCAGCTTGGATAATGTTTACTCATTTTTGTCACTCCATTTATTATCAATGAAATATCTACATTTAAATAATGTACTGTTTTCTAGGTATCCGATATAGCTACAGGCTGCGCCATCTCCTGTTAAGTAGACCAACTACACATCTATCGCTCGTCGATAGATGGCGTTAAAAACTCATAATTCTTAGCCAGTTTACGCCATCTTTTGTCGAGTAGATGAACTAAAATGCCACATTGAGCCCTACCCGTCGTTAGATGGCGCCACTTACCTTTAAGTATCCACCTTTGTACTATTATTGTATGTTCAGGTGGTGTCCTACTTTACGATGTGCCTCTGGCTGGTCCCGTTCGCGTTGTTCGTGTCGCTGTCGGCCAACGACTACGTGCTGCCGACCACGGGCGAGAAGCAACCTCTGCTCAGTGAGTATCAGTATGAGTATGAGCATGAAGCTTATTCATATTTATTCATTGCTACACGGGTATATAGTACAGGGAGTTGTTATTCTATTAAAAAGTTCAGCCATGTAACACTGAAGGGCACTGCAGCGCTCCAGCTAGCGGTGGCAGATACGCCGCATATTCGCGCAGTTGTGTTGTTAGCTAGTCAGCCCAAGTTCAACGCGCGTCTGTAGAGCGTCTGCAGCGCGACTGTGAAGCGCGGCTGTCGCGACGCCATCGCTAGCGACAATAGTGTAATAGTACAAAGGTGGATACGTATAGCCGCTGTAATGTGAAGGGATTCGCTGTGCAGCGCTTCAAACGCTTATATGTAAAATAATTCTTAGGAAGCTCTGGTAGATTTTTACACAGAATAGAAAAAACCGTGGAAGTGGCATGAGCTTCGCTTAGTATCAGACCTGTTGTCGCCAATACTCAAACTATCATAAAAACAACACGCCACCATGGAAAATGATTTTGGTGCGGCTATCGTTTTTACACCCCAAAATAGCACATATTTTAGAAATATAGAAATATCGAAATATCGAAATAAGCGATCGCGGCAAATGTATGGTAGGTTATGCGGAACTCCGCATAACAATGGCACACGTTACACGCCCACTTGACTTCTACTGTTTTTTCTGTTCTGTGATTTTTGACGTGTAAAAGTGCCCGTGCGGCCTGCTTACTGTCTTTTATCTATTTCCAGGTGACAACAACGTGGTGACGGACTACCTCTCTCGCAAGTCCAAGCGCTACAGCCTGCTGGCGTTCTTCAGCTTCGCCAAGGACTCGCTGCTGCCCCAGCGGACCAAGAAGGCCTTCTAACCTGAACAACTACCCACAATGTCGGATCTCCCCTTGTACCAATATTTATTTCCCCTTAAACTAGTGAGTTTTTTGTAAGTAAGTAAAGATTTTATTTATTTTTTCGGTATGCGGTCCTGGTACAAAAATATTTTCGACCTTTCGGGCAACTCGAAATTTTTTATTTTTCTAATAACGCCTGAACGGTCGTTTCTTTGACAAAAGTGTCAATAGAAAGTTTAAACAAGACAGAATAACATATTATTTTTGCTTACAGGTTTATTTTGTATATCTTCCAGGTAAAAAGTTACAAGCGGAGGAAAAAAGAATATTTTCAAAAAATATTCGACTCCTATTTTGGTATTGCTCACACCTCGGTCATAAAATAAAATATGATTAGGAATATTATTAAATTAGGATACTCCGTTACTAAAAACAATTGTAGATCTAAACAATCTAAGAAGACATGCCCCTACTTCACCATACTGACTATGACAGGTGACAGGTGACATTTCAGTGTACACGACCCAGCTTAACTATATTAATCCTAGTGATGTGAAAACTTCTCAACTTTTGCAATCCATACTGAATTGACACCTATAATTGTCAGGGTGGTGAAATAGGAACTGTTATTGGGTGACAATTGAAAAAATAGGTAGTTGTTGGTCATCTAACTAAATCTATATATTATATATATAAAAGGCAAACCCGACTGACCTATATATCAACGCACAGCCGAAACTACTGTACCTAGAAACTTGAAATTTGGTACAGGGGTTCCTTTCATGATGTAAGTGAGCACTAAGAAAGGATTTTCCGAAAATCGACCCCCAACGGGAAGAAATGGGGGGGAGTAGCGGGAAACTAATTCTACGCGTACCAAGTCGCGGGCGTCCTCTAGTTAAAAAATAAACGAATAAACTATCTGTGTAGCTTCCAATTTCCGCATCCATCGTCAACCGGTGAATAGGAAACAAAGCAACAAACACACTTTGTCATTTCAACATTTAAACCGATTGACGTGGAATTTGGTAATTTACTTATTTTATTTATCTCAGAAACAAACAGTCATTTACAAATGTGACTTAAAGCTGTTTATATAATGTGTTTAACTGATTGAAAATAAGAACTTAAAATAAAGGGAAATATATTTAACCGTTTATAAAGTTACGCTACGTAAAATTCAAATACAGTTTCATGATTGACACTTCCTAGGGAATCGTTTAAAAGCAAGTCATTTTTCGTGCAAAAACAACAGAATATGTATCATATCGTACGTAAGGTTGAAATTATAAATAAGTATATGTGATCCCTAAATCGCCTCTGCCTTATAAAGGGTTAACTAGCGGCCCGCCAGCGGCTTCGCCCCGCTGCAAATTTGTGACTTTCCCGGTGGATTTTCAATTATTTTCTATCATACAAACCTTGTCCTGACAATGACAAACACAACAAAAAAGAAATCAGCCAAATCGGTCCAGTCTTTCGGAAGTTATGTGATCACATACATTTTGGCGATTCATTTTTATTTATATAGATGACACTCTGATTGAACGTGGAAATAAACTCAGTTGCCTCAGACTACATTCTCAATTTTTGATTAAATATTGATCTTGGAAGATTTATACTAAAACAAAACATATAGTGCAATGTAAGATATATTTTTTTTCTTAAATATTAATAGTAACGACTAAAGTTGAAGAGGATCGATCAATTATATATAAAACTAGATTTGACTTTTTATACGGTCAAGACACAGTTACCTGCCTTTGCTTAAACAAAAAAATGCTCCTGTATGCGCTTATAGAAAATGATGATGCGCTAAGATGCATCTTGTAACCTCCTGAGTCCCCCAGGGTTCTTGCTTGAGAACATAATACCAAATATAAAAGGCACCTTATGTTTCATGCGACAAGGTTGCAAGGTTAAAATAGTTATTGAGAATTACAATGTTAAAATATTTTATTTATTTTATCTACATGCAGTTTGTGAGCAACTTAGGTGTTACGGGTTTGTACTTCTCTCTCACTCGCTCTTAATAAGAGCGTATGAGAGTGAGTGAGAGACAAATACAAACCTGAAGCACCTAAGAGCTACCTATCGCACTGTATTTTTCTATTTATTGGTGATGAACTTAAAAAATAATGTAAACAACGTTAACGTTAAAGGGGGTGATTCCTCGGTGTTTCACCGCCGTCGTGGTCGTCTTCGCATATTATTCCAAACAAAATTAACAAGTAAATTTTTTCAATTTACCTTTCGTATGCCTAGTTCCGGATCCGTACCGACCCTGGTCCTATGCCTTGTTCCGTATCCGTCACTAAGGGGCTTAATCGGGTTATTTGAAATTGTATTATAGTAGCTTAAAATAGGGTTCTAATTTAACTGTAAAAAAAAAACTTCCATAGATAGCATTCAGTTGCTCGAAACGTCAAATCACTTTTGAGCTAGGAGCTATTCAACTCGGTCACGTGACATCGATGACGTCATAGCCCGGCAGACGACGGGTACACGTATGCGAGCCTCTCCGGCATACGAAAGGTTAAATTACTGGTAGTTTTTTCATTATTTTCGTCGATATAATTCAAATATAAACAATGACGGCGGTTGAAACGCCGAAATTTTACCTTAAGTTTATATTTAAGTTATACCGATTTCACCATACGATGTTAAATGTTAATCAATGTTAATCGACTGTTAGTTCATACATTTTGACAGCTGTTAACGCTCTCGTCTGTTAAGTGATTAACATCGTTTGGTGAAATTGGTACTTAGTCTTCCTTTTATTAGATGATTTTATAGGGTTACATAATTCCGAAGAGTCATAATTCCGAATTGATCAAAATTCCGAATTTTCATAATTCCGAACGCAATTTTTTGATAGAAGACTTAACTTTTTGTTATCGCTTATAAATCAAACTTAACCTAACCTACGTATGACAATTAAATTATGCATTTAATCTAAAATAGCTCCAGCGTAACATAACTTTCGGAAAAATGAAAATTCGGACAAATGAATATTCGGAAAAAGTAATTCGGAATTTGAAGGTGTTCCCGATTTCCTAGCCATGGAAGTCTAAACTTTAAATGGTAAATTATTTTACTACAGATTTATTATACATCAGCTGATACATTTGACTAACAAGGCTCATGACAGCGACAGAAGCTGGTGCAGCTAATCCCGTGTGTTCTATATAGCCCACCAGAGTAAATACTCATTAACCGAACAATTGTCCTCGCGTGTGATATCCATGGACTTCATCACCATCATTTCAGCTCGTAGCCGTCCACCTATAGGCCTCCCTCTTTGATTTCCATGGGCTTATTTCTATATTGGCGAAATACGCCTTGTTAAAACAAGGAGCGAAAGCCAAAAAACTAATTTTATTTGTGAAGCCACGACAGAAAAATACTCTATTAAAATCAGGCTGATGGTTTGGAACTTGACAGTTCTAGTCAATTATTTTGTATTGCATGTGTAACGTAAGTAATATAACTATATTAACTAAAGTGTAACCAAAAGTCCGAAGAAGAACATTTGTCCGAAAATTCTAAAGTGAGAAATGCATATATATTTTTAACTTTAGTTTTTCAAAATCTTGAAAGAAATATACCTATAGATCCTATAGGTTTGCTCGGTTTTATAACATTCTTAATAGTTAATAGATAAACGGTTTCAGAAACATATATTACGTAACACCTGGCCATAATGTGAGTTTTATCGCACGCTGCGCGCACGGTAAAACTCGCATTGTGGCCAGGTGAAGACGTAAAATTGTGTACTCATCACGGGCAGTAAAAAAGAAAGCCCTCTATCGCATATTTACAACCCTCGCCTACGGCTCGGGTCTCAAATACCTGCGATTTCGGGCTTTCTTTCTTTTACAGCCCTTGTTAAGTAATGTACTATTAAGAACGGTTTTTTTTAAATAAAAATTCGTACTAATGAAACAGGGACGATATCATAGGTAACCTAACTAAACACATGTTTATGACAATTTATCTGTGCTAAGTCTTCTCTCGTCTCCTGAGACTTAAAAAAAAACTTGTGCGTTTTGGACAACGCCATGCAACCCACGAAGGTTTGGTGTTCAAATTCGATACGTCATACTGCGGTTTAACTTTGCAATGTATGACCGAATTGTCCCCTGTCACCTGTACCTGTCAGGTTTGTCTAATAGGGGCTAAGTAAAGTCAAGCTTCGTTGAAATCTGTGTAATTTACACGTAATAGTCGGCGGTAATGTTATACCTCTACTTGATTAATGTATTATTATGTAAATAGTTTCTGCGGTTAACTTTGAACTCTTTTGGTAACATTAAATCGGCCGTAAACGTAATTTTTTTTATAACAATAAATCGAAAACATTGATAGTGCATAGCATGTACAAATGTATTTTTTTGTGATTTTTGGGAAAGATAAAACTATATTTTCTTATACTTTACGATTTACAAGACGGCAATATATTCGCCGCTATGTCTCCGACACATCTAAGCAGAATAGTGACATAACATTTTTGACAGCGCCTTGGGGGAAGTGCGGGCGAGACTGTCGAGTATGAATGTAGGTATCATTTTATTTTATTTAAACTATCTTAGCCAATTGTGCAAAATGTGGTTGAGGAATTGTCAACCAGTTTTTAGAGTTGTTGGTTATTCTGTAGCTCTGCCTACTGTTTGCTGCTATTTTAGGGCCGTATAATATTATAGTAAAACACAACTGATATGGCTTACCGATGTACCTGCGCAGATAACATATTTTCCAAGCGCGGGAACCAATCAGCATGATCCACGCGTTGCGCGTCTGTATTCTGTGCTATTATTGGTTACTAGTGACGCCATGTTGACGCGCGCCCGCGTGTCATTCAGTCAGCCGTAAGTGGGATGGAAAAAATAGATGCAATTTGATTTGCACCTTATAACTATGACGTACAAGTCTGATCGTGGGTTTTAATAGTGCTTTCGGAAATCATCGGAATCGTTGTTCGTGTCAGCGCGAACGAAGATTCACGACACGCCATATAAATAGTGTTCTACTGTACGTACCCTAGTATTCAAAGTCATTGGGATTTACTGTAGCTTAGTTGATGTCACTATTTCTCAATAATTGACGCACCCATGTAATCGATATCAGCTATGACGCACGTTACTGACGAACTATTGTGATCCTGCATCATCCGTTGTTTGAGTGTAACTTCCGTTTTTGAATCAAATGCAGTGTGTATTGCCAACTCTTATGTACGGTAAAGATCGTTAATTTGTGACCCATTTAAAAAAATGCTTTAAGTCGTCAATGTAACTTAAAGGAAATTCAACCTTATTGTTGTAGAATATCAGATTGACTTTGGACCTAAGGTGGGTAGGTACCGAATTAAAGGTAGTCACTAGATTAAATTTGGTACCCACCTTAGGTCCAAAATCAATCTGACATTCTACAACAATAAGGTTGAGTTTCCTAAAAGTTACAAATGACTTGACATCTCTAATGACATTGACGACTTCAAGCATATTTTTCTTGAAATGGGTCCCAAATTAACGCTCGTGACCGTACTTGACAGTAATGGCGGCCGGTTTCAAAACAGTACAATAAAATGTCAGGGCAATAGTTGTTTCGACAATAGCAGTAGGGGACTACAGGGAATGACATGTCGTCAATTTGACTCCTAACAGCGCTATATTTTCCCCAAAATCCTTATTGCCAAGTATATGATATAAAAATACATGAAAACAATGATTGATTTCTTTTTCGTCATATTTCTGTTTCGACATACTTAATCTGGTTTTCATTGGAAACTATTTTGCCCAGAAGTGTTTATTAGAAATATATTTTACCTTAAAGTAACTGATAAAATTATTTATTTTATTACTTAAGCACAGTACCTAGTATGTATTGATGTAACTTCTGCATTCCGATGAAACGCCCAAACGAGAATGTGTCCAAAACAGGAATGATAAAGGAATCGATCAATAAAATGTGTGAAACATTGGAATTGGTTTTAGTTGTTTTTTATTAAGGTAATGTTGTATATAGTATTTAATGACTTTAAATTATAGAAATGTACATATTGTGATGAATAAAATAAGTATTTAATTATTAGTTGTTTTATTGTATTTATAACTAGCTGTTCGTGCCCGGCGTCACCCGGGTCTTAAACTGTAAAATCGGTCGAGCCGTTCTCAGAGGCCCTTGCCAAGGTGCATTACGCTTACTAGCGTTTCTATTCGTTTCGTTTTTAAACCAATCGCGTCACTGGTAGATGACGTGATACGAAAAGTCACGTGATCTACCAGTGACGCGATTGGTTTAAAAACGAAACGAATAGAAACGCTAGTTGGCGTAATACACCTTGTCAAGGGGCTCTGATTGAAAATTGAATATTATTTGTACACATAGAATTAATTAATTTTCAACAGTATTTAACGCTTTTGACGAATAAAGCGGGATAGGTAAAAGAATAACAAAACAAAAGGTAAAGTCGACTTTATTTTAATTACGAGTAAGTCAGTGCCTGGTGCCAAATTTACAACAAAAATATTAATACAGTAAGTACTTACATTAACTTCATTGCTATAGCAAATCTGTATGACATAATTATAAGACTATAACATATATGACTGTTTTGCTTTAAACTAACACGATTTTCACGCATACTAAAACTATGAAATCGTCGTATGTTGTGAGTGTTGTGTGTCGGTGTGATGACATTCCGAATAAAGAAAAACAAGACCAAGTGCGGGTAGGACGAAAAACTCGCACAACTAGCAGACGAACACCCTCCACTTCAGTCTTCTCGTGACCACGGCTGTTGTAACACAGTCGAAACGTCGAGGTAAATGTTTCATTTATTACGCGATTAAGTCCCGTTTCATTTTAGTATATATGACTGTATTGGCGGCATACTGTTCTCAAATTCATGTCTCTTTTAAATTACATGGATACGTAGATTTATCCATTACTTACAATTAGTTTTAACCTCCTAAGACCCACCATACAACGAAATTCGTCAATGGAATATGAATCTACTGCGAATGAAATAAAGTCAATTTTCTTATTTGATTGCGAGTTCTAAAAACAAAAGAAATTTTACTTTACTTCCTTTGCACTAGATCTTTATTTCAATGGCAGTATTTTGTACTATTTTTAGTACAAGAACCCTCAGGAGGTTAAATAATCTTAGATAATACGCACGAACCCATCCCATTTCTCAACAAAATCCCTACTTCTAGTGCAGATAACGCCATCTCTTATCGAGTAGACAAACTACAACGTTTAATAGCTACTGGCCACAAGATGGCGCTAGTAAGTTGCTCTAACTTGATATGCTAACATGCCACATTACTTAAATCCTATCCTATCCTATCCTACACTATTAAACAAGCAATATTTTATAAAGCAACGTATTTGTAATAACCTAACGTTATTCCCGAAAATGACTATGATTTCGATGAAATTTGCAATATTTACGTTACGGAACGATAAATCGATCTCGATCTCTGGCTTCCAGGTACTTGACATTAAACAGCAACCGTTCACATTATGTAATGGGTCGTCCCATTTCATAATTCTACTCAAAACATGTTTTACTTCTCATGCTCGTAAACTTTAGGCGGACTAGAACGGCTTTTTAAGCTGCGCGTCCACTGCAATCGGAGCGTACGGAGCGGACGGGTTTGTTGCTAGCTTTGTATTGATTTCTATATAAACAAAAATGCCGATCCAGTGTACGGTGTATCATAAAAATCAATACAAAGCTAGCAACAAACCTGTCCGCTCCGTACGCTCCGACGCCGATGCAGCGGATGCGCAGCTTTATGCTCCAGTCACTAGAGTCTAGTGTATAAAACTGTTTTCTTCTTAAGAGCATTCAAATGCGAAGATGTAGCCGGAATCCACTAATAATAATTCCAATCATATAAATATTGATTTGCCGTAGCTACACATAGTTTAATAAAGAAATGTTTTTTGTATCCGGCAACTATAGGTGTCTTTCTCTAACATACGAGTAAGAGAGGGACACCAATAGTTGCCGGCCACGTATTGCAGTGAACATATGGCCCGTTTAGAAGCCCCTTAATTGTAAGTATGAAGTGCTATATCTTGGCACAGATATTTGATTATTTTAACATCATATTTGATAATTAGGGAATGCAATTTAACCGGTTATTAATCGTTTTTGTATGAAAATAACCGGTTAAAACCGGTTATAACCGGTTATTTGCATTCCTTATTGATAATACTAATCACCTACTTCAAAGACAAGGACTGCCCGCTATGACTAGCCATATGGTCGTCCAACTCGACCTTGCTCTCCAAGCTCACCATACATACCTTACACTGGTAAGACAACACCCGCGTTATGACAGAATGCTTCCTCGTGTGCATATTCAACGTTTGAAGGTCGAAGAATTTCTCGGCACAAAGTGGACACGAGAAGCTTTTCTCTTTCAAATGGACTCTAGCCACGTGGCGAGTCAGCAAAGACTTGTGTAGAAATGCCTTGTTACATTCCGGGCATGTGAAATCGGCCTTCAAATGTGTACCGTTCATGTGCAACCGCCTTAGATACTGCGAGCCGAACATCTCATCACACTTGTAACATTTAAAAGACTTTATATTATGCTCTTTAAATTCGTGGCTGACTTTATTTGAGTCTAATTTGAAAGTCGCCGGGCATCGGGAGCATTTAAACTCAGCAGCTACGTGATGGATTTGAACGTGCTTGCGCAAGCTGAAATCCGAGAAGAAATGTTGGCCGCACGTTTCGCAAATCCTCTTCGTGCCCTCCAAATGCACTTTATTCATGTGAGAGTACAACATACCGAAAAACTGGTAGGACTTACCGCATCTCAAGCAGGATATCTGTTTGTCCGCCAATTTGAAAGGTAGGAAACATTCTTGGTCCATGTCATTGATTAATTTGTGTCCTTTCAAGTGTGCTATTAGTCCGTCTAAAGTTAATTCTTGATGGTTGCATTTTAGACATGTTAATATTTCGCCAACGTCGACTTTGACAGGTGAGAAGTTGTCGCAGTTTCTGTTTTGTGTGAGATGCTTCATGATGGCGACGGTGCGGTGGTCGGCGCGCGTATGCGCCCGCAGCGCAGACGCCTCGTGGAAGGTCTGGTAGCAGTAGAAGCAGATGTACCGGTTGCCGCGCCAGCGGAACGGCAGCAGCGAGGAGTTGGCGAGCACGGCGTGCACGTGGCGCCGCGCCGCGGCCTTCTCCCACTCCTGCTGCGTCGGTACTCGAACGTCGTGCGTTTTCGGCTTTTGGTCTGAGGAATTTGAAATTGGCGAGGTGAATTTGAACGCTCTGTTTGAAATAAGCTCGGCCGATGTAGGAATTAGGAATCTTAGTTTCGTCTTGGATGTCTGAATCTATAGATTGTCACTGGCATTTCTGCTCAGATTTACCTAATACTTACCTACTACATTTGAAATGATATCATTATAAATACACACATCAAAAGTGCCTAGGGATATTTTTTATCCCTAGACAGTTTTGAACATTTCAATATTTATATATATTACTACAGAGTCAAAACATCAAATTTGTGAAGGGATACCGAGTATCCCAAGACTTTTTTGATGTGTGTATTTTTAGAAGTTTTCAAAATACGATTATTCATATTAGACTTCTATATACGTACAAGTATAATTGCAAACGTGTCAGTTTTTAGAGTTTCTTACCAAATGTATTGTATTCAAATGTCTGCTTCTCAAAATGGCTTTTTCAATCGTGGTGAGTGCAATATTAAATCGTGGTGGGTGTTCCATTGGAAATAAAATTGTGTTTCATATTTTCGTGTAATAGCATAAATATACAATAGATAATAGGTACCAATATGACAAAATATACAACGTGTTACAAAAACACCAAGAAAAAAATAAATTATAAATATAATGGCAACCCTAGTAAGCTGTCATAGCTCAGTGATACATTTCTATGACAGCTAACTAGGGTACTTAATTTTAGTTTAAATACAAGAATACTAACACCCGTATTCACAAACAATACTTAAGGGATCCTTCACTGAGTAAACGCAGTGCGTTCAATACCGCTTTGTGATTGGTCCTTTATGACCGACCTTTAGTTTATGAGACGATTTGAACCACCCTGTGCGTTCGTGAGCACTGTGAGACCTCATAGTGACGTTTGTGAATACGGGTGTAAGTAAACGCGACGTTGCTCGCTTAACTTTTGTAACAGGCTTCAACTTATAGTAGACGGAAGACAAGAACCAACTCAATAATTAAATAAATATCAGCGGACGTTTTCACACAAATCGACCTAGTCCCAAACTAAGCGCTAGGCTTGTACTATGGGTACAGTCACCAGCAATAATATGTTATCCTATACCTATTGGGAGCAAAAATATCTGACACGCTCTTATACCTCTAGTAGTAAAGACGTGTCAGATATTTTTACGCCCAATGTTGGATAATATAATATTCCTGGTATTACCTACTAGACAACGAAACTTACTTGTATAGAGAAAAATATACTTAAATATATAGAAAACATCCAAGACTCAGAAACATACATTCGCGCTCATCACACAAATATCTGCCTTTACAAGGATTTGAAGCCGTGACCGCAAGCTTCGAAGGCAGGGTCACTAACAACTAGGCAATCTTGACACCTGTAATCGGAGTACAATTTATAACCTATTTTTAGATTTGAGGTTATATTTTGCACTGGAATGACAGCTGTCAAAATTGAATTCTTATCTTCCTTCTACTATAGCCTCAAGTAAGATTTTTGACTATAGATACGCAATGTATAACTAAATAATTCATTGGAATATTAACTTTATTCGAAGGTAATGCTAAGGCCTATTACTCTTATTTACAATATCTTATTATTTAGAAGATTTTAGCCTGCTAAAGATTATTTTCATTTACAATACAAATTAGGTTAATAATCCGGAAAGGCACAGACTAACGTGAACTGAAGGAAGAATAGATTGTAGTGCCCTTGCAGGGTATCCATGTGGAGTTAAGACAACTATATAAAATGCATGTGCCTCAATGTGACAATTGAATTGAATTTAATTGAAACCCTCCCTCTGAAAACCAGCGTCGCAGCTTGCTGCGGCTCAAAGCTGAGTAGGGCTTTTCAACCCCAAGGTTAATCAGTTGTTTTACTTGTCATTTGTTTTAAATGTGTGTATAGTGACGACAATGATGGACACTTTTAGCTGACAGGCACCAGTAATGGACACTTTACTCTTAATTCAAATTTCATACGGTTCTAAATATATTATTGCAAAACAAATGAATAAAACTTATCTTCTATAAAATAAGAATCAAGTGTCCATTATCGGTGCCTTGTCAATTACTGGTTCCATCACCCTAAATGTTGATTAAATTATTTCTATTCTATTCTATTCTAATTAAATAGAGACTCAGGGTCAAATTTAATTCTTGGTGTAATTTTTTATACAATAGTCAGTATTATCAGAATGATGCACTCTTAGATGCAGTTTCAAGCTCGTCCACTGCACGAACGAGCGGCCGCACTCTTTGCACTGATACCGTTTGTCATTCGTATGTATCCTCCTGTGGAAGTCTAGAGTCTTCTTCCTTTGGAACGCCTTCTTACATATATCACATTCAAACGGCCTGGCATCGTCATGCTTCACCATGTGCCTCTTCAAAAGATCTTTACTAAACACTTTAAAGCCACAGATTTCACAGGCAAAGTTCTTCTCTTTCAAATGCACCCTGTGCTTATGTTGTAGGAGTTTATTCTTCAATGAAAACATCTTTGGGCACTGGTCGCATTTATACTGGGCGCTTTTAACGTCATGCACAAACGCCAAGTGACGCTTTTTGAGGTACTTACTAGCGAGAACTTCTGGGCATTTTGGGCATTTTATTGCGTAATGTTCCTTTCCGACGTGAAGTGTCAACTTGTGTTTGGTTGGGAATGTTTCATCGCACTCTTTACAAGGGAAATTTCCAACGGTTGCGTGCGCGTTCTTGCGATGGCTCTCGACGTTCGCTCGCGCTATGAAGCCTTGCCCACATACCTCGCAGAGAAACGGTTTCGTTCGACTATGATATTTGTGTGTATGAATGATGAGCGGACCGAAAAACCTAAAACTCATACCGCATTCTAGACAATTCATATCATCATCGCTTAATATGAAAGAATACAAGCTGTGGTTTTTGCTGTTGATTTTAAACTTGTGTGTGTATGAAATGTGTTGCAAGAACTCGTCTAAAGTAGGCATTGGATCTCCGCATTTTTTGCACGACAGTTCCGAAACGTCTAGTTTGATACTAGTGCTTTTCCTTACAGTGTATTGGAGCACATTTTTAAGCCTAGCTCCTTCGTGTTCTTCTTTTGTGTGTTGTTTTAATTTGGAGCTGTCATCGAAAGGGCAGCAGCAGAAGAAACACATGAACTTATTCGCGTGCCACTTGAATGGAATGACCGTGGAGTTACGAATGACTACGGTGAGCAGTTCGACTAGGTCCTCTCTGTTACGGTACTCTCGGCCCATGGAGCCGTCGACGTCTGAAATTAGAGAAAATTCTAGTCATTTTCTTGCTCGACCTGGTATTCCTTATTTGGGTTAGTCATAGTCATATTCAGACAAAAATAAGACCAAGTGCGGGGAAGTTGAGACATTGATGCCCGCCTCTTCAGTCTTCTCGTGACCACGGTCGTTGCAATACGATCGAAACGTCGAGGTATTCACAATGATTATTTCACGTGATTTAGCTACAAATCATAGTCATATACTTTACTTCACTTAGTACACTTTTTTACTTAGCTTATTAGTTCATGTAGGTAGACTTTATGACGAATACGATAGTGAAACAAGTTAAGTGTCTATCGAGTGTTTGTAATAAATGTTTTGTTTAACGATAATATCTTAGTTTTTCATATAGGTTTTAGCTACAATTATCCAATTAGTTTACCCAAAAAAAACAAGATCTAAGTACCTAATCGAACTTAGATATCGTCAATTTAATACCTACTAAAACAACCCAACCACATTAAACTATATTTTATTATCATACTCGTACCTACAACCTACATGGTATTTTTATAACAGAATTAACTAATTGATAGTTGTTGACGATTTGACAAAGTTGAATTCAAAAGTAACGTCTGCATGAAGTTGTACAAAAAATTACCTATTCTAAACGTAACGTAAAGCACCCGAATAGAATTTAACTCTTCAATCGTAATTTGTTCTTACATAACTAAAACTGTGCATGGTTTTAAGAAACGACAAATATAAAGAACACTAAGCATCATTGGCTATCTTACTTTTTCAGGACGCACAAATCTCTACGTAGTAGGTTTCCGGATCTGACTAACTCCTAACCACCCAACGGATTTTGATGAGAGTCTCATAAACAAAAGGTCGGTCAAAAAGGACCAATCACAAAGCTGTATTGAACGCAGTGAGTTTACTCAGTGAAGGATCCCTTAAGTAGGTATTGTTTGTGAATTAGGATGTAAGCGGAGCAGGCATGTATTTGAAGGCCTTTTCTAAATTAGGCTCTATACTTTCTAAATGGCAACAAACTTTGTTATGTATATGTAGGTGAACACTGGCGATATCATAAACGATTTTAATTATCAGTATGCGCTGTCGAGAAATAGTTCATTTTCAACCTCTCGTGCCATCCGATGGAATGCGCAGGGCCTAAAATAGACACGACCAGGGGGCTTATTGTCTAACGCACTCGCAATCACGATCGTTTTCATTTTGAAAATCGAAGGCTTGTCTGCATACAAAATGAAAACAAATGCTCTACTTTGAAGCCGGTTGCGATTGCGAGTGCCTTAGACAATAAGCCCTCCGGGGCCCTAATATGGCTGCGTTTATCGCGTGACAAAGTTTAGATAAGGCATCCGTCACCTTTTGACACGTAAATAAGTACGACAGTGACGCAATGATTCATCCACATTTGACACGCGATATAGACGTAATCATACTAGGCCCACTGGCCACAATGTAGCCTATCTCCTGAGACGACATAAACGGCCGCACTCAGGGTCAGTTAATGACGGCTCTGGCCGACAACTGAGAGTCGTGCCACGACGCCACCGTCGGCCACAGCCGTCACAAGTTCAAGATTAAAAGAGACTTTGATTCGTACCAATTAAGTTGTAATTTGCATAGCAAACATGTTTGGCGTGTGAGTCAAAGTCGATTTTTGTATTTGACGTAAGGCGTTCAAAAAGTTTAGTCGTTCCTTAGTGATTATTTTTTTCATTCACAAGTTTGAAAAAGGATCGAGTTATTTGTATTTAAATTGTCTTACGGCGGTTAAAAGATTTTTTTTAATTCAAAATTTAGAAAAGCGCGCGCTTTTGTGTCCGAAGATGACGGCTTAAGTAGTCGTGAATTATAAGTACTGTGTTAGTAATTTATCAATACTGCAATGATATGGATTTTTGTATCAACGTACCTATGAGTTACGAATCATCGTCAGTTAGGTCTTTCCGTCGCCATGATGCGCTCGCATATGAAACTTCAGACTCGCCGTCTGCACAAAGGCTTGGCCACACAACTTGCACACACATCGCTTGTCATTCGTGTGTATTCTATAATGTATGTTCAAAGCTCGCTTCCTGGGGAATTTCTTCAAGCAAACATTACATTCAAACGGCTTCTCGTCGCTGTGCCGAACCATGTGTAAGCCAAGCAAGTGATTATCGAAGAACCTGTCGCCACAAACTTGGCAAACTTTCTTCTTCTCCTTCAGATGAACTCTTCTGTTATGCTTCATTAGTTGGTTCTGGAATCTGAACACTTTGGGGCAGTTTTCGCATTTGTATTCAGACGACTTATAGTTATGCGCTGTTGCTAAATGCGTGTCCCTCTTGTGAATGCTTCCGAGGACTTTTAGGCAAATATGGCATTTGCGTTTCTTGATATCGTGGATGCGGTTCTCATGGTCATCTCTTCTGTGAACGGCCAAGAATTTCTTATCGCATTTTCTGCATTTGAAACTCTCAATTGCATGAGTGCTAAGGATATGCCTGGATAAACCGCATCTACTTGTAAAGCTGAGGCCACAGGTCTCGCAGACTACTCCTCTACGCCTGTGAACCCTTAGCGTATGCAGTAGCAAAGGTCCAAAGAACGCAAAACTCTCGTCACATATCAAACATTTCATGCAACCATCGGAAAGTTTGAAGCAATCAATGTGTTTTAAGTGTTCAAGAGAACAATTCTCCTCATGCTTCTCGTTAAGATGGACCACAAAATCATTCAGGGTGCTTAATTCGGCGTCGCAACGCTTACACTTTAAGTCGACTATGTCAAACTTAACCTGGTGTCTGATATCGCATTTTTGAATACATTTGTGAAGGTTAACTTCACTGTGACTTTTGTAATGCTGCTTCAGGTCAATGGCGAGATGAAACCGCGATTGGCAGTGAAAGCATCGGAACACGTTGCTGTGCCACCTGAACGGCATGGCGGTGGAATGTTGAAGGATCTTAAGCAGAAATTGCCTTATGTAATATCTTTTTTCGGCCTCATCGGATTCTGCGGATCCTGGAATAGGAAAAATGAAGAATATCAGCAACTTTTGATTTTTAGCTCAACGTATTCTCCATTATAAGTGAAAACTTGATGCAACAAAGATATCCATGTGACGTATGGTTTTCTGATTTTTTAATTGTTAACCAACGTGGCTAGGGCTTAAATTTATAATTATATGTAGTACTTACAGATGCAGTGAATAATCAAACGACATCGTAATTTGTCGATTAATTTCGTATTCTAACTAGCTTATCGATAGATAGATACTGGAGTCGACTAATGGCCGAACCCTATATTCAAACCGCAGATATAATAGGCTTACTTCAGATTAAAATTTGACACATTTTGTATGGGCAAATGTCAAATTTTAACCCGCAGTAAGTTTTATCTGTCCGCGGTTTGAATATAGGGTTCCACCGTAAGAAAGCAAGAAATACAAAATTTTCAGACCAAATACGATGTCGCATAATATGTTTATGAACTACATCTGTCGTATACTTTGTGAAACCGAAACATGCCTCTTTTACACATACTATGACCTTATGTCAAGATATTGGGCGTACCACTGATATTCTTCATTGTGTCGATGATGGTTAGAAGGTAAGAAACTGAAAGACGTACCTTTTTAAGTCTTATTCACATTGTGACAAGAGCGAGAAAGGCACGCGTTTCGTTTTCCTTGAATATACATTTCTCGTTTAGCTCTTTGTCGTTGAAAGACTGGGTCTCACAAAATAATCTAGGATGATAATGAAATGTAGGCGACATTAACGATATCCACAAAGTGGTAAAATCCTCAAATGCTACAAGATTAAATAAAACGACATGTCACAAGTTACTGCCTTTATTAAGCGAACTAACATAGGTACTCGTATATTGCTTATACAAAATTCAGGACTAGCAAGATTATTATTTTCAAAACTGTTAAGAATAAAAAGGACTAAGAACTAGAAATCTCAGCTAAAATAAATACTTATTCAAATAGAGATAACTGACCTTGATATTATACCATTATTATCTCGATTCTGAATTAAGGTACAATTTTATTTTGTATCATAATATTGTTTGTTGGCCTTTAATTTTTTTTCTCACGACCTCAATGTAGTACTTATAATTTGACATACAGTGTAATTTATACTGTAATATTATATTGAGTAATAAAATCTGAATGTGAATTTGTTATGTTGCCATGCTAAGCGAAATGCCAGCACCTCAGACAAAATGCTGTAGCAATCACTGCCTAAGTAATTCATTATATTATATTTTATTCATATCAGAAAAGGTAGGAATCTATTGAATTAGAGATACCACTTTTGGCTTACGACCGAACCCTATATTCAAACCGCGGATAGATAAGGCTTACTTCGGGATAAAAATTGACATTTGCCCATACAAAATGTGTCAAATTATAATCCGAAGTAAGCCTATCTAGCCGCGGTTTGAATATAGGGTTCGCCATTAGGATGGTATGGGTAGTGTATTGATGGGATTTCTTCATTAAGAGTAGTGTCCACAATATCTGCTAAGTCTCCCTAGAAATTGCGGATGTTCCTCTACTTATAATTCCACTTTATAAGCCATATTATTAAATTAAACAGAACTTTAAATAAGGAATACCTATCGTTGTATATGTCATACCGTTGTATGTGTATACCTTTCCAGCAAACATTCTACAGCTCTCCTAATAACCTAATGAATCGTGAAAAATCTAAAATATCACTATGTTACGGCTACCTTATGTGACAGCTTGTTTGATGCCATGTGAAAAATGTAAAAACATATTGCTAATTCTGGCGCAGTTTTAGCTGGGGCTTCAACTGCGTGAAAATTCATTAAGTACCTACTTCTTTTTACGGCACGAATCCAATTACAAAAGGGTTGGGTCTATATTAATTCGTTATTTCGCACAATTATTAATTCGCATAACATTAGTTCGCATAACTAAATACGCATAATGTCAATACGTATAATATAAATTTTCATAACGGTGTCTTACCATAAATTTAATAAGCATGTGACGTAAATATAAAAAATAACTAACGTAACCTAACTAATGTACACAATAGATATTTATTAAATTCTGTAATTTCAGCCTAAAAGGGTGTTAGCCGAAAAGATTTTCGAGCAAACGATCATGAGTCCAAACAATAGACGCGGAGGGCACCGAAAATATCTATTATCGGGCTGCTACAAAAAACTTCTAAAATTATGAAACTGAATTAAAGTTTCATACATACATACATTAAATCACGCCTGTTTCCCAGAGGGGTAGGCAGAGACCACTTCTTTTCACCTGCTACGATCTTGACAAATCTCTTTCGCTTCTTACACATTCATACATAGAGTCAAAGTTATAATAAGTTATAGTTACTTAATAATGTTATGAATATTTCAATTATGCAGATTCATTATTATGCTAAATAAGTGTTCTATTTTTTTATTATTTTGCCAGTTGCGTAACATTTTATGCAAAAGTATGCTACGCCAAATCTGTTATGCGAATTTATATTATGACAATTAAGTTATGCGAAGTAAGGGGCACCCTAAAAGGGGCAATGCCGAGTAATGGCAAATATTTGTTAGGTAGCACGATTATTTGTTACTGATATCTACGATATCACGTATATTATCTAGCCGCGATTAGAAAGGGGTTAGAGGTGACAGTTTTACCATATACTAACGTCAAGGTGCATATGAATTGACAGCTATTCCAATCCCAAACTCATCGCGGTTTCATAATACTTAACACAACACTAGCCTAGCCTAGAGCTTATTTTGGGGCTATGTCAATGTGTGTAAGTTTGTCATCTAAGCGCCTATTATGCTCGTGTTTATTAGAGTGGAAACGTGTATCTTTCTGTCAATTTTGACCAATATGTATATATAATAGAATGACGGATGCTTTATCCACCGCGATAATGTATTTTTTATTGATATAATACACAGACGAACTCATGACGAACTGCATCAATTTGCTTTTTTTAATTTATACAATTTGTCTCTAAGTATTTATATCCATATTGCGCAGTTACAAAACTAACCTATAAATAGATAAAGTATAAATTAAAGCTGATTCAAGAGTAGCACTCAACCGCCATACTGCCCCCAATGTTCGCGCCAATAGAGATAAAGTTGACTGTTTTCATTTTTGACAGGTTAGAAATATTCGCCAAAATAATTGTTTTGAAATACGGTTCAAGCATTTTGAAACTATGGCAAATGTTGATACATCACATTATTTTTTTGTAACACCTCTCAATGTCTTTATCTCGATGACTACAAAATGGTCGCTAGTGACCTAGTTAGTAATAATATAATCAACTTATCCAAATTACTAATCTCTTTCAATTGACACGCATACTACATCCATTACAAGGCCATGCCCTAATGCCCTACATATGGATTTTCATAAGCAGCCATCATGTTCGGTTGCACATTCTTATGCATTCTACCAAAGTGAGCTCTCATAATCTTCTTGGTTGTAAACGCTTTGTCGCATGCATCGCATTTGAAATTCTTCTCCCCACTGTGTTTATACATATGGTTCTTCAGGCGATTGCTGTTAAACGCCTTCCACCCGCACACACCGCAAATATGGTTTCTAACTTTCAAATGAGTATCCCTCAAGTGCGTCATCATCATACTTCTGAAGACAAAGGTTTTCGGGCAGTGAAGGCATTTTATTTCCTGTCGGTTCTTGTGTTCCGCCGCCATGTGACGCGACCTTTTATAATGACTTTGAAACGTCAGCGAACAGACTAGACACTTGTATTTCTTCTCTATATCGTGGTGGTTCTTCTGGTGGGTCTTTAACTTGGATCTGGTCTCGAATTTCTCGCCGCATTCTGGACAGAGTAAGCCAGTGTTCTCGTGAACAGCTTTTATATGTAATCGGAGCAGGTTTCCATCTTTAAAGTGTTGACCGCATATATCGCAAAGGATAGCCGAAGTCCCTTTATGGTCTTTGTTAGTGTGGTGTAACAGAGGGCCGAATGTGTAAAAGCTGGCGCCGCAAGCCAGGCAGTTGACGGTGAAGTTATCCAGTTTGAAAGCGACCATGCAAATGCCAACGTCCTTGTTATATACTACATCATGTTTAGACACTAGATGATCTATTAATTCGTAGAGATCGGTAACGTTTTCTGGACACAATATGCAGCTTAAATTAGAGATGTCCACGTACACTACCGGCTCCCAAAAATTGCTCATGGCCTGTTCTTTTATTTCGTCGCCAGTGTGTACTTGCTGATGGTTCTTTAGGTCAGTAGCCTCCTGGAATATGTCGTAGCAGTAGAAGCATCTGTAGGAGCTCTTGAGCCATCTGAACGGCATGACGGTGGAATTGACGAGGACCTGAACGACGTTGTTCCTCATTATCTTCCTTTTCTCTTTCGGCGAGAGTGTTTTGCTCGCGCTCGGAACAGGGTCGTCCTCACTTTGCGACTCTGAGCACAGTTTCGTTCGCTTTGACTGTTTCTGGCCACCTCTAGCTTCGCCTGAAAGTAAAATTGGTCGATCTTCGTTATTTTGCCGTGCTATGCTAAAAGCTTAGAGGTAGCCAGAAGTGTCATGCATGCCATTGATACTTTTAATTCGTCCTTTGCATCGTGTTATATTTTCATTATTTGCGTATAGCGTTTTTACGTGCAGTTAAGTTATTCCTTCGCAAGTTACTTTGATAAATAATAAGGTTTTAAATAATTATATTCAGATAATGCAAAATCAATTTATTATCACAAATTAATTAAATAAGTAAGTATCTACATATCCTAGTACTAAAGCGTAAATTAAGTAAAGAAATACCAGACTGTAAACATATTCAAAAGCGCCGTACTGAGTATTAAGGGAAAGGTTTTTACAATAAAGAGAGTAATTTGTTCAAAGGCTCATAAACCTGTCTATAAGAATTCATCTATGTACCTAACTATGTAAACTTTTTAGTTGCGTCTAATATATCGGTGAAAGTGCATCTATAAACCTTTAGACATAATTAGAATAGTAATGGGTTTCTTTCTCATGTTTCTCCAAAGTTTCAAGATCGGTAAAACCTTTTCTGCACCAGCGGCATACGCGGCCGAAGTTCCCAGTATGGACCTTCATATGGGCCCTCAAATTACTGGACCTCCCGAACATTCTATCACAAATGCTACAAGCGTAGTCCCTTTCACCAAAATGCTTGCGCTTATGTAGTTTAATCATCCATTTTATAGCGGTTTTATAATCGCACAGATCACATTCGTACCGGATGTCCGAATGCAAGGATTGGACATGAAGCAACATAGCTCCTTTAGTCGTACATATCTTCGGACAATGTTCGCACTTGATACGGTATTTTTCAACATTGTGCACTTTTCCTAAATGTACTTTAACCTGATAATCGTTTTCAAACGACGCGCTGCACAGGTTACACTCATGTGTTTTCGTATGGCCGTGGATCCGTTCCTTATGCCTCTCCAATTTATGGGTAGCGTCGAAAATTTTCCCGCAAAACTTGCATTTGTGCCCTATATGACTTTTGCTAATATGTCTCGAAAGGCGCACTTTATCTATAAAGCTGAGACCACAGACTTGGCATATGGAAGAGTGAGCTATGTGTTCTTTATACATGTGCGCTACCATGGATGAAAAGTTGTCGTACCGATTCTCACAAAGAACGCATTGCATTATGTCCTTGTTCAAAATGAAGGGGAACACACACACGCCGGCAGAATTGTCGTATAACTCTCCATGTACTGAAATAATGTGAGCGATTAGATCTTCAATACTCCCTAAAGGCACAGAGCATTCCTTACAAGCGAGGCCTGTGACATCTATTTTCACCGGCACGTTCTTGGAGAGTATTCTCTGCGGAATAAACGATTCCAAATCCACAGACTCATGCTTAGATACCGTGTGCTCTTTCAAAGTGTCGCAGTCTTTCATGGGTTTCGAGCAATAGAAGCAGTTATAGCCTTTAGTGTTCCAGTGGAAAGGCAGGACGTTTCCGTAGCGAAGCACGTAGAGTATGTTCTTCCGGACCGTACAGAGCCGTTCCAAATACGTCTCATGAATTTCTTCTTGTTTTCTCTTGGTCCCTGTAAAGAGAGCATCGTATTTACGCTTCCTTATACACGCTAAATAGCATTATTGAATAAAAAGTAACGGATATTTCGGATTGTATTTATTTAAACTAGACAACTACAGCGTTTTAAATATTTTTACAATACGATTTATCTTTACATCGTTTCTTGAATGACGTAATGGGCTACTTCGGATTCGTCTAAATCGTCGTTAATAAATTCCATTTGAACGACTTCCATTTCGTTTAAATCTGCTGTGGCACCCTTCTCAAGCGGTTCGACGTGGGCTAGGTGCATACTCTTCATATGTGTAGTCAAGTTTGTGTAATACGCGAAAGCTTTGTTGCAAATCGTGCAAGTATAAGCTTTCCTCCCCGTATGTATGACGGAGTGGGAATTCAGGTTGCTCTTCTTTGAGAACTTCTTTCCGCAAACCGAACAAATAAAGGCCTTCTCGCCACTATGCTTGAGCATGTGCAGCTTCACATCATAAGGTCCGAAGAACTTTTCCCCGCAAACCTCGCACTCGACATTCCTCTCTCTTAAATGGACTCGTCGCATATGCCGAGACATTATGCTCTCCTGCGGGAACACTTTCGAGCAGTACTGGCATTTAATTTTCAACTCCTCGACGCCATGCTCATTAGCCAAATGCAGCTTTCTGAAATAAGGACTTTTGAAAGTTTCAGGGCAGTGAGGACATTTGAGTAAGTTGACCATGTGAATGTTCTTTTCATGAATCAACTTCTTGGATAGCGTCGTGAGGCTTACATCGCAGTAGTCGCATGTATACCCGCCCTCCCTGTGGTAGTACCTGTGGTGCATCTTCAAATGGTTCTCTCCTTGGAAGCTAGTGCCACAGACGTCGCATATGTACTCGTGAGACAAATGATGCTTGTTAGCATGGCGTAGGAGATACTCGAAAAAGACGAATTTCATTTTGCAAGTAGGGCATGAGGGGTTGTCCTTGTCAAGCTGGAAAGGTAGCAGGCAGTTAGGGACGCCAACGTCATACTCGGCGTCGTGGGCAATGATGAGATGCGAGATCAGCTGTTCCAGGTTAGGGACACCCTTGGGGCACAGTTTACAGGAGATACCAGTAACGTCAATTTTAATTGCAGCGTCTTTGTTCCGGTTGTCTTTCGTTCTGTCGAATACGGCGAGCTCGAGATTCGCGAACTGATGGACCTTGGCAGTATGCTCGCGCAGTATTTCGGGGTTTTTCATAGGCTCAGTGCAGTAAAAGCATCTGTATTTCCCCTTGTACCACAGGAAGGGGGTGACGTTGCCATATTGAAGCACGTATTCTACGTTACGCCGTTTTATCAATTGCTTACGTTTGATTTCCATTTTCTTATGTTTATCCTCCACTGAACTGATTTTGGCACCTGTAACGAAATTGTTGCGTTTAGCTTGTTTTTTTTTTCTATTAGTGCCGACCGATCCTGTTTATAAACGTTCGCGAAGTATTGTTAAAGTTAGTGCTTAAACTCACTGTTTTTCTTGTTACGGTATGAGGCCTAAGTATACTGTCGTATATGTACCTCTATGTTGACGATACACGCGTTCTAGGGAGATTGAGCGTGGCTTAGGTTAAAAATATTTTATTTTTATTTTGAATGACCCCAAAATCCGTGAGTCCGAGAGTTTAGTAGAAAAGTTTGGTCAATTTCCAAATTACTCTAATAATAAAAGTTCGAGTTAAAAATGCTTTTTCATAGCGTCGGCTTAGAGTGGAAACCGACTAAATCCATTTTTAGGATTCAGCAGGTTTGCACTCTAAATAAATGAAATAAACTGCAAATTCTTAAAAATGGATTGAGCAGGTTTGCACTCTAAACCGGCGCTAGTTCATTAGAGCTTGTAACTTCTGGATTAAGTAATAAACGTTTCAACAAATTTTAACTTTTTTAAATTTAGAAAAGTATTTTCAATGAGGAAGGCAAACCAGCACAGAGACCACCTGATGGTGAGCAGGCTCTGACACCCAATGACATTAAAAATCATTAAATTTTAAATGCATTGACAGCCGTGACAAGTGAGATGACTCAATGCTACATTTCACCGCTCCGGCTCGGCCTACTACTGGTCTACTGCTTGGTTCCGTAAGATAGATTTGAAAGCATTATCAATATCAAGCAAAGTTCATTTTACATTTATGTTTAAGTAACTTTTGTCCATACTTGGATCTTACAACCGTCATATATAAAATCTAAAAAAGCGCAGTGCGTTAATTGTCAACGGCACCTTTGCCATACTAATTGATCAAAATATTAAAGGTGTAATAAATATAAAATGAAAAAATGTTTCAAAAAATTCGGTCCATTCAAACTATAGTATTTGCCTACGTAGTCATTTTTATACTATCTAATTTAATGCAACTTACCTCTCCTTTTAGCACTTTTCTCATTAAGAGTAAGATGCTGGCTGAAAACCAGTGCTGTATCTTGGTCTCACACCATATGCTGAGTTCTAAGCCTTTTTCCATAAACGTTACTTATGGTAAAAGGCTAATTGTCGCGACTTCTACTTTACTGTCTAGCTTTTTTATGAGATGTAGGTAAGGTTATTGTGTTGTGGGTTGCATAAATCTTTTTGATTCTAATTCGAATTGTAGGCGTAACGTTTGGTAGCGACGTCAACATAGAACCGCGCGGCGACCGTCAATGACCAAGTATTCTTGCTCTATCGAGTAATGTTTCTAACGACCCAGCCACGACTTTCTGCGGCAGGGACTGTGGCCTCGGATATGAATTAATAGGAATCGCCTCACCGCCGCCACGGCGATTCGTGGGCTTCGTGGCGTGCTTCATACATGCCTATGCATTTGTTTTTTGTCGCTCAAGCCTTACCACCGCCGCTTCTGTCGCGGCGTAAAATCGTGGCCTTTAGTTGATAAACGGGACAGAACAACATAATAATGTGATTCTGCGTCGATAAGTGTATAGCAAATATTAGACAATTTTTATAGGTTTTGGTGTGGGTATATGTTTAAACAGGTATTCATATTAAGTTCCACTTTATTAATGTTATGAAGTTACACTTTGAAAGCAACAATCGTCTTATTAGTATTAACAACTATAAAGTAATTACATGTTTATCCGAACAAGAAAAATAGGGAGAGAAGGTTTCGCCTGAACATTTGTTATAGACGAAACGACAAATGACACAAAAACATTAAATATGAATATTTAGCGACTAGCTAAATCAACTTGTTAAAACTTCAAAAATACTGACGCACCAATAAAAAAAAACAGAAAATAGAGTTAGTAGTGGGTTAAGCTACATGTTTCATCAATCTAAATCTTCATCGACTTATTTTCGCTCGACCCTTATGCCTCTTAACGTGTTCTCGAAGCGTGGACTTCCGGAGATACGATTTGCCACATATATCACAAGTAAACTCCATTCCTCCAGTATGCTTCACCATATGCGCGTCCAAGTGTGCCTTGTTGAAAAACTTGGCGGAACAGACGGTACAGGTCACGTTACGTTCTCGATAATGGACACGCCTAACGTGCGCCAGCATGATACCCTTCTGAGGAAATACTTTTCCACAGTGAGGGCATTCGCTTCTGCACTCTTGCACACTATGCACTGTCGCTAAGTGAAGTTTCTTATAATACTGACTTTTGCTAATCACATCGCAGTAAGGGCACTTCAGGTGATCAACCAAATGCACATTCCGCTTGTGGTTGTACCTCTGCGCTGCGGTACTGCTGACCAAGTCGCATATATCGCAAGGGTATCCTCCTTCCTTATGGTATTCATTCACATGCATCATCAGAGCGATCTTCCGGTGGAAAGACTTGCCGCAAACGTTGCAGATGAACTCATGATCAATGTGATGCTTGTTCGCATGGCGTAGGAGATACTCGAAATAGTTGAATTGGGTATCGCAGGTCGCGCAAGTGACCTTTTCTGTGCCGAGTTCGAAAGCGAAAAAGCAGTCTTTGACGGAAGTGTCGTAAAGCGCGCCGTGGACGTCGTTCAGGTGGTTAATAAGGTCGGGAAGATTAGGAGTCGGTGTTAAGCAGAGTTTGCAGGAGATATTCGTGACGTCAACTTTGACGGGCACTTCGTTGTCCCAAGTGGTCATAATTCGCTCGCAGAGTATTTTATCGAGGTCTAGGAACTGGTGCATTTCGGCGACATGCTCCCTCAAGTCCTCCGGATTCTCGACCGAGGCTTTGCAATAGAAGCAGAGGTATCCAGCCCGCGCCCACATGAAGGGCATCACGTTCCCGTATTCTAATACTAAATGGACGTTTCGCCGAATCAAACTCAAGTTGTAACGGCGGAGCGCTGTTGTCTTGTACTTCCTATCCTTTGCAGTGCCACCTGTAAAGAAATGAGGATACCCTTTATTGTAGCTTTCCTGTCTTCTAGGAACTGGAATGTTTGTGGTCCATTTGATTATTCCATTTTATATCTTTACTGATGCAGTGGTTAGTCAAAACATGGGAGCATATGAAACTGAGTGAGCAAGGCTTAGAGTATTAGCGATATTTGCCTGTAAGTAATGAACTTATGTGTCGCTCTATTTTCTAATTATTGTGTCAACCACAATTTAATGATGAAAGGGTACCTAATTCTAAATATTTATTAGAAAAACAAAAGCAAAATAATAAATACATTTAATAAAGAATATTGTGCAAGTTTAAACGGGGAATGATATAAATTATATTGATACTAAGTTTCAATCCATTGTTAAGAATGCTTCTCGCTGCATGTCATGTATCAACATATGCTTAGTGAGATACGACTTTCTAACGAAGGATTTCCCACACATCTCGCAGCTGTAATTCTTGTCTCCAGCGTGCGCCGTTAAATGTATCTTCATCTGGTAACTCTCAAAGAACTGTTCGCCGCACACAGGACACACGTGCTCTTTCAATTTTAAATGCACTCGTTTTAAATGGCGAACCATAATATTGTCCTGCGGGAAGATCTTCGGGCATTCTGGACATTTGATTTTTCTCTCCTCGAGCCCATGCACTTCAGCCAAATGTACATTCTTTAGATACACGCTCTTAAAAGTCTCGTCACAGATCGAACATTTATACAGTTTTGCCAAATGCATGTTGTGAACGTGAAGATTTTTTTTAGGCATGGAAGAAAACTTCGCGTCACAGTATTCGCACGTGTAGCCGCCTTCTCTATGAAAAGCCTTTTTATGCAACGTGTGGTATCGTTCGGAGAAGGAACTTTTGCCGCAAATTTCACACACGAAGCTATGGTGGAGGTGTTGCTTGTTCGCGTGTCTGAGAAGAAACTCGAATAAGTTAAACTCCATGGAACAAGTGCCGCAAGTTGGGGCGCCTGTCAATCGAAACGGGAGGAAGCAGTTAGGCACGCTCATGTCATATTCTATATCGTGGTTATCTATTAAATGGTGAATGAGCTGATTTAGATCCGGCTTGGTTTCCGAGCACAACTTGCAGAATAAACCAGTGATTTCAACTTTGATCGCGGCCTCTTTATTCCCCCGCTTCTGCGTGTATTTTCTAACGGCTACAGGCAGATTAACCCAGGCATGGCTCTCATAGTGAGACAGAATCACATTGGGGTTCTTGTGCGAGACGTCGCAGAAGAAGCACTGGTGTAGTCCGCGATGCCAAACGAAAGGAGTGGCGCTACTGTACAATAATACGGACTCTATATTTCTTCGTTTTATCTCGAGCTGGTATCGGTTTTCCAGTTTGACCTTGTCCAGCCGTGAAATGTATTTTGAACCTGCAACGAAACGAGAGGCTTTTACTTTGGCGTTCCGCTTCAGGTAACTTGGAGTCGGAAGTTCACTTCTTCGTATTTGCATCAAACTTCTCGACTTATGCCATTAAAAATCCAGTCAGATATTTGTTGCAGTAGATCAAATCTCATTTTTTTATTTGTGTAGATTGAATGTATGTTATATTGTGAGCGTTAGAAACATCACAGCAGAATACTACAATTATCACATTTTTAACGTGGGTTTGCGAAATAACTTGATTCCATTTGTTACATTTTGAACAGATAACAACACGTATGATCTGAGTAACATATCGTCTACATAGAGGAAAAACTCACTACGTTATTAGTAAGTTATGTACAGTGAGATAGCTCTTAGAAGGGAGTCTTCCTCTAGTCGCACAATAACTATTGTCATCACACTTTACGCATAAAGTTGTTGCTCATAAAAGTCTTTTGTCATTAATGATCAGACCTCGGAATATACGGGGCAAAATTAAATGACAGCTAGGGATCGCCTATATCGATAAACTCGATAATCGATACTTTCCCCATATACTAGTGATCGCTCTAAGTTTTGTCTATAAGTGTGTATTATTTGTATGTACTATTCTGGAGACAATTATAAAGTTCACACAGCTTGTTTTAAATGTTCCCTAGGTTAAGAGTACCATTCTGCCCTCCTAAATAAAAAGGACGCAAGCGCAATTTGATAGTGAAAGTAAATTTAACCCACTTTCTTAAGAAATAATGTCATTAATACGTACGCTGTTCTATGAGACATACGTCCTTTTTTCCAAGGAGGGCAGCATTGCACTATGAAGTTATGTAATGATGATAATGACACAAGTAAGTATTCCTATCAAAAATATGACTTTAAATTTTATGCAACCCAATATTGTACTTGTCTCTCACTCGCTCTCATATCCTTTAATTAAGGGCGAATGAAAAAAAAACACAAACCTGAAGCACCTTCTAAATGCTCACAGACTGTACTTAGCGAGTTTTTCCTCTATATAGACGATTTATGGTGAAGATATACCAGTATGGCAGGACGAACTGAACCTTCTGTAGACTTGGCAAAAGAGGAACAGATAGCCGTAGAGGTTAAAGAAGATAGGCAACAAAAATATTTAACATTTCAATCCTATTATCGATTGAACTTTGATCTATCTAAAAATTCAGGTGGCAGTTAGGTACCTAGCTAGGTTAATTGGATTCTAATATAAAACGTAAGCAAAAATTTAATCAATCGTATTTAAAGTGATTTTAATAATCATTCACATTTGACTCGAAGTTTGCGACTCACTGTGACTAATTCATTTAAAAATATAGCGTCTAATACTATTATGAGCAGAGTTTTTAAAACTTGCACAGTGGGACAGTCAAAGTCATAAATATATAGGTATACGTTCCCATGACGCCAAAAATATCTACACGCCTCTAAGCCATTAACAATTAAGTCTATGTATACATTATATTTGACGTGAAGTCTGTATTGAAATTAATCCGGCTATACCACAGAACAGAACAAACTGTAGAAGTGTCAAGTGGGCGGGTAACGTGTGGCATGGTTTTCCCGCGATCGCTTATTTCGATATTTCGATATTTCTAAAATAGGAAATAAATCCGGAAGCATGCCTTATTGTGCTATTTTGGAATGTAAAAACGATAGCCGCACCAAAAACATTTTCCATGGTGGCGTGTTGTTTTTATGATAGTTTGAGTATCGGCGACAACAAGTCTGATACTAAGCGAAGCTCATGCCACTTCCACTGTTTATTCTATTCCGTGGGCTATACAGTAGTTTACGACTATGGACGCCTCTCGCATGTTAGCCGAATAGGCCAGCACACGGCGAACTCCGAGACGCAACGTGGTTTTAATTAAATAATGAAACAAGGTGTTAAATATATAAGTATGTATATTTATAAATCGTACTGAATAACTTGACATTAGCCTTATACTAAATAATCACCAACATAAAGAAGATATCTATGGCTGCCTAATATTTCAGTAAGGTATGATATCATAGTATCATCTATCATACGCAACATACATCCTTGTACTTTAAATAATGATGCCACTTCTACATCTCTTAGGAAGTCATGGTCTACATGTATAATTCTCAAATATTGTACTTATAGTTAAGTAATTCCATGTTTACAAATAATCTAGAATATTATGGTGCATCCACATCTTTATAAAGTAGTTTACAAAAAACTGTAAAATAATAGTAAGATCCCCCCCGTAGATACACTGGATACACCATAAAAACAAACAAATTGAGTTTTTATAAAATCACAGTATGTTTTAATACTTGAATCATTAAAAGCTGCTCAGTCTAAAAGGGATTTGAACATAATGTCAAAACATTTAAAAGTTAACGGGTATGTTACGAACTTGCCTTTTTTAACCACTTAATTTAGTGGGATGAGATTCTGCTCCCTATTTCACCATCCCGATAATGACAGGTGATAGGTGACATTTCAGTGTACATGGCGCAGCTTATATGAAGACCAGTGATGTATCAGTGTGTTAACTTTGCAATGTTTACCGAATTGTCACCTGTCACGTGTCATTGTCAAGATGGTGAAATAAGGGGCTGGTGTCGTAGTGAAAAGGGGTTATTAGTCGACGTAACGTGTAATAAAAAAGGGTATACACATAAACGGAGTATACTAGACTTGAACCCTTTTTCACCTGATCTTCAGAAAACATACCCTTTTTCACTAGCTGGGGTCATTATCACTTATTCACCACATCTTGTTAGTCTCTGGCATATTTTCTATTACGAACAATCTAATAGAAACGCAAAGCAACGAGTTTTAGGTTGACCTTTACTTTCTCTTAGATTATTCAGTATCAGCATTTTCAAAACGTTTTGCTCGCTTTAGTGGGTTATTCCCACCTGTTACCACCAATTTGTTACCAATGGTAACAGCTGGGATTTTTTTTCTCATCTTTTACCAGTGGTAACTAATGGGAATAAAAAATCCCAACTGTTACCACTAACTACTGGGTTTTTTTCCCCAGTAGTTATCTCCAAATATTTTAGTGGTAACAAATGGGAAAAATATTCCCAGTTGTTGCCACCGAGTACTTTAGTGGTAAAAGATGAGAAAAATATTCCCAGCTGTTACCAGTGGTAACAAATTGGTGGTAATAGGTGGGAATAACCCGCTTTAGTCAATGTCACATGGCTGATACAAAGAGTTACGTTTGAGTTTTAGATCATTTCATTGGTGTAATACTTAATAAATTGTTGCCATAAAGTCACACAGGGCTGTGGCTACTAACCAAAACATTTTGATCAAGATTAAAGGGGCTTCTAATCGGGCCATATTTTCACTGCAATATGTGGCCGGCAACTCTTGGTGTCTCTCTCTTACTCGTATTTGCCGGCCACATATTGCAGTGAAAATATGGCCCGATTAGAAGCCCCTTAAGACAATTACAATCACTTAACAACTTTCACTTTGACTTAATTGGCACTACACAAATCACAAGCTGCCTGCTAATACTTAATTTGACAATCTAATTCCAAGAGTTAAACAATGTGCCGTTTAGCATAACAAAATTATGCATGTATGTTTTCGGGTATCCGATCTTAAATGACAGTTAAACTATCATATCACATTATAAGTTTACGAGTAAAATTACGTCCATACAATTAAAAGTTCGGAAATATACAAAAAGTACTTAAAATCTAAATCTAAATAGGTGTATAAAAATTGAGCCATCTATGATTCAATGATTGTTCTCATTCTTATGCATATTGAGATCGACCTAAACCTGTACATGCCCATACTTCTTATGCATATCCATATGAGAGCTCAGATTGCTACGCCGGAGGAACGCCTTCCCGCATACCTCACAGCTAAATTTCCTCTCACCCTCATGTTTCACCATATGCATACGTAGAAGATAATTATCAAAGAACTTCTCGTTACACACAGAGCAAGGCACGTTCTTCTCCTTCAGATGCGTTCTACGTATGTGGTCCTTCATAAAAGAATTCCTTGTAAACATTTTGCCGCAGTAACTACATTTATGACCGATATCGTGCGTTGTTATCAGATGCTTCTGCTTGTGGTATTGGGACTGAAATTGTTCAGGGCATTTCGGACACTTATAGTCTTTAGCGTTGTGTGTCTTAGCTTTATGCCGAGCTAGACACCACTGATTCTTGAACTTGAGGCCGCATACGTCACACTCGCAGGAGCCAGTGTGCGCGTATGTAATATGGACTTTAAGATTTGTGACATTTTTAAAACTACGTCCGCAGAAATCACATATTCTGTTGTTGTTGCTATGCTCGGAATTAATGTGTCTGAGGAGGGTGCTGAAGTATCTAAAAGCTCGATCCGGACACAACGGGCAGGGCATGTTGTCTTTTATTATTCGGAACGGTTCGAAGCAGCGCTTCATTGTTTTGTCGTAGTTGGCCTTGTGATCTGCTATGAGATGGTCTATCAGGGTGTCCAAGTCGTCTGAGGGTTGACAGCATACTTTACAAGCTAAGGACGCGACGTCAACTTTGACGCTTATCCTTTCCCCCTTGCATTTCTTCATGCATTTCGATTTAATATCACAAACGGGGTGTTCTCTTAAAGTATGCTCTTTCAAATCCTCAAACTCTATAAACTTTTTAGAACAATAAAAGCATGAATATTTCGAGAAGAACTTAAACGGTATCGCAGTCGACATGTTAAGCACGCACTGGATGTTTTGTCGTATTTGCAAAATGTTTTGTTTCTTTTTGGGCTCGACGTAAGAATCATCTGGAAACGTGCTATTTGATTTAGGCACATCTAGTTGCGAAAGTATTCTCACTTCGCACTTATTTAAATGTTGCTTTAAGCCCTGCTTGGAATGTAACTCTTTCGAACAATAAATACACTTCAAACTACCGTCATCCGGGTGGTCTAACCGCATATGTTTTTGTAAGAGGCTATGAGACGCGAATGTCAAGGAGCAGTCTTTACATTTCCTAAAATGGAATGTGTTTTGATGTTTCCGCAACATGCCTCTTGTTTTAAAGTTGCCTGCGCATTGTTCGCAGGAATATCCTCCTAGGCGATGATTGTCTCTGGCGTGAAGAGCGAGGTCCCTTTTCTTATTAAACGTCAGTCCACAGTCGTCGCAGATGAAACAGTTCTGTGGGTGCACATTATTAACGTGTTTAACTAAATATCCGAAGTACGTAAACTGTTCATCACATAGTAAACATCGGAAATCTGATAATCGGTATAGTTGGAAGGGGATGTCTATGCTAGCATCGTATCTCAGATCGTGTTTTAATATCAAGTGGTCGACGACTTCATCAAATCTATTGAAGGGCTCGCAGCAGATCTCGCAAACTATGTCAGAGACATCCACTTTTATTTCTACATGATTCCCTTTGATGATTTTCAGCGAATAGTCGTTCGTGGAGCAGAGGCCGTGCGCTTTCGTGTGTTTTCTAAACTCCGGGTACTCTGTATAGTTTTTCCCGCAGTAGAAACAAAGGTACGTGCCTCGCCATTTGAAAGGCATTACCGAGGTGTTATTGAATAATATTTGCAAATTTTTCCTCCTCCGCTGAGAGGTACAGCTGTCGTACGGGCGGTGCGGATATTCATCTGAAAAGAAACGATTCTTGCTGTAAATGCAGTCATTTCTTAGTATTCCTTAATTAACTTCTCAGTCCGTCAATTTATTTAGTATCAAGTTAGTGCTTGAGCGTTAGCGTTTTTAACATGAGAAGCCATGTGACCGCGGAGATTTTTCTTCCACAGAAACTTCTTTCCGCAAACGTCACAATGGAAGTTCCGCTCCCCTATATGCTTCACCATGTGCATTTTAAGAAGTGCCGAGTCGAAAAATCTTTCGTTGCACAGTGAGCACTGGACGTTTTTCTCTTTTAAATGCGTTCGTCTAATGTGGTTGTCCATGAACGAGTTTCTCGTGAACAGTTTGCCGCAGTAAGAGCACTTGTGCCCGGAGGCATGCGCGGTTATCAGATGCCTCTGCATCGAGTACTGAGATATGAATTTCTCCGGGCACTCCGGACAGTCCACCATTTTATTGCCATGCACTCTGCCCATATGTGTACGCAGTTCGATTTTTTTTGCGAATTCTAACTTACATGTTACGCATTTATAAATCTTGCCTACTTTGTGGCGACGCGCTATATGCGCCCGCAAATTTGGTTTTGTCCGAAACGATTTCCCGCAATACATGCATATTGTTTTATTGTCCGTGTGAGCTCCACTTACGTGTCTAAGCAAAGTGCTAAAGTACCTAAAGACCTCACCGCAAAAAGGACAAGCAAAGCTATCCTTTATTAACTTGTAAGGTTGTACATTAATTTCTACAGACTTATCATATCGCGTTTTATGTTCAGATGTAAGATGGTCTATTAAATGATCTAAATCGTTCATTGTTTCGAAACAAATCTTACAAGATAAAGTAGATGTGTCTATTTTGATGGAGATGTCGTCTCTATTGCGTAATCTCATGGATTTAAACTTGGAGTCGCAGTGCGGGTGCTCCATCATAGTGTGCTCTTTGAGATCGTCGCATTCTACGAAGTGTTTAGTGCAATAGAAACATCTAAATTTATTCATGAAATGTTTAAAAGGAATGGCCGTCGACATGTTAAGTATGCAAGCGATATTATTCCTAATTTGTTTGACATTTGGCTTTCTTTCACTGTCCTCTATGGATACTACTTCGTCGATGATATGCTGAGTTTTGGAGTCATCACTCCTAGTGGTGCAATGAGCTGCATGTCTTAGGAACCCTTGTTTAGTATTCATTGTTTTTAGACAAAACCCACACTGTAGAGACCCATCGTCGATATGCTCTGACTTCATGTGTTTTAATCGCCTGTCCGAAGAAGCAAAGCTTTTAAAGCAAATATTACACACAGATGAGTGCGATTTAAATTTGTGATTGCTTAGTGCCCAATTAGTAGGAAAACTAATTCCGCATTGAGTGCAGTTATAACCTTCCTTTTTGTGGTAAGATCTGAGATGGGCAGTCAAATCTCTATGCTTGTTAAATTTCTGGTGACAGACATCACATGAGAGGAATTTCATGGGATGGTTGTTGTTCACGTGGACTATAAGTTTGCCAAAATGATTAAAGCTATCTTCACACAATAAACATTTGAGATCGGCCAATCTGTACTTCATTATAATAAGATCTGAGTGCTTGTCGTATGGTAAGTTATGTTTTTGGACTAAATGTCCGATTAATTCGTCAAAGCTGGTAAAAGTCTCATCGCATATTTCGCATATTGTGTCGGAAACGTCTACTTTGATTTCAATATCGGAGCCCGAGACGCGGCTGAGCGCGCGATCCGTGATGGCGCAGGCGCCGTGCGCTCGCGTGTGCTTTCTCAACATGTCATAATCCACCAAGTCCTCGCCACAGTAAAAACAAAGATATTTTTGCCGCCATTTGAACGGTATCATCGAGGTGTTGTTGAAAATTATTTGCAGATTTCTCCTCTTGCGATAATTGGCGCTTTTCACGTTTTTCAGCCCAATTTTATCTGAAAAGAAATTTACTTTTCTGTAGAAATGCGATTCAGTTACGTCACATTCAGAATTAGGGCATTCAAAGTTAAATATAAGTTTCATCGTTTAGATATTGAATCCAGTGCCATAATATACATGTCAACAAAGCAACAAATGCACCGTTTCTAAAATTTCACACACAATGTCTATTAGCACTCTACCTAAGCACTTCGATTATTCGATTATGCGAAGACATGTGACCTCGTAAATTTTTCTTCCATAGAAAAGTTTTGCCGCAAATATCACAGTGGTAGTTCCTTTCTCCAATATGCTTCACCATATGTATATTCAAGCGAGTTTTGTCGAAGAACTTCTCTTTGCATACAGAGCACTCTACATTCTTTTCTTTGAAATGTAATCTTCGAATGTGATCCTTCATGTACGAGTTCCGCGCGAATAATCGATCACAGAAGGAGCATTTGTGGCCGGATCCATGAGCGTCTATGAGGTGCTTTTGTCTAAGATACACTGTAGCGAATTTCTCGTTACATTTAGAGCATTTGAATGTCTTCGCGCCGTGGACGTTGGCCCTGTGCGCCGTGAGCTTAGATATGTTTGGTAGCTCTAGATCGCAGTCTGGGCACTTGCACGTGCTAGAACGGTGATACCTGGCTAAATGTCCCCTATAAGACGGTGTATTCCTAAAAGTTTGGCCACAGTACACACAAACCACGTTATTGTCAGAGTGACTTTCATTCATGTGCTCTAGAAGTTTCACAAAATACCTAAACGCGACGTTAGGACAGAGTGGACACACCATGTTGTCCTTTGCAATTTTAAAAGGTTGAACTATGCTAATCATGGATTTGTCATATTTTGTTTTGTGATTAGAAATTAAATGGTCAGAAAGAGCGTCTAGATCAGTAATGGATATGCGACATATTTTGCAAGCGAGGGCGGTGATGTCTATTTTGACGATTGCATCCGTCCCTTTAATTAATTTCATAGCATCTCCTGATGGGTCGCAGAAGGGATGTTTAGTAGCGATATGATTACGAATGGGTTCAAATTCCGTGTGGTTTTTCGCGCAATAAAAACAACGAAAACGATTCCAGCAATATTTGAAAGGCGTCGCCGTCGACATGTTCAGAATACAAGCAATGTTCTCGCGTCTCAGCTTAGCTATTCGTTTCTTTTCCACTGCGTCAACATTTAAGTTTTTGATGCTGTTGCTTATTCCCGGTTCCTCTTTCACGCATAATTGTATACGTTCGTTATAATCGTAATACTCTGAATGGAACACTTTCTTATGCAACTTCAAGTCTTTCTTCTTCTTAAACATTTCCGAACAAAGTTCACACTGTAAATTATGGACTGCATGCGTACGACTGACGTGGATGTTCAGAATTTCCATTTCCGAAAAATTCTCTTCACACAACGGACAGCTGAGGTCTATCAACTTGTATTGTTCAACGTTTAATGGCGATTTGCTGTCATATTTCAAATTATGTTTTGTAACTAGATGGTTTGTCAGAGCGTCTAAACTTTGTACATTATGGTCGCACAGTTCGCATGTTATATCAGACACGTCTATTTTAAGCGTAACTTTAGACCGCAGTTTGGATAAAAACTCCTTGATCAAACGTTTATCGTGCGACTTGGTATGTTTGACAAGTTCCTCGTGCTCGAACCCGCTACCGCTACAGTAACTACAGGCATAAAGCTTTCGCCATTCAAACGGTATGACACTTGAACTGCAAAACAGCGTTTGCAGATTCTGTCGGCGTCTCGCTGTTCTTAATTCGCAGGCCTTTTTGTGCGGTTTATCATCTGAAAACAAATTGTTCTTCTGTATCTTCGCGTTAAATCAAAACTTTCTATTGGTAATGTCTACGACTTAATTATACTAAACGAAAATAAATGCTCGGTTTTATAAACCCTATCTACTTTATGAGTATACAAACGGATCTAATGTTTATTGATGTGGTAAATTAAATTATTTTTCCAGCGAAATGTTGACTTGCAGAGATCGCAACTTAATTTAGTGCGTTCGATCCCTTTATTGTAATAATCGTCGTGGGATTGCTCCATATGGGCGCGCAGCAATGTCTGATTTATGAACACCCTCCCGCAGTAAGAGCACTCATATCCACACCCGTGGTCATCCATCAAATGCCTTTGTTTCTCCGTTAAGTTTCCGAAAACCGAGTCACATCGCCCACATTGTACACTCTTCATGTTATGCAGTACAAGGCGGTGATTTCGAAACGTATCTATGTTCCAAAAATCCTTACCGCATAATTCGCATTTGTAACATTTTTCATTATTATGGCGAACCACATGTGAGTTGTATGCCCTGATCGAAGTGAAAACTTCACCGCAATAAACGCATAAACATGTGTCAGTAGTGTGAGCTATATCTGTGTGGTGCACCAATTCTGGAAAATCGTTGAAAACCTCAAGGCACATTTGACACTCCACACGGCCTAAACTCATTTTAAACGACTGCAAGTTACCAATGAAAGACTCGTCGCAATTAGCTTTATGTTCAGTCATTAAATGCTCAAAGATGTCTTTTAAGGTGCCTACAGATTCAAGACAGATTCTACATGAAATACTAGTAATATCGACTTTTACTTTGGTATCAATTTTCAGTACATCTATTGCCATACTGTAAGGGTCACAGTCTTTATGTTGGTTAACAGTATGCTTAAGCAGGAGATTATATTGCGGAAATATCTCTTTGCAGAAAAAGCAAACATATTTCATCAACCGTGACTTCTTATTCTCGCTGAACTTAAACGGGATTACGGTAGACATACTGAAAAGGCATGATAACGTTTTCTTCATGTTCGAAAGCTCGTCGCTGGCATCACCCGGTTTCTTCCGACTATGTGAGTGCTCCTTTGGAACACCGTTACAGATTATCAAACACTCTGAGCAAAACCAGGCGTTTACGGGGTGATTTTCCTGCGTGTGGTTTATAAGGAACGATGCATATATGAACTGTTCCTGGCAGTGCACGCATTTAAGACCTTTCAAGTTATATTGTTCCATATGCATATATACTTCTAGTTTGTAGTCCAATTCATGCATAGCAACCAAGTGCTTCAGTAATTCTTCTAAATCTTTGCAAGACTCATCGCATACCAAGCAACGCGTTTCCGACACATCTATTTTCAACACGACGTCGAATGATTTCAAGCGCCTAAAGGAGAGCTCTTGCATGGTACACTTCCCGTGCTCTATAGTGTGTCTCTTGAGTTCTGTGTGTTCCAGAAAATTCTTAGAGCAGTAGAAACAAGTGTATATGGTCCGCCATATGAAAGGGATCACGGTTGTGTTGTGAAACAGTGTTTTCAGATTACGGCGGCGTTGGCTTGTCGCTCTCTCGAAAGCTTTTCGTAGCTGATTTGAATCTGAAAAGAAATTGTTTCCTAATTGGATCGATTGTAACGATTTTTAGTAAAAAACAATAGCAACGTTAAAAAAACTTTGCAATGTTTGTTATCACCAACTTGTTAGGGTTCGATTCGGGTAAGATAACAGCGCATCAAGATTCTACAGAATTACGAGTATGGAGTGAAATACTATAAGGTAACAGTCACTTTGGACTGCTTGTTGTGAGAAGCCATGTGTACTCTAAGATTTTTTTTCCAATAGAAACTCTTTCCGCAAACATCGCAATGGAAGTCTCTTTCGCCGATGTGTTTTACCATATGTATCTTGAGAAGAATATTGTCGAAGAACTTATGGTTGCAGACGGTACATTGGACGTTTTTCTCCTCCATGTGCGTGCGGCGTATGTGGTTCCTCATAAACGAGTTCTTAACGAACATTTTTCCGCAGAAAGAACACTTGTGTCCTATATCATGCGCTTGGATCAAATGTTTCTGCCGTTCGTACTCCGAGGGGAACTTTTCCGGACACTTCTGGCAAGGGACCTCGCGAACGCCATGCATTTTGGCTCTATGACTTTTTAATTTTAGCGCGGAGTTCAATTCTATATTACATTCATTACATTTGAAGACTTTAGGCCCGTGTATACGCGCTATATGCATGGTCAATATAGCTTCGCTAGCGAAGACCGCGCCGCAATTCGAACATAGATGCGTTTTGGGAGAATGCTCTTGGTTCATGTGTTTAAGTAATATATTGAAATAAGAAAACGATTGTGGGCAAAGCGGACACGACATGTTATATTTCTCGAGCCTGAACGGTTGCATAATGCCTGTGACGTTTTTATCATAATTTGCTTTATGGTTTATAATTAAATGATCTACTAGCAAGTCAAAATTGTTGAACGGCTCAAAGCAAACTCTGCAGGCCAACGAAGATATATCTAGTTTGATGCACAAGTTTACACCTTTTAAAGACTTAGGGCATTTTCGCTCTAGATCATAAAACGGATGTTCTATCAACGTGTGTGTCCGCATGTCCTCGTGCTCATTAAAGTCTCTTGAGCAATGGAAACACGTGAATCTGTTTTGATAATACTTAAAAGGAATAGCAGTCGTCATGTTTAGAATGCAAGCGATGTTTTCTCGGTTACGCTTGGCTATGGCGTTTCTTTCTCGTAATCGTCTCCGTTGCGTTTCGATTTCACAGTCTTCCAATTCCCCCTCCGTCAAGACGTCATTAGAACCAATGCTCAGATAATGATGCGACTTCCGGCTTCTCAAACTAGAGATTATCCTAGCACATTTCCGCTCCGATGAGCCGTGAGTGTTCATGAGATGCAGCCGCAACAAGCTAGTGGTCCTGAAACAACGCTCGCACTTGACGCACTGAAAGCCCACTCGCCGATGATAAATTCTGCAATGCGCCATCAGTTCAGACTTTTTATTGAAACTTCTATCACACTTTTCGCAAGGCAGGAGCTTTTCCATGTGATTTTTCCGCACATGCATGACGAGGTTACGAAAGTACTCGAAGGTTTTCCCGCATTCTGTGCACTTGAGGTCGACTAACCTGTACGAGGATAGAGACATAAGGACGTCCCTGTCGTAGAGTAACCCGTGTTTCCCGATTAGATGTGGGATAACACCGTCGAGGTTATTGAAGGGCTCCTCGCAGAGCTCACACGTCACGTTGGAAATGTCTAATTTAACCTCGACGGTACCAAACTTCTGATTGATCAGTGACTTGTGTTTAACAGTGCAAGGGCCGTGCGACTTTGTGTGCTTAACGAACTCCTTATAATCAGGGTATTTCTCGCCGCAGTAAAAACAACCGTACTGGCTGCCGCTTTTAAATGGTATTATCGTAGTGTTGTTGAAAAGTATCACCAAGTTTTGTCTCCTACGTTCAGTGGCGCTCACCCCGCCGATTGACTGGTGTTTTATTTCTGAAAAGAAATTTACATCGTGTCAATCGAGGGGGTATCAACACGCTTGTCTTATACTTATTCTAAGCTTTTTATGATTCGTGTCTATAATTTAACCTTAATTACGCGCAATAAATATATTTGGGGTTATGCTTTAGTTATTACACCTAAATGTGAATAGGATTAATGTGTTTATTATGCCTAGACATGTGCGTCCGGAGACTTTTTCTCCAGAAGAATCTTTCACCGCAAATGTCGCAATGGAAATTCTTTTCTCCGCTGTGCTTGACCATGTGTCGCCTAAGTAATATATTGTTGAAAAACTTCATATTACATATGGAACACTCGACGTTTTTCTCCTTGAGATGCGTCCTCCGAATATGATCCCTCATAAAAGAATTCCTGGTGAACAGTTTCCCGCAGTACGTGCATTTGTGCCCCGAGTTGTGCGCCTCTATCAAGTGCTTCTGTCTTAAATATTGCGTTGAAAAACTCTCGGAACATTTGGGGCACTTGGCTGCTTTCACACCGTGAGCTTTCGCCATGTGCATGTACAGCCTAGAAGGTATATTACACTCTGCGCCACATATATTACATTTGAACCTACCATCCCTATGATGCCTCCAAATATGAACGCGGAGATTTTGGTCCCTTCTAAAAGTTTGCCCGCAATAAACGCAAATAATATTATTATTAGTATGTTTATTATTCATGTGTTTTAATAGCGTTCCGAAGAATCTAAATACTTCCCCAGGACAGTGAGGGCATGCCATGTGGTCTTTAATAAGCCTATAGGGTTGCAAGCACGTAGTGATCGACTTATCGTAGTTCGCTCCGTGAGTGATTATCAAATGATCTAACATAGTGTCAAAGTCCATAGCAGATTCAAAACAAAGTTTACACGCTAGAGACGAAATATCGATTTTTACGCACGCTACCGATTCTCTACATTTCTTAATGCATTTTTGCTTGACGTCGCATATTGGATGTTCTATTATAGTGTGCTCACGCATTAAATCTGAATCAGGAAAGTCTTTCGAACAATAGAAGCAGTTAAATTTATTCTTATAGAAATTGAAAGGTATGGCAGTTGACATATTAATAACTATCACTATGTTCTCCCTAATCTGTTTAACGCTGGGTCTCTTCACGGGATCCGAATAGTTCTCGTCCAAATCCATGTCGTAATCTTTTTTTCTAATTTCCATTTCGAAAAGTTCATCTTCGGCCTTGCACTTTCTTACGTGCATTCGAAGTCCCTGCTTGGTGTGGAATTCTTTGAAGCAGCTGTCACACTGTAGAGAACCATCGTCAGGATGTTCGACTTCCATGTGCTTCTGCTTTAACGCAGCCGAGGGCAGTTTCAATTGACAAATGCTACACCTAGTCAAGTGACGATTGTTCCTGTGCTTACGGAGTATATTCAATGAACTAAAGCTCTGCGGACATAGCTCGCATTTATAGCCTCCTTCCCTGTGATAGTTCTTCATGTGGGAGAACAGGTCACGTTTTTTATTAAACTTTTGCTCACATTTATCACAAATAAGACAGTTTTTCGGATGATTATTGTTAACGTGGGATACTAAGTAACCGAAATATGCGAATTTTTCGTGACACACTAAACAACTGAGATCGACTAGCCTGTACTCTTCTATGGCCATTTCTACGCCGCGGTCGTATTCTAATTTGTGTTTTATAAATAAATGAGTTATAATATCGTCAATAGAGGGGAATGGTTCGTTACATATTTCGCAAGTTATATCGGATACGTCAATTTTGATTTCCATATTAGTGCCGCCTTTGAGTACTTTTAGAGAATGATCTCTGGTCGAGCAGTCGCCATGAGATTTGGTGTGTTTGCGAAGCGCGGAGTACTCGGCTATATCTTTGCTGCAATAGAAGCAGAGGTATTTGCCGCGCCATTTGAACGGAATAATGGAGGTGCTGTTGAACAATATTTGTAGATTTTTCCGTCTGCGCATCGAGGACGATTCGCAGCCTTTGTATTTCCGCGGTTTTACATCTGAAAAGAAATTTTCTCTACTATAAATGTACCCTTGTTATTTAAACTAAGCACACGTTTCAAATTATGTATGTGTTCAAATATTTGTCTTAAAAGAAAGGTTATTCAATTCAAACTAACAAATAGGGTACATTTAAAGTTTTTTTCGCTAGGAGCTCAAAGGCAAATTAAAAATTTATGATTTTTTAATTATCTATTTATAAAAGCGTATCGGTGATATTTAGCCTATAATAATTATTTTTATATACATTCCACTTCTGCTCGCATGTTTTATTATGCTTATTATTTAAACTATTACGCGCTAGCGGATTCAGGATGGTGAACTCTTATATGTAGCCGCAAACTGTTATTTTGGACAAACGCTTGGCTGCAAAGCGCGCAAACAAATCTCTTATCGTTGCTATGGATACGCATATGATCCCTCAAAGTTTGTTTCCTCGCGTACGACTTCTTACAAACCTCGCACTCGTGCACTCTTTCTCCGAAGTGCTTCACCATATGTTTCTGAACGTGTGTCTTCGAGAAGAACTTTTGCTCGCACATGTTGCATGAGAAGTTCTTTTCTCTCACATGTACCTCTTTAAGGTGTACTTGCATCTTGCTTTCTATTTCGAATGATTTGTGGCATTCCGGGCAGTTAAACGCGGGGATATCCAGATTATGGACGGCGTTGTGATGTCTTTTCCGTTGGATGTAGTTCGGGAAGGTTTGGTCACAATAGAAGCATTTGCAGAGTTTGGCCTTGCTGTGAACTTGGCTTTCGTGGTTGTGTTTAATCGTTAATGAGTCAAAGGCCTCCGGGCAGAGGCTACAACGGAAGCCAGATCCGTGGCTTAGGACGTGGGAACGCAAGCGGTTTTGACTCAGAAACCCCTTCCCACAAAGATCGCATATATAATTCCCAAAGTGCAAATTCATGTGTTCGTTTAGTTTGATGAAATATTGAAACTGCTCTTTGCAGACGGCGCATTGAAAGGAATTTGAGCTACCTTCGAGCTTGTAGGGTATAAGGCCGAAGCAGCCAGTTTGTTCGGCGAATGTTTTACCGTGCGCTGCGGTGAGATGTTTTAGAAGCGAGTCTAGATCGTCTATATTTGCATCACAGAGGCGACATTCGATCACTGACACGTCAATTTTGACTTTCTCGTCCCTCCTTAGGTAAGAAACGGCCGCTTTTATGTTGGATTTCTTATGCTCAGCCCTCGTATGCTCTTTGAGGGGGTTCGTGTTTTTGAAGGTCTTATGGCAGAAGAAACAGAGGTAGTTCTGTCTTTGCCATTTGAAGGGCACGACTGTGGATGTTTCTAGAACGATTATGGCGTTGCCCTTCATGAGCCGATTCCGTTTCGTGGCCGACAAGGACTTAAAGTCCGGTCCGGTGGACGCCGGCTCTGGCCATTTTTTACCTAAAAAGTGAAACGAACTGTCAAAATTGACGCCTGAACCTTTTTTTGTAGTATTTAATTTATATTGAGGAAATAAAGAGGTTTTAAAAGACTTGTTTAGGCTTATAACAGGTGACATAGAGAAGAATTTTACGTTTTATAGAATAAAGTTAGTTATTGATCCCTATCCCTCCAACGCCTCCCCATTCTTCAGTTTCTTCCGAACGTTAAAAACAATCGACGACCGCCAATTGACGGTTTATATATTTTATAGTAATAGAAAATATTAATTTTATGTTAAGTGCCCGGTAAAATATGCCAACGGAGTTAAGTAGTTAAGTAAATACCTTGTATAAAACATGATCCAAACAGATCAAGCAAAAACGTAAAGAACCAAACGTCGACATAAGCAGAACCATATTATAAAAATACTTAATGAAACGATTAAATTTAAAATTCTGCTCAGAAATATTGACTTGACACATTTAATTCCATCTGTACATTACCTACTTCTGTATATAGTAAAACATTTCAACTATGGCCATACTAGATTATATCTATTCGAGTATCATATGTAGGTAATGTTTTCTTTTAAACGTGTTCCTCAGACCTGTGAAGTTGGTTAGCTGCATACAGCATAATCGATTAAAATTTAAATGATCTTTGTATGACATTTTCATACATGCAAAATGTTGCAAAAATGTAAGCATGGAAGGCAAAGTGTCAAGTCACAAAAAGAAAAAACCGACTTGAATACCTTCCTGTTACCTTTTTCGCGCTTTTAATTGAAATTAACATCTTCTGCATAATAATAGTCAAACTTTAATAGAAAACTATGTTTCTGCTTTCATCCAAACCGGTCTAGGAAACAATTATTATTTATTACATATTTATTTAATTTTCTGTCCTAATTTGACAAGTTTAATGCAAGTATTAACAGAATAAGACGTTATAACCTTTGTTAATTTAAAATAAACTACGGTTTAAACAAAATTTTGTTTGAACAGAGATGGACTCTAGGGAAGGATAAGTCCTAGGATATGGGTGTGTAATGTTTAGCATAAAAACAAATGGTCTAATGATCATTTTGCATAACACTAATTGCATAATTTCAATCTGCATAATAAACCATCGATACAATAGTCATGATGCATAAAACGAAATGCGTAATTTCAAAAACTATAATGTTTATAAATTGGAAAATAAATATTTCTAATTGCTTTCATTACTATTAATGTGGTCACAGTTCTAACCTAACCTAACCTAGTTAGAAGAAATTGACTTTAAATGCATAATAACAAGAAAATAACAGTTATGCTAAATTATGTTATGTTATTCGATCGTATGCCAGTTAAAATTATACAATTGGTTTTTATGCTAATCGTTCATTATGCTTTTAGTGGTTAGTAAAATGAAATTATGCAAAATGTTTTTATACTGATTGAAGCGCACCCCTAGGATATACATAATTTGCATCCCCGAAAAAGAGTTCCCAAAGGATCTTACGCGGACGAAATTGCAGACAAAATCTAATATAAGTGAAACTACCAGTACTTATTCAAGATTTGAGCTAGTAGTACGAAAATATTATTAATATGAGACAACTACCTGATCAAATAAATCACGGAATGTGATATTCGCTAATTTATTACCTTACAAAAACATGTTAACCAAATCTTTATAATAACTTTTTTGATTTTATCTTTTGGGTAATTCCACGATAATGTAACGAAAGTTACCATTTCAATGCGTGTTTTTTTTTACTTTTAATGCTAATATTTTTCTAGATATGAATTTAAACACGTATATGGAGATAAAAGAATTCTTCCATTTAGCAATATAACCAAAAAAATAAGCCGAAGGCTAGAAAATGGTAACTTGCATTACTCTCTGCCATGGAATTGCCCTTTTATCGTTTTAACACCGATAGGTAACAGGAAAATATTCAAAGAAAAGTGTTTAAAGTTGTGTCGTCAGTTGCTGGCTGCTGCACCATTGGATTTAAACTATTTTTTTAAAGAGGGTGGAAAATAAGCATGCGCCTGATGGGAAGTAATCACCACCGAACATAATCACCAGCAACTCAAGAAGAATTGTCGGTCCTATTAGGGAAATGAAAGCTTTTTTCTTGAAGACACCCAGGTCAAAGGTCCTGCTTGGAAATACAGCCGAAGGGAGTTTCGTTCCACAGTTTCACTGTACAAGTGCCTAGTGAAACGCACGGTGGAAGCCAATTATCAAGGTGATGTCCATGGAATATGGCTTTACGACGAGTTATTCTATGGTGAAACTAAGAACTCAAACTTGATAATATCTTTAACTCTGTCCTAGAGTAATGTTGAATTGAATGTGGTGCAAAACGCCTCGATATACTTCGGCAACTGTTCGAAATTGGTAAAGATATGGTGTTTATATTTCGTGGACCTATTCGAATACCAGCATGGGCAGATATTTGTATGATTAGCGCGCGTATTGGTTCATAAATCTTGGATGTTTTCTATTTATTTAAGTATATATAAGTATGTTTATCGTTGTCAGGTACACTACAAGCCTAAAGCTTTGGAATGAGGTCAATTTGTTTGACATTGTTCTCTGATATTTATTTTTTAATAGCGGCCCGCCAGCGGCTTCGCCCCGCTGCAAATTCCTAACTTTCCCGGTGGATTTTTCAATAATTTTCTTTCATACAAACCTTGTCCTGACAATGACGAACACATCAAAAAAGAAATCAGCCAAATCGGTTCAGCCGTTCTCAAGTTATAGCGTGACCAGGAGAAATAGGGTGATTCTCTGACCTCTACAAACAACACTTCTACAAAAATGTGTCCCGAAAAATGAGGCGGTTGAAACGCTTTGAAGAATCACCCAATAGGGGTTCATTTTTATATAGATAGATACTTGGAGAATACCGAAGTTATTCCACATGAAAGAAGACATTCATTAAGACGACTTTAAGAATCATTAAAAACAACTGACAACACAACTCCAAGCACCAACAAAAGCAGTAGAACTCGACCTACCTTTAGCAACTGCCTTGGACTTGGTTGGTTTCTCCTCGAGCTTGGGCACCTTGGCTTTCTTCTCTGGTTTAGTGGCGGTGGAACTCTTCTTGGGGCGGCCGCGCTTGCCTTTGACAGCTAAAGCCGAGACAGTTATGTCTTCGGAGACTGAGGCTTCGCCGTAGTCTTCGTTTTTGAGGAGGTCATCTGGAAATAAAGGGTTAATGAGTGTGGTGACAAGACAGGTAAAGTGCGAGTCGGACTCGCGCACCGAGGGTCGTACATTGACACCCTTATTCACAAACGTCACTATGAGGTCTCACAATGTTCACGAACGCACAGGGTGGTTCAAATCGTCTCATAAACAAAAGGTCGGTCAAAAAGGACCAATCACAAAGCTGTGAACGCAGTGCGTTTACTCGGTGAAGGATCCCTTTAGTATATTTTGTGAATACGGGTGTGAGCGTCAGAGAAAACTAAGTACCACCCGAGTCACATCACAATTTTATATTTTTCTATATAAAATTGGCGTTTGCATGTATTACAGTTTTGAGGATAGAACAAAAACAAAAAACCGGCCAAGTGCGAGTCGGACTCGCCTACGAAGAGTTCCGTACCACAACGAAAAAAATACATTTCTTGTATGGGAACGCCGTTAATTTTTAATCTAATTTGATTTCTATTATTTGTTGTTATAGCAGTGAAATACACACTTTGTGAAAATTCAACTGTCTACGGTTCATGAGATACAGCATCGCAGTCTGACAGACAGACAGACAGACGGACGAACGGACGGACGGCGGAGGCTTAGTAATAGGGTCCCGTTGGCACGCTTTGGGTACGGAACCATAAAAATCTTAAGAAATAACATTCTTGTATAGGATGGAGACCCCACGTAATTTACACTTTGTTTTTTTTACTATTTTTTTTAGGAAATCCGCCGCTCTAACCAGTTTCTGTAAAAAAAATACCCATTACGATGCAAAAGATACAGCTCTTTAAAATTCGGACGGACGGACGGACAACCTAGGCCTAGTAATAGAGTTACGTTTGGCACCAATTAGGTACGGAACCATTAAGCTTACAACTCATGGCCGCTCGCAAATATCCAAGGCGGCGATTATGAACTGTGAAAAGCTGACGAGTTACATACACTAGAGACAGTAGGTACGATCGGCCTTATAAGAAGCTGCACACTTTAGTGTTTTGTCACTTTAACGTCATGTTTGAACTGCTGCACTAATCTGTTAGGGTGTTACCAGAACAATCGATCGATCGTTGATCGACGGCATCGGTCGATGGTAGAATTGATTAGGCGGCGTCGATCGATAGTTCCTACCAGACCAATCGATCGATCGTCGATCGATGGCAGAATGGACTAGTCAACGTCGATCGATAGTTCCTTCATCAATTAAAGCTATCAGACCAGTCGATCAACGTCGACCGGCAATCGATCGATTGGTTAGTCGAACGATATCCGTCGATCGATAGTTCCTACCAGACCAATCGATCGACGTCAATCGATGCTATCGATCGGCGATCGATCGATTGGTCTGGTAACACCCTTAAAGACGTTAAAGCTGTCTATAAGGCCGACTGTACAAGAGACGGAAATCTACGACTCCTACAGCTCTATCCCTCTGACTGAATATAACTTGACCGTATCCGTCACCATGGGTTGTAATCGTGTTATTTAAAATTGGATTTACTCGCTTAAAGATAGGGTTCTAATTTTAATGTGAAAAAAAAAAACATCTTTCACAGATAGGCATCGAATTGCTCCAAACGTCAAATCACTTTCAAGCTAGGAGCTTTTAAACTTAGTCACGTGACACCGATGACGTCATAGCCCAGCAGACAAAGCGATGAATTATGAGAGGTTTTTTGGCAGAAAGGTTAAACATCAGCAAATTTATACATAGATTTTGGTGGGAAATATAATCCTCCTGCCTTATTAAGGGGAGCTCGAAATATGGCCTCAAAGACTACTAGGAGGGCGCAGCCCATAATAATAACACCCGTATTCACAAACAATACTTAAGGGATCCTTCACTGAGTAAACGCACTGCGTTCAATACAGCGTTGTGATTGGTCCTTTTTGACCGACCTTTTGTTTATGAGACGATTTGAACCACCCTGTCCGTTCGTGAGCACTGTGAGACCGACGAGTAACGTTTGTGAATATGGGTGTTAGTTGGTTATGTTAGGCGATTCGGATCGTTATAACTTCATATCGATAATATCGTAGCATTAAGAGGGACACACGCTCAGTATTTCATCAGTTCGGTCCGTCAGTAATGTCAGTATGGTCAAACTTTGACTGACGACAGAATGCGGGATGGCTCGAACGGTTACAGGATCAATTCAAGATTGATATCAGACTTACCATCGACAAAGTCCACGTCGTCCTCGAGGTACTCCACCTCAGCATCATCAGCGGCTTCCTCCTCCAGCTCCATGGTCAGCTCGGTCTTCATCTGGGTCTGGTACAGCAGCACTGCGAAGGGAGCCTTTGTTAATATAATGTCAAGTCAAAAAAAACGTAACACTGACACGTTTTAAGAGGCTACATATGCTGCCACGCCCACACAAGGATCAAAAGGGATGGCGTTATGTGCTTCCGCACGAAGAACGTGAGATGTAGATAGTTTGCGCGCGGCTTGATTGCAGCGTTAAATTCAAATAATTGCTGTTTACTAAAAAACCATAACATTTATCAATAAAATGTCTTATCAGCAGAGCTCGGTAGGGGTGAGCTGTTTTCAGAGTTTGCATAACATGGACATACCTTGTCATTCAACGGTAGATGTGGTGTTATTAAATAACTAGTGGAATTATTTTATTTAGGCTGCCTTTCTGCTACGATCTTTACGTCGCCATCAAAACAATAAGAAGAAATCCGTTGAAAATTGAAAATATAGGAAAAAATATACTTATCTATTACAATAACAAAGATAACTTAGAATAAATAAAAAAACTTAGTACTTAGTACTTATTCGTTTTGTACAATCATTTTAGTTTAATTACTAGCGACCCGCCCTCGCTTCGCTTCGGTTTATTTGAGTTTTCTGTAATACCCGTTCAAAAAACCAGCATTTATTATACATAAAAACCTTCCTCTTGAATCACTCTATCTATTAAAAAAAACCGCATCAAAATCCGTTGCTTAGTTTTAAAGATCTAAGCATACATAGGGACAGACAGACAGCGGGAAGCAACTTTGTTTTATACTATGTAGTGATAGTGATAGTGATATATAATAAACTATATTAAAGCGAAAAAAATTCGTCGGTCTTAGGCAGGATTCGAACCTCTCCTCTGGCAATCCAGGCCAATGCAGGTGCATTACCAATTATACCACCAAGACCCTACTTAAGATCCATAAGACCGCATCTTGACTTGGCCTAATGTTTTAATTGATGCTTACTTAAATGACAATATCCAACCTTTAGGTCTAAACTCCCCCCGGCCGACCATGTCCACGAACTTCTTCTCCGACTCGAGCACCTGCTTCTTGAAGTTGCAGGCGTCGCGCAGCCGCGTGATGCAAACTTCGCAGATGAGGCGATTGGAGCCATTCGGACCCGTGGGGTGCTGTGATATCTGAAAACGAAACAAAGATAAGTTTCCTTAGTCGCTACCACCTATCCTTTAACCTTTTCAACGCTACGTCAAATAAAAAGTTGTCACTCACACGCCATTGACAGCTCAATACCAGAGCTAATGTCAAATTTACCTCGTAGACAATCAGGTCTATTTTCTACTGTCAACCATGACTGATATATCAGTCGTTGGCGTTGAACCTGCGGTGCTGATATGAGTCGTTGGCGTCGTATAGGTTAACCTATCGCATTGTTGTTTTCCGGTGTGGAAGATTAGATAACCGTTGAAATTACTAGGAAAGAGCCAATTTTAGCTACCCTAGTTGGTAGTGCCCTGCCTATGAAGCTAGCGGTCCCGGGTTAGATTCCCGGTCAGGGCAAATATTTGTGTGGGTATTTGTTTCTAACTCTTTGGTATGTATATGTAGAAGTATTTTTTTCTACATATATGTTTATCGTTGCCTAGTACCCATAGTACTCATACTCATACTCCTAATTCCAAAGAGTCATAATTCCGAATTAATCAAAATCCGAATTTTCATAATTCCAAACGCAATTTTTTGATACAAGACTTAACTTTTTGCTATCGCTTATAAATCAAACCCAACCTACGCTTGAGAATGAAATTATGCATTTAATCTAATATAGCTCCAGGGGCCTATTGCATATAAAAAAAATAGCTTATATTATAAGCGGAACTCTCTTCCCAACAGTATGTATTAAAAAGACACTTCCACTCGTAATACAAGTTATATTTTGGAGTCTTAAGATTGCAGTCATGAGAATTTAAATCTCTATGGGTCTCTGACCCCACTTGCTATCAGGTGGCCTATGAGCTTGTGTGCCTTCTCCATGCCTCAAAAAAAAAAACAGCCTATGTGACAGCAAAATGACCTACTCACAAGCTAAGCTGAACTAATTGAATAATTGCATTTATTCTGAAAAATTAAAGCAGACAACAGCAATTTTTTACAAGCATTTATCTTGCAATGTATTTATGTATGTACGGGTCAAATCTTGAGAGTTAAATTTAACCTACTTCCCGTTAACAGAATCTGAACTGAAGGCGGCGACAGAATCTCCGCTATTTTTAACGTAGAGACCCACCATGTTAGGACTCAGTAGTTGGTCTTGGTAAGCAGATAAAGATTTTGCAAAACAAAGTACAGTCGGAAACAAAAGCTTGTACCAAAAATGAAATTTTTGACCGATTTTGTTTATAAATAATGCAAGAAGAGACCACATATTGTTATTGTACATAATCTTCCCAATTTTACAATGTGAATTGTTTTAATCAAGAAATTGTTGTTTTAACCAATAGAAGGATTTCCGGCCCAAGTGTTTACTAAATAAAACAAGTAAGATTGCACGGACTTTACATTTTCTTCTGTTTTACTTTCAAACAAGGGGCATATGGGACATCTAAAATTTAAATTTTAGTGCTTCTTAATAGTCCAGAAAACTATAAGTATATAATAATTCCATAACCTCAATTTGAGTATTTTAAAGGCAGGATCTCAATTTATTTGTCAAAGCTATTAATAAAATTTGATCTCACAAATTACAAAAATAAAGAATAGCTAAAAAATACAAAATCCATATTCATACAAGGTTAAATTGCAAAATGGACACTAGGTGATTGCATTTTCATTGATAAATTTTCAAATACATTATTAAGTATGTTTGGAATTCAGTAAAGAAACTATTCAAATGATAATGTAATATATACAATATGGGTCTGTAATAATTCAACGTGGCAATGCTGCCAGCATTTTGGGAACTATGCCCACTGGTAGCGGTTTGTTAGATTAGTGTAGTTTTAATTAAGCTTGTAAGTTCGTTCGGTTATAGTATGTGATTTGTATGATTAAGTTATTTTATAATTAAGTGATTTGTGGATGAAATAAATAATCTTTAGCGTATTTATTTGTGAATTAGGAGTTCAAACGTATCTAAAGCATTTTCTAATTTTGTTCCATGATGTAAATAAGAATTTTCAAGTTGAAAAGTTCTTGAGCCTGTAAGACTAGACAAATATTTTTAGGGGAGCATTTCACTCTTATCGAAGTTATAGTATCGATGAATCTTAGCAGACAAGAAAACAATACTTTCTAGACAGATTTCAATCAATAACAGTGGAAACATTAAATAACAAAGGACCGTCAAGTCACGCCCAAAACGCTAAGAAAATCAGCAAAAAGTAAGTGGAACTTTTGTATTTCATCCTTGATTTACACGCGAATGTTAGAAGAATAAGATTCAGATAAGTACTTACGCTAATATCGAAGCATTCGAGCAGCATATCGGCGTAAATTTCAGTCTCGCTCATCCAACTATATTCCGAACCCAAGTCCTTGTAACATCCCTCGGAAAGACAACACCGGCACAAGCCGGGGCTCTCTTTAACAACAATCTCGTCAAAATCCATCATTGCGACACCGTTATTTCATATTCTAGATGAAAACACCCGCTTTTTATCACGGTATTCACGTCAATAATCGCGAACGGCAAAGCGTCAGTAATTTCACAGCGCACCCGCCATTTTGTTAAGCCGTCTTTTCGTTTTTTTTCTGCCGTACGACGCCGCCTTGACTATTCGAGTGCTGTATAAAAATTATTTTGAAATTAGGTTTGCAAAAATTAAAAATTGAATGCTGACAAATTATAATTATGAGAATTTTGTGGTACTTCGATTTTAGAAAAAAATACAAATTTAGCACTTGTTACAGCCATCTATTGCGGAGTAGCAGTACTTAAACATCTAGCACAATCGGCAACCAGCGGAAAATAGTGGGTCTTATTTTAAAACTTAATTCATAGATGTCGCTAGCATAAAATAAAATTTGATTTCCTTATCTCAAGAGAGATCGCCTGCCACTACTCTTTAGTCAGTGGCAGATAATAGGTACTAATTGACTAAATACACAATAAATTCATAGGACTTAAGGGTACCTGCCTTGGTCGGATATCTACGTGTTTAGATATATTCAACAGATAGAGGCCTCTACTGTATTAAAAACTTACCTTGAGGTGCTGCCGCGGGCTCCGCTCCGTCATGTTCTTTTTTTTTTAACCGACTTCAAAAAAGGAGGAGGTTCTCAATTCAACTGTATGTTCTTTTTTTTTTTTATGTTTGTTACCTCAGAACTTTCGACTGGGTCAACCGATTTTGAAGATTTGATGATGGAGTCTATGAGGAATCGACGGAACTCTTCAAAATTTATAGGCACACCTATAGCGTTTTCGGTATTTTTCATTGTAACTCGTGTATTTGCTCTTGGAAAACACTATTTGGTAAAGTGGAACTGATGATGAAAACCACAGATGGCCACCGGAACTCCTAAACGGTATATATTTCAAGGGTGGCGAAAAGATATTTCGATTAAGATAGTTGAGCGACTATGACGAAGCATATGTATGTTTAAGTATTTGACTATGACTTTCCCACGGCGTTGCTTGCGGCGAGATTGAATTTCAATGTTCTATAGTTTCTTATTAATTCTTATTAATTAAAGTGGGACTACATAACATAACAGTATAATTATGATCACTAAAAAGTATAAAATAAAATAAAAGTTAAAAAAAACAAAAAAACCGCCTTCAAAAAGCAAAAAATAACTTCATTTAAAATGGTAGGTAATAGGTCAGTCCAACTGAAGTCGGCGTCCAACAATATTTTAACCAAAAGCAGACTTCAGTTGGACTGACCTATTACCTACCATTTTAAATGAAGTTATTTTTTGCTTTTTGAAGGCGGTTTTTTGTTTTTTTTAACTTTTATTTTAACCTATTTGCATAGCTATTTGTATCAAGTAGGTATAGAGGAATTAACAAGACTTAGGTAAATGCGCCACAATTAATTGGTTTTTGAATAATTTCTAGTCCTGTTTTGTTTTTAACTTAGCTGCCATTACTGTCAAGTTGAGAATACGATCACATGTCAAAAGCAATATAGTTTTAACGAGTAGAATGAGCCCTTCTTTCAATGTCGATTATAGTTTGATTCTGCTACTCACCGACAGATGGCGCTACTTGACATAAACACTCGCTAGTTATTGAAGGGGGAAGTAGCTGCTTACTCTCGTATCTTGTCGCTTTATCACCTTTGACAGATTAGTGTAGCAAATGTATAGGTACTCCATTTACTTTAACCACCTAGTAGGTACTGGAAAAGTGCAGTTGCACGTGATAGACTAATGAGAATCCGCTAAAGCCACCCTCACAATAGAGCAGGTATTCATTCAGTCGGCTCTTACATCTGTACGGTGCGGACGCGTTTGTTTTCCCTTCTTGCGACTTATTGTTTACTAGAGGGCGCCCGCGACTTCGTACGCGTATAATTAGTTTCCCGCTACTCCGCCCATTTCTTCCTGTTGGGGGTCGATTTTCGGAAAATCCTTTCTTAGTGCTCACTTACATCATGAAGGGAACCCCTGTACCAAATTTCAAGTTTCTAGGTACAGTAGTTTCGGCTGTGCGTTGATATATAAGTCAGTCAGATTTGCCTTTTATATATATAATATATAATTTACCTGCGACTTGGCTTTTGAAACGGACCGATGTCTCCTTAATTTGTACCATTGATTGTGAACAAGTCCTAAGAAGATTATCGTTTGTTACCGCCCACTTGGATACCTGCCTCTATCTTTTGTCCTGGTCATTTGTATGACACTGTGCGAGTGAGAGAAGCCTATACTAGGTCGTTAATAATAGGTATAGGTGTATCTAATATCTCTTAAACGGCCCAACCGATTTTCATGTAAAAAAGCTAAGGGTGTTACCAGACCAATCGATCGATTGTCGATCGACGGCATCAATCGATGGTAGAATTGATTAGTCGACGTCGATCGATAGTTCCTACCACACAAATCCATCGATGGCAGAATGGATTATTCGATCGATAGTTCCTTCATCAATTAAAGCCTATCAGTCCAGTCGATCAACGTCGACCGGCAATCGATCGATTGTTTTGTTGAACGATATCCGTCGATCGATAGTTCCTACCAGACCAATCGATCGACTTCGATCGACGTCAAGCGATGGCGATCGATCGATTGGTCTGGTGACACCCTAAGAACCACCGCGTTCAAAATAGATTTATATTAAAAAAAAACTGCGTTTAAATCAGTCAATTTAGAAGCTATGATGCCACTACCAAACACCGTTTAATAACACCCTTCTGCATTAGTGTTAATAAAAAGACGTTTCGTTTGCGAGACCTTAATTTATTTCAGGTCATAATGGGTTAGGAATACTTAATTTAGCTTCAAACAGATCAGTTTATTTATTTGGTTAATGTGATGAAGGTTACAAAATTAAGCCGGAAAATGTTGCTAAATGACAAAACTACTTAATCTTAGTGGCCTTCACTTTTAAATAAAAATGTACACCCCTTATGTTTTGAGCGCATGTGTCCTTTCAAACTACACTTTTGAACAAATGCCATTCCACAAAGTTCACATTTGAACCTGCGATCATCTGCGTGGATCCTCATATGCTCCTTTAAAGTGTTTTTTCTGCCGTAAGTTTTGGAGCAAATGAGACATTGGAAGTCGCGCCGCCCGGAATGTGTCAGCATGTGCCGCTTCACCTCACTTGTGGAGAAAAACATCTTCTCGCATTCGGAACACTTGTGCCGTTTTTCCATCATGTGGAAGGTGCGTCTATGCTTCGCCAGATACTTGGAATTTGTGAATATTCTGTCGCAAGCAGGGCATTTAAGCTGAGGTAACGGCACACCGTGCATCTTCAGCATATGAATGTTCTTCGCCACTATTCCATTAAAATATCCATCGCAGTAATTGCATCTGTTAAACTTTTTCCCCTCATGAATGGACTTGATATGAAGCTGTAGTTTTGCGTCTGTGGAAAAAACTCGATAGCAGTTCTCGCACTTGTGCTTTCCGGTAGCGTGGCGCGCGACGTGAATGATGAGGCTCCGCTTGTTGACAAACGCACTGTCGCACACACCACAGATAAAATTCGCGAAATGACTATTCATGTGTTCAATCATAAACTTCAAGCTGTTGTATTGTACCTTGCAAATGGCACAACGTAGTTCTTTGCTGTCGAATATGAATGGAACCATGTAGCTCTTGATATGCGTGTGTACTCTTTTAAAATGTACTTGGGCCAAATGTTGCATTAGCTGTTCCAAGCTTTCAACATCGGCCCCGCAGCATTCGCATTGTAAATCTGTTATGTCAAGCCTAATGATCAGCTCGGACATACATCCCCCTACCGAAGGACGCTTATCTTCGCGATGACTCTCTAACGTATGAGCCTTCAAAGTCACCGGGTCTCTATGGCGATTCGAGCAAAACAAGCAGAAGTACCATATACCATAATACTTGAATGGAGTCGCGTTAGAACAGCGCAGTACGACTTGTAGATTTTCCATATGCAGGTGAAGCTCTGTGGTAGGTTTTAGCCCGACTGTCCTGTTCTGCGACATTCCAACCACTGATACGGACACGTTCTTTACAGTGGAAGGTTTCTGAACCGGCATAATCGCAGAGCTAACGCAATTTTTGTCTAATGAGCGTTTTAATACCACGGCAGTCGCGTTGAGGTTGTCGGAGAAAAGAGCTGGTTTATCAGCATATGCTTCAAGCTTGATATTTTTGGATCCGGCGCCGTTGGATTCGTCTGTAATAGATAAGCTAAGAATTATTCTGAGCTCTCACACATTTCATTATATTCATAATAGTAATTTTCTCTTGGGTTTACAAGTAGGTAACTATTTAGATTTTGTAATTGAAACCGTATTTTCCTTTAAATGCCGTTGACACATTCGGCTCTAGCTGACAACAGAAAGTCCAGCCATTGACGCCACCATCGGCCACAGCCTTTGTTTCGTCTCAATTAAGTTGTAATTTGCATAGCGTAGCAAACATTTAGCTTGTGAGTGACACATTTTGTATTTGACGTAAGGCGTTCGAAAGGTTTAATTAAGTGTTACGAACCTTTATTCTCAGTACTATAGATATATAACTAGAGGAAAAAATCAGCTTACTTTTTTTGTCTAAACATAAACTTGTCCCATGCATTCATATTACGGGTCGCTTAATCTGCGCTGCTTAAAAAGATCGTGGTGAAAGTCATTGTTTTATAGTTAAGTTATTTAAAAAAAAACCATTTTAAAGGGTTAAAAATAAGAGAAATGTATCAATTAACCGTGTATTTATAGTGGAATTTATGAAGAGAATAAATGAAACGTCATCGATGTACGTACAACCTTAACTGGTCGACCTATGTGGACGATCCATCGGCCAACTACGCATTGCTTCACATTGTTTCTTAACGTACTTGTAATAAATACTATTTTACATCAGATTCAGAATTATCTTACACCCAAGCTTAGACTTATGCTTAGAATTTCAAAGGATTCGACGTCTTGGGACTTCGTCGCTGCATCAAATGAAAAGTCTTTGTATGAACGGTGAGAGATCTTTGGTTATCAAACGTCTTGCTGCACGCCTGGCAGTTCAGAACGATCGGCTTCACACCATGAACCTTCACTTCATGGTCATTTTTCTTCGTATAATCAGTGAACTTTTCTCCACAATAACCACACTTGTTCCTCCTGTTCATAAGAACATGGACATTTCTTTCGTGTTCCTGCATTCTCAATTTAGCGTTAAAAGTCTTAGGGCAGTATCTACAGCTGAAATCTCCAGTGATATGCCTGTAACTGTGCGCCTGCAGTATGCGTTTGGTAACGAAGCCAGCTCCACAGATCTCACATATACAATTCCGGTAATGCTCGTTCATGTGAGCCAGCAACACTTTGAAATTGCTGAATTTGGTAGAACACTCGATACAGACGTGCATGTTACTCTCAAATCTGAACGGCACTAGATGATTTTTCAAATCCGTAATTATAGGTCTGTCGTGAATTGTCTTCAAATGCTCCAGGAGTTTTCCTAACTCGTTGATGTTCGCGGAGCAGAGATTGCAAGTTAAGGAGGTTATGTCGAGTTTAACGATGAAGCCTACTATAGATTCGCCTTTCATGTAGTTAGCTTTCGTAGCGTCATCGTGCGATGATATGGTATGTTGTTTCAACTCCGCCGGGTCGCGGTACTGATCGCTACAGAAACAGCAAGCATAGCCAACGCTTCCTCGGCAGCGTATTGGTGTGGCATTCGAGCAAAGAAGAATCTCTTTAAGATTCGCTTGATGCTTATGAGCTTCATTTAACTTTTTAAAGGAAACATTGACGGACGAAGGTTTGATTTCAATAACTTTGCATCGTTTCTTCCGTGGTGATTCCGTCTTTGGTTTAATGAGGATGGTTTTCAGTTTGCCCGCTTTGCGTTTATCCTTAACTCCGGAAGAACCGAGCGTGATTATCGATCGCCGATGTTTCCATCCCACACCTATAATGGAAACAGAAATACACATTAGAATTCTCAAAAAGCTTATAATCGTGTATTTATGTAACCAGTAATTTTTCAATAAATCCTAAGTATACCTACTTAAATAAAAATGGTATTTAATAAAGGTTGAAAGGTGAAAAATAAGTAAGTATTATCACCAACAAGGCAGAGCTTCCTAAATGATAACTAACTATTGTCTTGATGTGAAGAACAAACGGTATTTAATGTAATGACTTATGGTATGGCTAATACTTAGGTTATGATATGATCCTTATGTTTAATTTAATTAAGTTGGTGGAGGTGCTCTTTTGATTCCAATAAAATATTTTCTTTCTTTCTAATTTGATCTCAGAAAAGCGACAGACGCAAATAGGTTACATTAATAAATAGAGAGCGGATTTGAAGTCGCGATTACAAGTTTAATATGGATATTACAAGTAGGTATTTATTTTTCATATCGACTGTACAAAGGTCATATATCAACATAAAGGATTTATAATGATACTTAACGATAATGGATAATCAAATATTTCTCTAGGATTTTTTTTTGTGACTGGTCTTTCGAGTCCGAAAATATTTCCGAGGGAACAAACTTAAGTATTGTATTTTACCACTCCAAGAGGTGAAAATAACATCCCTATAATAACCTATCCATCATTCTTTTTTTAATCGAAGAAAAATGTCTACAACGTCTGGTATTTAGGTTCAGGTAAATACGTCTACAAATTGAAGACGCATTTTCCCAAATTATACTATTTTCTGTCTCGGCTCGTTATTAGCTGTTTTTGTCCCTTTTATTCATAATACCTTCTAGAATACTGTATTGTGAACACGTGCCATGAAGTTTTAAAGGTCTAATCCCAATCGGTAAACCATGATGCATTTTCCCAAACTGGGGCAAAAGCGTATAAAAACCCGTTTAAATAAAATGCTTATATATCTTTTAGTTTTAGTGTGGCGAAAAAGTTACTTCACGGATTTAATTGGTAAAGAGGTGTATAAAGGACAGCGAAAGAGCATTTCAATATACTAAATAAATATTTCATAATTTGAGATTAAAGATTAAAGGAAAAAAATAAAAAAACAGTGACGCCTTTACCCCGGTTAACTTTACTTTACTTTACTTTACTTGTACTAGTCTTATCCATATTAAACTTGTGATCGCTACTTCAAATCCGCTCTCTATTAATAAAGAGACAACATTCATTGAATCTAACATCTTTATTGATGATACAGGCTTGCTTAACTCTAAAAACAATTGATCAAACATCACACATCTTCTCCGTGCTTTGCACGCATATGCGCTTTCCAACTGCACTTCTGAACAAATGCAATTCCGCAAATTCTACATTTAAACCTACGATCATCAGCATGGATTCTCATATGTTGCTTCAGCGTGCTGTTTCTACCATACGCTTTGGAGCAAATAGGACATGTAAAGTCGCGTTTTCCAGAATGCGTGAGCATATGCCGTCTCAAAGAATCTTTTGAGACGAACCTCTTCTCGCACTCGGTACATGGATATCGTCTTTCCATCATATGGTACGTTCTCTGATGGACTGCCAGATACTTATAGCTTTTGAAAGTCTTTTCGCAAGCAGTACATTTAGCATCAGGAAGTTCAACTCCATGATCTTTCACCAAGTGACGTCTCTTTGCTATAATGCAATTAAATCTTTCGTCACAAAAGTCGCATTTGTTCCTCTTATTCATACCGCGATGGATGGAATTAGTATGATCCTTCAGTTTCATAGGGTTGTCAAACACACCGACGCATAATTCGCACTGGTACTGGCCGTTGGCATGCCGAATCGCGTGGTTGTATAGGCAACGCTGGTTCAGAAAAGTGGCACCGCACTCGTCACAAGTGAAATTGTCGTAGTGGCTATTCATGTGTATAGATAACATCTTTGAATTGTGAAATTGCAACTCACAAAAACCACAACGCAGTGTCATGTCGGCGTCGAAAGTGAAAGGTGCTATGTAGTTTTTCACGAGCGCATGAAGTGACTCCGAATGAACTTCGCTTAGATGTTCGATCAGATGTTCCAGCTTTTTGACGCTAAGCCCACAGCATTCGCATTGTAATTCAGTAATGTCGAGCCGAATCGCAAGCTCGGATATGTTTCTCCCAACGGAAGGCGTTCCGTCGCGATGATTTTCCAGAGTATGCATCTTCAAAGAAGTTGGGTCTTCGTACCGTCTGTAGCAAAAAGAACACTTGTACCACAAACCCTGTATTTTCGCTGGGGTGGCGTTTGAGCACCGCATAATCAATTGTAGATTCTCCATGTGCATATCATACTCGGTCATTTTCTTTAGTACCATTTCTTTTCTCATCGTTACTTTGGGCAGGACCGTAAAAACTTTCCTTTTCGTGCTGTAATTCTTTATTGTTATAACTCCAGTGTTGGTTCCGCTTTTGCGTTGTAGGTTTCTTAGTGATGGCCTAGCCGTCGGTCTACTAGCCTTGATCTTTTTAGTCAACAGCTCGCCGATAGATCGATCTGTAAAGATAAGCCTAGATTTATTTTAAGCCCGAACACTGTTTTGGCTACATTGATTTATTAAATGTATAATTTATATCCTCTTAAAAAAATGAAATGAGCAAGCAAGCGGGGTAAGTGACCAGTTACCAACGCCACCGATCACTAGAAAAATTATACTGCCAATTTAATAAGAACTGTGTCAATAAGTTAAGGTGATCCATTATTTAGAAAAGAAATATAATCGACATAATGCAATTGCAATACTGTAATAATATCGACCCAAAACAAAAACGCAGTATGCGATGGACTTCGTACAGTCGTACTCTTTATACTGACTTTTTCTTTTGGATGGCATAATAAGTCAACCAATAATTAATTGCCGAAACATTAAATTATCATTGTCAAAATACCGAAACTCGATTCTTCTTCTTCGTTTATCTTATATAGGTTTATACCACGTTGTGACGTCACGAGCTCTCACTCCCGAGGGCTTATTGTCTAACGCACTCGCAATCACGATCGTTTTCATTTTGAAAATCGAAGGCTTGTCTGCATACAAAATGAAAACAATTGCTCCACTTTGAGGCCGGTTGCGATTGCGAGCGCGTTAGACAATATAAGCCCTCTGAACTTTGATGCGCGTTATATTTATCAATTTTGATTGATTTGGTAAAGCAAAAAATACGTGTTCATATTTTTTTGATATCTTACTGACGGACTAATTAGAAATATTTATTTTATAGGATCACTTGTGCGTCTGTCTGTCTGTCCGTCTGTCACAGCCAATTTACTCCGAAACTACTGGACCGATTGTGTTGAAATTTGGTACACATATGTAAATTGATGACAAACACAGATGAGCAAAGTATGTTTTTTTTAAATAAGTGTCATTTTCGGGGGACAAATTAGGAAATAAAAAAAAAATGTTTTGCTAACCTTATACTGTGTGACACATGGTGTGACATATCAAATGAAAGGCCTCGTTAATAAGGATCTCAAATATATTTTGAAAGAAGACGAAAATTTACCATTCCCCTGATCTCCGAAACAACGGAGCCTAAAATTTTGAAAAAAATACAAAATATATTTAATTACTTGTAGATTACAGGAAAACCAATACGAATTCTATCAAAAATAAAAAAATAAACGTATGTACGGGAACTCTCCCCTCGCGAGTTCAACTCGCACTTTGCCGGTTTTTCCCCAGGACACCCCTATTACGACAACCGACAAAACAAACGTGACTCTTGACTAATTATTCTTGGAAAACCCGTATATTTATAATGTTCGAAACATATCTAGTTTAAAGTTTATAATGTTCAAATTAATATTGATAAGCAGGTACTTATAACTTTGATAAATATATTTGGCATAATGGTAAGAAATACAGGGTTATTGGTTAATGCATCCATTCCCGTTACGTGCGTGCGTGAGTGCGTGCGTGTGTGTGTGCGCGTGACAGAATTGGATGAAATTTGGAATCGAGATAGCTTTATACCCTGGATTCATCCCGAAAAAATCAAAAGTTCCCGACGGAGTAGGTACCGATAATAAAAATCTAAGCGAAGTCGCGAGCAGAAACTAGTTATAAATACATATACAACTTAAAAGCATTCCTCTCTTACCTCATTTTTCTACGACGACGCGCCTGGTTGGTTCAAATCCCGGTAAGGGCAGATATTTGTATGATGAGCGCGAATATTTGTTCCTGTGTCATGGATGTTTTCTATGTATTTAAGTATTAAAATCGTTAATAAGTTTTTAAATCGTTGTCTAGTACCTATAGTACAAGTCTAGAGCTTAGTTTGGAACTAAAGTCGCCGTCAATAGAATTTGCGAACTATGTAAACAAAACCAAACGAACCAATTCACCATGATTACTCGGTAATCACGTACTTTTAAAGATCAAGTGAGGTCTTTGCAACGATTTATACACTAAATCATTATTTTAATATTAAGTTTAAGATGAAATAACTATTCATTATACGTTATTTTTAATAAAAGAAAAAGCGAAAGAGATTTGTCAAGATCGTAGCAGGTGGAAAGAAGTGGTCTCTGCCTAACCCTCTGGGAAACAGGCGTGATTTAATGTATGTATGTATTTTTAATAAAAACACGCTTGGTGAATATTTCAGGTTATGTGTCAAGCAGTACTAATTTGTTTACATAGTTCGCAAGTTCTATTGACGGAGACTTTAGGTCAATTTGTGTGAAATTGTCCCCTGATATTTATTTATTTATTTGTCGAGTCGGGTAAAAAAAGACAAAATAGATCAGAGCAAAATATTTATAACAACCCGTTAACCGTAATGTGACTAATGTGGCACAATGATTGTACCTAACAGAACAAGCCTAGAGCTTATTTTGGGACTAAACGTAAGTAAGATTGTCCCCTGGACATTAAAATAAAAAAAATATTATTTAATTATTCAAAGGACTTCTTTCTCATGCTTAGCGCGCATGTGTCCTTTCCAGCTGCACTTCTGTGTGAACGCCATACTGCAGAGTTCGCACTTGAAGCGACGATCGCCCAAGTGTATTCTCATATGCTCCCTCAACGTAGATCTTCTTCCATACGCCTTCAAACATACTGCGCATTGGAACTCACGCCGTCCCGAATGCACGGCCATATGATAATTCAACGTAGTTTTTTTAAAAAACATCATCCCGCATTGCGGACACTTGTGTTCTTTCTCCAATAAGTGGACAGCACGTCTGTGACCATCCAAGTTTTTCAAACGCGAAAAAGTCTTATTACAAAGTGTACATTTGAATTGGGGTTTATTGATACCGTGTTCTTTCTCCATGTGATTCAATTTCATGATGAGCTCTGCAAATTTTTCGCCACAGAATCCACATTTGTTCCTCTTGATACCGAGGTGGACGATCCGCTTATGATAGTTTAGCCTATGGCTACTACTAAAGACCTTGTTGCACTCCTCGCAGAGATATTCTCCTTTAGCGTGCCTTTGTTTATGCATCTGCAAACTATTTGAATTCAAATAAGCCTCGTCACAAATATCGCAGACAAAGTTCCTATAATGTCGCCGCATGTGGTCGAGCAACGTGGGAAAATTGTAAAAGTCTTGGGCGCAAACAGCGCATTTCAGTTCTTCCGTTTCGAACTTAAACGGGACCATCAGGTTTTTTATGTGTGTGTAAATGGGCTCGCGGTGGTCTTTTATAAGATGCTCAATCAGAGTCTCAAGCTGATCTAATTCAAGCCCGCATAATTTGCAACAAAGGGCAGTTATGTCCAATTTTATAAAGTAATTTGCGTACGGGACACTCCTTTTTGGTTTGTCATTGTACGAGTGGTTTTCAATGTGATGTTGTTTAAGGCCTGCCGCGAGCGGAAATTCAGAGTCACAGACGTAGCAACAATATCCAACACTGCCTCGGGAGCGGATGGGCGTGGCATTTGAACATCGTAATACAATCCGTAAATTCTCTGCGTGCAATTTTATTTCTGGTCTGTTTAAATTATTTTTAAAGCCTTTTTTCGAATTGCGCTCTGCCGCTCTGTTACGTGTTGTCGGAAGGGCTTTATCTTTATTCCTTTGTTTCAAGGCTGTCCCAGTCCTTGTAGTTAAAAAGGCTCCATCTTCTGTAAAGAAAGGCAAAAATAACTCTTATTTGGATTGGAACGGCTATTCAGTACTCATACACTTTAATAAATACCTACATATTTGTGACGGTTTGTGATATGACTAAGTGTGTGTGTAGCTCAGACAGTTACTTAATGACGTACCTAGTTAATAAATACAGCAAAATGAAACTACAAATTCATCGGTATATAAATAAATGAACGTTTATTAATAAAAAAACGTGAACTATTCATGAATTATGTCAGAATGGTTGGATCGCACGTGGCTCCTCAGGCTGCTCTTTTGCACAAACGCCACCCCACAGTGCTTACACTTGTGTCGACGGTCATCCGTGTGAATTCTCATATGATCTGACAATGTCTTCTTCCTCCCGAAGGTTTTGAAACATACCGAGCACGCAAACTCCCTTGAACCGGAGTGTATAACAAAGTGGTTTCTCAACTGAGCCTTGACATAGAAAGACATGTCACACTGCGAGCACTTATGCGGCCTCTGTATTAAGTGGTCTCGTTTAATGTGAACGCTCAGCGCTGCCATCGTTTCAAAACTTCGGTCGCAGGCTTTGCATTTAGGCGACTCCCTTTGGACACCGTGCGCTTCTTTTAGATGGCGAACCTTTTGGGTAAAATCTCTGAATCTCTCATTACAGTAAGGGCATAGGTTCATTTTTGGATGCCTGTGGACTTGTTTCTCGTGAGCTCTTTGTTTAAGCAGCGTGTCATAAACTTTGGGGCAGAAACTGCACACAAACGAACCAGTTTCGTGGGTTTTCATGTGGTTTCTCCGCATGTTGCGTGTAACAAAACCGCTGTCGCAAGTTTCGCAAATGAAATTTCTAAAGTGGACGTTCATATGTCCTTGCAATACCTTGAATGTGTTAAAATCGTTCGGGCAAAAGATGCACCTTAATGTTTCGTCGATGAATTTAAAAGGTAGGATGTGACTCTTTATATCTGTGTAAAGTTTCTTTCCATGGCTATTTATTAAATGACTCGTTAATAACTCCAAAGATTCTATGTCGGTGTTGCACAGTTTGCACCGTAAGGCCGTGATATCTAGCTTAACGAAGTACTCTGACATAGTTTTTCCCTTCATGAAGGCTCGTATCGTCTTGCTGTCGTGTTTTTCAATGTTGTGGGTTTTGAGATCGGCCGCATTAGGATGTTGTTCGGGACAGAAGCAGCATTGGTAACCGATGCCACCGTGACATCGAATAGGCGTCGCATTTGTACATTCTAGAATGACTCTTATGTTGTTACGATGCATTTCTAAGTCAGAAGGGCCATTAGACTTTTGACGTTTCTCTTTTTGGTCATCTACATTGTTATCTCTGGCAGACTCGCCAGCTCTCGCGTCTTCTTTATTCGTGGTCCATTCGACTTTGACGACATTTGGCGTCATAATACCTATAAAGAAAAGTACGAATTATTGAATTTCTTTTGTTCGACGACGGATTCAGAGGAATTTAACTGTAAATGTAGAAAAATCATATTCCTATATATATTCTTAAGATTTAGCCGAAATAACTAACCACGTGTTGATTATCAAATCACTCCACATTAAACAGGAAAAATGAACTTATAAACAGGTCTAATCTGACCTGGTTCCCCGTCACAAGAGCTTCAATTTCTCCCATTTCAGCGCCAGGAGGACTATAATGACATACAACATTCACTACTTTGGTACGTGGTGACGTATTGTCAATCATTATTGATTATTTTATTGAGTGAACCTTAAGCAAAAACTCAAGTGAAAATTAAGTGCTTACAGAGGTTATACTTTATGACTACACTAGCGACCCGCCCTTGCTTTGCTCCGGGTACTATTACATATATAAACCTGCCTCTTGAATCACTCTATCTACTGATGAAAACCGTATTAAAATCCGTTGCGTAGTTTAAAAGACCTAAGCGGACAGACGTCGGGAAGCGAGTTTGTTTTACACTATGAAGATTGAAAATGGTATGAATGATATTTGTCAGACTCAAGACCTGTCAATAAAATGTGCACGCGCCTATCTTTTGTAACACTCATGAAAAGTACATTTGCTATGTAGGTACAGAGTAAAATAAACACATGCGTATTTTTATATTTTATTGTGTTTAAAAACCTTTTACATTAAGTTAATAACACAATTGATTTAGATGAGACATAATGGGCACTAAGCATTCCATTAAGGGAAACAAGAAAATAACACAATGGTTAGTATATCTTAAGTAAAAAACGAATGCAAACAATTATTATAAGTATATTATTTAATTGCCTTCTCCTCTTTTTTCGCCCTATCCCTATGTTTATTCTTCAGATGTCCAACCAAACTACACTTCTGAACAAACGCCATGCCACAGAATTCACACCTGAACCTTCTATCGTTCGTGTGGATTCTTATATGCTCCCTTAATGTTTTTTTCCTTGCAAATGCTTTATCACATACGGCACACTTAAAATCTTTTTCGTTTGAGTGTACTGTCATGTGATCCTTCAGCATATATCCCGCGTGAAATTTACTTTCGCATAGTGGGCATTCGTGGTGCTTTTCGATCAAGTGGAATTTCTTCATGTGCCGAGTCAATAGCCTGGTTGAGGCAAAAGTTCTATCGCACGCTTTGCATTCGACTATAGGCGCTTTTAAACCGTGCTCGTCTGCCATATGCTTGGCTCTGTCTTCAAATACTTTGAACGCCATATTGCAGTAAGCACATTTGTTTCTCTTCCTCTGCCCTAAATGTACCATCCTGATGTGGTCTACTAACTTGTACCTGTTATTGTAAGTTTTTTTACAATATTTGCAAAGATATTCACCATCTGCGTGCTTCCGGACGTGCTGGTCTAGGCTGCCGAACGTTATGTAAGCGGTATTACACACCTCACAAACAAAATTTCTGTAGTGGTCATTCATATGGCAAAGTAGAACTTTGAAGCACATAAATTCTCTGCTGCATTCGCAGCAACGTAACGTGTCCCCTTCAAACTTAAAAGGGATCATATGATTCGGTAGATCCAAATTCATAGGCTCAGAGTGCTCTGTATGTAAGTGTTCCATTATCTCTCTCAAACTGTGCAGTTTCTTGTGGCAGACTCTACATTTCAAATCGGTGATATCTAGCTTAACGACATAGCGTTTTAGTTGCCGAGCAGAATATAATATCGTTTTGCATTCTTTATCGGTCACGTTATGATTTAAGAGTGTATGTGATTTTAATTCTCTGGGATCTACATATTTGGCCGAACAAAAAGTGCAATAATACCAAACCCCTCGGCAGCCAAATGTTGTAACATTTGAGCCTTGAAGAACAGTACGTAAGTTCTCGTGGTGAAAGTCGATTTCGCTTCCCATGGGTACTTTTCTTGCTTTTACTAACATGTTTTTTTCTATATTCCGCAATTTAGGGTCATTAACAGGTTTTTTAGCTTTTACCTTCCGCTTACGGACAGCCCTTTTTCGACGTGCAACTTTTCGTTTTGGTCTTTGTAAGCATTTGCTTTCATCGGCAATTACTTTAAGTATTTCTTCTTCGTTTTCTTTAAGATTCGAATGCTCGAAATCGCCAGAGTCATCTAAACAGCCGACGCTTGTAGGTGACGCGACATCGGGTTGATAAATGTTTTCCATTGAAGAAAAAACATCTTCATCTATGTATTCATGTTTGGGAGAAAAAAGCTCTTCATCGATATATTCTACTTGTGTATCTAAAGTTTCGTCTATTTTACTAGAATAATCAACACCCGACGGTGGTGCTTTAGAATTAACCTTAATATTATCATCATGTGATATTTCTTTATTAGCCGTACCTTTCTTATTACAAAGGGTATTGTATAAATCGGCTGAAATCGGACTAAATGAAAAACTACTGATTTTCCCAATTTTCGTCAAACTGTTTCGTTTTAGGTTTAAGGTTGGTAAAATTTTCATTGATTTCACATCGATAATTTTTAAGTTAATTTGATCATTCGTTAACTGGACGATGTTTCCATCCTGTGGTATTTTCGAAGATTCAGCTAACTTCTCTTCGAATTCAAGTTCGTCATTATCTGTTTCAGTCGAAGATTTCCAACCCACTACGTCACTGAGTCTATTGGTAAGATTGCGTTGCCAACCTGAAAATAAAAGGCACTATTTTAACTTCTTCTATCTTGTTTTTTGACATTATTTTAACTGTAAAAAACTGCAATTTTTATAACAACAAATGTGTGGCAGTACATATATATTTCATGCTATTCTATTCTAAATGATTTTCGTGATCAGACTTTCCTTGATTAATTATCGTAGAGTAGGTATTGCTGCAGTAACACTATAAGTAACTATTATCTTTTTAAGATAAAGCTTCGCGTTACACAGAAGTGTTTTTGGTCATAACAGGAGCACAATGAAAGTTCATTTTTTGGTGATTCATGATTTATTCAACTATTGCACATTATTACGTAAATATCTTAAAAAAAGGATATAAAGTAAAACACTACTAACATAAATTAGAAATCATTTCTACATCATATTAAAACCAAATATCGATTGCATCAAGTAGACGTGGAAAATTATGGTAATTTTCCATGTTTAGAGAGCAAATGCGACTTCAAGCTGCATTTTTGCACGAACGCCATTTTACAGTAGTCGCATTTATATTTGCGGTCATCTGCATGTATGCGCATATGCTGGGTCAACGTGTACTTGCGACCAAACGCCTTGTCGCATATAACACACTTGAAGTCCTTGGCTCCCGTGTGTTTAACCATGTGCTTATCCAATGTATTCTTACCGGCAAACGACATTTCACAATGCGTGCATTTATAATTCTTTTCTAGTAAATGGTACGTTTTTTTATGCATACGAAGGCTGTCGTTGTTTGCGAAAGTCTTGTCGCAAGCCTTGCATTGGGCTACAGGAGGCGAGACTCCGTGCTCCCGAACCATATGGTTATTTTTTACAACTAAACAAATGAATTTCTCACCGCAGTAAGCACATTTGTTTCTCTTATTTTGGCCCAAATGAACGCAGCGCGTATGATATTTGAGCCTTAAGAGAGAGTTGAAGACTTGAGGACATTCTTCACAAGGAAATTCACCTTCCTCATGGCTGCGCATATGAGTGCGCCAGCTAGACCTGTTCACAAAACCAGTGTCGCAAATTTCGCAGACAAAATTCCTGTAGTGCATGTTCATGTGCTCGACGGCCATCCTGAAAGTACTGAACTCTGTTTCACATAAAGTACATTTCATCGGATCGCTGTCGAATTTAAATGGCAACAAATAGTTTTTCATATCTGTATGAATGGATATACAGTGATCGATTCGGAGATGGTCCACGAAAATGTTAAGTTTTTCGAATGGTTCGAGGCAAATCTTGCAAGTCAACGAGGTGATATCGAGCTTGATTGAATAGGCGTAAAGCTTCTTAAGCCGCGTTCCATCCGCGTGCTTCAAGTCTTTGTGGTATTTTAAGGTATGTGTTTTGAGGCTGGCTGGTTCCAAGTATTGCGTTAGACAGAAGAAACAACCGTAACCGATCCCTTGGAAGCCCGAGGTCGGCGTTGCGTTTGAGTTACGCATTATAATCTCTAAATTTTTCCGATTTTTAGAAGTGTCTCCAGTGAAGCCGCTTCTTTTTAATTCTGGTATCTTCGGTGTTTGCTTTTTTTCTGATTCTACCGAACGTACTTGTTTATCAGACAGCTCGTAGGAAGACTCAATTTTACAAATCGAGCTTTGTGGAAGAACGCCTGAAAAGAGGTAAAAGCTTACTGAATAATGAATTCATTGTTTTTTTCATTCGTTGCATTTAAAATGTATTCGGTGTACCTATGTACTTGTTGAGGGACAATCAATAAGTTTGAGTTTTAGTATTTTTTTAAAGGTCATATATATATATTTAGAAAGATTCAGTTTGTTTAAGAGTCGATCATCAGTGTCCAATGGTAAATTATATGTAAGTTTAGTTTTGTGTGTGATTGATTATTAAGTGTACCTGTTTTTCACTTGATAAGTACCTAATTTTTATTATTTTACAATTTGTATAGCTACTGTGAGTTATACATTTTATCTACACACGTATCATACGTCCTCTATAATGCGATCAGAACGCTTTGGCGATGACCAGCATTAAAACAATAAATTTGACTATAACAATTTTCTTATGGCGGTGTGGTGGTGATGGTGGTGTAATGTTCTTATTACGAGGTCAAATATGATAAAATTATAGGTAAGTTTACAATCTGAAACATCTTGCAAAACCAACACAATTTAAATAGACCCAAAACCTAGTATCAATTGAAGTTCAAAATTAGTCAATACGAAATGACAGCTATGGATGATTTTAGTAGATTTTAGAGTATACCTAGTTATATCGGCCGACATTTAATCTCGAACGACATGAAAATTTTAGATTATTATATCATTGATATTACCATGGTTACGCGCATTAACAACTTTTGAATTATGCTTGTCAAAATTGTTTTTACAACAATTGAAATGTAGAAAATAAATAAATAGCAGTAGCTTTAAAAGAATAATTGAGAAAAGATCAATTAAATTATTTGTTTTGACTGTTTTGCAAAATGTCAATATGGCGGCACCGCAGAATACTTAGAGATACAACGGCGGCACCAATGCGCACCGCGGCACCTATATACTTTCGAAACAGAATATATTATACAAACCTTCCGTGAAAAATTGGTGAAAACCGCATCAAAATCCGTTGCGTCGTTTAGGAGCGGACATACGGACAGACAGAAAGAGACAGACGCGGAAAGCTACTTTGTTTTATACAATGTAAAGATGTGTATGACGATTAGTTCTGATAGATAGATAGTCCAAGCAGCGAGTGGTAAGGTGACACAAGCATTTTTTCTCAAATTCTTCATATGGCAACAATTTTACCTATGAAACAAGCTGTCACATTACGAGTACCCAGAGTACTGTGGCGTTCAAAAGTTTAACCAAGATCACAGGGTTTGGGATACTTTTAGGCCCGGTTTTATAAAGGCCCGTTAGTAAATATGTCAGATCAAATTTTAGTAACTTCATACAAGTTTTGACATTCGTGACCGAAATTTGATCTAACGGATCTTTATAAAACCCAGCCTTAGGCTTCGTGTTTAAACCAATCGCGTCACTGGTAGATGTCGAGATACGAAGTCACGTGGTCTACCAGTGACGCGATTGGTTAAAAACGAAATGAATAGAAACGCTAGTTAGCGTAGTGCATCTTGGCAACAGCTTTTCTCTAACATAAGCACTGAGGGCCCCTCAGTGCTTATGTTAGAGAAAAGCTGTTTATTTTCTTAGTTCAGTTTAAATTGTGCCATTATTATATTTTTATTTTTTTTGTGCTTTTTATGGAACCTGTTTTTCGGAATGAAACTATTTCATTTCATTTCATTATTTTTGATCCTTTATGGGATTATTGAATTCCACTAAAGAAGGGCAATTTCTAGGATTTCACCTTAATAGGATATAAGTTATATCACAGTTACTTCGGTAAAACTACACAATATCAAAAATTTCCAAAAACAAAAAGTAATTTTCACATTTTGTAATTGTAAAGTAGGTATTAAAAATAATATAAGAATATGTTTTTATCCCGTTATTCCTAGACATTTTTGAACTACTTTTCCTAATCACAATCGTGTGCACAGCGTTACGATCCGTACTTTTATTGTCAGGGTAAATTTAATAAACAAAACGCACTTAACTAAATAACGGTTTATTTTAAAGAATATAAGTAAAACTAATAACGTTTTAAAATTAAAATATTTCGCCATGTTTGGAACGCAGATGACCCTTCAAACTGCACTTCTGTATGAAGGCCTGTCCGCAGTGGGCGCATGCGAACCTCCTGTCATCCGCATGGATCCGCATATGCTCAGTAAGAGTGTTCTTCCGACCGAAAGCCTTAGAACACACGTCGCATTTGTACTTTCTTATTCCAGTATGTTTCGGCAAGTGTCTTTGCAAGCTACTCGTACTGAAGAATCGCATGTCGCACTCGGGGCATTTATGCTTCCGCTCCATAAGATGATCCTTCTTGGTGTGACGCGACAACGACCTCTGATTATCAAAGGTGCGGTCACACGCCTGGCAGTTCAAAACAACCTGGGGAACCCCATGCTCCTTCACCATGTGATTCACCTTCTTCCAGTAATCTGCGAACCTTTCGTTGCAGAATTGGCATTTGTTCCGTTTATCAAGACCCCTGTGAGTTCGTTTCTCGTGCTCGCGCAACTTCGGCAAAGTGGTAAAGGTCTTTTCACATTCGCTGCAATCGAAACTTCCGTCGCCGTGCCGCTTGGCGTGGCTCAGGAGGAGTCGCTCGGTGACGAAACCGGCGCCACACGTGTCACAAGTGTAATTGCTAAAATGCCAATTCATATGTTGCTGCAGCAACTTGAAACTAGCGTACTCCGTTGAGCATATCGCGCAACGTAACTCGTCAGTATCGAATTTGAACGGTAATATTTGACTCTTTATGTCCATATGTAATTCTTTATTGTGTATTTCTATCAAGTGAACCATGAAAGTATCAAGTGTAGGGAAATCCGTGTCGCATAGAGCGCAGTTTAAATATGTGATGTCTAATTTGACAACATGGTTGAGTAGACGGCCCGACATCCGCTTGATCAATCTATCATTGTTATGCTCGTGTAGAAAGTGTTTCTTTAGGGCACGCGTTTCGGGGAACTGGCAGGGACAGAATGCGCACATGTATCCTGTAGCGTCACACCGTCTGATCGGACTTGCATTGGAATTAAGTAATATCTGGCCCAGGTTGTACTGGTTCTTCCGCAACTGTTCGTACGCCGGATCCAGTCTGATCCGAGGCATTCGCATGACGGTCCGTGCGCTAGAGATCAGCTTGAACCCCGTTTTTTGCTTAGGAAGATCGATTGTTATAATCCTAGTTCTCCGTGCGTTACCTACAAAGAGAAAAATGTATTATTTCGGTGCAACACCTTTGCTCTTTTTAGCGTTTCTAAGACTTTAGTACATCAACTTGCCCGCGAGTTTGGTTAGTAAGCAAATTTTATTCGAAAGTAATAACCTAATAAGGTTGGTTTCATTTAACTAATAATTAATGAAATAAAACGGCGATGAATAAGAATTGGATATTTAATTGATATACCGTTAATATATGGATAATATCTAGATAGAGTCAGGATGTTTGGATCGCACATGGCCTGTCAGGCTGCACTTTTGCACGAAAGCCATATCACAATGTTCACACTTGAATCGCCGGTCATCCTCGTGGATACGCATGTGGCCTCTCAGGTTCTTCTTCAGCCCGTAGGACTTGAAGCAAACACCGCATGCAAACGCCCGAATACCAGAATGTTTCACTAAATGGCAATTCAATTCAGACTTGGAAAAGAAAGACATCTCACACTGCGTACATTTGTGTGGTCTTTCTATTAAGTGATCTCTTTTTACGTGAGCTCTCAACGCTCTCTGAGTATTGAATATTTTGTCACAAGCCCTACATTTCGGAGACTCGGATCGTACACCGTGTACCTCTTTTAGATGTTTGATCTTTTGCCCAAAAGCCCTGAATTTTTCATTACAATAACCACACCTGTTCAACTTTGCATTGCTGTGTACCTGTTTTAGATGCGATTTCTGTTTCTGTAACGTTTCAAAAACTTTGGGACATATACTGCACCTGAATGCCCCGGTCTTATGGGTTTTGAGGTGGTTTCTGTGCATTTTACGATTAATGAAACCGCTATCGCACTGCTCACAAATATAATTCCTAAAATGCACAACCATATGTTCTTGTAAAACCTTAAAGTTGTTAAAAACGTTACCACAAATGACGCAACGCAATGTGTCGTCGTTGAATATAAAAGGTAAAATGTGACTCTTAATATCTGTAAAATATTTCTTGCTATGTCTTTCAATCAAATGATTAGTCAGTATTTCCAGGGACTTAATATTTTTACCACACAAATCGCAACGCAGTGACGTGATGTCTAGCTTAACAAGAAATCCATCCATCGCTTTTTCCCACATAAAATCGTGTTTTGTCTTGAGATTAGGGTAGTGCTTCTGAATGGTGTGAGTTTTGAGATCAGCAGGGTTTGGGAACTGGACAATGCAGAAACAACACTGATAGCCGATGTCGCCGCGACATCGGATGGGTGTTGCATTAGTACCAGGGCTCGGAAACGTTATTCAAAATAACGTTTTAAAAACGTTTCGAACCGTTCTTTGTTCAACATTTTGTTCGGAACGGAAACGAAACGAGAACGTTATCAAAAACCGGTTTAATCCACGGGACGCGGCCGCGCGCGGCGTTCGGCTGCAAAGCGGCGACAAGCATGAACTTGTTTAGTAATCTTAGATCTGCCCTACCGACCCTACCGTATGTTTTGATTGCATTTTCATTTCATCTTTCATCCCGATGCGTGTTGTTGTCGTTTTGTGCGACTTGTGATTGTGAGTGATTATTTAATTAGTGAGTGGTGGTCCTTTTTAGGGTTCCGTACCAAAATGGTACAAAAGGAACCCTTATGGTGAGACTTCGTTGTCTGTCTGTCTGTATGTCACAGCAGGTTTTCTCAGCCACTACAAATGCTATCAACTTGAAATTTGGCAAAGTTGTACAACTTGCTTGCCCGCATCTATTTGTAGTAAAAAAAATATGAAATTAATTTTATTAATAATTGAAAAGGGGTCTAGAATGGGGGGTTCAAAAATGAAAGTGGTTCGATTATAGCAAATGGGGTGTCATATGAAAGGTCTTAATCTGCACATTTCAAAACTATTTTTTTGAAAATTTTCTCTGATGTACTTTTTGATTTATAGTCAAAAATGTACAAAAAATGACCGTTCCCCCCCTTAACTCCGAAGTATATTAATTAAAAATTCTGAAAATAATCCTGACGTATAGATAATTACTTATATTTTCTGGGAAAAATTAAATAAAGTGTTCATTATTTACAGTTTTCGAGAAATAACAAAAAAACTAAGAAAATCTGTATTAAAATTTAGGTTAGTCAAAATCGACCTTATTGCCTGGAAAATAAAGCTTATAACAAAATGAGTATTTTCTTTTGCGGTTACCAAGCATATTATCTTCAATACGGAACCCTCGGTGCGCGAGACCGACTCGCACTTGACCGGTTTTTTTCTCAAAATTTAAAATGGGACGAAAGAGAAAGAACATGATTTACGCTTATTACACTCATATAATGAATTACGCATTATTATGTCCTCCTCATCTCCAGTAAAAAATGGTTGACTGTCTTGTAAAGTGATTATTGCATTCTCATCTGAAATAAATTTCATATACCTAAGTAGGAACATCAACATTATCCTCATGAACTCGTTTAAAATTTTGCTTTAATGATGCTCGTAATGGACTAGAGGTACCTGAATCAGCCATGCTTATTCACCAATTATGTACTCCTCACAGAATAATGGTACTTTCTATGTGTCCAATAATAATCTAAGCTCTAAAGAAACAAGCAAAGAAAACCGCGTCGCGTGGCTGCTAAATACTAACTGACTGGATGATATTTGTAATATTCCTACCGAACCCAGCAAATGGGAAAAAAACGGTTAAAAACGTTATATGGATCAAAAAAGATTTCAATTTCGTTCTTGTTCAAAAACGTTTTCTATAACGTTATTTGCGAACGAAACCGAAACAAATCGTTCCTTAGGCATTTAAGACGAAACCGTTTCGAAAAAAATACCGTTTTCCGAGCCCTGATTAGTACATTCTAAAATAACTCTTATATTGTTACGATGCATTTGTATCTCTGCAGTGCCTTTACGTTTTTTATCTGTATCTTTTGGTTTTTTATTAATACCAGCTGTTACATTTGCATTTAATTGCGGTTCGATCACGTCTTCGTCCAGAGGCTTTTCGATTTTGATGTCACTTGTTGTACTGATCGTACCTATAAAGAAAAGTACAGATTATTGAACTTCTTTTCCACGGCGAATTTTAAGTGATTTATCGTTGTATTTGCCAGTGATGTAATAGTACCTAAATAATGATTGATTATAATTATAAATTTATAAGACATTGCTTAGAACAGAAGCAACATTGATATCAGAATTCGCCTCGACGCGGGCGTTGCGTTAGAGCATTGCAGAATCTTAAGAATATTATGGCGTTGCATATAAAGCTCTTTAGGACCTTTATACTTCGAATCTTTAATTGATGTATTTCCGCAATCCGTTTTATTTTATGAATAAAATAAAATGATTAATAAATGATAACCAGGACGATGTCCAGGCTGTAACGCTAAGTTTTCTAAGATGTTCACGCGAGCATATCTACTGCTACTACCTAAGTGATGACACAGACGGAATAGTATTAGTAACGTTAATAATAAATAAATATCAGCAACATAAAATAAAGTTTTATTTTGTCAGTAAAATAATACAACCTCATGCTCAACATAAATAGATTCTTGCCTTATTTATTTTATTACTATTTATTTATACCATTTCAAGATGCTTAGAAAGCATGTGGCTTTTCCAACTACACTTTTGAATAAACGCTTGGCCGCAAATTTGACATTTAAATCTTCGATCATCAATGTGTATCCTCATATGCTCGCGCAATGTTTTCTTCCTGGGATAAGCTTTGAGGCAGATGTCACAACTGAATTGTCGTTCTCCGGTATGTTTAATCATGTGATTCTGTAATTGACACTTTCCGAAAAATCTCATATCGCAAAGAGGACATTCATGCCGCCGTTCCATTAGGTGATCTCGTTTTGTGTGACGTGTAAGACCGTCTCGACTCCTAAATGTAAGCGAGCAAGCATTACATTTTAACTCTAGTGGTTTCTCACCATGTTCTTCTGCCATATGTTGTTTCTTTTTCTGGTGGTGGGTGAATTTCTCAGAACAATAAGGACACTTATTCCTCTTTTGGTTTCCATTATGGACGAATTTCTCGTGGGCGGTTTTCTTTGTTTTAGTGTCGAAGACTTTAGAACATAGGCTGCATTGAAACTCGCCTTGCTTGTGCCTACTGTTGTGGCGTCTTAGCGTCTTCATACACATGAACGGCGCGTTGCAAGTATTGCATAAATAATTCCTGTAATGAAAGCTCATATGTTCCTGCAAATGCTTAAAATATTCAAACTTTTTCTCACACACAGCGCATTTAAAGTCTTCGCTCTCGAATTTGAATGGCATTATGTGGTTGTTGACGTTGGTGTAGACCTCTTTGTCGTGTTCAACCATCAGGTGTATGAGTAATTGTTCTAATTCTGAAATTTCTGTATCGCACAGTGTGCAATGCAAGGAGGTTAAATCTACTTTAGGGGAGAAAGTGGCTAGAGAGTGACCTTTCATAAAAACTTTGATCTGTGAGTCATGGTGGTTGTCTAGAGTGTGCTGCTTTAGTTCGTTTGGATTTACGAAACGAGCGGAGCAGAAGCTACAAGCATAACCCAAACCGCTGTGAGTTTGTATCGGAGTTGCATTGGAATATCGTAAGATGCTGCGTAGGTTTTGCAAATGCTTGTGGATCTCCTTATTTCTTGGCGTTTTGCTCTTTTCTTTGTAGCTTAGACTTCTTAGACTGGTAGTCGCGCCATCTTTGGTTACCGTTTGAGACCATTTACTAATATTTGTCTTGACGTCGACAGTTTCGCGCTTTACTCTACTTACGTGTTTATCTATTATCGCTTCGCTCGCGATACCTACAAACAAAAATCTGAATTAAATTCTCAAACTGAGTTTTTAACTACGTTTCTACTAAATGCGTCGCGACCAGCGTTGGTGTGGTTAAAGTCTACGAGGGAACTCATATGCGATACCTTCGGAGTTTAAAAGTAGGTATCAAATGTAACGAAAAAGCTAGTCAGACTAAGCTACTAACTAATTGGGATTGAAAGTGATCCTATAAGTTCCTTTTTAATACAGTTGCTCAAAAAGCGGTACTTTTTGTAGCTGTATATCGTGCGGAAAGTTGTATTTTTCGCACAAGTATTTCTTTATTTTTCCATTTTTTACCCTTAATTGTTGAAATGGCACTGTGATTTTTTGTAAGACTAAGAATTAAATAAAATTGTTTAAACTACCGTTTTATTTTTGTTTCATTGTCATTTTGTCGCAAAAGTAATAAAACACGTCGTTTATTACTTAATACACGTGCGGAACTGTCATTTTCACTCGTCCTGAGTCATTTCCCTCGCTTGCCGCTCAGGCCAGAGACATACTTTCCGCACTTGCATCAAAATGTATTATTTTGTACATACATCATCTTCGTACAAGTACATAATTATATTATGTAAACCTATTTCTTCTTGTTTAGTAGAGTTTACTTACTTATTAAACAAACGACAACGTTAAGCATTGGTAGTGAGTAGTGCTCTTGCCTACGATGCTAGCGGTTCCAGTCTTGGATGTTTTCAATGTATTAACTTTTTCAACGCCATTGACGAATATATCCGCTCCACTGGTTCAACGCCAACGATATGTCGATCATGGGTGCAGCGTAAAATAGACTATCTTGCTTTCTCAATTAGCTTACAGTACCCATTAATAAGCCAACTGAGAAAGCAAGCAGGTTGACATTAGCTCTGGCGTTTAGCTGTCATTGGCGTGGAGGGATTTTTTTGTTTCACGTAGCGTTGAAAAGAAAGTATATTTATTTATTTCGTGTTTTTCGTTGTTAGTTTGGGACTAGGTCAATTTGTGTGAGATTTCCCTGATATTCATTTATTCAAAAGAAGTTCGTTACCCCTCATCTTCTTATTTTCCGAAATCGGCCTAATCGTAATACACTGGATAACATCTTAGCCTGGTCGTGCAAAATGTGGTCACAGAATTATCAACGTTTTTGGAGTTGTTGGTGAGTCTGTGGCTCTGCTTACCCCAGTGGGAATGAAGGCGTGAGTTATGGCCTAATCGTTGCACGCGCATCTTCCACGGTCGGGAATTAAGATTAGGGATAATTTACCTCAAACTATATTTCTTTTCACTTAAAAAACTGGTTAATTTATGTTAATCGGGAAATAACTACCAATAAAACGAATTCCATCTAGAATATCATATTAATCTAAAGTTTAATTTAAGTAATATTTAGTTTAATTCTATTCAATGTTTTCAATTTACGACGGCTCCACTCAAATTGACATTGCGCGGATGCGTCACAGTCAGAGGTCGGAATAAATATTAATCTAAACTTGACGCATGTTCATTCATGCATGAGTGAGATGGGAATTCGTTATTGAATGAAGATTCATCAAGTTTAGTTTAATAAGCACTACCTATTCCGACCCCTAGTTATAAGTTCCTAGTACGTAAAATGAGGGATTGGAGCGGGACTTCGTAGATTGAAAAGTATACATGGCTATAGAATAGCAATTATTATTTACGACAAATATTGTACAAACATAAAAAAATGGTAATAGTCAGTCTTTATTTCGAGCCCATTCAATGATCCAAGTTACTTGGACTTACTCTCAAAATCCATCTCCCAAATGATGTAAGCCCTCTCGACTGTCGCGTTTGAACTGATAAGGATTCCAAAGACAAGAAGCTAGATTTCATCAGCTACTGACAGAACATCCATCATTGTCCACCCGAGCAAGATTATATTTTTTCGCTACAGTTTTTATGGAGATATGTGGAGTGGAGAACCATAGACATTGGATTACATGGAAGTCATCATCTGCTATGTTATTGCCGATTTCCGCGTCCCCTACAGTTTCATGTAAAAGTAGTCGATAATTGGAATTTGTATCGTACCAGCCGTGGCGCCGAAATGTCCGGAATCAAATTTAAACAATAATGGCATATAATTATTTATTAAATAAAGCCAATACAAGCCAACAAGATTTAAATGTTTCCTTTTATTTAAAAATCGTACCTCTAAAAAACACCCTATATAAATAGTTAGAACTATCGTTTCTAAATTACTCAATTTAATCACAACTAATCAAGATTAAGAAATAGTTGAGCACTGCTCTAGAAATACAAAACAATGCATTTTTATTAAGGATATTATTTCAAGTAAGTACATCAACTCCACATTTTAGTGCATCTTATTTCGTCATATCCTGATTCTGAGCCAATATAGTACTTTTGGATATTCCGTGATTTTTCTTCATATGCTTTCGCTTGCTATTTTGCGTCGCATACGCCTTGCCGCACACGTCACACTTGAATTTCCTCTCGTTCGTATGCGTCGCCATATAATGCCCCAACATGTGCCTCTTTATGAAGAAGCCCATGCTACAGACCGAGCATTCGTATGGGCGTTCTTTTAAATGCACGCTCCTCATATGCAACACGAGATTGGACTTCAAATTGAACTTTTTTTCACACAAATCGCACTTTATCCCCTCGACGTTATGGACCTGCACCATATGTCTAGTCTTCTGATAGTAGTTCTTAAACCGCGCCTTGCAAATCTGGCAAACACTGTCCCCAGCTATGCCTTTATGTTCCGTATTGACGTGAGCCTTCTTCTTAGATTCAGCAGCGAACACCATGCCGCAATGTCTGCAAGTAAAACTTGACTTCTTCTTGCCATGCGTAGTCTCGTGCCTGTTGAGTCTAAATCTATTCACGAAGCCGGCTCCGCAAGTGGTACAGATAAAGTTCCTGTAGTGAACGTTCATGTGCTGCATCAGCAGCTTCATGTTGTGATAGGCTTCGGTGCACAGGCAGCATTTGACTTGTTTCTCGCTTGTTAGCTTAAATGGCTGGAAGTAATCAGTTATTTCCAAATAGTATTTCTTTTCGTGTACTTTGACTAGATGTTCTGGTAGATCCTTGAGGTTGTCTAGAGGTAAATTGCAGAGCGTGCATTTGAGATCGACTACGTCGAGGCAGGCGACGAAGCTGCTCATGCCCGAGCCAGCTTTGTACGTAGGTTTCTCCTTAATATGGTCGTGCTGTGTGTGGTGGCGCAGTATTTCTGGGTCAGGATAGGTTTTGAAACAGTAAGCGCAAATGTAACCGGCGTCGTTTCTATCCTTAAATGGGGTAGCGTTAGAATACTTGAGCAAGGTCGTCAGGTTGTGCCACTGTTTCTGCATTTCTGGCGTGTGTTTTTCGCGAAACACCAATTTAGATGCATCACTTTCCTCCTTTAAAGCCTTTTTCCGTTTTTTAGTCGCTCCGGTATCGCCTATAAAAGAAAAACAGTTTTTCACACGGCGTTCTGGCTCTAACTTTTAATACAGGTAGATAGAGACTAGGTTGGACTCATTCGTAATTCTATTTTTTGTTTGCACTCGCGTTCGTGATCTAGAAAGGTGAGGTATTCAAAACAAACAACCTTCTGTTATTAATATAATATATTTATCTAAACAGACAATGTATGCTTGTATATGGTAAAATAAGACGTAAACCTTTCCTTCTTGCATTTAAAGCACAGTGTGGCGAGCAGGGACATCCTAAATAGTCTTGGACCCTCATGATAGAATCCGTTGTTAAAAACATGTGTTGTTTAAATAGATATACTGCCGCTTTCTACAATAATACCCCAATGTATTTGCCAAATACCCCAATTGGGTCTCGACATAATCGCTCTCAAAGCGAATAATTGATGACATGTTCACATAAAATATTCATATCATAGTCTATGATATGAGAACATACGCTTCTCTTAAATCTCAAATTGCAAACATTAATAAGCCTTTGTACGAAATTAATCATACCGTGGTGTACAACTGCAGACAATCGCAAAGGGACCAACATACAAATAGACAAGCAAGAAATGTCTTTTCACGAACATTAGCTGCGAAATTAATTTGAGAAAGTTTCCTTAGCAATAAATTGGTAAAGATTAAACAATCCGTATACATAAAATAATAAGATTCCATATTAAATAAGCGGATAAACGAAAAAGGTGATTTCTAAACGCATCCTGCGCGCCTCCTGTCCTACGTAAACTTTTGTCTCCTCTTTTCCTCCTCAGCCTTAGTTTTGTTCTCAGCTGCAATCTGTTTCAACGTCAATTCCCTATCATCTATCAAGTGTTTCACATCGTCGAACTCCTTAAAAATATCCAAGTGATCTTGGTGCAAGCGCATATGGCTTTTCAAGCTGCATTTTTGAACAAAGGTCTTCTTGCACACTTCGCATTGGAACCTTTTGTCATCCTCGTGTATCCTCAGATGCTCTTTCAAGGTCCTCGCCCTGGTGAATGTCTTCGCGCAGACATCACACTTGTAAACCTCACCGCCCGAATGTCTCGACATGTGGTCGACCAGGCCGCGCTTCGAGAAAAACTTGGCGTTACATTTATCACATAGGAAACTTTTCTGTTGTAAATGATGATGCTTGATATGACGATTGAGCTCGAATTTCTTTTTGTAGACTTTATGACATGCGTTGCACGGGTACACTACGGGCGTTTCGTTGTGGACTTGAACTAAGTGCTCGCTTCGATCGTAGTAACTGACAAAGATTTGGGGACAATGGGGACATTTGTTGCGTAACCAACCGCCAGTGTGGACACCCTTCTCGTGGTTACGTTTCTTAGTGAACGACGTGTAAGTTTTATCACAGTACTGGCAAGGGAAGTTACCCTGTTCATGAGTTTTCATATGCTTACGCAACGCCGCTATAGTTATATAGCCTACACCGCACTTATTGCAGCAGTAATTCCTGTAATGACTGCTCATATGGTGATAAAGATTTTTAAATGAAATATGAACCACGGAACATACAACGCAAGTGAAGTTGTGTCCGTCCTCTAAACGGAAGGGGAGTATGATGTCCTTGATGTCCTTGTAGATTGTCTTATTATGAACAAAGACGAGGTGGTCTTTTAAATGGTTGAGATCCTTCATGGGTGCGAGGCAGACGGTGCACTCGAGATTCGTGATGTCGAGTTTGATGGGGTTGTAGCTGAGTTTGTAGTCGATCATTGAGTTGAGCTTGTCCTTCTCGGCCTGCTGGTCGGTGTGGACCCTGAGATCGTCGATGACCTGAAAGTTTTTGCAGCAGTAGAGGCAGGAGAAGCCGCGGGAAGTCTTGTCGCGGAACGGACTGGCGTTGGAGTGCTGCAGTATAGTGGTAAGGTTGACCCTGTGCTCAATGCGCTCTGGCGTCGCGCTAGCGTCCGCTCTCTTTTTCTTTTTCTTGCGCTTGGGCGCGTCGCCGACCGTTCCTATAACAAGAAACGAGCACTCAATTATCTTGATAGTCTTCTTATTATAGGTATGGGTCGCGCTTGACTTCCCACAGGCGGTCGTTTGTAAAGGTATCCTTTGGATTACCGCAGCTATTCTCAAAGTGCTTTCCGCGGAGCCCTGGGGCTCCGTAAGATGTCTGTAAGGCTTCAATTATGCTTATTTTGGGGCACCGTAAAATATTAAGTATTTTAAATTTTGGTTTAATAGTTTCGGGGAGCGCAAAGGCGCAGCGCAACATGCGTTCACATCAACCAATTCGCTAAAGGTCAGGTTATAAAAACACACGACAATAATGAATGTTTTTATTTTTTCAAATTACATGCAGACTAAATCATTTCGTTGCGTATTCCAATATACATCAGCGTGTTAAGGCCTCCGTTCCTTGGACAGATGCCATGAGCTTTTAGGCATCTGTATATTCCGGCACTAACTACCTACTATTAACGAAATCCTGGAATCAAATGGACAGCAACCAGCTAAAACAAGCTATGCTACTGTCATCTAGCAGAACCGATCTTCCGAGAAATCGTGGTCATTATATTTTAAGGTAGATGCAAATGATTTTGGTATTGCTCCTTAGGTATAAAATGGAAACTCTTCTATTCACCGCCTTCTTACCTTAGTATAGATAGAGCCAGTCTTTTATGGCATGGGGAAGGTAAACGAGCACATAGGTCACCTGATGGTAAGTAAAATCTGCGACCCATAGGCATGTGCAATGCTAGGGACTCAAGACTGCAATCCTAAGACTGCTAATGCATTGCCAACCTTGACGAATATGATTGCGCGAATTGTCTTATCCCCTCATCGAAACAATGGGAAACACAGCTGCTTGGCGGTAGGTTAAAGTATAAGATGATAGGAAATCCCTTATGACAAGAACCCCAGTGTTAACTAGCTAAACCAGTCTGTGGGAGTAATTATCGGGCTATACAGTTTCATAAATAAATTCAAACTTCTCTCGAATTTTGTCACACCCCCTTAGTCATAAACGTGGAATAACCTTGGAGTAGCTATGCCATGTTTTGTCCTTAACTGCCGTTGTCACATTTGAATTCGACGGATAAGAACAAAACATGGCATAGCTAGTTACTCCAAGGTTATTCCACGTTTATAAGTAAGGGGGTAGGAGTTTAGAGACGATATCTACTATTATTATGTTCGTTTTGTAAATAGAGTATTTTTGTGAAAAGTGTCATAAAACGCTTAAACGTTTTTCAATATTCTATAACTTAGCCTCCTAAAAGTCAACAATGGTTAAAAAGAAAGGTCAAACAAGGGAAAAAGTAACACAGAGCATTGTTAGGCAAGGTTATCATTTAAAACCGTAATAAGCTCATAGGAGTCGTGATAGAACAACTTATAAGCCTAAAAAACTTACTGTCACACCAGTTTCAAAATCAAACGCAATTAAAGAAAGCAACGCACGAAACCACCTCCTAACCACGTAACGATATTTTACGTAGCAGTTTAACAAACAGTTGCAAAAAGGTAATGGGAGCGATGCTGTCCTAATGGAACATTAGTTCAGAATAAGACGTTGACCTAATGGAACATAAGTGCAACTAAGTGAAAGTGACAACAAGCGACTAAAAACGACATTAAATTAAATGAACGTTTTCGTAACTGGGTCTGGGTATGCGTAATACTGGGTCTGGGTATGCGTCGTTGAAGACAACAAGTGACTAAACACGTTATTAAATAAATGAACGTTTTCGTAACTGGGTCTGAGTATGCGTAATACCGGGTCTGGGTATGCGTCGTTAAAGACAACAAGTGACTAAAAACGTCATTAAATAAATGAAAGTTTTTGTAACTGGGTCTGGGTATGCGTAATACCAAGTCTGGGTATGCGTCGTTGAATACAACAAGTGACTAAAAACGTCATTAAATAAATGAAAGTTTTTGTAACTGGGTCTGGGTATGCGTAATACCGGGTCTAGGTATGCGTCGTTGAATACAACAAGTGACTAAAAGCGTCATTAAATACATGAAAGTTTTTGTAACTGGGTCTGGGTATGCGTAATACCGGGTCTGGGTATGCGTAGGACCGGGTCTGGGTATGCGTAAGACCGCCTGTACACTCACTGTGTAACATATCTCTTTTGTATATCCCTTCCTAGCTGAATGTGGTGTTCGATAAATAGGTTTGTATATTGTATATGTCAAGATATTTTAAATATTTCCATTATTTTACTGATTTCAAGTTCCGAAATATAAATCGATTAAAAAGCCGTGATTTATTTATAAGTCATACAACAAAAAACCAATACTATGGCACAACAAAAAGCTTTTACATCTCAAATAACAGCAACAATAATCTCTACCAAAGAAATATTTCGAGAGAGCACTGTATCAATCTACTTACCTTTCATTCCTTTGAATCAGGATTATATCGTCTATATATAGAGGAAAAACTCAAATTCACTAAGTACAAATAACGTAACTTGTACTGTTTTTTTTGCTATGAAGTACTACGCCATACAAATTCCATGCAAGACACAAATGATCACCACGTAGTAATTACAATGGGCAGCACTTTATAGTAAAAAAAACGGAGTAAAGCGAGTTTTTCCTCTATGTAGGCGATATTAAACTGTCGGTCGCTATATATTATCTTCTTCTTTATTCAATATTTAAACTTTAATTTCTCCGGTGAGACACTCTTTAGTCTTTTGATAAATAAATGTAATATTTATTTACGGATTCCAATTGCCAAACCGACAAAATTAGCGCGTAAATTATAAAGCTCAAAACGAAATAAATAACATTTTAAATCTCTAAAATAAGTAATTTTGTGAGTTCATTTTTTGTTGTCAGTTATAAGTTAAAATCTGGTATCTAAATTAGTATACGCTTGCTTAAAGTAATTTAATTTCACGTCTTGTCATGTCAAATGACCACACAATTGGCATGTAATCAATATAAGTAAAGATTCTGCTACGCTGTTGTTATATCATTTCCTATAGTTGAAAAGTCACTTAAAAAAAACCTAGCAATTTCGAATTACATATACGAATTATTACAAAGTTACGATATTAAATAATTTATAGTTTGCTGTTAAGCTAACCATAATTAGTCAAACCACAGAGCCACACTTTGTCAACTAAAAATAGGCACCTATTATTTCACTCATAAATAATACGAAAAATTGGCCAAAGGTGTCAAAATGTTATTTTGAATGCGAACTGGTTTCCGCTTGTATGCAAGTTCTCTAATAGTAGAAGAAATCTTGACACTAAAGCGCAACACACCCAGTACGCGGGCGCGGGTCAAGTCGGGAGTTCGGCGGGCCTATTCGCCTATCTATGTATGAACGACACACAGACGACGTGCGCGGGTCGGGTTTAGTGTAATTAACGCAAAAACCTTTAAGGTTAGTTAAGAATTCATGTAATTAAGTCACTAAGCATTCTTAGTATCTCAACTGAGAAATACAGAAATATCATTTGACAAAAATTTGAATATCCCTATTGCCTTTCAGTAACTAGTTCTGCAGTATATGCGTAAAATTTTGTAAAGGTCATGTTTTAATCATAATTTTTGACAAATTTTCAAATATCACTATTTTTAGGGTCCCGTAGTCAACAAGGAACCTTCATAGTTTCGCCATGTCCGTCTGTCCACAGTTTAACTCCGACTCTTTACTTCAAAGCAGTAATTATGCATAGTTATGATATTTTTAGTCAATCCGGGCCCAATTTTAAGGGCACAAATTTTAAAGTCCATCGGACGATAATGGCTTCTATGTCCGTCGTATTAGAACATACGACTATCAGTTTCCCTTGCGATATTATACATTTCTTTACAGATTTCGGACTGCCAGACAGCCTGCTTGGAACTGCATGTCTTTGGTATGTCTTTAAGTACAAGTGACCAAACCAGCTTCACTGGGAGCCACGCACAGCCACGCACTGTGCAATTTGAACGGTGGAACGATTGACATAATATCAACTTTATACAATGACAATTAAAAGCTAAAATAATTGTCTAAAGAAAAAACGTACGTAAGGCATGTGACGGGTTCAATAGCATTCAATGACGACAGAACCTGCAGTGCAGGTTTCTTCACTAATGCAATTCCTACTTAACATAATTCCCTTTATCCTAAATACATCCTAAAAAATTTCTACAAGTGCCTAATTTTTTAACGGTTTTTATGTGGTGTAAAAATAAAACTAATGTCATAACTTTGTAATATTCACTTAAAACTATTAACAAGTAAACATTAAATGAACTTTATTAGAAAAGCTGACATAATCGACCTTACCGGTTTTAAGCTCGAATGGCAGTGTGATCATTATCCTACTAATATTATAAATGCGAAAGTTTGTGTGTGTGTGTGTGTGTGTGTTTGTTACTTCTTCACGCTACAACGGCTGGACGGATTTGGATGAAATTTGGAATGAATATAGCTTATACCCTGGAATAACACATAGGCTACTTTTCATCCCGGAAAAATTAAAAGTTCCCGAGGGAATAACTATAATTGAAATCTAAGCGGACAAAGACGCGTTCAGAAGCTATTATTCACTAATCCTGCCAATAGGAGGGTCTAGAATTTTTTATGAGTTTCGTCATTTTTAACCGACTTCAAAAAAGGAGGAGGCGTATACGTTCTACTGCATGTATGTAATTTTTTTTTCATGTATTTTCACCGATTTCTCCGTCAATTGTGGACCGATTTTGAAAATTCTTTTTTGGTTTGTTAGAGCATACTTTCGAGGTGGTCCCAATGTCACCAAATCTGAATCTGATGAGGGGATCAGTGAAGAATTGAGTTGGAACTCCTCAAAATTTTAGCATTTTTAGTAACAAGTCTAGCACTTGCATTCAGAAAGTATCATTTGGTTAAGGGAAACTGATGATGAAGACCATAGATGGCCACCGGAACTCCTCAACGGTACCTATTTCAAGGGTGGCGATAAGGTATCTCGATTAAGATAGTTGAGCGACTACAACGAAGAAGATTTAATTGTTTAAATATGACTATGACTTTCCCGTGGCGTTGCTTGCGGCGAGCTTGAAATGTCTTAAGCTTCGTATCAACTAAGAAGTGGGACTACATAACCTTATTATGATAATTAAAAAGTTAAAAAAAAAGTTTAAATAAACAATAAACCGCATAAAAAATAAGATCTTTTAAAATGGTAGGTAATAGGTTAGTCCGGCTGAAGTCGCAATATTTTCAACCAAAAGCCGACTTCAGTTGGACTAGCTTATTACCTACCATTTTAAAAGAAGTTATTTTTGGCGTCCTTGATGGCGGTTTTTTGATTTTTAAAAGTGAAAATTGGTAAATATGCTACTTTTTACAAATAAAATATATAGCTTTCAGTGATTTTGAAAAACTACCCCTAAGGGTTAAAAGGGGATTGTAGAATTTTATATGAGAGTCATTTTCGTCATTTTTGTAGTTAAAAACGTTGAAATTGGTATTACTACTACTAATAAATAAAACATATTACTTCTGGCGATTTTGAAAAAAATATTCCTAAGGGGTTGAAATGGGGGGTAGAAGTATGTATCAAAGTTAAATAAACCAATAGCTATGAGCTTTGATAATAGCTGTAATGTACTGGTAGTAAATACAGTTGGTTAGGTTATATATTTTTTTATCACCCTGGTTTGACCCGGGGTACTCCGAATGCAGTTAGTCAGAGTAAAGTATTTTTTTTGACCATTTAGAATCGGAATAGGCTTGGTTAGGGTAAGTTATTTTTCGACCAACCACTACCGAAAATTAAACATGTAAAAAATTAAATAAACTAACTATTCTTTATTACCTATTCAACTTTAGAAGTAAAAACTAATTGGGCACATTTAAGTCGTAAAATGCGTTCAGTGTGAAATTGTGCGACTTTAGGTTATACATGAGAGTATAAGAAATATACAGCGACATAGTTCTTCGCAGCGTGTCGTGGATGCCGAGAGTGTGAATAGGAGCGGCAAAGCCCGCTCGCGCTCATTTATCGAAGAACTTCGTCCTTCTTGATTTGTTTGGGATATTGTCAGTTTTTATTATTCAATACAAATTTAAAATAAAATAAAAACTTTTTGTTGTATCGTAAAAATGGTAAAACACACAAGCGTCAAATTTGATACGATTATATTATATACATAGTACTAACCCTAAAAATACTAAAAATACTGAAAACCGGTCAAGTGCGAGTCGGACTTGCGCACCGAGGGTATTTTTATCCACTACGATTTCGGCCAGAGCGATTGTGTGCGCTTGATGTACCTATTTACATCCTATCCTACATAGGTACTATATTATCAATGCGAAAGGTTATGCCTGCGTGATAGTTTGTTACTTCTTCGCTAAAACGGATGGACGAATTTGGTTAGGTTAGGTTAGGTTAGAGTTTCCTTATACACTGGATTAAAACATAGGCAACCATGAATCCCGAAATAAATCACTGTTCCCGCGGGATGGCAAAATTACTAATTCTACGCGGACGAAGTCGCGGGCAGAAGCTAGTTTATATATAAATCTGTCATTATTTAAAAGTTTAATGGCGGACTTAATGCCTAATGGCATTATTTACCAGTAGACTCAATAAACCTAGTTATTCATAGTAACTACAATTAGTTTCAATTTTTTTTCTATCCAAGATATATTTTCTTGGACTAGGTTTAAGGGGAGAGAAACGTTATCGCTTTGTGCATAAAAGTTTTCAGGATCATGATTCTCTTAAATTCGCAATATCACTCAATCATTCATTCATAATTAATTATCAATTTTGTGTTCAATTAATGAGCAATAACGACAAGCGATATGTCACCGTTATTTTACTTACACTTGTTACCATCCGACGTTCATATGTTGCCACTTTCAACTTTATTCCACTGTAATAACTAATAAGCCATAATTCTTTAATTCTTAGTCATTTGACTTTCCTTTCATAAAAAAAGTTGTGAAATATAAAAATATTGCTCCGATAAGATATCGCTTATGGTTATTGGTTCCTAGACTGGAGTCATACATTTCTGCCCATCCTCCTTTGTAGAACATGCTTTTGCTGCTCACTGTACTTCTTGGTTATCACTCAAACTCCGTTGTTCAACATTGAGAACAGTCACTCCGTCATCAGATCAGCCCTCAAACACTGTTATTGCAAAAATACGATGACTTATTTAGTAATTGGCCATTCTTCTTTTTCATGCCTAAAAAAGCTATCTTCATTCTAAATCCAGCCGTTACATCCTGAAGGAGTAACAAACATACTGACTTTCACAAACACTAACAATTTTTTGCATTTAAAACATTACTGTGATTACTTTATTTCCTACCATGTGAGATCAAGAGCATTTAGTAGGTCATATGCAGCTTTTCTAATAACTTTCAAAGTGAAACAGCGATGGTGTGTTCATACTCGTGTCAAATTCTTCATACTCTCCGTATGTCAAAATTGTTTTCAAAATACAAAATACAAAATAGTCGAAAATAAATCAAATACCTTTGGTTTATGTTTGCTTTTGGTTGATAATGATTACGCCAACAAAACATTCAGAAAATACACTTGTGCTTGCAGACGATAGTAGTTAGGACCACACAACGTTTAGAAAAGCTCTTGTGCTTGCCGCCGATAGTGATTTAGTTTGGTCCGCCACCTTGGACTGATGCTGCCTATCGAAAGCGCGGGGTTAAAGAATTTATCATTAATATTTTAGGATGCTCACTAGACGCTCGAAGCTTTTTTTAACCGGCGAGTAAATCGTATGTCTTGTCACAAAATTTGGATACCGTTTTGTATATTTTTTCAAATTTTTTTTGTGGACTATGTCATATCATACTCCAAAGAGACTTTTTCACCTTCCACATACGAAGGGTTAAAAGGGCGTGCAATCTCAGCATGACTTTGCTCACTAGATCGACCGTACAGAGTTAATAACACCTCTAATACTCCCAATGTTACCAATTTTTTGCTTCTGAATAAGTCGGACAAGCCAGGTAGTAACCCAACTACGCAGTATGAACACACAGCCGCTGCCACTAATACTGAAACTATCCACTTACGTTGATCGGAAGACTCTGGTTCTGATTTCGCCTTCTTGGCCCGCGAGGTGGTCGCCTTGGCGGTGCGCTTTTTGGATTTTGGCTTCTCCTCTATCTCCTCTTTGATGGGTACTTCATATTCTGTAGGAAATAATTTTATCAATAACATGTTATAGAACTTTCCATGTAAACCTACCAAATTACTGAAATCTAAATACTATGGAGAATGCGATGCGTTCATTATCTTGATTGAATCTCTTTCTCCAAGAAGGAAGGAAAGAAACAGAAACATCTTTCATTTCTTTTCTTCATTCACAAGGAAAAAGAGGCCACACATACGGGACATACCTAGTTCCAAGGTTTTATTTTTTAGCTTCAATCTAAATTTTAATCTGCAATCTCCATAGCCTAGTATAAATAGACCAGTTAGTCTTTTAAACATAATATTAGTAATACAGTTAATAACAACAGAAACAATTTATAAAATCAAGAATCAAAATACGTTTAAGAGGCCGTATACGAAATTTTGCCGATTTCGCTGATTTACGTGATTTTATAGTTGAAATACTGTATTTCTACAAGTTTTAATGCACAAAACGAAAATAATTTCTGATTTTAACGAATGTATGAGCTACTTTTTTGTACGGCGCGCTGCATGATCGCGCTGTTTTTGCGTCCACACTAGCGATCTTGATAAGCGTCGATGCAACGCGACGGAGATACGATACGACGAAATGATACAAATGTGGACCCAGCTCAAGCAAGCTTCATACAAAATGTATGTGCAGCGCCCGAGGCGCGCGCCCCGGGCGCTTGCTATGGATAGTCCCTAGGACATTGACATGGAAAGCTATGGATCATTGATTGATAATACGGGAGTACACAATTTTTTTTTCGCTCCATCCTAATTTCTCTACCGCGAGCTATTAAAAGCAAACTCAACAGGACGATCGAGCCTGTTACACTCGGGGACACGCCGTTGCCGTGCTTGGTTGCGTGTGTAAAAAGTATCGAGCGACACGCACCAAAGCAAAAATGTTACGTCATGACGTCAACGTCATATACTAACTCCTAAAGGGCAAGAGATGACCTACTTTTCTATTTATACTATGTCCATAATTTAAACTTCTTAAATACAACACCATATCATTATTTTCTAAATCTGTATTATCTGTACAGTTTTCAAGTATAATCTTACCTCCACCGGAGAAATCCGGATCAGAGAGGTGATCTGAGTCCATGGGCTCTTCATCAGCGGACTCCAGTTTGATGGGATCTGTAAGGAAAACATACTTGTTAGTTATTTTACACATGAGAGCAACACTGCAAGACAAGCCTAGCATACAATTTGTAATTCCGGGTTCCCACGGCCCGTGTTATTACGGCGGATCGCGCGCCGCTACAGGCCGCGACAGGCACCGTCGCGCCGCGCCGCGCTGCGACTTTGAACGGCGACCCAGTCGACGGCGACCGTGACTTTCTACAGTTTATATGGGCGTTTACGCACTTAGTCGCCGGTCGCCAGAGCGACCAGCCAGTCGCTGTGTAAGTGGCGACGCACAGGCGACTGGCCAGAGGCCGCGACTATTACGCATGTCGACTAGTCGATTGTGCGTAACGGCTCTTACCGACTAAAACGGATCGAACGGGCGACGACAGGCGACCACAGGCCTCATCAGATGCGACCATTCCCACGATCTGTCGGCCTGTAACGGCACGATCAGATCTGTGAAACAACAGGCCGTGGAATCCGGTTTTATATTACTGCAGTTTGGCGACAAAGTGAAGGATAAATAAAAACTTTTAGTTACTTTTGCCTTCAAAATGATCTAGGAGACGTCACTAATGAAATATTACATTTAAAAAAAATTGGTGACACTTTTTGTGATCACCTTGGAGAATAAATTAATCATTTTTACAGATGATCTAAGCAGCGTCAGAGTTTAACGGGTGACGCCGCTCCTGGTTGTATAAGCCACGAACTACTACATCCATTCCACCTTTCGGCATGATAGCTTCACCCATTTCCAAGAAAAAGGGTCTTGACAGACATGAAAGTCATCTTTAATGGGTTCCAATTTCAGTATTTGTGAGCTACAATGCCAGAAAGATAAACATTAAATTTAAAACACCGCTCTGTTAGCGTCTCTGGTTAAAAACCAAGAGCAGGAATAAAAGAAAAAGGAAACTATCAGCTATCTAGTATGAAGGAACGCACTCTTACTGTCCTTGTTGCAGAATCTCCTCTTGAACTGCTCCTCCGTGTGCAGGACTTGCTTCTTGAAGTTGGCAGCATTCCTGAGCTGCGTGATGCACACTTCGCAGATCCCATTGTCTGTGTCTTCAGGGGTTAGTATCTGTTGAGCAAACAAATAACGTTAAACAAATAAATCTGTGGAATTTAGCAATTACAACAGGATTTTTTTCTTAAACGGGGATGGCGACGGAACGCGCGGGGGTGGTCAGTAATAATAGGAGAAGTCACATAGTGCCGTCGCTGCCGGTGGGGTAGAGTGCGAGCACGATAGAGACAGGATGCGAGTGCCGCGACTCAACGTGTTGTATAAGTATTGTATTAGGGTTGGTATATTCAGAAGTGGGATGGCAAGGATTAGGATGCGTGAATATACACTTTAATAGCATAGCATAGCATCATTTTTGTCGTAACGAGAACGTTAATAATGTTATAATAACGCAAAAAGGTTTACAAATGTTTGTTGCAGGATAAAATTATTGTACAAAAAATGTACTATGCATCCACATGTTCTAGGTACCTACACATCTTATTAGATTAGATATGGTCAATTTTTGTATGCTGACTAAAGAATTTGAATTTGAACTTAGATTTACCTACTGTTCACTATGGAACACCATAGAGGAAAAGGAAAAATACATTAGACTGTTAAATCTTATAAGGACAATACAATGTTAAAATATTTATCAGACACTGTCTTATAATCTCAGTTCTTGTTAAATACACTTATTAATGTTGATTAAAAGCTAAATCACATTAAAATGACATATTAAATATTTCATTTTGTTTTACGTGTCCTTCGCATAATTCGTCCTACATTGCGCGTCATACTCTGCGTAACAGGAAAATCAATACACGCGGCGCAATGTAGATTACCATTGTAAGAAGGATCGAATATTACAAAACAAATAAGTTATCGAACTAATTTTGATGAACACGTCCGTGCAATTGAATTGTGATGAGACGACATAGTCGGAGTTATTAATTATGGTGGCGATACTAAGCTTCCATAAACGAAAATACTCAGGCTATCTAGGAAACCAATCATGTACGTTACGGCCTGAAAAATCTAGAGATATGTTTGAATATCGTCTTGATGCATGAAAGCTGGATTAAATATGAAGAATAACTTACTTTAATATCAAAACAGTCTGTCAACATGTCGGCATAGATTTCTTCCTCACCCATCCAATGGTATTTTGTTTTAATGTCTTTAAACGTGCCTTCCGATGAACAGCAGCGGCACATGCCGCTGTTCAACGTAGTCGGCGTATCCATCATGTTATAACACTTTCACAAGCACGTTAAATAATATGCATTTCTAACTTAGACATTAATTTTCGGCATTAGCAGACGCTAAGCTAGCTACGCAACCTGACCGCCGCCATTTTTATAAACTGAACTTACTTTACTTGCCCTGCTAGTACGTTTGGAAACTAGGTCATTAAATATCACTCTTTTAATGACATGATAGTTATCTTTTACTTAGAAGAAGTATATTGGTATATTAAAATAAAATATTTTTTTGTAAAGGATACACGCATTAGAAAGGTCTTTTTGTGTTTTTGACTTTTTGTTGTGAAATCAATAACATAAATATGTACAAACAAACTAACTTCCGAACGAATAATTTTTTATAAAATAAAGGTAACCATGCAATGACTTGGCCTTTTTCGCAACTTGGCTTTTAAAAACCGATATTATCGTATCGTAATGGAATCCCCACTATTCTACCATCTATTTAAAAAAAAACAAAATGTCAATCACACTACTGTCTGTCAAAATTATAGGAGGACCCATACCCATTCCATTACTATTATTGCCTATTGGGCAAAGCAAGCGGATATTTTTAATTTTCACTTCATAATAATTTACTTCCAGTCGATTTTTTCGCAATTACAGTTTAATTTCAAATAACGAATGCAATGGAGGAGAATATTTCGTGTCAATGTTGTCTCTTGCGGCCGCCGGACAAAAATTTAAAGTCACCGTACTCTCGTCTTGGCAAAACAGAAATATTTTCGGATATGCTTAAAGAATGCTTCGAGTTACAAGTGAATATCCTAGTTCAAATTCTTAGCAATACTCTACTTACTTATTGTAATTTATAATAGACATAATAGTGGAATTAGAAATGTGAATGCTGATTGTGAAAGGTGGTATTTTACATAAAACTCCGTAGGAATGTTACGGTAGTGACTGTCAGTAAATAACGAATATATTTATGTGACTTTAAAGCATAAAATGTTTGCTAAATTTAGTCATGACTAGATTAGATTTGCTTCCATTTTTTTCCAATAATACACTATTGTTCAAATTCAAATTCATTTGATATTCTATTAATATTATTAGTACAAGTGGCATTGTTGGTTTATTCCTATGGTGCAATAGTTTGTCCACTCATTGCAAGAACTATGACTTCTATGGTATAGTCCACCCACTCCTATGTAAAGAAGTAGTCTAGTATTTCTTTTGTTTACAACGTTTAATTGGACAAATGAGTGCTATGTTATTTGCGCAATGTCCAGTAAGATCACCTAGTAGGATCCCCTACCTATTAATTTTGTACGTGGGAAATCCTACCAGACACATTTTTATTCCGTTTGCAATAAATTATAAAAACTTTAACAAACAAAGTTTTTATAATTGTAAATAAATCAACCAACAAATGAAGAGTCCCAATACAATAAATATAAATATATATTATGCAAAGATTGTATTTTGATTTTGCATTTTGTACAATAAAGCACAATACATACAACATACAATAAAAAACCAAAACAAATAAAGCCTCTTGTTGAAATTTTCGCACCCACCTTATTTATTTACTGTCTGGTGTAGTGGTTGACTGGTAGAAAATACCTTAAGGCATTAAGTCCTCCATCTGTACTTACTTTTTGTAGTGTGCAATAAAGTTGAAATAAATAAATAAAGTTCAAACCCTACTGTAACTGTGTAAATATGAAGTTATCTTTAAACTCAAAACTAACAACATTTATTTGATAACAAAACAAATATAATCAAACATTTAAGGCTCCGGCAAACTGAACGCGTGGCAGCAGCAGCGCGTAGCGTCGCGTGGCGTCAGGGAGTAGTAAAACAACAAAACAAGTGGAACCCCGGCACACCGAGACGCGCGTCTCGCGCGCTGCAGACGCGCCGCACACGCGCGTCTCGGTGTGCCGGGGTTCCATTTATTTTGTTGTTTTACTACTCCCTGACGCCACGCGACGCTACGCGCTGCTGCTGCCACGCGTTTGGTGTGCAGAAGCCTTTAACCAGAAAAACTAAAACTTAAAAGAATAAAACATAAAGATACTTATAAACAAGTAGAAAATTTAGAAACAGCATTTGCAGCTGCAGCCACAGCGCTGGTCTTCAGTTGAAGCCTTTTGTTTACCTACCTACTTCGTAGCTTCTTTAAATTACACTACTGTTGTTTGCAGCTATCTCTGAGCAGCGAGGAGAGCAAGTGTGGTATCTGCGAGGTGTGCATCGGGCGGCTGCGGGACGCGTGCGACTTCAAGCGACAGGTGCAGCGGTGCCAGAGCGAGATGCAAGAGCGGCTCGCACGGCCGCCTGCAGGTACGGCTAACGCTAAGGTCTGATTTACATTGGTCCAGCAAAAGCATGCCAGTAGAAGTACATTGACGAGTTGGATTTCACGTTTGAAGCGAGAGCTATTGTCACGACGCAATGTACTTCTACTGGCATGCTTTTGCTGGACCAATGTAAATCAGCCATAATACTTGAAATAAATCAAATATAACCATTTCTAAAACATGCTCGGAAAGGGTGGCTTTAATTTAAAAAAACGAACAGCCTCATTTTCTTCCTAGGAGTAAAATAAATGTATGATATGAAACACTCCAGTCTGCTGCAATATTTTTTTCAAACAAGTAAGTAAGGTCAGGCAGGGCTATTCCGACACGGGTAAAAGCGCCAATTTAAAGATTTTAAAGAAATAACACATTTTAAAACTGCTTTAATTAAGGTACTGATACTGTTAAAAAAAAACTGACGTAATCCATAGTTTGTTAGTAGGTAACACATACATTACAATAAAAAAAAACTTGATTCTACGGTTAGGTTAAAACAGTCAAAAACCCTCGCATCAAAGGCGACGGGGCGTCGCCGCTACTGGTACGTGCAGGCTTACCCAGTGCTGCAGCAGCGGCGAGTCCCAACCAGAGTGCTCAGGACGATATTCGGGCTGGAGTGAAGCCTGTTTAAAAGGGAACCTCATCGCTTCCTGATTATTGAGTAGAAGCTATCAATCTGCGCCTCGGCGAACATAGCGGAAGCGCTGCACCACCGCGGCAGCCTGAACAGCATCCGGAACGCGTCGTTATACTGAAACAGGGCGCAAAAAAAATGACGGAAAAGCCCTGCTTGACCTTATCTAAGTACTAAACACTACAATTTTTCCAAGAACTAATGATTTTCCTATGTCCCCTACACTAGGTCATGCCTGTCTCGTAGAGCGGCACCGTACATTGTTACCATGACATGTTTAACTGACGATAATTTCACAATATAACTTTACAAATATAATTTACATTGCTATTATTTAGGTTTTTTTAAATGCTTTTTATTGCATTATAAAATCAAAAGGACCATGAAGAAAAATCCCATATAGCCAACTTAATGAACAGTGTTTTGTTCGTGTTTTAGGTGATGATAAGCCGAAGGTTAAGTTGGAGTTGTCGGATGATGAAGACAATGACGCTTATATATTACGTAAGTAGAAACGCTTTGAGGGTGAGAACAGGACCCTATTAACTCACATTTAAAACAAATGACAATCAAAACAAAACATTTAACATCAGATTTTAGAAACATCATAACAAAGTTATCAAAATCAGCATTCAAAGGTATTAACAAAATTTCGCTAGTTTTAGCTATTTGACGACAGATGGCGCAGGCTGTACTCATTTTCGATACGGAATCAAAGTATACTTTACGGAAACGAGTGCGGCTAGTGCCATCTACAATACGCATTAAAGTTAAGCTTAATTTTGGCGCGATACATAGCAAAAATTATATATGAATCAAGAAAACATGATTGTTAACAGATTTAATTTAAGTACTTGACGACAGATGGCGCAAGCTGTACTCATTTGCGATAAGGAATCAAAGTATATTTTACGGGAACGAGTGCGGCTAGCGCCATCTACAATACGAATTAAAGTTAGGCTTAATTCTGGCGCGATACATAGTAAAAATTCTATATGAACCAAGACAACATGATTGTTAGTGAATTTAATTTAACTACTTGACGACAGATGGCGTAATCTGTACTAATTTTCTATACGGGATAAAGTATTTTATTGCGGGAACGAGCTCGGTCAAATGTGAGTTGGGCAATTGTTTTTTTTTTATAGAATATAATAAATACATACTGTGCGGCGCTACGGAACCCTCGGTGCGCAAGTCCGACTCTCACTTGACTGGTTATTTTTTTTATTTAGACAACGTTATGTTATGATTATGTAATTGCAGAGCTGAAGGAGGAAGTGTCGGATTACGAGGAGCTGAAGCAGGAAGACGAGCGGCTGGTGGACCTGCTGGGATTCCAGCAGCTCACTGTCAAGCGCCGGCGCCGCCCCGAGGCCCGCGGTCAGTGCTGTATTTGACTTAACACTAGTCGACAAAAACAAGTAGAATTGATTTTAAACTAGGTTAAAAAAGGGGAGGTACACAACTCTTTTGTATTTTTGTGCTTGTTACTCGATTTCTCCGCGAGTCCTTAGTCAAATACAAAATGTGACACTCACACGCCAAACATGTTTGCTATGCTATGCAAATTACAATTTAATTGATACGAAACAAAATCTCTTTTCTCTTGTGTCCTTGACAGTCCTAATTTTTATATTGCTGAAACTGAACTTTTCAGAATTTCTTGAATATCAAACGTATAGACAAAGCTAGGTTAGGTTTGATTTAATCAAAAAACCTGAAAATACGTTATGAATTGCGATAAATATGACCTCAAACCTCAAACACATTATGGCATAAAATAATGATCAATTATAATAATGTTTTTGTACTTACAGAACGAAAACCAAGGAAAATCCATTCTCGATCGGCCCTCACAATTTCCCTCCGCACTCTCTCGAAAATTGAAAAAATCGAAAAGATAACTCCCCTCAGCCTGGAGACTAGCCGCTACATGAGCGAAAGCCGGAAGCACAAACACAACATAGAGAATTTACTAAAACACTGCAACGGAACTCCATTTTCCAACAAAACTCTCTGCGGCTACATCTGTGCTTATTGCAAGGAAAGCTACGCAGACCCCAAAGAGTTAAGGACCCATACGGAGTCTTCGCACAAAAATGAAGAGTACTATGACTCGAAACGAATGGATAAGAACAATATGTCAGTGAAATTGGATATTACTGATCTGAAATGCACCCTTTGCAACGAAAGATTCAATGTAGTCTCGACTCTAAAGCATCATTTGGTCAATCAACACGATTTGAAGTTTTATTCCGATGTGAAAGACTATATCATGGAGTTTAAGTTGACCGATAACGAAATACTGAACTGTGCGCTTTGTAATTCTACGTATGAAACATTTAAGATGTTGCTGCAGCATATGAATGGGCATTACAGGAATTTTATATGCGAAGTGTGCGATATGGGTTTTATAAACAAGCATAGATTGAAGAATCATGAGCGGACGCATGATTTAGGAAGTTATAAGTGCTCGTTCTGTGACAAAGTATTCAGTACAAGAGTGAGGAAGGTGTGTCATGAGAAATATACGCATAACAGCAGTGCAAGATACACAACGAATTGCCCGCAGTGCGATAAGTCGTTTACAAGTTACTATCAACGGAATAGACACATGTTTACAGAGCACAACACCGTAGCAGCTTCTTACAAGTGCAATATATGTGATAAAAGCTTTATTTTAAAATCTAAATTGACGTCTCATATCAAGAAAGTGCATCTAATGGAGCGGAATCATATCTGTCCGGAGTGCGGGCAAGGCTTCTTCATCAAGCAGTCCCTCGATGAACATATGATAAAACACAACGGTGAACGGGTTCATAAGTGTGGAGTGTGTTTAAAAGCTTACGCTAGGAAGAAGACTTTACGTGAACATATGCGGATTCATAATAATGACAGACGATTTAAGTGTGGTGTGTGTGGGCTCGCGTTTGTGCAGAAGTGTAGTCTGAAGAGCCATATGTTGTCAAATCATGGCGTTACTCTCTCTGAGTTCGAGAGCCGGGATGCTGCACCGGCCACGTAAAAAAAGGTAATGGAATTTAATTGGTTTTGCAATGGACAATTACTACCCATGGAGCGCTTTATTTGCGCTACGTGCGGATAACGCAATTGTTATATACTCCAATTGTCATTATGCAGACATGACAGTTAATTGACTTTATTTACAAGCGCTGGAGGGGTTAATGGATAGTTTTACACAAAAAAAAGAGAGTTTCACTAGGGTGACGGCACCAATGTTGGACACTTACAGTGTTACTCTTAATTCAAAGATCATAAGGTTATAAATTGATTGTCTCAAAATAAATGAATAACCCTTATCTTCTGTACTATAAGAATCAAGTTTAGTGTACATTATTGATCAATTTGATCATTGTAAATTACTGGTTTTGTCACCCTATGCTTGGTATAATAATTTAATAATGTCTTCCGATCTAACTGCTTTGAATTAATTTGTTGTACGCAAACGTAAACAATTTTCGAAAACTGATTAAATGTATGGAATTGACATCGAGGAGCGGTCGACGCGATCGTCTGGAAACTTATTTATTTATTTTTGATAATGATAACGTTTTCGCAATGCATCTTCAAAAAAGCTACTGCACTTCTGTACGGCTAGCACAAGTGGTATTATATCGCTTGTCGCTCAGAGCGTCTCTTTCGTTTCAGACTAGATAGATAGGGATTACCGAGCGACAATTTTTCTCGATCATTGTTATATTTTTATTTTCGTTTGGGATTTTTCCTTAAAGAAAATTGTAGGTTAAAAAAAATACTTAACCTTCGTATTATGTAAGTGATAGGTTATAAAACAGGTATTATGTAGGCACGGTGTTGTATGGGGCGGGGTTAGAGATTTTTTTGTCAATTTGTTACTTCATTTTTATGTTTCTTAAGTGGGTTGATATCATGTAATTTATCGTATACAAATTAAAAACGCCTTTCTATATATTTGAAAAGTAAGTTTATTAGAAAACACTATAGCGCCCTCATTACTATTAGTAATGAGGGCGCCACTGGACAATGAAATTAATAAACCAACGATATTATAATTGTTTATTATGCATAACAACGAAATGCATAATTTCTTGAATCATAATTTTCACAGAGCTTTTCGAAGGTAGTTAAATAAAATTATGCAAAAAGTTTTAGACTGATTGAAGCGCACCCCTGTGGCGCCATCTGTTGCCGAGTAGTTTAACTTAAGGACTTTGCATCGTTTAGTAAAGAGGGCGCATCTGTCGCTGGAATTGTATTGCGTATGCGACTCTACAATAACGACAGAAGGTTTTGTGTTTCGGCTAGTGTGCCCCTTTTTCGGGAAGACGGATAATATTTACTTACCATCTTATCTTATCTTTGTGGATGTTTTGTGCAATTACCCTCTTACACACTCAGCTGTTCAAATGTGCAGGTTTCCTCGCGGTGTTTTTCCTTCACCGTAAGAGCATCGGGTAACATACTTAAGTTAGAAAAACACGTTGTACATGGTGACCGCGGGGGATCGAACTCGGTACCTTACGATCACGAGTCGACCTAGCGGGTTAGTAGCCATTAGGCCACCGACGCTCTTAATATTCATCATTATAGCATCATATCTCCATTTTGTTACATTTTAGGTTAGATTTACTATAGTCGGGTTAGTCTTGAATGATCCCTGTGACAGCTTATATTCTTAGGCCGGCATGACACCTGTGCCTCTATTCCCGACGGTAAAAACGATATCGTAGTTGACCTGTTATGGTATTGTTATGACGTCAGACGCCATTACTGACAAGTAAATAAGAGCTATCAAAACGGTGACAACACGATAACAGATCAAAAACGATATGGTTTTTACCGTGTTGAATAGAGGCCCTGTAAGTTATTGCTGTAAGTTTTGAGACGCAACTATGGGTAAGAGCGAGTTGCAAATATATGCATCTCTCTCTTGCATATAACTTTGTTTCAAACTTACAGTAATAACTTATAAGCGTAATGCCGGCCTTAAATAAAAAACCATCCTTCGATTTCGAGACAATACAGTTTATTAGAAAACAATAATGGCGCAGAATTTTCATTTCATCTAAAGGCATTTCTCGTTGCTGGGGCTCTACTTTGAAATAAGTAATTCGAACTTCGGATCGCCCCGTCACTTTCTTGGGAATTAGTGACTCGTCGAGAGCAAAAGGGACAGCAATAGACGAAGTTCGAATTACAGATTTCAAAGTAGAGCCTCAGGAGTTTTTTTTTTTGCTAGTTACAAATCTAACCTAACCTATGTAAATAATGTTTAAGGTATCCTAAAAACATCATGGTTTTAGCAGAAAATTGCGATCGATGAAATGAAATTCGATGTGATGATACGATCGAATTCGATAGAATGATGGTACAGGTTTTTTTAAATAACAAAATAAGGTTGTCACAGGTAGACTTATGGAATTTAGAAAATGTATTTAAAGAGTTATAACTGCCAATTAGTATTGTAGTTGCAATAATATTTATAAGAAATGTATTTTTAAAGTTGCAATGTTGTTTCGTTCTAAGTTTGTCATCACATTAAAAATATATTTATTATGTACTAGCGGGGAGGCCTTTGTCCAGCAGTGGGACGCATCGGGCACTTAATAATTAATAATAATAAGCGACCCGCCCCGCTTCGCTTCGGTTTATGTGCGTTTTCTGTAACACCCGTATATAATCTAGAATTTATTATAACTACATTAAATGCTACCTCTTTGAATCACTCTATCTGTTGATGAAAACAGCATTAAAATCCGTCAATCTACTATGATGCGACTATTGATTATTCTATATGAGACAGTTTGTGTGACATAAGGCAATTCTACATTCGACTCTACTACTTGTTATAAAACTATTTTAGATTTTTAATTTAACAGAATCATCTGTTGCGAAATTCTAAACTAAATTAAAGCGGAAAAATTTCGTCGGCCTTGGGTAGGATTCGAACCTACATCTCCTCTGGCTCTCCGGGCTGATGCAGGCGCATTACCACTTATGCCACCAAGACCCTGCTTAAGATGTACGAAATTAGTGATCGCTTGCTTTTCATACTCGGAGGGTATGCTGACGCCATCTATCGTTTTTTTATTAACAACGATGTTGTTGTTTGTTTTTATCTTTTTAATATAGTTTAACTATTTTAGATTTCACTCCACTTTTGTTAAACTACTCGTCAATCTCTATCAATAGCCCGTTTCATGTACTGTAACTTTCAGCGTAGGTATTCATTATTTTGTCTTTAGTTTCATTACAGAAATGCACAATTTATTGATCCTTTGGATCTTAAATTATTGAAATATAAATGAAATATAGATTTATTTATTTAATTTGTTTAGTTGGAGCAACAACTTACGTTAAATTTAAAAGTGCCCTTTTTCACACGACCATCCCATTTAGAATCCACTAAAAGTTAAAAAATAACAGAAGTCTTAATGTACTTCCATGTGTAATTTTATAATATTGACATATTCTTCCGTAGTTATATTTATTTTGTTATATTTTTAACAGAATCTATATACGGACATAAAACTGTTTCTGTTATAAATTAAATAATTTTAAGTTACTTGGTGTTTTACTTGAGTGTTGATGTAACCTACCAGGTGCTCTACTTTGAAATCCGTAATTCAAACTTCGTCTATTGCTATCCCTTTTGCTCTCGACGCGTAACTAATTCGCAAAAAAGTGACAGGGCGATCCGAAGTTCGAATTACGGATTTCAAAGTAGAGCCCCAGTCGATAAGAAGTCAAGCTCAGCCCCCGTATTACATACATACGTTTCCGTATACGGTTTTCGATTGCGGAAAACGTATGTATTCGGCCGGCTCCGGATGTCCGAATGCGGAAAACGTATGCGGAAACCGTATACGGAAAACGTATGTATGCGGCCGGCCTTATGGTCGCCTTTATCGCGGTGGATAAAGCATCCGTCACTTTCGCACTTACATACTGGTCAGTGAGTGACAGATGTCTTGTCCACGTATATCCACATCTATAAACACGGCCATATATTATCAATAATAGGCCCACAGTGCCAGTGGTCCCAGGGCTCCGTTGAATAGCAGTGGAACAAAAAGCAGTGGGATCACGAGTCTGGAACCTCGATAATGCCTTAAGGCCCAGCCACACCGGATGCGTGACGTGCACGTGCACGTGCGCGTTCGCTTTCCACTGCGTTATATAGTGACGTGTCGTAATGAGAATTCATACTATACAACGCAGTGGAAAGCGAACGCGCACGTGCACGTCACGCGTCCGGTGTGGCTCGGCCTTTAGATGTTGGCGAAAAAGCGGACAGCGCCTCGCGACCAACCATGTTTTTCTCTTAAGGACTTACTTTTTTCTGACAGGAGGCAAAATAGCATACAAGCCACCTGTTTGTTGGTAAGTGGGATCCGATACCCATAGGCTAGGCATTTAGATTCACAAGACTGAAATCCTAAGCCTGCAAATGCGTTGCCAACCCTGAGAACTTAAGATGGAATGGCTCTATTATTCCAGTAATTTCATCTTGGTTGTCTTACCCCCGGAGAAACTACTGCTTGGCGGTAAGTTGAAGGATAACTAGATGTTGGCTTTGAAAAATACAGGGATATCTCAAAAGTGCTTATTAATAAGTACTTAAAAAAAAAACTAGCAATATCACTCACTGACGTTCACATTCGCAAGTCTTCCATTTATAGTCTTATTTACGCAAAGTTAAAGTATCTCGAATCTCAAATAATACCAGAGTTGAATTTTAACTATAAAACATACAAAATTGTTTCACATTTTGACAATTGGTTTTCAGTTTAGTGACATCTATTAAGGAGTAGCGGAACTGAGATAACGGGAGTGTAACAGGTAGGTTGATGTAATCGTAAATAAAGCTGCTACTCCCCGCTAGATGGTGCTGCAATCAAAAATTATGAAATTTAACGTAATGGTAACTTATTATGATTCTTCTACGTTTATCTATTCAAAAGTCAAAACTGCGATGGTTACAGAATACCTAATTCAAATGAAACATTTTTTTAGATTACTACCTGTTTCAGCATAGTTTATATACGTTGTCGAACGGAACGTTCACTGTACGTCAAATCAAACGTCACGAAGTAACGTCAACGAGTATGTCAAGAGGGTATCTATCTATGCTCTCTACACTGAATTATTTGATATGCAAATCGAAAAGCAATAATAAAATAGTAATATAAGCAAATAAATAATATTGTGTCCTGTGTGATGTGACTACCGAAACGCAATGGAGCCCAACCTGTGCCGATGTTGTTTGACAGATGGGCTAGTGAAGAATTTAAACACTGTCTACATTTGGTTCGACAGACATGAAGTTTATTCAGAAATGCTACAAGAATGCTTTAATATTGTTGTAAGTATTGAGGGGCCCCACACACGGGGCAATTATCGAAACGATCCGTTGTTCGATATTAAAATCGAACGACGGATTGTACGTGTGTCACAATATCGCATCTAAATTTCCATCGGAAGATGGATCGTACGATTTTCTTGACGATCGATCGAAACGACAAATCTTTCCATGTATGGGCCCCTTATTGAAACAATAATAAATTATGAATATTTTTTCAACATTATACAACAAGCTTAAATACAACTGAATAACTAACTACTTTATCTGAGTCGCGCGCGCGCATCCGTACGCGCAACATCGTTCTGTATCGGCGTCCGTTAGCGTTCGCGAAATGTGTTCGTTTCGATTAAAATGTACTCAGTGTAACATGGTGGTCGATGAAATGTTATGTTTTATTCAAAATAAGTTATCTTCAATAGATGATAATACTTTAAAGCAAATCTGCGTTGCGGAGTTTACCAGTGAGGAAATAAAAATGTCGAAATCACTGCTTTTTGAAGCAGTCCCGAGTGACCAAAGGAATATCAATCGCAGAGCAGAGGGCAAAGAGAATCGGGACCTGGAGGACATTATCGCTCTTTTGAAATTAAGCGATCCCGACGTAACTCCGACCTTCGTCGCTTGCCGGTTGGACAAACTACCCCCCATTTTATTTGATCACCTGGATGTATCACATTTGTTAAAGGAGTTGACTCTGCTTAAAAACCAAGTCAAAAACATCGAAAATGTTTACGTTACGAAGGACGAACTGGAGGAAGTCAAGGCGGAATTTAATAACTTGAAGTACGATTCCTTGCCTCGACTTAGTACAAACGTTAATATGAAACGAGGGGGCGGGGGTTCCTGTTCATTTTCTAACAGTGGACCGTTTGGCCTTTCCTATCTGCATGAGTCGCCTTCTCAGTTACTTAAAACCACTGCAAACACTGAGTGTAATTCGACTTTGTCAGTGTTAAACAACAACAAGGAAGTTGGCTGCAGTTCGAAGGTTCCTGTCAACTTAAATGCGATTTCTCTAACTCGCGAAACCGAACCTGCATCGCTAAATATTTCGTCAAATCAATATCATCAAGTATCAATTACTATGAAAAATCATATGTCTCAAAAAACCGGTTACGTAATCGCAGAGCAGCCGGGATCGTCGGCCATCGCCCCGTTGTCTGATCAGCTGATTCGCTCTGCGTCGACGCCGGCAGTTGTTGATGATAAAACTTCAAGTTGTGACGATGAAGGCGGTCCTTGGAATCAAGTTTCAAATAGAAAGTCGAAGAAGAAATATCGGTATCACGGGATCAGAGGTGTAAATAATGATGACACTGGCAAATTCAAGGCCGCCCAAAGGAAAATACCGATATTTATTACGAATGTGCACAAAGAAACGCAGGTAAATGACATTGCGTCCCACATACTTACGAGGACGAAAGAAATTGTTACTCTTGAGAAAATACAGTCCAAAAAGGAGACGGATTATGACGCATATAAGTTCTTCGTACCCGAAGCTAAAGTAGATGTATTTTTGAATGACCAGCTGTGGCCTCGGGGGATCTTATTTAGGCGGTTTGTGCATTTTAGGAACAAACTTTCGACCAGGAGTGACGCTGAAAACGGCCCGGCATATTACAACAAAAATGGATAACCAGGCTTGTAAATTTGTCAGTTACAATTGTAGGAGTATTAAGCGTAATGTGGACGACATTCGTAAACTCTGCCGCTCTTCAGACCTGATAGCCCTACAAGAAACCTGGCTGCTGCCCGAGGACCTAGGATACCTAAGCAGTATAGACGCCGAGTTTGGTAGCACTGGCACCTCGGGTGTTGATACTGGGTCAGGAATGCTGCGAGGTCGTCCGTATGGAGGTGTTGCCTTGTTGTGGAGGAGTGGGGTGTTTAGAGACGTGTCTGTGATACCGTGTGATAGCCCTCGTATTTGTGCAGTCAAAATTGTGACAAGTGATCGCCCTATTCTAGTGTTTAGTGTATATATGCCAACGGACTCTGGCGACAATCTACCGGAATTTTCGGACTGCCTCGGGTCGGTAAGCGCAATAATAGACAGTAGTGACGTTGAGTCAGTTTATATTTTAGGCGATTTCAATGCCCACCCGCGTGAGCGGTTTTACAACGAGTTAGATAGTTATTGCCTTGACCATAAGTGGACATGCGTGGACACTAGTAAGCTGGGGCTAGCCTCTGACACATTTACCTTTTTAAGTGACGTACACGGGTCTACGAGATGGTTGGACCACTGTGTAGTAACAAATTCGGCCTTATGCTCTGTCACCAACATTTATGTCGAGTATAATGTTATTGGATCGGATCACTTTCCTGTAGTTTTAGAATGTAATCTGAGTACGTTAAGAGCCAAGGTCAATAATTTTTACCCACGTAAAAACATGGTAATATGGGGTAATAAGAGCTTTCAGGAAATTGAAAGTTACACCACCGAATGTTGCAATAAACTCCGTCTTATTGACTTTCCTGTAGAATTTACTGAGTGTTGTAATAAAATGTGTACCGATTTGAATCACAGACGTCTCTTAGACAAATTATATTCGGATATTGTGTCCGCTTTAAGGGAAGCAGCCATGAAAAGTCGGGGAAGCGGGTGTGGCAACGGGCGCAAGTGCGTGGTAGGATGGAACCGGCACGTGAGCGACGCTCATAGGGGGGCCAGGTTGAAATTTCAGTATTGGTTGTATTGTGGTAAACCAGCGGCCGGTAAAGCATATGACGAAATGTGTCACTCGAGAAGGGTTTTTAAATCAAAATTAAGGTGGTGTCAGAATAACACTGACCAAATTAAGATGGACAGGCTAGCGGAACTCCACACCAAAAAAGATTTTAGAGGCTTTTGGAAAGATACAAACAATATGACAAATAGACCTGGCCTGCCTGTGAGTGTCGAGGGAGTGAGTGATTTGAAAGGTATCGCGGATATATTCAAGGACCACTTTTTCGTCAGATCGCCCGCGCCTCTCGATACTGATATGTTTAGTGCTGTGGCTGGTGGGGACGGGCTGGGGGTCAGATTTAGTTCGAAGGAAATAGCTTCGGCTATCAGCTCGTCTTCTAAAGGCAAATCTCCGGGGCACGATAGCCTCAGCGCTGAGCATCTTCTTCACGCCGGTGCTCATTTGCCTCGAGTTTTGTCAATGCTTTTTACTTTCTGCGTCGGACATTCTTATTTGCCTGGTGAGATGGTGAGATCGGTGGTAGTTCCCATAGTTAAAAACAAAACAGGGGATATTTCTGACAAAAACAACTATCGGCCGATCTCACTTGCTACCGCGATAGCTAGGATATTTGACGGCGTGTTAAACACACATATTAGCAGGCATGTAATTCTTCATGATAATCAGTTTGGTTTCAGACCCAAACTTTCTACAGAAAGTGCAATTATTTGTTTGAAGCATACCGTCAATTATTACACTAAGCGTAGTACGCCCGTGTACGCCTGCTTCCTCGACCTCTCAAAAGCGTTCGACCTGGTTTCCTACGACATCTTATGGAAGAAACTTGCCCAAACCAAACTGCCTCCGGAATTAATTAGTATTCTTCAGTACTGGTATGGAAACCAGGTCAACAACGTGAAATGGGCCGGGACGCTGTCGGATGAGTACAGGTTGGAGTGTGGGGTGAGACAGGGAGGTTTGACCTCACCTACTCTTTTCAACTTGTACATTAATGAACTAATCGTTGCGCTGAGCAGGCGTCATGTCGGATGTCACGTCGACGGAGTCTGCGTCAATAATATTAGTTACGCAGACGACATGGCCTTGCTGAGCGCATCGATTGGTGGTCTTCGTGAACTCATGAGTATTTGCGAACAGTTTGCTCATAGTCATGGCCTTAGATATAACTGTAAAAAGAGTAAGCTCATGGTATTCAAGTCAGGGACCAAAAGTCCGTTAGTAGTTCCTCCCGTTGCTCTAAATGGTGAGCCCTTGGAGCGGGTACATGAATTTAGGTACCTTGGTCATATTTTGTCGGATGACCTGAAGGATGACCGGGACATTGAGCGAGAGCGGAGGGCGTTGTCGGTTAGAGCAAACATGATAGCCCGCAGGTTCGCTCGTTGCTCGAGGGCGGTAAAGTTAACACTGTTTCGAGCATATTGCACTTCGTTTTACACGAGCAGCCTGTGGGTTAATTATAGCCTAAAGTCTTACAGCGCCCTCCGTGTACAATATAATAACGCGCTAAGGTCGTTGCTGCGGCTGCCCCGGTTTTGTAGCGCCTCAGGCATGTTCGCTGAAGCACGCGTAGACTGTTTTTACGCCACGATGCGCAAGAGGGCTGCATCAATGGCGCGCCGCGTGCGGGACAGCGGCAACAGCCTCCTGGCGATCGTTGCCGATCGGCTGGACGGGCCCTTCATGAGGCACTGGTTGGCGTTACACGCTCCAGTACCTCCTTTCAAACGTGTCATTTAGTTTATTTCAGTGTTGTGTTGTTACATTTTTTAAATTTTGATTTTGTACCTATTAATACCTAGTGACATTCTTTTATTTAATTTTAATTTTGACTGTTTAATATTTAATTATTGTTTTTATTTTATTTTTATTTTTTGTAATAATAACATTTCTAACTATTAGTGCTTAAGTTATCTTTGTACTTACTAACATAATGGATGAAAATGTCTGAATAAATGAAATTTAAATTAAAATCAGAAGAGATCCAAAGGGATCGAAACGTCGGGTTATATAAAATAGTTTCAGTAGATCAATTTTGCGCCTAAATACCTACATATTTACACTATCTTTTAACTTAATAAAATTTCATATTTAATGACAACAGACAAACACCTTTAAAGAATAAAACCAATCTATTGTAATTAAGATTTTTTTCCACCGTCACCACTATGTCTGCTTTATCTACCCATTGTTATACTGGAAACTAGTTGTCATTCAATTGTCTGGAATAGCGGTGTCAACTTATCATGACCTAGGTAATGTTATTTTGATACACAAAACTTTTATCTATTGGCTGATGAACTATATCAAGTGATTTTTTGTTTACATCTAGTATGTAAACAAATGGAGCTTACTTGATTCATAACATATACATATAATCAACTGTTGTTGTAAAAGGTCAAGTCCCCGCTCTTGGCCTTTTATTGCATTGGTTATTACCACCATCCATCTCCTGTGTGTTGGTTTCAGTTGACCCAATCAGAGAGCGGCAGCATCTGTGAGCCCTGCATCATACAGCTTCGCAGCGCCCTGCGGTTCAAGCACCAGGTGCAGCACGCGGAGCGAGACTTCGTGGCGTTGCTGCAGGGCTCCAAGGAGACAGGTAACCACGACCAAGACTCAATATTGCCAACCAATATCTATACCAAATTACAATATTGATTCAATAACATCATCAACCTGGTGAAATTCACTGCCTTTTTACAAGATAGGGGACAAACGAGCAGGTTACCTGGTGAGACGTTACCAACCCTAAATACCAGCAACTCAAGAAGAGTTGTTGGAAAGGAAAAAGGAAAATGATAGTTCTTCTTGAATCCCATCGCACCCCATGCGGTATTAGGGGCCTCTGGGGGGCTTTGACCATCTGCTGGATCTTTAGTTTGAATTGTGTAATTTTTCATTATTTCATAAGTTATAAATTCATTTTTGGGCTTTTGCAACCTGTCACTAATACGCTGGTAAACATCATAGCCTATTTGTGCAAAATGTGGTTACTGAATTATCAACAAGTTTTTAAAGTTGTAGGTAATTCTGTAGTTCTGCCTACCCCATTCTGGGATTACAGGCGTGAAGGTATGTATGTATGTATGTAGGTATGTAAATGCATTTTTGTCCTTATTAATTTAAAACATTTTTTTTTACCTGCTGTAATGTCTAGTCATACTTACCCGCCCGGCCGGTGCCAGGGCACAGTACGGTATAGACAGGCTCCTCTTCAATCAAAGCTATATATCGTGCGGTTTGCATGTGTGCGTGCCTCGCCCGTACGCGCCGCGAGCCACCACAAGTAAACTCAACACGTCAAGTCGGTTAAGGCAGGGCCACGCCGTTGCCGCGTTTGGTTGCATTCTTACATCGACACAAGCGTAACGCTAGAGCGGCAATAAGTATAAGAAACTCAGATCTTGTCTTTTTGTCTGAAACTTTGACTACAGTAAAGTCTTTTTAAAAGAAGTTATTTTTTGCGTTTTTGACTGCGGTTTTTTTTTATTTTTTAGCCCATTATTTTTAATATTAGTATAGATTATTGATCTTCGTAAATAATTTATTCTCATTTCCTTAAAGTATATTTACAAAATATTTATATTCGAAAGAGACCATTTTCTTTGCAAAGAGGTGTCTAACTAATATTGTATATAATTTGTTTCAGAAGAGAAACCAGTTGTTAAATTGGAGCCAAAGAATGAGAGCGATGATGACTCTGATGATTACTTCTTGGCTGAGGCAGGTATGCTTTCTAACGGAAACATCATTATATAGAATTTCACTTCATCACTTTAAGTAATTAATTATTTTGTACAAACCAGCTTGACCTTCAGTATCATATGTTACAAAATAAACAAACGACCTAAAGTCCATACCAACTGATTTGCCTTATTTAGTAAACACTTTTGTAACCTCAAAATGCATCGTTCTTGGCTAAAACGTTTTCTCGTGAATAAAGCAACTAGAGACCACATTTTGCACACAATTTTACCGGTTTTTTCATCATGGATGGTATTTTATGACAAAATTGTAATTTTAGGGGAAAAGGAAGCATTTTGAGGTTATAAAAGTGTTTACTAAATAAGACAACTCAAATGGTATGGAGTGTACCTACTAATATTTGTTTGTTTGTTACGCTTTCATAGCGGAGATGTCCTTTATACCAAGATACACTCAAATTGGTTAATTGGTTTAAAGAATGAATGAAATTTGGTACCTATCTCTGCTTTGAAAGCGTAACAAAGAAACAACAAATTACCAGTATGATGTTACTAGCGGGGACAGTCCCACTTTATGTAATTCCTTCTGAAAGGTATTTTATCATTTAAGTTTCAGCAAGAGAAATCCCTGCCGAGCCAAAGCTCGAGGTCGCAGCTGCGGAGATGGCGGCGACGAAGAGGCTAGCGCGGCCTGTGCACGCCACTCCCTTCAGTAAGTATCTACTGCCAAAACCGAATTATTATAAAGGTTGGGGCAGACATAACCGCTCGGCACCGGATGAAAGTGAGACATTAAAAAGCCTTCCATCGCTGAACATGATATTTTCAAAACATGATACTCTCAAAATATGATATTCTCATAACATGATATTCTCAAAATATGATATTCTCAAAACATGATATTCGCAAAACACGATATTCGCAAAACATGATATTTATAAATAGTGGTGTTAGGTTATGAAATCGTAGGTAGGTTTAGGTTATGTTCGTTTTGCAGCAGGCCCGGAGGGCCAAACTACCCAGAAATAGGAGCTCCGCGAAAGCAGAGCTCCGTCGACACTGTCTAATTCGTGTCTTACTGATAATGATGTTTTGAGAATATCATGTTATGCTTTTGGTATATTTTGAGAATGTCGTGTTTTGCGAATATCATGTTTTACGAATATCATGTTATGCGAATATGATATCCAACGACGGACTGCGGGGTTCGCGACGTCCATTAAAAAATGTATCGACGTCCCCAAAACCGCCGGAACACGACATCATGCAGCCAGGAGCTGCTGCAACCGGCAAATGAGAGTCACACTTGCACACGAATTAATAAGATATTAATAAGATGTTTTTCCAAGATTGCGGCCGGCAAGGCGGCTCATTGTGCGTGAAACTACCTTAATTCTCGTAGTTTTCATAAAAAGATTATCTCTGAATTTGTCGAAAGCTTTTTAAAAATACTTACAATTGTATATTTGCATCATTTCCTCGCATTGTTTGAGAAAAGCGTTATAAATGTCTCGGCGGTAACGGGGATTGCCTGACTCGGATTTCAACCGGCCTTGCCAAGGCTCGGCCCGCCAACCACCTCTTTAGGCAATTTTTTACTTTCCAGGCCTAGGCAATAATGTACTATTTATTTAAATGAAATTTATTTCGCTTTCAGATACTTGCGACCATCCCGAGCCCAACAAAAAAGTCAAAGAAAACAAAACTCGCAAGATACCGAGGGAGAGAAAAACTATAATTTGGACGTCCAAGGTCAAACAAGATAAACGGAAACACAGGGAGAACCTCCAGACTGTACTAAAGTATTCCAACGCAGTACCGTTTAAGAACAAGTCGTTGCTTGGTTTTCTCTGCGCCTACTGTAATTCATCGTTCCCAGACCCAGCGGACCTGAGATCACACACCGAGAAAGACCACAAAAAAGAACGTCTAAATTTCAAAAACAACTTCGACATGACCGAGTACAATGTCAAGTTGGACGTAGGCGACCTGAATTGCACGTTATGTGAAACAAAGTTAGACAATTTAAACATATTAAAAGTGCATCTAGTGAAACAACATAACAAAGTGATATACAGTGATATAAAAGACCATATATTACAGTTCAAGTTAAAAAAGGGTGATGTGTATGATTGCGCGTTGTGCTCGTCTACGTATGAAACTTTTAAAATGTTAAAACAACATATGAATACACACTATATGAACTATTCTTGCAGTAAGTGTGATACGTCCTTTGCTACCAAGCGTTCCTTGAATTCTCACAGGACGACTCATCAAAAAGGTAGTTTTAAGTGTCAGCAATGTGATAAAGTGTTTGCGACTAAAAGTAAACAACATTACCATGAAAAGACCAAGCATTTGGGCACGAGGAGCATTTCCAACTGTCCGTTCTGTGATGTCCCATTCCGGAGTTACTACCAACGGAACCAGCATTTAGTCAAAGTACACAACTCCGAAGCTCAGTATAAATGCAACGTATGTAACAAAGCTTATATATTGAAATCTCTTTTGATGTCTCACATTAAGAAAACTCACTTAATGGAACGGAATCATCAGTGCGCTGAGTGTGGATATAAGTTCTTTAGCAAGAAAGCCCTAAGCGCCCATATGGTAAAACACACAGGAGAGAGAAAGTACGCTTGCGAAATCTGTCACAAATCGTACGCTAGGAAGTATACGCTTCGTGAACATATGCGGATACACAACAATGACAGGAGGTTCAAGTGTGAAGTCTGCGCCATGACGTTCGTACAGAAGTGCAGTTTGAAGAGCCATCTGCTGTCGAATCACGGGATTAGCATTGCCGCTAGTGATATTGCTTCCATTGACAACTTATGAATATGTTTTTAAATATTGCTGACTAGTGCTTGGCCTCTAGTATCCGACCGAAACTTCCATATAAGGTAATGTTTTCGCAGAAAAATGAATAAAGTTAACATTAGCATAAATTCCTGAGTCTTGGATGTTTTCTATGTATTTAATTATGTACATATTTCTCTATATAAGTAAGTTTCATTGTCTTAAATACCCATAATAGAACAAGCCTAGAGCTTAGTTTGGGACTAGGTCAATTTGTGTGGGATTGTCCCTTAATATTTATTTATTTGCCAAATATCCACATTTTTAATATTGAGAACAAACAAATGGGATAGCTTAGTAATAAAAGAATATTTTGTTAAAAAACGATGGAAAGAATTATCCACTACATCTGTAACAACAATATTTTCCCTTAAACTAAATCTGGAAAAATATTTCAACTAGTTTTTGATTTTATTATTCTATAATATAGTAGGTACAATTATATGTACTTACATATAAATTAAATATGTGCAATATCTATAAACAGTTCAAGAATAATATTTTTATTTTATTTCTTGTTTGAATGAATAGCGGATATTATTAAAATTGCCATACAAATATTTTCCATTTAGTCGCTACAAACAACTTGATGGCGGCAAACAATATAAAGATTTTAATAATTTCCCTTATGTAGTGACTGTTCTTACAGAGCGGCTGTGTTATTTTAATTTGTTATAAATAAATCATTTATAAAAACGCGTGTTGGTTTATTACTTATTAAGTATATTTCACCGGTGGTCGTCTTGTCCCCACACCAGAAAACAACAATGCGAACACTGTTACTTGGCGGTAGGTGTTTTATTTATTATGAATTTTAGGTATTATGATGGATGGATTGAATTTTAACAACAAGACATCGGTGCCTGAAATAAAGGTACCTATTCAATTATTTTATATCCATCTGTGGAAGTTTTTTGTCCAATGCGCTATTTAGTATTTCTCAAAATTATACAATTTTAATAATAATATTAAATAACCCCCCTTTTTGCTTCGTCGTAGTCGGGTAAAAATAGCAAGTAGGTTGGGTTCATGAAACAGCAATAATTAAAAAAATATCTTTTGTGTGTTTATTATTATAATTTGAATATTTTTGATCAATGTCTTGGTCTGCTCCGAAATATTTATTCTCTTAAATAGCAAGCCTACATAAATACATATTTGTTCGGGTTAACACCGGGTGTTACATTTGTCATAACTCCAACGAACCACAACCACTTACTGCAACTTACCAGCGGACACTGCGGATGTACAATCCTTTGATGTCGCCGACACCGCTTTGTGCGCGCCGCGGCGGCTTCTTTGTAGCGGCACATCAAAGCATGCAAACTATTTGAGGACGGACTGCAATTGTGCAAAATGTGGTTACAGAATTATCAACAAATTTTTGGAGTTGTTGGTAGTTATGTAGCTCTACCTAACCCTTCTCTGGGAATGAAGGCATGAGTTTATGTATGTGTATGTTATGTATTTATCTTAATGTTTCCCAAAATATTAGTATGGGAAGTTCTATTTTGTTACCGAAATTCATGCGTTACTGGTGACAAAAAAGGAAGTTTCCATACACATATTTAGGAACACATTAGGATATTATTATATTATTAAATTGTTTTATGTACTCAACCTACTTGTTAATTTTATTAAAATGTGAAGATACCAAAACATTGAAAAATAATTTGTTAATGACGGGGATTATGAAAATCTTCAACCAAAAATTAACCACAGGAAAGAAAATAAAGGAAAATGATTTATTCACAACAATAACATACTGAGATAAAAAAAAACCGGTCAAGTGAGAGTCGGGCTCGCGCACCGAGGGTTCCGTATTGAAGATAATATGCTTTGTAATCGCAAAAGAAAGTACTCATTTTGTTATGAGCTTTATTTTCTAGGCAATAAGGTCCATTTTGACTAGCCTAAATTTTAATACAGATTTTCTTAGTTTTTTTGTTATTTCTCAAAAACTGTAAATAATGAACACCTCATTTTATTTTTCCCATAAATTATAAGTAATTATCTATACGTCAGGATATTTTTTCATATTTTTTGATTAATAAACTTTGAAAATAAGGGGGGGGAACGGTCACTTTTTGTACATTTTTGGCTATAAATCAAAAAATATATCACATAAAATTTAAAAAAAATAGTTTTGAAATTTGCAGATTAAGACCTTTCCTATGACACCCCATTTGCTATAATCGAACCACTTTCATTTTTCACTACTGGACTCACTTTTACTATAAACAGATGGGGGCAAGCAAGTTGTACAACTATGCCAAATTTCAAGTTGATAGCATTTGTAGTTGCTGAGAAAACCTGCTGTGACATACAGACAGACAGACAGACAGACAACGAAGTCTCACCATAAGGGTTCCTTTTTTACCATTTTGGTACGGAACCCTAAAAAAGGATAACGGATACTGTGCACCAGTGGTAGGTAATTGTTGCGAAACGTTCCCTACTCATGCGCTGGCTGTGAAGCTAATGCAGGGCTTCCGTTGGGATCGTTTAAAAACACTGAAGGCGACACAGACATTACGGTAAAATTAAACAATGGAAAAAAAACTTACTATAGTCCGTTCGCGTTAAGAATGCAGTGAATCATCAGTGCAACTGCAGGATAAAGGTATATTAACAGTGAAGTTAAAATTCAAACAAATTATATTTTAACCCCCTTACTAATAAACATTGAGTAGGTAACGGTTGTATAGCTATACAATGTTTTGTACGTATCTGTCAAATCCAAATGTCACAATGACGGATAAGGACAAAACATTGTATAGCTATACCACCGTTACTCAACGTTTATTAGTAAGGGGGTAAAAGATTAAGGTTAATGGATAAAAATAAACCTAATTTTGAGCAACCTGATTGGTTAAGGGGCGTTCCTAGGCTGGCGGACAACGACGATACGCTGCATTCTTAAAGCGAACAGACTATAGATGGTTATTTTAGTTAATGCTTAGGAAAAACAAAATTAAAAGTAGGTATTATTTATAATTTATTAATAAATAACTTTCAAATATAATATAAATAACACTAAGTTTGTACTTAAAATAAGCTTATTTATTTACTTACCGTTTTATTAATTTATTTATACTATATTGCACATGGAAAAAATATAAATGGCGGACTTAACGCGTTTAGGCATTCTCCGACAGTCAACTAACTGGCCAAACAGAAGCAACGTCTTCTATTCATATTCATATCTATTTTACAACTCTTTTTTTTGTACCATAAAGCTTTTACAAACATACAATACAATTTATGTATCTACGTATATTTATGTAAACACTGCCACATCCAAAGTATGTTACTAAAGTAAGGCAAACGAGAAGAGATAAATAATGTAAACAAGCTTCCAAAAATCGTGTCACTTCGAATGCTATCCAAATAGGAATGAAAATGGCTGCCCTAATGTTGACAACTTGCTTTGTTGTACCACGAATCACGCAACGACGAGTGTATATCATAGTTTCGACTACGTACTCTCGGAATATCATGCTATCGAATGTTTGTTGGCTCGACTGTTATTGTAATGAATATTCGCTAGATCGAAATACTTGTGGCCGAAACATGTACAATCGACAAAACGTAATCTAGAATTGTATAGTTTCGATCAGTGTTGTATCGAAAATTCCTTGGCTGGACTGTTATTGTAATGAATATTCGCTGGATCGAAATACATGTGGCCGAAATATGTACAATCGACGAAATATGTAATCTAGAATTATATGGTTATGGTTATTAAACCTCAATTTAGATTTGACGATTTATCGTTTCTACGCTTTTCGTATTCAGCGAATATTCGATCCAGTAACAGTCGAGCCAACGAACATTCGACAGCATGATATTCCGAGAGTACGTAGTCGAAACTATGATATACTTACACTCCGCAACGACAGCCGTCATTGACCAACTGAAGATATTATTGCGTACGAGAAATAAGGACAGATATAAAGCCGAATTTACATTACGAAATTAGTGTCATGCATGTTGAAATCATTTTCACGAAAGTAGTTTCGATATAAGCGAAAGTAATTTCGTAAAATAATTAGTGTCGTGAAAGTCACAGTATCGCAGTAACCATGGCCCCATCAGCATCAAAGCTATATTTTTCTATATTCAATCTCTTTAGCTGATGCTTCTATATAAACTTAAAAAAAGACTATCAAGAAAAAAAAGACGTTGGTGGATTCGAGGATGGTTAACAAGAAAGCATTTGGGTGCAATGAAGTTAGTCTCTGAATTATCTGATAAAAATACACACGTCCGCACAGCGCAGGCATTTTCGCGACACTAGTTTCAAGTTGAGTTTACATGGTGAAATTAGTTGCATGACATTAGTTTCACCAAAAAATCGCGCAGGGCACGAAACTAATTTGCATTCGTGAAATTAATGCATGCATTACGAAATTATTAAATTACACGTGAAACTGCTGGTAAAACTAATGTCACGAAATTAATTTCGTGCCACTAATTTCGTAATGTATTTCCGGCTTAACAATCGCTCGCTATCGCGATATAACTCACACCCGTATTCACAAACAATACTTAAGTGATCCTTCACTGAGTAAACGCACTGCATTCAATACAGCTTTGTGATTGGTCCTTTTTGACCGACCTTTTGTTTATGAGACGATTTGAACCACCCTGTGCGACCTCATAGTGACGTTTGTGAATACGGGTGTCAGTAACGGTCAGTTTGTTTATATTCTTTATCTCGTCTCATTGGCCGTACCTACTTTAGCTAACATAAATGATAAAATATCGGTATTCCCTTCTAGTATGTATGCTAGAACCCGTCTGTCGCTGAACATGATATTCTCAAAAAATGATATTATCAAAACATGATACTCTCAAAACATGATATTCGCAAAACACGATATTCGCAAAACATGATATATACAAAATAGTGGTGTTAGGTTATGAAATCATAGGTAAGTTTAGGTTATGTTAGTTTTGCAGCAGGCCCGGAGGGCGAAACCACCCAGGAAAAGGAGCTCCGCGATAGCGGAGCTCCGTCGACACTGTCTAATTCATGTCTTACTAATAATGATATTTTGCGAATATCATGTTTTGAGAATATCACGTTTTGAGAATATCATATTTAAATTAAAAGTCAAAAGTAATATTGTTTTACCCAGTAGAATATAGGAGCTGGAAGCATTCCGTGTTCCAAATTTAAATGCCTCTCCATAGAGAAAACGTAAAGTTATCTCAACCTCTACAGTATAGGTAGGTACTCTACAAACCTGCATACTTTTTCGAAATCCATAATAAATATTTTTACGTAACACCTGGCCGTAATGTGAGTTTTATCGCACGCTGCGCGCACGGTAAAACTCGCATTGTGGCCAGGTGAAGACGTAAAATTGTGTACTCATCACGGGCAGTAAAAAAGAAAGCCCTCTATCGCATATTTACAACCCTCGCCTACGGCTCGGGTCTCAAATACCTGCGATTTCGGGATTTCTTTCTTTTACAGCCCTTGTTAAGTAATATACTATTCTTTATTAAGTACTTAGCATGCATCAGGGTGGTGCTTGACCATATGGTAGTTTAGACTGGCCTTCTGCACGAAGCGGTCCCCGCACACCGAGCACACTTTATTCTTCTCCCCTTTGTGAATCTTCTCATGTAATCGCAGCGTGTTCATCCTCGGAAACTTCTTGTGGCAAAACGAGCACTCATGTATCTTCTCCGGACGATGTTTAATTAAATGCCTATTCAAATACCTAACGTTAAAAAACTTCAAGTCACAAAACTTGCAGGGCACCGTTCTCTCTTTAAGATGAACCTGCCTTTGATGGAGTAACATGCGGCTCTCGTCGTTGTTTATATATCCACAAATCCCGCATGTAGGTATCGGATATCCGTGGACGTGGTTCCGATGTAGACTTAGATCCTTTTCTGTGAACATTGACGGACAATCCGGACATTTTCTGAGTATGTGCATATAAGATATGTGTCGGTTAATACCTACTCTTCGCGTGAACTCTTTCTTGCAATAGTCACATTGAAACATTCTTCTTTCCTTCAGCTCTTTGAGAGGTCCTTTTCCGATTTCTTCTAGGTTATGGGCCTTGAAGAGATGTGCTGCTTTTTTGGATGTCGTCTTGAATTCTTCGGCGCATATTGGGCATTTGACTACGGTGTGGAGCGCGAGAACGTGGCGCTTCATGGAATAGACGTTGTTAAGGAGGGAGTTGCACTGCCCGCAGGAGTATTTCAGGAAGATGCCGTCGCGGACCACTGACACGTAGGGGAGGCTGCGCATCTCCAATTCCAGCTGACCTGAAAGACGACCAAGAAACATGTATCATAATAGCTTATTAAGGGAAGGTGCTCACCCAATCATGACACACGTGCGCAGCAGTTTCATAAGCCGCGCTCGCGGGACGCCTGTTGCCGACCGCTGCCTTAGATCATCACCGGCCTAACCCAGAAGGAGGGGGGATATCCCAGAAGTTCCATAATTTCTAGTTCCATATGGATCTACCGGGATATTCATTTTGAAGGAAATGTCCCAGAAGTACCATATGGAACTACTGGTACATATTCATATTAAATGTCTCCCTCTGTTAAGTACGACCTTTGTATACATATATTTATTTTACATACTTAATTGGATACTTCTTCACATTGATTACCTACATACTTCAGTTAACATTGTCAAGTATATATGACACTTCAGGTTTTACGTTGTTTCTTATACAAGTGATCGTGTCCCTCGGTAAAAAATGTGCAGTGCCAACCCTAGCGTTTTCAATGATTTTGCAACACTGATAACGGGGTATGCTCCGAAGATACTCAACTGATTTAAAACTAAAATAAAAACAAAACCAGATGTAAAGCCTAGTATGTAGTTCCATATGGAACTATTGGGATCATTTATTTGACATTTATATATGTACCGATTGTTCCATATGGAACTAGAACTATGGAACTTCCGGGATATCCCCGAAGGAGGGTATTGACTAATATTTTTCGCGCGTATGTAGGTATGTCTGTTCCATTGCTACCTCCTGTAGCCTAAACGGCTCGAAAGATTTTGAAGAGTGAGCTGTCGTTAGATTCGACTTGGTTGTGGGAGTGACATAGGCTATAATATTTTAGCCAAAGTACGAGTAATGACGATACAAAGAATAATGACATTAAAAGTAACATTATGTTGACGACAATATCAAAAAATTAAGTCATGTTTTCCATCAGTTATTAATCTCTGCACCTATAGGTGGGCTTTACCTTGCGTAAGATTTCAATAAAACAACCCAGTAAATGACAAGATTTTTATTTGATATAATTTATTTTACGCATGGGCGTTTGTTCTTAATCACTTTCGTGGTCACATTTTTGTAAAAGTGGCTGCAGATGTCGATTTCGTTTCTGGTTAGTAATATAACTTTACCGGACATCTGACAAATATCCAAAAACGGCATCAAAATATGAGCCCAATTCTTTAAAAATATGTCCACAAAAGTGAGGCGGTTGAAACGCTCGAATAATGACCCGCATACTACATGACCATCTTTATGAATTCATCTTTCTTCTAGTCTATTTTCTATTGTATGCAATACTGTTTTCTCTTCCTCGTTTTCTTCTTTACAGATAAACTAATTCCCACGGGGCTTAACTAGCCTAATTTAATTTAATACAAATCAAATGTCAAAACGTTATAGATAACGACGAAGAATATTATTACATTATACAATATTTACCAACTACACCTAAATGAGATCATACTAGTATTCGCGATGTATTTTTCGTCACATTGAAAAGTTTTTTTCAAACAGACTACCGCTTTAGCAGGTTTTAGATACAAGCTTTACGAGCTCCTGTGATGGCTCCTGGCATGAAACCTTAGCCCAGAGCGTTGCACAAACGAAGACCCGCACTCCTCACATCGATACGGCCGTTCCCCGGTATGTATCCTATAATGCGTTCTAAAACACTCTCTCCGAGCAAAAGATTTAGCACAAACATCACAATTGAACACCCTATCTTGATTATGCGTGATCATGTGATCCTGTAAGTTAGATTTGGTGAAGAACCTCCGCTTGCACACCTTGCAGATGACATTCTTTTCATTCAGGTGGACGTTCCTTTGGTGTCTTATCAAAGCACTTTCTTTCAATGCTCTCAAGCCGCAAATCCCGCAAGTCGGCATCGGAACTCCATGAGCTTCGTTCATATGAAACAGATGTTTCTTCCTGGCGAATTTCAGCTCGCAATGCTGACAGTTCTTCTCTATATGTATATCCATCATGTGTTCCGCTAGTGTATTTTTTCTACGGAATTCTCGTCGACAGCATCCACATACGAACTTCTCCGGTTTTTCCAAGGCATGAACGCTGTACATGTGGTCCTTTCTCTGACTGTGGTACATGAAGGTTTCTGTGCATTGTCGGCACTTGATGAACTTCTGTTTCAGGTGGGTCCTTGATATGTGGTTGCGCAGGTCTGATATCCGTCTGTAGGAAACCTTGCACGCTTTGCATTTGAATTGTTTGCTTGTGGATTCGTCCGGAACTTCGGTCACGAACTCATCCACGCGTGTATTACCTTAAACCAAGAGAAATTGTTTTAAATTTGCATTTCATTACTATCATTCTTAAAAATGGGATTAGCAGGTTTAACGTTGTATCTAAATGTTGGGTAATTTTGTGCTAGCACTTTTTTATTTCTTCTCTTAACGCGTAAGCCGTTATGATGAGTTTTAATTATGATTTACTCGTAAATGTCATCCTGAATCACTTAACATTTATAGTAAGTAAAACAGATTTTTAAATATCTTCCGGTTGCCAAACATCACTAAAATGCCCCCATCCCCATCCCCATGTTGTTTTTCTTGACATTTGTTTTAAATGTGAGTTTGCGTTAAATAAATTCTTTCTATTCTATTCTCATTTTAATTAGTTTTTCCCAATCGGTGGTCTGCCAGAACCTCGGAGGTGGTCCGCAGGAAAGTCCAAATAGAATAACTAAAAAAAAATAGTTGCCAAAGCAATGTCATTTAATAACAAGATATTATACAATTTATGATGCTTGTGGTCCCTACTAAAACAAAACAATCAATGTGGTCCTTGGTTGAAAAAAATTTGGGCATCACTGATTTAAATAAAATATTGTTTGAAAAGACGCCCAAAAATTTTCTAGTATAAGGTGATTCCCTTATATACTTAACTACTCGACGCACGTCTTTCCTTACAATTGCAGAGACAAGGTGCAAAAGATACGAGACTTAATTCAAGGTAACTCACATGCCATAAAAAAGGCCTAAAGGAATAGGGAATAAGAACAGGGTTGGTACCTAAGTAAAAAAAAATGTAGGTACTTAATTAAATATTTAATATTTATATTATGAACATGTAAGGGGACGTAATAAGGAATTTAAAGATACATACAAGAGCCAATCATAGTCTGATGATTCTTAACTTTAATAATTTATTCTTAAGGCCGCTACCCACTATCAGTTTTAACTGTGAGTTTTGACTGAACTGTTCAAACTGTCAGAAAACTTAGAACGTGTGTAGGATGAAAACCGACAATTTTTCTTATAAACACGCTCAGTATTAACCAACTGAAAGTTATGTCACTGATGCCACCGTTGGCCACAGCCGACACAAGTTGGAGATTAAAAGAGACTTTGTTTTGTATGAATTAAGTTTAATTTGCATAGCATAGCAAACATGTTTGGCGTGTGAGTGATTTTGTATTTAACGTAAGGCGTTTAAAAGGTTGACTGACAGTTTAAACAGTTAAGTGAAATCTCACAGTTAAAACTGATCGTGATTAGCCGCCATTATGGTTATAGCTCATGCAATTTATGATGGCGAGTGGGCTTTACTTGTGGTAAACACATATCTGTATACGTGTCAAAGTGTGCGTGACAGCGAGAGCGGGTATGGTAAGCATAAAAAATAAAGAGAAGTATTGGACACATTATACTTATCATACTGTCGCAAACCCTCTAGCAAATAATGATAAGAAATAATGCAATTAAGTATTTTAAACCGACTTCAAAAAAGGAGGTTCTCAGTTTGACCGATTTGATTTCTCCATCAATTATGGTCCGATTTCAAAAATTCTTTTTTTGTTTTGTTTGACTGAGTTTACTTCCGAGGTGATGATCCATGATGAGCGGATCCATGAGGAATTGAGGAACAAGCTACTAGAAAGTAGGGTAGGTTTATCGATTGAAAAGTTTGCTTTCATGAAATTATATTCTTCTTGAAGAAAGTGAAAGACTTTGGCGACCGTTGCTCGTCCCTACAAACAATTATAAGATCAAGCACACAGACAGAGGGGTAAATACGTCACCTATTTTTTTTTCATTCATTACATATTTTTTTTAACGGAATTCAACGTTTTAAAACTATTTTTGCGTCCTTTTATAGTAGTTTAAGTACATTCATCTCTATAAAAGGAGGCATAAATAGTTTTATAACGTTGAATTGAATTCCCTTAACAAAATTAAGTGACGGGTCTACCCCTTTGTCGGAATAGCCCCGCTTGACCTTAAATATTATAAAACAACAAACTACTTATTTATGTTCTTGATGTGATATGCGAACTACTTAGTCATACTACATGTAGTAGCGACACTAGCGACCTTCTTGGTTGCATCTTCTACGAAATTGATGTACCTAACTCTATCTTGTCGCGAAGATGACGTTTCAAATGTCTTCGTATTTTCTGTCTTAAAATTACGTACAATTTTATGTTACTTAAAATTAAAACCTATCTGTAGGTTTGTCTTTATTTTAGAGGGCTTATTATTGCCGTGTTTCTTGGGTAAACGTGGATCAAACATCCGTCACTCTCACACTTATATGTATGTACTTGTCAGAAAGTGTCGAATGTTTTATTACCGTTTTGTCAAGCGATAAACACGGATAGGCCCACAGTTCTAAATAAATTTACTATTTTTATTTTAGGATATTTCAAAATAAAAATCCGTTATACCTCGCTATGAATAACTTTGCGTTTTTTCCGGATATTGGATATGCTGACGGTAGTTCGTGGCAGTAAGCGTCGTGGAAACAATATGCACAAGTAACTCGAGCGACGGCGCGCTCGCGACTGATCGCTCCGTCAGACACGCACACTACCGCAATGTGCATGTACACGTTCAACCACTAATAAAACCCACTCGCCATCGTGAATTGCATGAGCTATATCAAATAAGTACGAAGTTTACAAAATTTACGCGATTGGTCTTAATAAGTGACGCGATGTTAAAATATTCTTAAAAGGACTTAGACCAAACATTTAGGGTAGACCACAAGTAGTCTTTATCGACGTGGATAAGCTGTGGATAAAGCAACTGTCATTTTCTGACTAGTACTTGTTCGAGATCCAGGGGATCTCTTACAAATTGACCTAGTCCTATAGTAAAACTCTAGGCTTGTACTATGGGAACTAGACAACGACAATCATAGAAACCAACCAAGACTCTGGAACAAATACTCGGGGGCATGACGGTAATGGCCCTTCCCTACCAGGGCTAGTATTATGGTCGCCTTGGATAAAGCTTCCGTCACTCTCGTACTTACACACTGCCACACTGGTCAGAAAATGACAGATGCTTTATCCGCAGGTTATCCACGTCGATAAAGACTACTTGGGATCCTATTAAAAAAGGGTACAAGTCGACTTAAATCGTAATAAAAAGGGTATATACATGAACGGAGTATACTAGACTTAAACCCTTTTACACTTGATCTTGAGAAGATTTATACCTATATATTAGGTAAGTAATAATTTAACATACAGAGCTGCCGAGCCTAATACTGTCTAAATAAGAATAGTCGAGCTGAGAAATCACACGTTTACTTTGACATCTCTTGAGGCTTAAATTATACCTACTTACACAGGACTTGACAGAAGCGCGTGGAGCTAAATGGAAAGTACCTATACTTCGTTTCGGATAGGTATTTAACTAAATGTAAACAAACCAAACCACGTGGCTCTGTTCAACAGCCAATCAAAGCTGTTTGGTCGAGGTTTGACGTATCAGTGTTCTGCTCCTATTGGCTGACCAACTATGTCACATGGTTTGTTTGTTTACATTTAGTTAAATACCTATCCGCACGAAGTATAGTGTTTAAAGCTTCCGACCGGTGGTACAACTGCTATGTTTGACGACAATATCGAAAAATGCAGTCGGGTTTTTAAAGCTTTGTTTAAAGATTTATTGGCATTAAAATAAAATATTGTGGATTCAACGACTTCTTAAATTATTATCGATCTATTTAAATACTAATTTTATCAAGATACATATCATATAGCATATATATGTCGAATGAGTATTCAAAAATCACTTAAGTACACTGACCATTGTAGATATTTACATAATACTACAGTAAAAAAAACACAAAACGACGTATTACATTTCAAAATCGATAATCAAGAATCACAATCAATAATGCTACAAATCATCCGAGGCTCTAGACAAGATGCATAGATAACGCAACGCAATAGTAGTTTAAGTGACGGTTGCGTAATGCCAATGCGTAATGCCGGTTCAGAAGCCGAAAGGCAAATGACCAACATTACCTGTGGTAGTAGGTGACAGCGATGACAGCTGTAGCGTAATGAAATTACGTTATCGAATATTGTAAAGTAATAAGATCCAAATTTGGAACAGCTTCCAAAATTAACAGCTCACTGGTAGATCACGTGACTTTTCGTATCACGTCATCTACCAACCAGTGACGCGATTGGTTTTAAAACGAAACGAATAGAAACGCTTGTTAGCGTAGGTAATGCATCTTGTCTAGCGCCTCTGGTAGGTAGTTATACCGAATCTCATGTTAAACTTCTAGGAAATTACGAAATACTATAATTTTACTTTATTACAGCTATAGTTGAGTCAAGGATGCTTGGAGTACCTACACATTTAACTTATTTCTTCAACTTTTCATAAATATAACATACATAACGTAGTCCGCTATCATATTTGTTCTTAACTACATAATTTCACTCGTACTTTACCACACGCTAAAACCTATTAACTATAGTATAGACTTTGATTACTTATAGAGGAGTTTTGTACTTGATTTAAGATGTGAAATTTATTTATTTAAGCCAGGATTCCATAACAACGCACATTACGCACGCACAAGTAGGTAATACATTAGGGTAAGGACCAAAAAGTTAGGCACGCTAACTCACTCAATTAAATTTTCTATGAAACTTTTTCGTTGTGACACGAAAATTAGCCATACAATTGTAGGGATACTTTTCGTCGCACAACAGAACTTTTTCGACTTCGTTGTTTGTATGCTTAACTGCGCCTATGGTCCAACTTTTTGGTCCTCACCCATTAGTTTCATATCAAAATGTGTGTATACGCCCCTTATATATATATATATATATATATATACACGCATGGAATGACGTCACTGACACGTCTAACACACTCTTAAAACACGATCTCGTTGCGTGTGTAGCGTGTGCCCAAAGGGGGCATTAACTCGTTAATCCGTTAATCGTTAATTAACAAAGATAACATTTCGAGTAACTTTTAAGTTAAATTCAAAATTTGCTATCGGACTCCGTTAATTTTCTATAGGTCCGTTAATCGTCTTACTATTTGCCAAAAGAAACAAGTATTGAAACAAGTGCGACGCGTTCTAAAATAGTGATTATTCACTAATAACAAATTCTAATGATACATTAATTTTACATGTCTTTCCTAAATTTCCATAGCCCGCCGTACCATTTTTTTAATACGTAAATTCCTAACGCAACGACATGTAGAATGCAAATTCTATCACAAATTAACGATTAAAGTTACCTCCCGTTCCCGTCCCGTTTTCCCGATTTATCTTCCGGAATATAACGCTTTAACGATCAACGAAGTTAAGTATTTGATTTACAGTGCCCAGCTATGGTGGAATTCCGCCTTATAAGAGAGTCCCGTTCGTAAACAGCCTAGTCCTATCCCATTTATATGGCTTCAGGATGTCTCAGCTTCACATGGTGTTGCAAGCTCCTATGTTTGACAAAAGCAGCTTCACACACCGAGCACACATGCTTTTTGATCTTGACATGCGTCTTCTCATGCTCGGTCAAGTTATTCCTCCACTTAAACGCCTTCCCGCACAATTTACACTTGAAATTCTTAACATCCTGATGCTTCAGCACGTGCAAATTCAAGTTCTTCTTATGGGAAAACGTCATGGAACATTTGTCGCATTGGAAGTGCTTTTCCCCCATGTGGAAGGTTTTCTGGTGTCGGATGACTTCGAAAGGAAACGAGAATTTCTTGCCGCAAGCACCGCAGGAGGGTGCAGGTTTCCCGTGCACCTGTTCTAAATGTCTTGCGTGCTTGTGTGGGGTGAGTTGAGCGCCGCATATTGTGCACGGGCGTGTTTTCGGCCTCTGCTTTAGATGCACATGTTTGTAGTGTAGCCGGAAGTACTGGCGTTGCTTGAACGAGTTCCCACACGTGATGCAAGAGAAGGTCTTCGAGCCGTCTTCTTCTCTCGTTACTGTACAGATTAGGTTGTCCTTGGCGTCTATACATTCCTTCGGTTGTCGTCCTATAAAAGAAAAAGTTGTGTGGTTAGTGGAATAAAACTAAAAATTGAATTGAGTAGGTACATCAAATGAACTAAGGATAGTAGTAACCGTTTATTTGGTACTTACTCTTAATAAAAACACTAAAATTTGTTTAAAAACATGCGTCTTAGTTATTAAACAAGCCTATTTATTCTTATTCTGGGCATTTGTTTTTGTTTTCAATCCAGTACCTACATAGATAGGTCAACTAGTCTCAAGCAAGCTTTGAAAAACGTCTGCATTTTTTGATATTGTCGTCAACATATTTATGTTACAAAATATATATGAGAGTGGGGCCCTCATTCTTTTGATTAAAATATTATAGCCTATGTCACTCCCACAACTAAGAAGAACCTAACGTCACCTCGTGTGTTAAAATTCATCAAGCCTTTTAGGCTGCAGACTGCAGAGCATGCCACAGAAGTAGACATTCCTGACAGAGCGGACGCAGTCGGATACAAATCAAACTTTATTCATAAAAGATAAAAAAAAGATAAAAGATGTTTATTCAGTAAGTAGGCCGCACGGGCACTTTTACACGTCAAAAATCTACCAGCGCTTCGCAAGAGACCACTGCTGAGAAGAAACGCCGCAAGAAACTCAACAGTCAGTCGTTTTTTAAACATTGCTTATGATATGATATTATACAACGAAAAAAAAAAACTTAACCTAGCATTATATAAAACAATGAATGTAACAAAAATATGTCTATATAATATATCATGCGTAGTTGAGTAGGAAAATGTATCAAAAATCAAAATTTCTACAATTACTCGTAAAATAGAAAATATATAAAATAAATAAAAAATTATACTAACCTACGACGGTGCAAAACAACACATAATAGGTTCGATACATTCTTCTACAGAAACCGTGTCCCCTAGACAATGCACAATGTTTACATATTTGTATAATTAACTTATTATTAAGATATTTAGGTGTTTAATTTGGTTTTAATTTAGGCCAGGCATTTTTATCTGTTAGATAGTCTTCGATATGGTCATGTGTGCCCTTACGGGGCGTCATGGACTGGCCTTTATACCTTGTCACACCATTATTTGAATGTACATGACAATACAATTTGAAATAAATAAATAAATATAGCCCACGCTCGTCACAAATTCCGCAGTTTGACCATAAGGTTTGACCATGGCTTGGCAGTGTGTTTGTTTTACACAAAAGGATCATTTATCATGATAAACCCCTTCGATCTTAAGCCGTAGAGATTCTGGGGAAGGATGTCCAGCAGTGAACGTCTTACTGATAATGATCATGGTGAAGGTTTTAACCGGCGCTTAATAACATGGTTTATCTAGAAAAACGTATCGAAACTTTTTTGTGATTGTCTTGCACCCGTTTGGCGTTTGGTTTGGCCGTTTGGTCTGATTTCTTTCGATCCGATATCCGGTGCCATTTTCTTTCGAAGCATTTTAACTGGCCTTATTTTAACAAAATGTTTTCTAAGATATTTCGATTGTAGTAGGGTATTTACCTACTTTATTAAAAAGCCCTAGTCATCATCAAGCCGCATCAGGCCACTGCGGGATACCCTCTCATCTACCACTCAAAATGACTTCCAGCTGATCTCTTCTCGAGTCGCTGCCCTGCTTATATCGTGGCTGGAATCCCAGGATTTTGAAGAATGTTGGAAGGTTGCTACATTTTATGCTTCTTCTTTACATAGGCTCTTGTCCCAACGCCGATGATGAGCGAAAAGCGAGTAGAATCAGCGATTAACTATATATGCATCCCTTTTGGATCTCTGCCGTTTGGCCAAATAATTTTTCGTCAAATGTATCATTTAGTCAAACGCTTTTTATTGCAGAACTGTAAATATTTCAGGATTTTTATAAAACTAACCTAACCTAACCTATAGGGTTCTGCACGATGGTTCTGAAATAAATCCTGAATATTTACAGTTTCGGAAAAAATAGCGTTTGACCAAATGAAACATTTGACGAAATGATACATTTGACGAAAAATAATTTGGCCAAACGGCAGTACACCGTCCCTTTTATTGAAACTCATCTATATATTTTGTTGCAGAGTTCTCGCCAGCAGTATGAACAACCAGCGATCAGCTATTAATATGTCCGTCTCTTTTATTGACACGGGATCTATATCTTTTGTTAATTTCTCGAGCGAGAAAATGGTATAGCTAATCGCTTCCTAGTGTGACAAGTGCCATTGTAATAAAACAAAATGGCGTCCCGCCGTCTGTCCCTCTGTATGTACGCTTAGATCTTTCAAACTACGCAACAGATTTTAATGCGGTTTTCAGCAATAGATAGAGCGATTCAAGAGGAAGATTTTGTTTCGATAATATATTCTGGTTCATATACGGGTATTACAGACACATAAACCGAAACGAAGTGAGGGCGGGTCGCTAGTAGCAAATAAAACTATATTCTCTGACCAATGTATTTTTATTACTTAGTTAACCTTTTTTTAATAAATTAGAATCATGAGCGGTTTCGGTTCAACAAAATCTTGCTCGATAGAATGGTGTTAACGCTCATAGTGTGACCCATATGAAATGCGAGCTTCGAGTTTGTCCTTGTCTCTTACTCGCTCTCATAGGTACGCGCTTATTAAGAGCGAGTGAGAAAGAATTACAAACCCGACGCACTAAGTGGTGAGTGGTGGTGGTGGTGGTAAGTGGTAAGTGGTGGTGGTACTGTATGTTTGTATGGGCATACATGCGTCCTGACGACACTTAACGAAGTAATAGAAAATAAGCATCCGAGTTGCGTACTGTCTAATTGAATCCAGACATACAATAACTCTACAGTTGTTTGTTGTACGTATATGATGAATACAACAAACTAGAATGATTAGCACTAAGTACAGGGTGTCCGGCGGCAGATTTATGTTTTTAAACTTTAATAAAAAAAAAACTATTTTACATATCGTTTTAATTTATGTCTTAAAATGCAGATAATTAATGCGGATTTCACTTTTTAAAGATGATGTCGTCCAAATGTCGTCCATCGAGCTGCCAACACTGCTCGAAACGGAGCCTAGTGTTTTGCGCCACACGGTTTAGTAGGTTTGGGTCGATCGCGCCGATTTCCCAACGAATATTTTCTTTTAAATCTTTAATTGTTTGCGGATTTTTGCCATAAACTTTTCCCTCGAGGAAGCCCTATGAAAAGAAATCCATAGGACTTAAATTAGGCGACCTTGGAGGCCACAGGATGTCCCCATAGCGACTGATATTTTTTTTGGGGAAAGCTTCACGAACCAAACACATGGAAGTTCTGGCCGTATGTGGGGTCGCGCCATCTTGTTGGAACCATGTGTGTGACGAGTACGACGGGTGAGCTCGCAGTTTTGGTAAAAAGAAGTCCATGATCATTCGCCCAAAATTCTCACTGTTCACATTAACTGCCTGGCCTCGGTCATTTTCAAAGAAAAATGGCTCAATAATTCCGTTAGAAGACAAAGCGCACCAAACAGTAACCCGAGGACAATGCAGTGGTTATTGGTGTTTCTGTCGTGAATTCTGAGTTCTCGACGCCCAATCACGGCAGTTCTGCTTATTTACGTGCCCATATTCAAATGAAAATGGGCCTCATCACCCCAAAAATTGAATTAACAGTTCGGAACTTCGCTAACATAACATTACAGATTTTTTTCCGTATAGTGAAATCATTATCTTTCAACTGATGCACAATTTGAATTTTAATATGATGGAAATTTGAATCCTTTTTTTAAATTTCATGGACGGCAGCTTCCGGAAGTCTCAAAGACGCTGCGCGTTTCCTTATTGAAAATCGCGTATTTTCACGTAAGCTTTTTTCCACCATTTCCACACTTTCCGGCGTGCTTAACGAGCGACTAAGTCCGGGTCGGGAGGAATTCCTGGCCAAACCAGTTGCGCGAAACCTCTCTAACCAGGTCCGAATCAAATTAACAGTTGGTTCATCACTTAAGCGGCGAATTTTATAGTGCGAACAAAACCAACAACGCGCAATAATACAGAAATCGTCACCCTTAAAAAACGCTTCGACAGCGAACGAGCGAAGCTCTCCTGACCACTGCGACATCGTGTCTAACAAATCCGCACGATCGGTGAATCTAATGATGCCCCCCACTCCCCCGCACTATTTAGTACTTTTTGTAAAATCGAGTTCTAAAATGTAAATCTGCCGCCGGACACCCTGTACATTATATGAAAGTATAACTAATACTGTTTTAGGCACAACTAACCATGTGTATCATTAACTTAATAACTACAATAATTATTTACAATAATCATAATCACTAATTGCTAGCCCATTTGTTTACAATTTAAGTTCAAGTGTTTTTTTTTAATATTTCGTGCTGGTGGTTGCTGCGGTCTGGGTTACGTGCGCGCACGAATGAATAAGAATCGTGCGACAGAAAAGGAAGCTTAGAGCTTGATCTACCTAAATGCTTGCGCGTGCGCATGATTGAGAATCGTGAGACAAAGAAGGAAGCTCAACCTACCTAAATGATTTTAAAAACTTATCCGACAAAAAACTATAAATAATACGTAAATATTTTTATTGTAAGTACATGTATATGAATAATTATTTTAACGTTAATAATATCCACCATTATTTTAACTACGTATTATTAATTATTATACACACAACATACTGCATTGCGATACATTTCAAATATCAAAATAATAATGAGGGGATATTTTTGATCCTTAGACATTTTCTCTATTAAAATAATTTGAGTAGGTAAATTTATGAATATTTATGCTAAATGGTCAAAGAAAAACGAAGCATTTAATATGTCTAATAATATACAGGGACAGATTCCAGCAGCTGATAGCCAACCTTCACTAAGTTGGAGAGACACTTTAAGAAGAAGACAATATACAATAAACATTTATTTAGTTTTGATACTTCAGCTGACTGTAAGTAGCATACCTACCTACAAATTTGCTACATTTACATGAACTGTTTAAATGATAGCTATTTTCAAATTGTATCGTTAGCTGCAAAAAACCGTGACGTCCGCCATTTGTAACTACTATTATTTCATTATGCAATAAAGTTAACATAAATGAATACATAATAAAAAATCAAGAATAGGTCTAAATTTATAATAACTACTTATTCACTAAACACAACTGTTTCTCCACTTTGTTCACCAATCTGCGCCGGATTAGGATGTCGTTTTTTCATGTGATACTGCAAGCTCGCCGTTTGTACAAACGCCTCTAGACACACAGGACACTTATATCTCTTATCATTCGTGTGTATCTTCGTGTGCTGACCCAAAGCTTTTGCGGTTTTAAACAATTTAGAACAGAAACTGCATTGGTATTTCCTAACATCCGAATGGCTTACCTCATGTAGTTTCAAATATGTGCTTGTTGAGAACTCTTTATTACATTTTTCGCATTTGTAAGGTTTCTCTGCCATGTGGTTTATTCGTTGGTGCTCCAACACTTCGTTGTTGTAAGAGAACTTTTTGCCGCAAATTTTGCAAGTAGGCGCCGGCCAGCCGTGAGCTTCTTCCATATGCTTGGCTTTCAAGCGACGGTTCACCTCTTCCTTGCATATAACACAGGTATGCAGCTTCTTCCTTTGGTTGAGGTGCACGTACCTATAGTGTTGGGAGAAGTATGACCAATTCCTGAAGGCGGCGTCGCAGACGATGCAAGTGTGAGTTTGCGATCCATCCGGATGTTTGGACATCTTCCCGAATTTTGCTATTGCAGCATCTTGTTTATTTCTTGGATTGCCTAGAAAATAATTGAAATTAGGTTATTTTTGGATTAGAGCAAAATATTTTTTTAGTAGTTTCAGGCTATTTTGACTACGTTTTTAGGGTTCCGTAGTTAACACTAAAAACGTAACCCTTATATTTCACAATGTCCGTCTGTCCGCTGATTTTACCGTCATCGAATGAGTAATTAGATAGCTCTTAAAAAAAACATTATGTACATGTTATTATCAATTTTTAGATTTGGGGCACCGAAGTGTTATTTTCTCTAGAGTTGCGTTGAGTTGAGTATTTTTTGAATGTTACGTACCTACTTAGCTAAGTATATTATTTTATTATATTTAGCTGATCACTTTGCTTGCAACAGAATATTAAAAATATTAATTATGAGACACGAGTAAAGCCACAGACTCCTAAATATTAATATTATTAAAGTACTTAAGTGCACAAAATGAATCTTTTCGCCAACAAACTGCTTCACAGTTTGGCGAAGTCTGTAATTAGATATTAAGTGTTTTGTTGTTACAAAGTAAAAAAAAAAAGTAGTGAATCACTAATGAACTACATTACATTGTTCATTCATTCAGTAAGTACGTCACTATTCTTAATAAGTACACCAAAAACTTACAACACTGAAGCTGTCATCCTACTGCAGTGAATTAAAATTAAAAGTCGGACCTTAGGTCAATTGGTGTGACATTGTCCGTTTTTTTAAAATATAAAATGTATGAAACAGATATAAATCTGACGCGTCACGACACACACAACACATGTTAATCCGGCTTAAGTGTGGATAAAGACGGATTCACGTCGGTGTAGCACAGTAAGGCACATAGGAAGCCATTTAAGACTCGGTGTGGTATTGCAGTAACGGAATCGCATTCAGAGCTACAGGCAGCTATACCGAATACGACGCTTTACGTGTCCCGCCTGCTACAGTAAACGAAGTGGTAGAGTACTTCCGTCGTAAGATTGGATGCAATCCGACGGATTTCCAGCTGCGGTCGCTTCGCTAAGTGGACTTCATTTCGCTACACTCTAAAATCTAATTCAAGACCAAAATCCTAACCTCAACGGGCGCACATTCGCTGTGATTTCTGCATTTTGGTTCAAGTGTAGGTATTTTTATCAATAAATCTTACCCTAATATTACTGGTTACACGAGTTCTCATTCATGTTTTTATGAAATAATGTTAAAATAACGAAATAATCAAGATGGGAACTGTAAAATTTTGGTCTTGAATTAGATTTTCGAGTATAGAAGTACGCTTGCCGCACACATTAGGCGTTCTGAAGCGCGTGCTTTGGTAACGCGCGTTTTAAGAACTATGAGGTCAGTCGAAAGTGTACACTTGTAAGCGCGTTTTAGATCAAACCACGTGATCTAAGCTAAGGATACATGCGCCGTCATTTTGTTGTACATCTGATCGCGCCCTTTCGTGAAGAGTGGACGCATATTTCACCAAAATTGAGATGGATCACTTTTATCCATTTCCGACGCACTGAGCTAATATGGACACCCTGGTAACGCGTCAAACGCCGCGCTAAGAGCGCTATAATATGTACGCGTGCAACGCGCGTCGAACGCAACGTCGAACTCCTAAATGTGTACTAGCTCTTATGCTGGGGTGTTATTCTCTTAAAAACGGCGGTCGGTCGAACGAACGAGCGAAAGCGCAGCGGCGAGTTTAAGTAGTCCCGTCCGACGTCGAGCCTTATACGTTCGAGAAGCCATGCTGCCAAATTGAATACACGCGCTAAAATGTTTTTTGTTCGCTCTGACGGGACTACTTAAACTCGCAGCTTGGACATTCACTCGTTCGTCCGTCCGTCCCTTGTTTAGAGAATCACACCCCTGGGACCGTCGATTGTCCTGACTTCTGGCCGAAAGATGGCTACCAGCAGCGACCACGACATCAGCGTTTGTTTTGTCACCTCGATCTCGATGTTTTAAGTTTTATATTGTCACTAGAGGACTGTTACTATAGTGCCCGGCCGTTAGGAAGTCAATCCTGACAGCTGTCATCGCAGTACAATTTATAACCTATTCTTGGGTTTGAGGTTATAAATTGTACTGAAATGACAGCTGTCAGGATTGACTTCCCAACGGCCGGGCACTGTAGTTTCCCGCTACTCCCCCCATTTCTTCCTGTTGGTCGATTTTCGGAAAATCCTTTCTTAGTGCTCACTTACATCATGAAAGGAACCCCTGTACAAAATTTCAAGTTTCTAGGTACAGTAAGTAGCTGTACAGTGGCTGTGCGTTGATATATAAGTCAGTCAGTTTTGCCTTTTATATATATAGATAGATGTATGGTATTTGTAAGGTGCCTGTAAGATACCTATTTGTAATAGGGAATATGCATGTTTTTTCACAGCTTCAATAAACGCTGATTCATGTAATAAACAGATGAGAAAAAACATTTTTTGAATAGCTATAAAAATAACCAAGATATAAGCGAACAAAGATTTGTTTCTATCTCTTTCTAGCAAAACGGAATTTTACGTGGAGTTTATATGGCCGAACTGCACAATGGCGTCACCGGTGCACTTCGGATCTCTCTGTCTAATTAGCATTTTAAAATGCTTGTATCATCCGTATTTCTTGACCGATTTTAATTTTAATTTCACTTTTGGTGATGTCTTTTACGTTATTTTTTTGGCAAATGCGATTAAAAAAATCTATGCATATTCCCTATTATGGGCCTTATTATCCGAAATAAAATAAAATAGACTATCTATTACCAAATAATAGGTACCATAGATCAGAAGAAATCTTGATGACAATGATACCCTCAACTCCGTTTAATATAATGCCGGGAATATTAATAAAACAAGTAATCTTTATTCAGAAGTTTATTGTACGCAATCAATGTATATTATTATTTATAACTAACAATAAGATTTAAGTCTAAGCTTAACCATCGTAACTACATAGGTACTAACACTAATAAAATTAAATAGGGCCTTACGATTCGCAATTTCAAGAATAAAATTGCTATTTGTTCTGTAACATTGGGAACTCGTAAAATAATTCCAATCACGGTAAAAACCATTTCATTATTAGTGTCATTAGTCATAATATGACCATGAACAACGATAGATCAAAAAACTTATACTTAACTTGCATACGAGGGGTGATCAATAAGTTTTGAGAATCAGTATGAACCATCCACTTAATGATATTCTTTTAATATGGAATGTACCACGACACTAATCAAACTTAAATTAAAGAAAAAAAATGTATACATTATTCATTTGTTTTTCTGCGATAGCTAAACAAAAAACATCTGTATGAACAATTTTACAAGACGGCAAAAATAAGAGTTCGTTTTGTAATAATTTGGAGCGGTGTGGAGATTGTTCTTTTATACTAATAAAAAATATTGTTATTAAAAATGAAACCTTGATCTTGATTATCATTATGATTCAAAGGATTAATAAGTTATCATTGCAGTGAATTTTTTTATCTCCAGCTCTGTAACCAAAATTTAGGGTGGTTTTTTCGGCCTTTTCCAGGACTATTGAGGCCTACAAATAAATAATGTGACATTAGTTTTTAGCAATTGAGTTTAAATAATCTAGGAGAGTTACAGAACATTATTCTATCATAGTTATGGGAAAATATTAAAAATAAGATGAAGAAAAAAAAAACGAATTTGCGCCAGGAATTGTGCTTCAGAGCCTTCTAATTGACAAGGGTGCTGCTCATCGACCAAAGATCAGAACTTATAACCGCTGTCCCCGTTATTTAGCCCTAACTTTCGACTACTACTTCTCATTCACTAATGTTCAAAAACAACTATGATAATAATCACGAGCTGGTGATGACTTAGGGAAGGTACAAAATTTGACCATTTAGACCTGCAAAAGTAAAATTATTTTTATAGTGGCAAAATAAAACAATTGAATGACGTTAATAAGTGTTTGGAAATATAGAAAGTGTGCTTATTCCAATTTAAATATAACGATTTATATATTTCCCATTTTTAATACCGATTATCAAAACTTATGGATCACCCCTCGTATTACATAACAACCTACAAAATACACGAAATATCTAGTTCAAGCTTAATAAAATAAATAATTACTTTATTAAGGGTTGATTTTTCAATCCCCAGATAAAGCTGTCCGGAAAGTACATTTTAGCTGTCCTTTTCTTTTATATGACTTCAGAAAACGATAGTAATACTTAACTGACGGATAGTTTTATCTGCGGATTCAAAAATCAGCCCTTAACCTCCTAAGGCCCAAGGTCCTACCCATAGTACATATTAACTTTCTCATTCAGACCCAGCTCCTTCGACAATAGAGTAGTCATAGCGTACCACGGTCCTACCAGTAGGACTTAATAGAAAACCCGCCAATAGCGTACAACAGTCCTACCAGTAGGACTTAATAGAAAACCCGCCATTTTGTGTTCTAAGTACCTACTCGGTTCTGAATGACTATAAAACAATAGTACTACTGGTAGGACTACCGGCCGTAGTGACAACATGCTGATTTTTTCGTTGGGCCTTAGGAGGATAATTAAAGTTGTCTAAAGGGCCTCTGCGTTTTAGCATTGGTTACATGTCCGAGTACACTTTCTAAGGTCTCCCATAATCCCGTGATCGGTAGACATACAAATAATAAAAAATCGTCGCTCAGGTTCACTTTGTCCATATTCCCATGTCGTAAACATTCTCATCTCGGCCACATTCCCAACTCGTCCACATACCAATCCCAAATTGTCCACTTCCTATCTCGTCCATATTCCCGACTCGTCCTCATTCTCAACTCGTCCTCATTCCCAACTCATCCGCATTCCCAATTCGTCCGCATTCCTAATTAGTATGCAACCTAACGTAGGACTCTAGGGCTGTTCGATATAAATTCGATCACTCGGTTGTTCACTAGTTATTGGGAATGTGAACGAAATGGGAATGTGGACGAGATAAGAATGTGGACGAGATGGGAATGTGGACGAGATGGTAATGTGGACGAGATGGGAATGTGAACGCAATGGGAATGAGAACGAAATGGGAATGTAGACGAGATGGGAATGTGGACGAGATGGGAAATGGACAATGTGAAACAAACCCTAGCAATATCTGCTATGTAACTAAGCTCTTATAGGATAGGTAGATCAAAATTTATATACCGTTTCGTGAATTTTCGTTCGCGCAGACACGAACAACGATTCCGATGATTTCCGAAAGCACGATTAAAACCCACGATCAGACTTGTACGTAATAGTTAAAAGGTGCAAATTAAATTGCATCTCTTATTTCCATCTCCCTCACGGCTGACTTGATGACACACAATAATAGCACAGAATACAGACGCGCAACGCGTGGATCATGTTGATTGGTTCCCGCGCTTCGAAATTTTGTCATCTGCGCAGGTACATCGGTAAGCTATATCAGTTGTATTTTAATGTATATGAGACCTTATTAGTGATAGGAAAACGCCGAATATTTTTGCTTACTTCCTGTTGTACTTGTTGCCGAAAATGCTTACTTCTTGGCATAAGCGAATCTTTGCCAGATAAAAACGGGCCAATATTTTGGTTATGGTAAATAAAATTTCATTTCATTTCAATTCCTTATAGTTGTTTTTAAACCAATTTAATCACAATCTACGGTGGCTTTAGTTGCATCTAGTCGCGTGTGATCTTAATTTTTACCTAAATTTTATCTCAACAATTCCTATTTATATAATTATCAACAGTAAATCTACCAGTTACTAGTACTACTGCTAAATTGCTAATTAGTTTTTTATAATTTCATTAATTTTAATAAATTATTAGGTTTCTTGCTTGTACCGTATTTAGAGATCAAAAATTTGAAGTTTTTTCTCGTGGTTTTCGTTATCCCAATACTAATTGTATCTATGTTAGATAGAGCAATGATTCGTCTACACAGGATGGTTAAGGACCGTCTTGTACAATATAAATATATCTTACATTGGTTGACTGTTAAGAATGGCCTAAGTCTTAAGTTTGTGTATTATTCAATAAAGTTTAAAGGACATCATCCGGGTTTCATATATTTTTGGTCCAAATATAAATAAACAAAGAAATCATCTACATATATCATGAATGTATGGTATTAGTGCAAAGTAGCCATACGATAAATTTTCCTGAAATAACGCCTTCAGCTTATGGCTTGGGAATATTATTGTTGTTTCAGACGATGGTGATTCTTCGTCATTGAATTAAACGAAGATACGCCTGCATATATATTATTTATTTAATTAATTAAACTAAAATTAAACTCGTCGCAAGGTCCTCATAAAACCATAAATATTGGTACTACAGCTTTGGTTCCACAATAATAAATGTTCAGGTGGACATGTTATAATAAAATATATCATTATTTCTTTTTGGCCGTAACTTTTATATTTGGACCAAAAAAGATGATGTCCTTTATAAATAATCGTAATTACATTAAGTCACAAAATATTATGATTTGGATCGACCAAAGAGTAAAGGGTTTTTAGTTTCTGCACATAATCTTATTATGAGTATTCTACAACGTTTCAGGATGCCGTTTTCTCATGTGATACTTTAAACTAGTCGTTTGCACGAATGCTTCTTTACACACCGAACAGACGTATCTCTTATCGTTCAAATGTATCTTCGTATGAGTTCTCAAGTGTTTTTTAGTCTTAAACGCTTTAGAACAGAACTCGCATTTAAACTGTCTGACATCCGAGTGCTTGTGGAAATGTAGTTTCAAACTCAGCCTGGTACCGAACGACATCTCACAATGATCGCACTTGTAAGGCTTCTCTCCCATGTGGAATTGCTTTTGGTGTTTCGTCACGTGGTGGGGGTAGGGGAATTTTTTGCCGCACGCTCCACAGGTAGGTGCAGGCCAACCGTGTTTTTCTTCCATATGTTGCGCCCTTTGGTTCGGTTTCAACCTAAATCCGCAACAAGGACAAGGATGCGTGGCCTTCCTCATTTTAAGGTGTACCTGATTGTAATGCTGAAGGAAGCTGCCCCATTTTTTGAATGCGGCGTTGCAAACGACGCAAGAGAGCTCTTGCGTTCCGTCTTCGTTTTCGGTGAGTTTGCAGTACTGTGCCTTTTCTGTTTTTGGCAATGCTCCTAGAAAATAATAACATTCTGTCAGGATACGTACAAGCCTAATCTCTTGCTACCGAGTTAAACATTTGACGACGCGGAAGGATTTGTGATGAGGTCGAGTATTTGATACCGAGTCTGAGTGGGTGAGAGTGATTGTAATCGTTTCAGGTATTTCTGTTTTTGGTAGTGTATAATATATTGTGTTTACTGTGAGTGTACTTCGTTAAAAAAGACGTCAACTATCTTAAACCTTTAATGGAAGAACGCTAGGCACGCGCGCATCACAATGGCATTGTTTAAACATAATATATTGTTCTCTAAAAAGAACTACGGCGAATCAAAAACCGAAATATATGGATGACCGATTATAATATGGATAAGCTCTACTCTGACAATCATTTAACTAAACAAGCTCGCTTTGTAACTTGTAATGGGATAACTCCGTGGCAAAACTACATAATTAAGAACTAAAAACAACCAAGTCTCCTTATAATTTAAACGGCCGCATTTAAAATACGTTATTAGTCTTCATCATAGAAAACTGAAAGAACTGTATCCATCACACTATTCTTAGCTACAACATTTCAGGATGTCGTTTTGTCATGTGATACTTTAAACTCCCTGACTGGACGAATGCCTCCTGACAAACAGAGCACACATAACGCTTATCATTCAAATGTATCTTCGTGTGCAATCGTAAGTATTTATTAGTTTTGAACGCCTTAGAGCAGTACTCGCAATTATAATCTCTGACATCCGAATGCTTGTACGAATGTAGTTTTAAACTCAATCTGCTCGTGAATGACATATCACATATATTGCATTTGTGAGGCTTCTCTCCCATGTGGAATTGTTTTTGATGCGTCGTCACTTGGTAGGGGTAGGAGAATTTCTTTCCGCAAGCTCCACAAGTGGGGGCCGGCCAGCCGTGCTCTTCCTCCATGTGCTTCCACCGATGCCTCGGAATCAGCTGTACCCTGCATATTACACAGGGATGCGTCGCTTTCTTTCGCTTAAGATGGACATGCTTATAATGCTGGAGAAAAAGGCTGAATCGTTTGAAAGCGTGTTCGCAAACAACGCACGTAAACTTTGGGCTTCCATCTTCATTTTCGGTGACCTCGCAGTACTGTGCTAGTTCGGTTTTTGGCATTGATCCTAGAAAAGAACAAGAAACTGTGAGGATACAGGACGCAAACTGTGTCCGTTGTGTAATAGTGTTACAATGACTAATTTAGTTTACTTAAAGTACCTACTTGAAACACTTAACCATTTGTAAGTATGAATCTATTTACTGACATTTAGTTTAAAAGGAAGTCGTCTACTTGAAATTACCATTCTGAAGTTGGATCAAAAGTATTATCTGAAATGAATTTAGTCAAAATGTAATCATCATGCTTTAAAGTATTTCTACTTATTCTTATTTCTTTTCGATATACATCAATTAAGCCCAAATGGAATGTTGTCAATTAATTAGAAATTGAAATAAGCGTGAATGAAGTCAATTATTAATTAATTAATTCAGTTTAGAATCAAAATGTATGCAGCTTCAAAGTGACATTTTTAGGGTTCCATAGCCAAATGGCAAAAAACGGAACCCTTATAGATTCGTCATGTCTGTCCGTCCGTCCGTCTGTCCGTCCGTATGTCACAGCCACTTTTTTCCGTAACTATAAGAGCTATACTATAGAAACTTTGTAAGTAGATGTATTCGGTGAACCGCATTAAGATTTTCATACAAAAATAGAAAATGGGTAAGGACCAAAAAGTTGGGCACGCTAACTCACGCAATTAAATTTTCTATGAAACTTTTCCGCTGTGACACGAAAATTAGCCATACAGTTGTAGGGATACTTTTTGTCGCACAACGGAACTTTTTTCGACTTCGTTGTTTGTATGGCTAACTGCGCTTAACTATGGTCCAACTTTTTGGTCCCCAAATAAGCAATAAATTTTTGGGTTTCCCCATACTTAGAACTGAAACTCAAATATATTTTTTCATCAAACCCATACGTGTGGGGTATCTATGGATAGGTCTTCAAAAATGATATTGAGGTTTCTAATATAATTTTTTTCTAAACTAATAATACAACTAATAAAAAAAATAGTTTGCGCGAGAGACGCTTCCAAAGTGGAAAAATGTGTGTCCCCACCCCCGTAACTTCTAAAATAAGGGAATGATAAATGTAAAAATAATATATGATGTACATTACCATGCAAACTTCCACCGAAAATTGGTTTGAACGAGATCTAGTAAGTAGTTTTTTTTTAATACGTCATAAATCGTAAACCGCAATTTACCTTTCACGGAACTGTTCATGGGCGAACCCGACTCGCACTTGGCCGCTTTTTATGATTGGGTGTACTAAGGACGTGTTTACGACTGGTCATATTTCTGAGTGTACGCTAATACAAAACGACATCTGTTTCGACCTACATCATATTGGACAATGGAAAATGTTCCACTTTAAACATTATTTAAGTTTGTCAATTTTTCTTGTATTTCAAATTGTAATTTTTCTGGTTTGAATTATAATTTCGAGACGTCAATTTTCCTTTGATCCAAATGACAGTACTTAAATATATGAACAAATTGTAAAGTTGCAATAAAATATAAAGTTTTAATGTACACCTAATTAGGGATATATTAATATTAATACATATCATTCCATTAGTCTTAGCTCATGGATCAGGCGTAAGATAGTTATTTGTGAGCATTATAGGAATAACTCAATTCACGTCGATCCGTAACCAATAATCTCGATTTTTTTATAAGGCATTCAAACCTCAATAGATAGCCGCAATAGAAGAATTTAAAAATATTTAAAAATTTTGGTACGTTAACCATTTCAACGATATGTCTTTACAAAAGACGTCACACACACGCCAATAACAGTTTAAAACCAGAGACTCTCGAGTGTATTTTGCGCTGGCAACCATGATGGAAATATCCGTCGTTGGCGTTGCACCAGTGGTGCGGATATACCCGTAAAAGGTTCACGGCGAGAAATAAAACAAACACGATTGAATGAAAATGTAATTTAAGACTATAAACAAAATATGTAATACTATATTATACATAATTAACCACAATAGCTAAATATAATTATTTGAACGAGTAGTATCTAAACATTACGTTAACATTTTCAACGCTATGTTAAATACAAATGTCACTCACTCGCCGATGACAGCTCAATACTAGAGCTAATGTCAACTTTACGTCATAGACAATCAGGTCTATTTTCCGCTGTCAATAAAAACGGATATATCCGTCGTTGGCGTTAAACCAGTGGTGCGGATATATCCGCGAGTTGTTAAAAAGGTTATTAACATAACAATAAGGTTTAGTTCCTAGTGATTCCCAAAATGTTTTTTTTCTGGCGGTAAAGTCGTAATGCAAATGTCCGAAAACTTAAAATAAAATTTTGAACATCTTAAAAGCTATAAGATTTTATAGTTCATACACTCGTGTTCAAAATAACCCCTAATGACTATCATCCCTGAGTCCTTGCACTGTACTACCAAAAACCATGTAGAATAGATCTAAGCTGGATTATCAATATATAATGTACAGTTTATTGTAGAAGAGTAAAACAAAAATAATACAATGAATAAAAACAGAAGTCTTCTATTGTTGAAAAAATCACTTTTCTTTCGACATCGCCAAATTGGCCAAAATATAACTTCTCTACAGCTAACAGAGATGCCGCCATCTGTCGACTAAAGGTGGAAACTATTTCATGGAAATAAAAATAGAATAGAAAACTTCTATTACTGTAGTACTATTTAGTTGTAATATATCTGCTGTATGGCATATTATTTTCAGAGTATATGCTGAGAAGAAGAAGAAGAATTTTTATCTTTGCAATAAATACATAATTAACTGACTGCTCACTGGTGTCCTTTAGAGGTCCTTTATAGAGACTTCAATGCTAGTGTTCTGTATGGCCGCTACCCCGCGAGATTTTTATTCTTAGATGACGTTTCAAAATTATACATGTTTTAGAGGTGGAAGACTATAGACACGGAGCAGCATTTATAAGTGTGGTGCATAAACATTCTCCATTCATTTAGGGAGTTATTCTCCATTCGTTTAGGGACTCAACTAGATGAATCAAGCAACACCGGACGCCCTAGTATGGTTGCGTTCATCGCGCGACAAAATGTGAATAAAGCATCCGTCACTCTCGTATTATATACGTGTCAAAAAGTGACGGATGTTTTATTTTGTCATGAGATAAACGCAAACCATCTACGACAGCATCGACAGTCACTTTTTCAAACACTGGCTATAACCGTTCATCACGGAAACCGATGGTTTTTTTAAATATACAAGTTGTTAGCTACCCATAAGACATTTATTTGAGTTTTTTTGCGTGAAATACTTAATTAATATTATTTAGATATTTATTTATTATAACATTGATACGGCAAAGCTCGACAAGACAGTTTCGATTGGCTGTGTACCACATCAACGACGTTCGGTTTTTTTACATTTAACTAAATACCTATGAAGCTAGCAATCCTGCGTTTCATTCCCGGTCAGGGCAATTTTTTTTACATTTCAATTCCGTTTTTTTCCGGATATTAATTTGCCCGAAAGCTATTATGCTGAAGTTATTTTACATTACATGCATTATTTAATTGCTATTAGGTTAGGTAAGGTTTGATTCATAAGCAAATATAAAAAAGTCTTGCATGTGCATTCGGAATTATGGAAATTTGGAGTTATGACTCTTCGGAATTATGTAGTGTACCCGTTTAGCCCTTTCTGAGTGTAGGAAACAGCAGGTGTGTATAAATATTTATTTCTGTACGTTTATCGCAACCTAGTACATTCAAGTGCAAAAATATGTATCCGAAGAATCCTCTCATAAATATGTTATGAAGTTCTTATTACACTGGAATAAGGTGCATTGGAACATATTTTTGTCATGTTGCGTTCTCTCATATTTTTACACTTGACTATACCTATAGTACAAGCCTTAGAGACAAAATCTTACAGTAACTACCTACGATTTGGCCTTTTGTTTGCGAAGTCTGTAATAAATGAAAAACGCAACTAACGTCTACCCACACCAACTCTCCAAGTTCAAAATGATTTCTCAGGATGCCGCTTGCCCATATGATACTTTAAACTGCTCAATTGAACGAACGCATCGCCACACATGGCACAAACATGCTTCCGAATATTCAAATGCATATCCATATGAGTCTGAACGTTCTTCTTATGTTTGAATCTTTTACCGCACAATTCGCACGGGTAATTCCTCTCGTCCGTATGCGTAACCATATGCCTCCTCAAGTATTTCAAGTCTGGAAAGGCCTTATCACACTGATTGCAATTGAAAAGCTTCTGTCCCATGTGGACGACTCTTTGATGACGCAACAAAAAGTGTGCAGCAGTGAATTTCTTTGCGCAAATGTTGCATGTTGGTGCAGGACGGCCATGGGCTGACTCCAAGTGCCCAGCTCTCTTGTAGGGTAGGAGAGGGATCCCACAGACTGGACAAGGCCACGTCTTTCGGCGAAGCTTGAGATGGATATGCTTGTAGTGCTGCATGAAGTTGCTCTTAGAGTAGTACTCGCGACCGCAGTCAATGCATGTGAACACCCAATGTCCATCGGTGTCCTGCTCTACCGTGCAAACCGCCTTCGATTCCGTTTCATCGCCTAAAAAAGAATTTTCAAGACGTGAGTGCCTACGTTCTTCGGCTGCCATTTTGTAAACTTAAGGTACTTTAATGGCAAGTTGTAGCGTGACTCCTGCTGTTGCTAAACGCACTATTTGTGGAAGGTATTTTATGTAGATAATTGTCGTAGACAGAACGAGGCCGGTTAGATGAGATTTTCGCCAAAAAATACTGTAAATATAGGTGTCAGTCAAGCTGAAGAGTTGAAATAAAACAAACAAAAACTATATTTAAACTTTATTGCTCTAGTACTGAACAAATTGGTGTAACTCGTAAAACTATGTTAATTCATGTGTTTATTATGAACGTATCCTAGAATAACAACCGGACCTCTATTCAACACGGTAACACAATATTGCTTTTAACGTGTAGCGGCAGCCATTAATGTCAAGTAAATAAGAGTTATCATAACGTTGCCAATACGATAGCATGTCAAAAGTGATATTATTTTACCATGTTGAATATAGGCCTGATAACCTGTCAAAGGCAGCTTAAATACATTCTGGATGTTTTTTCCCAAGATGATACTTCAAGCTACTCTGTTGAACGAAAGCGGCATCACACAAAGTGCATCTATGGGCTTTATCTCCGAGATGAATCATGACATGCGTCTTCAGATTATTCCTCCAACGGAATGCTTTTCCGCAGAAACTACACTTGTGCTTCCTTTGCGTGGTATGCTTGATAGAATGCTGTTCTAATCTATATTTAAAGGCAAATTTCATGTCACATTGATCACACTTGTATGACTTCTCGCCCATGTGGTAAGTTTTCTGGTGTTTTAAAACTTGGAAAGGGTACGCGAACTTTTTTCCACACGCGCCGCAGGACGGGGCCGGCCAGCCGTGGACGCTTTCTAGGTGAAAAGCGCGCATGTGCGCTGGGACTTTGAGGTTGCAGAGGTAACAGGAGCGGAGCTTGGGACGCAACTTGAGATGTACGTGCCGGTAGTGCTGGCTGAAGTGGTTCCGTTTCTTGAAGACACTGCCGCAAGTGTCGCAAGTGAACGCAAGAGACCCGTCCGCCGCCGCAGCGAGGGTAAATTGGGTGTAGCCTAGAAAACAATGCAAACGTGAGATGGCGTCCGGACGGAGATTTCGGGAAGGTCAAGAGACCACTGAGTAATATTTAACTAATTTTAAACACAAACAACCTACACCGAAAAACCTAGGGAATTGAACGACGAGAAGAAATAGCGGTAAACTAATTCTACGCGTAAAAAATCGCAGGAGACCTTTAGTCATAAAACTGACTCTTGATTATTTTTTAAGATTTGGCCATGCCCACTGACTCGGTGTTTGAACAAGCTTATAATTAATAATGTTAATTACTTTTATAGTCAAATTGTAAAAATAAAAATCGTAAAAAAAATAGTCATCTCATTTATTTTCATTTAACGCCAAATAAATACGACCACGCCATGAGATCGTCTCAGATAGAACACTTGTACATAAGAACCTAAACTAATATATTATATTGTTTTACATGCCGTTAAATGGGGTGAATAGAAATACTTATTTAATATACCCCCCCCCCCCCCATATTACGGTTATTATTTTATCAAATTATAATTTTTTCAATATTTTCATTGACAACCCCGACATTTAAGTGTGCAAACCTATCACTTGCGTTCGTGAAGTGGAGAACTACAACATATGTACTTTCAACAGGAGTTAATAAAGTATTTAGGCACGTTCGGTCCACATTATACATTATTTAATATGTCTACAATACTTTGTAGGCAATTATCGTATGTACTTTTGTGTGTTGAATGGAAAGTTAATCTTATTTAATAATCGTCCGTCAAAGATCGACTCCGTGAATTCTTAAAGCGTGATGCTTTAGAGTTGATTTCTGGATAAACGCCTTCTCGCACACCGGACAAGCATATCTCTTATCTCCTGTATGAATCTTCATATGATCTTTAAGATTATTCCCCCATCGAAATCCTCTATTACACTGTAGACATTTAAACTTTTTCTCCGTAGAATGTGTCGCCATATGCAACCTTAAACTTAGCTTGTTGAAAAAACTTTTAGAACAGACATCGCAGGCGACAGGCTTCTCTCCCATGTGGACTTTTTTCTGATGCTGCAGCACGAGGCAAGGGAAGCGGAATTTCTTATTGCATATGCCACACGTAGGCGCCGGTATTCCATGCGCTTCCTCCAAATGAGATGCTCTGAGGTATCCCGGGACTTTTGCGTCGCAGTGCGGACATTTCCGTTCTCGAGGGCGTTTTTTAAGATGGACAAAGCGGTAGTGTTGCGAAATAAGAGGCTGCGTCACAAAGGACTTGTTGCACTCGTTACAGACGAACTTGTGGTCGGCTGTGATCGTGTAATATTCGGGTCGCGGTTGCCGACCTAGAAAAGAAACAGGGGCGTCATATAAGGGCACCACGGTTCGTCGGCTGATCCTGGCCTGTCAGTTCATCGTATAAGAACATAGACTATCAGTTTCAATTCAAGGTTTCATAGATTACGGAATGTTAGGCGGGCGGACAGATTTGGGACTGTAGGCAAACTCTTAATTTGTAGGAGCCTTTTTTTTGTCACGGTGAAGGCGAATGAGAACACAGGCCACCTGATAGTGGGTACAATAATCTTTAGACTGCAATCCTAAGACCGCAAATACGTTGCTAACTCCGAGGACTAAGATGGAATGCTTTTTGTGTAATATCACCGGTTGTCTTACACTGGTACACGACAATGTGAACACTGCTGCTTGGTAGCTTAGCCTATAGCTACGATAGGGCACTCTCTTTTGAACTCCTTTTTACAGTCCATTCGTTGTTTTTGGGTCTGTCCGGTACTCGTACTTCAAGATTTGATAAACGACACGATTAGCGTAGTTGGTAGTGACCCTGCATATGAAGCTAGCGCACCTTCGAATCCCGGTAAGAGCAACTATATGATATGTGTGTTGAGCGCGTGTGTATATGTTTCTGAGGGGGTACGTATCAGAACGCCTAAAATTAATAAGCCTAATGTATCATAATCCCTAAAAGTTCATAATACCTAATGGTTGTTTTTTCTGAAACCATAAACTTTTCAGGATTGTTACAAAACAAACCTAACCTAACCTAATGAGTTATATACAATGGCATTTTAAAAAATCCTGAAATGTTTACAGTTGCAGAAAAAAAAAGCCATTAGGTATTATGAACTTTTAGGGATTATGATACATTAGGCTTATTAATTTAAGGCATTCTGATACGTAACCTTCTGAGGGTTACACTTCGAAATATTTTTATCGAATTTCACGTAATCGATTGTATAATTTCATCGAACGCTATTTTCACCGAAACCATGATGTTTTCATGATAGCTTAAACATTAATAACGCAGGTTAGGTTAGGTTAGACTTGTGACTAAAATTACCTCATGCGGCGAGAAATGCCTTTCGATGAAATTCAAATTCTGCATATGATACGTTTGTTGAAAGGCGTTTCGATAAAATAATAGGTACAGTGCGATAGCACTTGGAAGATGCTTCGGGTTTGTACTTGTCTCTCACTCGCACTCATACGCTCTTATTAAGAGCGAGTGAGAGAGAAGTACAAACCCGAAGCATCTTCTAACTGCTTACAGACGGTACCCGTTCCTGAGTCTTAGAGGTATTCTATGTATTTAAGTAGGTTTGTTTTTTCTATATTAGCACGTTTATCGTTGTGTAGTACCCATAGTACAAGCTTAGAGCTTGAAACTATCTGGGGGGATTCATTTAACCAAAAAAGGGGTAACTACATAAATGGAAATTTTCTCCTGTGTACATATAAGATTATTTCATCGGAAAATGAGTGTGTAAGGAGGTATAGTGTAAAAACTATTTTCGGGCGCCTCTTTTTCAATATGGCGATGCGAAAGGCAAAGTGAAAATTCGAAACGAGATGTCGATATCTATAATTAAATCACCAGTTTCCTAACCCCCTTTTTAAGCACCACATGACTGTAAGTACTGTTTAGTGTGTAACCCTTAAGCAGACCCCACCGATCTAGAAATTATAACTACAAGTAAACTACATATTCAAGTAGGTGGCGTATTGGGAAGAAATTTAAGACAAAGTACATTTTTACGTAAATCTTGTAGAAACATTATGTTAGGGTACTGTTATTTCAACCAATCGATGGTCGAAATAAGTCTCTGCCTTGATAAGGGAAGTATGATAATGCTTAAATAGTATTTGAGGTAATATTCCGCTACGAGTCCATAATAATTATTTAAAGTGGATATTTTCATTTAGACGGCAATATTTATAACCGACAAATATGGAAAATATATTTACTGTTTACTATGACAACCATCATTTATGTATGTTTTTTGTTTTAAAATGTAGAGAGAATTTGAATAACATCTTGAATTTGACAGTAGCATCGATTTAACTTTTTGTCGTAAAAATATTTTGCAGTTCATAAGTTACACTTTCACCTTACAGAAATGGCGTCATAATTTATTCAGTAAATTGGCCACATGAAGGCTTTTTTACACATCTATATATATAAAAGGCAAAACTGACTGACTTATATATCAACGCACAGCCGAACCTACTGTACCTAGAAACTTGAAATTTGGTACAGGGGTTCCTTTCATGATGTAAGTGAGCACTAAGAAAGGATTTTCCGAAAATCAACCCCCAACAGGAAGAAATGGGGGGAATAGCGGGAAACTAATTCTACGCGTACGAAGTCGCGGGCGTCCTCTAGTCGGTAATATGGGGTAAACTACCTGCGTTTCGGACAATACCATCATTGGAGAGAATAAGCCCCTATTTCTGTATAGGGTAAACTCAGCCAATTACGAGATAAAACAATTTTTAAAAGGAGAACACCATTACGTATATATTCATGTTTATTTTTAACACGAATCAGTCTTTCGTTAATAGTACAAGAAAGAAGAGAGAACTTTTTTTACGAATATTCTATAAAGTACAACAATATTTGTCAGTCTTGCCAGCCAACTTTGGCAAAAGCATGTTTAATTATTTATTTATTTATTTATTGAAAGGTACACTTACAGAAAGTACAGAAAACATAGTAACAGATAAGGGTATTATGTCTAGTGTATATAAGCCAATTGGGTCAATCAACTATTCTTTGTACATTTCAGAATGTCTTCATTATACGATACTGTTAAATCAAAGCCCGGTATAAACTATATTTATTAATCAATAGATTCATTGTCAGTAGGTACAAGTGAAAATAAGCTATCCAAATCAGAATAACATTTTTGTCAAAAATACTGGTAACTTAGGGGACAAACCACTATTTTCATACAAAACTGGGGACAACATGGTCCACTAAGTTACCAGTGAAAGAAGAAATTTTAATTGTTTAATAAATATATCTACAGGGTCATATAATTCACTGTTTATCTGTGTAATAAAAACACGCAATATTTTAAAGAAAACCCATTTAGTTTTTCTTTATACTTAAAAGCCTTACAAACTTGAAAAAAATAGTGTACAAAGAATAGTTGATTGACCCAATTACAAGTATACATAGCATTTCCAGATAACTTAGCGGCCAGCAGATAGAAGTCTTGTAATATTGCAGCATTTGAACAATTAGCTCGACCGGCTGAGAGGTTTTCAGGAGCTCGCAATGCTAAGCCAAAACGTTCTTTGAAACAGACCCACCAACTCCAACGCGCACATTTATTTGCTTTATTAAAATTGTGTTTTATGCGCGCAGCTTCTGCCAATGTATAAGGAAGGCTTATTTTGTTTACCGTTAGGCCAAAACCAAGTTCTTGCATTTTAATTATGTATGAAACTAGCTGATGTTGCATGCGTACGGTCTCCCAATTTTTGACATGGTGACTTGTGTATTATATCTTATCTTATCTTACAGATGGCCCCTTTCGGTACACTTCGACCCTTTAGGATCTTTTGTGCAATTACCCTCTTTACACACTCAGCTGTTCGAATGTGCAGGTTTCCTCACGATGTTTTTCCTTCACCGTAAGAGCGTCGGGTAATGCACTAAGTTAGAAAAACTCATTGGTACATGGTGACCGCGGGGGTTCGAACTCGGTACCTTACGATCACGAGTCGACCCTCTAAGCCACTAAGCCACCGACACTCTGACTTGTGTATTGCTACATGCTACTTTCGGAATTTTCTTTCACGCGTTCAAGGTTGTCTTTTAAAGTTGTCCATGGAATTTTGTATTCCTTGGATGCTCTGTATATAGTCATATTTTTTTCTAACACATTTTTAATTGCTGTCCTCAGCATCGCCTTAGAATATTTTCTGTTTTTTTTCGTTTGTCTGTGATGATCATCCATTCTATCTGAAAATAAAGTCAAAATAAAAATATAATACGTAGGTAGCCGTTTACCTCACTTTTTTTTTCCAAAACCAGGACTTCTTGTTTATACCACAATTGTGGCAAAACTGGCAAACAAGCATGCTGCCCACCTTACGGTAAGCGGCTACCGTAGTATATAATATAGCCTGCAATACCAGAGTTAGGTTAGGTTAGGTTAGGTTAGGTTAAACCTCATATTGCCGATCGTTCAAAAACCTTATATCTTCTTGAAAAAACCGATACTACAGTCCCTAGTGAAAACCTCGGCAGGGTTCAACACACATGTGGAGCGATTGCGGAAAGTATATAGACATCCCAAACGAAAGAAAATATCTGTTTCCCTACAAGAAAATATAAGTTAATTCCGTGATAAAAACGTTTAACTTAAAAAAGAAGCTTACAGGCTCAGTTTCAATATCCCTTATGCTTTTTGTGATACATAGCGTCGCTGCAACAGCTCTCGGCTCAAAAATGTTCAAACCACCCGTCAATGGATTGCTACAAGCCTATGAAACCGAGTTTTTATAAATACAGCTAAATAAGAGCTTTAAAAAAGGATGTACTTACCTTCCCTAACGGCGTGATAACATTTCTTCGACGATTGAAAGTTTTTTTTTTAGGTTATGTACCAAATTTATAAGTTCAAAAGAAGTCAAACCCATAATTCATGAGACAACTTTAACTACTCATTCCTCACTTCACGATTGTAAATTACTAGTGATTTAATTGCTGTGAAGTTAGCCCTTTTAGACCTTAATCTGTCAAAGTTGGCTCACTGATTATAGTTTCGACTTTAAATACAAATTCCTAAAACTTTTACTTGCTATGGAAAACTATGGATAAAATGAAACTTTTGGCAAGGTTTTAGCTAAATTAATGCACGTTTTCTATTAACTTCAATTCACTCATCATGCGCGCACTGACGAAACAACGAAGCGACAATTTTACGAATTGTTCCTATCCCGCACCCTAAGGTTGCATTTTAATGATTGAAATTAGCTCGAGTAACTCCGCAATAAGCGTCAAACATGGTATCGCGGAATTAGGAGAGTCACGTGATTAGCCAAAACTAAGACTGGCTAAGACTGACTGACTAAAGGTTTTTAATACTCTGCCAATGGAGCTTAAGGCCATCACTAATCCAAACTATTGGAATGAAGCCATGAACCTGCATAAATCGGAACGATACTTTACTTTGCTATGCGCGCGCCTCTCGCGGCGTCTTGTGGTAACTAACGACTGCTTTTTCATATTGTCAACTGTGTTAACGTAGGTACGTTATTAATTAAACTAGTTATCTTATTACAAATCGCTCTTGTTTCATTACAAACGTGTTCAAAAACAGAGCGAGACATTTTTATGCTAACTATAGTTTTTCTGAATTCTTTAATTAGTTAATATTGGTAATTTATTTATTATAACTGACATTATTAATACTGCAATGTGATAGTTAAGTATCTTAGGTTATTTTTAAAATTTGTGCTAGCTTGTAAGAATCGTTTTCAAACACAATGTATATTGTTCCTGAAATAAACTTGAATTGAATTGAATTGAATTGAATTGAAGCCGAGTTTACCCTACTGCGGGAACACCTTAAAATTCCGTATAAGTAACTTTTTTCCGAATATTCATTTGAATGCAAAAATTCTTTCTTCGTAAGTGGGACAAAGTAAAATAACGTATATAATCAGAAGTTTTTAAATATTTATCTTTTTATTTGACTTTTAAATTACCTTTACGTTGCAATAGGTAGCAAAAATAGCCATAGAAAATGTATTTTCATAAAAATATGATATTTTAAATCAGAATTACTCTATCGTTAGGTAGTTAAGTATTCTTCATCTTCTGAATAAAAAAAGTCGAAGTTTTGGAAATTCATCACATATTTATATAATGTATCATATTATTAGCACAATATCCTCCCCCCCATATCTAAATCTATCATTTTTCTAAGTCTGATAAAACAAATAAAACAACCACAGACATACTATGTATGTATAATGATAATTATATACACTATAAAATTAACAGTCTTATATACCTATTTACAATAAAGTTATGCTACGCATTATGCACGTGATTTCGTTCTGTTGTAGATTAAAAAATAATTAAATTATATTATATACTCACCGACAAAAATACTCACCACCCGTCATACAGTTGTTTACAAATCGTCGGTGTAAAGCTAAAAACTCACTAAGCACATATAAACTATTAATGACTTACGGCTGATTTTTCAATCCCTAGATAAAACTATCCGTCAGTTAAATGTATAACTATCCTTTTCTGAAGTCATATGAAAGAAAAGGACGGAGCTAAAATTTACCTTCCGGATAGCTTTATATGGGGATTGAAAAATCAGCCCTTAGTGAATTTTACCTTTACACCGACGAAATATAACTTATTAAACGAGAGAGTAGAGATTTTGATGTAAATTGTAATGTTTTGTTTGTTGCTAATTGACTTTGGTCCAAAATGGCGACCAAATACTATTTTTAAAGGTTATTCTTTCCAAGGAACTCGAAAGATCCATAAATTACTGTGTTTTGTACGACTTTCAATTTTAAGGATAATTTGGGTACTTACCGTAAAACGGGGTGAGTAGGGATTAAGGGGTGAGTAGGGACACAACCTAAAATGAAGCATATGTTACTAATTATAAGACTGAAATTATTTCCAATACACGTAACGTTTTTGTCCATAAAAATACTTGATCTTTTTTGTAACAAGTTATGACTTATTTTAGGGTGTGTCTCTACTCACCCCTTAATTCCTACTCACCCCGTCTTACGGTACCTTTGGAAAGAGCCACGAGACCTTAAAAAATATATATTTGTTGGCCATTTTGGACTTGATCAAATAGCAACAAAGTACTACAAACAATATTAAAGTATTTTTTTAAATTGCTCTCTGGTTCAAGGATTTATACTTGTTAACAATTGTATGAACAAACGACGGGCGACTATTTTCGCATTTGTATAAAATGAATAAAAATACAAGTAATGATAAACATAACAAATATCCAATTCCCAAGAAAAAATGTACCGTCGAGGAATTTGGTTGTTACGCAGCAGTATCACAATTTTCCAGTTTAAACATTTTCCACATTGTCATAAGTCGTGCCACGCCGGAAAATGTATAACGCGGCTAATTTACGTATACACAATTAATTCCTTGACTTGACATATATTTCAAATAACTCGTATAAAAGAAGACAACAATAGTACATGATCGAATTTCATTACAATAACCAATCAATAAAATTGATAAACATGTCTGGTTAAATAAATACAGTTGTATACTTATCTGAAAAAATATCTAACTACTCCATATAATTGCAATTACGAATCACAGTTACATATTGTTAACTGGCCGTTACGTTGAAGTCGTTTATAGGGTATAGAAGCTTTAGGTTCACATCTCGTTAGAACTAGGTAGCAAATACGACCAGGGGCAAGTTTCACGAAGCTACAAGTTATAAATTACAAGCGGATGTCTCTTTCTAACTCCTTTTGCTAGAAAGAGAGTTCCACTTGTAATTTGTAGCTTCGTGAAAGGGGCCACAGATCGCTTTGCGACTACATCTCAAAAAGTCCGAGTTGCAAAATAACCACTTCGTTTGCTTTACTAGGTACGTTAGGTTTGTTAAGTAACTTCAAATGCCCGAAGGGCAAATTGCCCAGGAATAGGAGTCCCGCCATGCGGGGCTCCGTCGACATTGCTAAGACAGACATAAGATGAAAAAACAATGTGGGCATTTAGCGACTCAGACTTTTTGAAATGTAGTCGTAAAGCGATCTGGTCGTATTGCGATCTAGGCATAAAGCGATGTAGTCAGATCAAGATGTAGTCGCAAAGCGATCTGGTCGTATTTGCTACCTAGTCATATCGAGATGTGGACGGAAAGCTTCTATCCCGTTTATCGCTATTCCCTCGGGAACTATCAATTTACTAGTATCCTATTCATTCCCGAGGTTCAAGCTATCTCCATATCAAAATTTCATTAAAATCGGTTAAGAAATCTATCTGCGATAGCGAAACAAACAGAGTAACAAGTGACAGGGGCTCGTTCTACTCTGTAAAATAATATCGCTTTTGACATTTTATCGTATCGAATTCAACTTGGCCGATATTACTGTCAAGGAAATAGTTATCGTAACGTTCACCCGGTATCTCACGATCACGAGGCGAAAACTTAAGCATGGTATAAATAGAATATTAGTTCGTCGAAGCGCCCGAGCGGCAATAGGTCACAGAAACTCCTAAAAGGCCTATTTATACTATGCACAGAGCAACAGTCGGACAAAGCCCTGAGGAATGTTACAATGAGAGTTACTCATTTTAACAAATAGCTGCACCCCTCTCTCAATATCATATGAGGGAATGCAATTTAACCGGTTATAAGACGTTTTTGTATGAAAATAACCAGTTAAAACCAGTTATAACCAGTTATTTGCATTCCCTATCCGCTGTTAGTCGATTGTATCATTCCATATTATTTCATTTCATCGAACGCCATTTTCTGCTGAAACAATGATGTTTTCAGGATATCTTAAACATTAATTAGGTAGGTTAGGTTAGGTTAGACTTGTGACTACAAAAAAAAAACTCATGCGAGAAATGGCTTTTGATGAAATGAAAATTCTTTGTAATGATATGTTTGATGGTATCCGTTCTACCAAAGGGTAGAAAAAAAAAGTCTTAGGCAATTTCAAAGTATGTTTTCTTTACATATTTGAATTATTTCATAAAAATTAAGTCTAAGACTTGAACGATATAATATAAAGATTCAATATCTCAATCGATTCTAAGATAAAAGGCAACAATATTATTAATTCATAAAACCTGAATTTACCAAAGTGTCATATATTTCTAATTTATGTACATAACAATTGACTTACATTCTTTCATAATTGAGTTTTATTTTTTACTTTTTATGGCGAAGAGAAGTCTAACCAGCTCAAAGACCACATTATTGTAAGTGAATTCCAAGACTTATAGACAGAGACCGGAATTCTCGTAGCACTTTCGAGCTGTCATAGGGACTTCGTTTATCGACTTCCGATATACATATTTTATCGATACATTATAGAACACAACGTATTAAAGAAGATTGAAAGTAGAGGTAAACAACAAGTGGTCTTATCACTAAAGAGCGATCTCTTTCAAATAACTTTTGAAGATGTGAAATATGGATTTGTAAATGAAAACAATCGATAGCAATCCTTGTTACAATTTCTTTCGAAAAATGTTTAAAAGATATACGAAATCCACTAATTATTTATAAGAAACAATAAAATATTATTATTTTAAAATCTATTTAAAATTTCCAAAAAGTAGGTATCCAAAGGTTATCTCGAAGAGACCGCCGCGATAAGACTGCCTGTTGTTTACTTCTACTCATAGTCATATTTTAAAAATGGTATTCTGTATTTTTATCGATATACATAATGTATATCGGAAGTCGATAGACGAGAAGTCCCTATGACAGCTCAAAAGTGCTACGAGAATTCCAACCTCTGCTTATAGACATTCGCTTACGCAAGACTTCAATCTCAGGACTACAATTCAAATTGATTTTGAATGAGGTACCCTGCTAAAGACACGTTACTTTGACTTATCTCGAGACAAGCATCTCAACTGAGGTCATATTAACACGACTCTAGCCCCTTAGACATAAACGCACAACAAACCTATTTTAGTTAAAGTATCCATTGTCCCTTTCTAATTTAAATGTCATAATGACAGATAAGGACATAGCATATTTTAAGCACACAGGAGAGGTTAATACGTTAAGACTGTAAATATGTTGTCAAGCCTGAGGACTAAGGTGGAATGCCTCTATGCTAAGAATTTGACCGATTGTCTTCACAATAATGAAAAATCCATGTAGATTTTAGAACCATTAATTAATGTGGTATGATCATTTAAAGTGCATAAGTTAGGTCCAGACCTATAAGCTGTTCACGTTTCCCAAGTTAATTTGGTGTTTTATGATAAGAGAGAACATATCTAGAATGTTATATCAGTAAATCCCACTTCTGATTCAGAAGCGGGATTAGCAGAACGTTTGGAACTGACATGGTGTACTGGATTTTATATTAACAGTAATAAGAGCTGGTTAATCAATGGCAAAAACAAAACGCTAGAAGAGTCACAATGTGTAAATAACTAGTTGACCAAGTATCATTTAAACATTGAAAAGTCTCCATGATAAAAACGTCATCGCAGTAGTGTTCAACATTTAAGTGCAGGACACTAAACATACAATTTTAACAGGAAAAAATTCTAACATGTAATATGTAAAAACTAACTTACCCTTTGCAGGTATTTCAAACGTCTTCAGAACACTAACCGTTTAAAACCTCAACGACGTAATTGTAAATTGATATGACAATAAAAATGAAACTATACAACACGATAAATCCTTGACCTTAAAAAATCCATCGCCCTGAATTGTTAATTGTATCACAGTAACTGATCACTAAAAGTTCACTTCGGGATGGTACTTGGCCATGTGGTAGTTTAAACTGGCCTTCTGCACGAAGGCTTGCCCGCACACGTTACAAACTTTCCTCCTGTCCCCCGTGTGTATCCGCTCATGTAAATCCAACGTGGTCTTTCTAAGAAAGGACTTCCTGCAGAACTTGCAATGGTAATCCTTCACCGTCCTGTGTTTGAACTTGTGCTTGTACAAGCCTTCAAAACTGAAGGATTCATAGTCGCAAAAGTCACATTTATACTTCTCCCCAAGCATATGGAAGTTGTTGATGTGCTTCCGGAGCTGGATTTTGGTGTTAAAGGTGCCCTTGCAGGCGTTACACTTGAACCGGTCGTCGATGTTGTGCTCTTCGAGTTTGTGGACGGTCAGTGGGGCGAGCGTCATGAACTGCCGGGGGCAGTGCTGGCAGACGTAGCGCGGTATCTTGTAGTGTTTTGTTTTGACGTGGAACCGGAGCGAGAATACTTTGTAGTATCGCTTGTCGCACCGCGTGCAGAAGTAAGCGTCCCCTTCCTTCTTAAAGTCACCGTCACGGAGGAAGAACTTTGGCGCTCTCGGCGTCTTGACGCCTAGAAGACAGAAAAACATAATTTTATCTCGTCTTCGCTTCGGACTTTCGTTCTTCCCCGTTCGTGAGGCGCTTATGGGAGTCGCAACGGTTCTATTGGCCGCGTCAACGCTCAGATCTCGTTGTAATGCAGCAGTATTTTGATTATGACAACTCAAAATTCGTTCAGCGATGCGATTTTATGTGTAGTGTTCCGAAAATATGTCGCTAGATTGTATCTTTATAGCTAGTGTATACACACCACAGTTTCCACTTAAGTATGTATGAGCTTCTTATTCTTAATAGAAGGCATTTGGCGATGCTACTTTCTGCACCATAATGAAAAGAAAGATGTCATCCACATAGGTGTACTGTTCAACCAAGGCCTTTTAGACCAAGTTTCAGATTAAAGGTTATATTATAATTGAAGAACTAATAGTCAAAGACGTTGGTGGTTCCATTGGATTTGTCAAAAATCTTATATCGATATTTAAGCAAAATTTATTAAGGGATCAAATAATGGTAATGCCGAAAGACAATTAATATACAGTGAAACTAAAAAAAGTCTCCGTATGTAAATTTAAGTAACATTCACGGCAAAAACGCAACTGTCCCGGTCCGCAAGTGTTTATTTAAATTATTATATCTAATAACGTACCAATCTATATAACTGTATCGTTAAAACGATACCCTGATGCCGTGCCTCGAATTCTCGATACATTTCCGCAACAATACTTCAATTTGAAGATTAGTGAATATTTACCAATAGGCACGTATAATACATGAAACGAGCATCTAAAACTGTTATTTGAAACATGACGAAAATCTACATCCAACCAAAATAGCACGAGAAAATATAACATTCCGAAATTAAGATTTGAGATAAATTACAGAAGAAAGAAAAACAGAATTTATTATATTTCCTCGACGTTCAGTAAAAACCAAGTTACAATCATAATAATTACAATGTAGTTCAGACTTGCAATGCAACAGAGTTCATATTATATTACATTAGCGTCAAAATTTACGTGGAAATAAACGTCAAGCAAGCTATTGCGCCACCATTCAGTTTCTCTGGAACATCTACCTAATTAAAGTCAGTTATCGCTATTCCCTCGAGAACTGTCAATTTTTCCAAAACAAAAAGTACCCTACACAAAAAGTATCCTTTTTCCAGGGTTCATTCTATCTTTACACTAAATTTCATTAAAATAAGTCCAGTAGGTTAGCTGTGAAAGCGTAACAAACCAACACACAGATAAACTGAATTACTTCCGCATTTATACATTTTAGTATGGATTTTGGGTAACCTGAAATCAATCTTAACGATTCGTTCGATTCTATTTTAAGGCACGGAGAAGGTAAAAACAGTCCACATGTTGGTAAATGTACTTTGGAACCCCCCGAACCCCCCATAGACATATATTTACATTTCATTTTTATTTTAACCTTTTCGCCGCCATTGATTTGATAAAAAAATCGTCGTCACACGCCAATGACAGCTGAAAACCATAGCTAATTTCAACCTTACGTCACAAATACTCTATTTTGCACTGTATCTGTGACAACTATAAGCGTCGATGGCGTGGTAGGCACGACAGTACACGACACCTTTAGGTGTTCTTGGCGTTGTCAAATGAGTCTAAACTTGGCGGATCTATTATGGGCCTTTGAAAAGTTCCTATAGCCACCTTACGTTTCCATCATCAGACCAGCTCGAAAGCGCCATATTATTATATTCTACGTAGGTATACCAAATTTCAGCTCAATCGGTCCCGGAGAAGTGGTTCAAACTTTCCTTGCAAGATTAGACCCAAACATACCTACCTACCATACATACCTACTTAAACACAGACATCCATACATACATTGCAAGTTATTAAAGTTTGTCAAAAAAAATGCAGTTTTGAACGTAGCAGGTTTCCATGGTAGATTCGTATATTGATTTTGCAGACTGTAAAGGAATTTAAAATAACTGCTGGAATTGAAAATGGTGGCGCAACATTGTGGAGAGACACCACTGCATTGCACGCCTGCACTGAACGCGATGTTGTCAATATGGGATTGTGCATATAATCTTATCATGAACTAGTAATGCTACATTAATTATTAACCGCCTGTTTCACAATCGACAAGTGGCATATTTGACACATGAATTCAGCCCTTTCTCTTTCTTGCACTTGAAAATAGATAAAATATCACCTTAAAGATAACGGACAAGTTGCGCGTCAAACACGGAGCTATAATGTACATTAATATGCCAAAATACCTATATAATATAGGAATGCATCTTACGATATATTTTCCGCACTAGTTGAATTATCTCTTTCCTTCGCCAGTATAACGTATGCAATAGATATAGTCTGTGTCAATTTAAATCGCCAAAGATGTAAACAAATTAGTACTGCTTGACACATAACCTCAAATATTCATCAAGCGTGTTTTTATTTAAAATAACGCATAATATTTATTTTCTCTTAAACTTAATGTGATAGTGAAGATCAAGTGTATTGTGTGAATGTGATGCCCTCGCCGGAGTAAGAATGAAAATCCTCGATTGTGGCTACCCAGAACCAAGTGTTTTCAAGTAGGGAATGGAAATAACCGGTTATAACCGCTTTTAACCGGTTATTTTCATACAAAAACGGTAAATAACCGGTTAAATTGCATTCCCTATTTTCAAGGCACTGCCATTGCACTCCACTATCCGCTTTCTGGTAATGACCACTTAACAGACGATTAGAGCGTTAACAGCTGTCAAGATGTATGACCTAACAGTCGATTAAAATTGATTATCATTTACATTTTCACCAAATGATGTTAACCACTTAACAGACGATTAGAGCGTTAACAGCTGTCAAGATGTATGACCTAACAGTCGATTAAAATTGATTATCATTTACATTTTCACCAAATGATGTTAACCACTTAACAGACGATTAGAGCGTTAACAGCTGTCAAGATGTATGACCTAACAGTCGATTAAAATTGATTATCATTTACATTTTCACCAAATGATGTTAACCACTTAACAGACGATTAGAGCGTTAACAGCTGTCAAAATGTATGAACTAACAGTCGATTAACATTGATTAAATTTAGAACGAATTTCACCAACCGATGTTAAATTTAATCAATGTGAATCGACTGTTAGTTCATACATTTTGACAGCTGTCAATTAAATTGAACGCTTGTTTAGTAACGTGCTCTCTTATTCTATTGCTAGCAAAGAAAGTGAAGCTACTTTAATCAAGCATTAAATCGTCTCTTAAGTGCGGCAGTAATCGTCTGTTGGTCGTTTGGTGAAATTGGTACTTAACATTGTATGGTGAAATTGGTACTTAACATTGTATGGTGAAATTGGTACTTAACATTGTATTGTGAAATTGGTACTTAACATTGTATGGTGAAATTGGTACTTAACATTGTATGGTGAAATTGGTACTTAGTAAGATTATAGCTCCGTATGTGACGGGCTTAACCGGTGAACCTAGGGACTTAGGGGTGCACTAAGGAATCATTTTTCGAAAATCGACTCGCAACGGGAAGAAAATGGAAAAACTAATTTGGTATAGTAAGTCGGGGGCGTTCAATTCGTACTATTTCATATGCAGCCGCTGACTGACCGTCAGACGGACGGACGATCGGACAGGCAGGGGAGGCTTGATAATAGGACTATTGTGGCACCGTTTGGGTACGGAACCCTAAAAACGATATAGTGTGCATAAGCTGTAAACAAATGCAAACGAACAAATTTACTATTATTTTATTACTCCATAATAGGGACCATGCATGTTTTTTTTTAATTGCATTTCTCAATAAAATATGAAAATACAGTAAAAGAGATGAGATGACCAAAAGTGGAATTAAATTAAAATCGGCCAAGAAATACGGATGATACAAGCATTTTAAACTGCTAATAAGACAGAGAGATCAGATATGCACTGTGACGTCATGTAACAGTCGGTCTTATAAACTCCACATTAAATTCTGTTTTGATAGAAAGCGATAGACAAATCTTTGTTGACTTATATCATGGTTATTTTTATATTTATTCAAAAAACGATTCTTCTCAACTGTTTGTAGCTTTTACTGAAGCTGTAAAAAAAATGCATATTCCCTATTAAGAATGACGTATATGCTTGATTTTACTTTCATATGAATTTTGTTAGTGTCCTGCAGGGCCTCTTTTTTTTAATTCTTCCCTACTGATTGAATACTCCCGCCAGCCGTTTTGAAACACGTCCAAATGTTTTTTAACGTTGTTTCTTATATATTAAAAAGGGGCGCGATTCAATGTCCCTAACGGGTGAAGTTTCAATGCTGTGGATAAATTTACTATCATTGTGCAAAACGAATTGCTTCCATCACAAAATTCAACTTTTCCACAAAATTTCTCAACAATTAAAATTATATGTACAGTGATTAAATTATAATTTTTAAGCATTCTTAATAACTTGTCATAATCATGCTTGTCATTGTTGTATTTCGTTTAATCTCAATACGGTACCTATTTACTATTTTATTCCGTTCTTCAAATACACACCCCATAATGACATCGTCGCGTTGTAAACAAAAATGGTCACCTACCTTTTTTCTTCTCTCCGCTCACCGCCGGCTCCGTCACTTCCGGTTTCTCCTCCTACGAATATAGCATTTATTTACTTAACGATCACAAATTACATAAGCAAGAATCAATTTTATGGGCGCACCAATTGTATTTGTTTATACAACGAGTTCCATAAGCCTGCCAATAGGAGTTTCTGTTACCTATCGCTACCCTCCTTAGAAAAAGGGCGTATGTCTCATAGAACTGCGTATATATTAGTGATCTTATTTCTTAAGAATGAGGGTTAAATTTACATTGATTATCAAATTGCACATGCGTCCTCTCTATTTAGGAGGACAGTATTACCGCTCGAGCGCTAGGGTTGCGTCGATGCGCGTGCCATTAAAACTGATTTTTAGTGGACTTATGTCCTTTAAAATCATAGTTTTAAAGAGTGACCCAGGAGACGTCACCATGGCAACGAGCTATAACAAAAAAAATATTGACCCATGAAGAAAATGACGTCATTCCGATCACTAGTCCAAAGCGGGCGAAGCAAACACCGATAATATAAAAAAAAACTCATTATAACAAAAAAGTATGCTTTTGAAACAAACTTTTTTAAGCATTGTTTTTTATCAGAACATTAAAAAAAAAACCTACGCTCGCGTACGAATGTTCCCTGACGAAAGGCCATAGTGGGGTCACACCTTAGGTGACGCACGTCTAATGGGCACTGCAGACCAACTGTGCTCCGGCCGATAGAGGCCTATCAGTTCACCATAGTATAAAATAAATATAATAACTTTCCTCTTCTAACAGATAGCTGCGTCGCTCCCGGTTTGTCATTCGGAATGGGTTTCCCTTGACTGAGCCACGTTTCAGCGTTTGATTACGTGCCCGAGCAGCAATAGTAGGGAATGCAATTTAACTGGTTATATGACGTTTTTGTATGAAAATAACTGGTTATAACCGGTTATAACCGGTTATTTGCATTCTCTAGGCAATAGGTAACAGAAACTCCTAAAGCACCGGAGACAAACTACTTTTTTATTTATACTTTGCCAAAACTGAATGCTTAACCTTAATTCTATGAGGACAGTCATGCTTTGAATCTAGTTACTACACAAAATGACACTTGCCTTTATGTTTTTCTTCACTTTTCCTTTTTTGACCGGCTGCTTGGGTTTGGGCTTGGGCTTCGGCTTTGCCTTGCTCTTCCCTTTCATCTTCTCTAGTTCGGACAGGCTCTGGGAGTCTTCTAAATCGTCATCATCTGAAACAAACATGTATATATACGTAAATTTATTGGAAGGTTGATGAAAAGAGCGAGTAAACTGCATGCTCATTTGCCTCCCTCTCATAAATATTGAATTAATTAATAGATTGGGTCAGTTGCTTCAGACTAAAGTCGAATAATGGTTGCAGTGTACAATATAGAGTTATTAAATAATAAAATAGGGTATACAAAATAGCTGACTATTTTAAATGTTTTTGTTCTTGTATACAATCTTGTTTTTTATCTTTTATCATGATTTCCCTATGCAATATATCAACTGACTCCTGTGGGTCCCGTTATATAGGCTCAGTTGGAAACTTCATTAAATAAATTTATTCCATATTCTTACATCTGTTGTTTACATTACATTTATTTATTTATGGAGATGCGCCTCCTCCTTCTCCCCTGTGCTATTTTGGTACGGTCCGACAATGTTAGGTTAGGTTAGGTTAGGTTAGGTTAGGTTTTGTTAGGAGATTGTGAACGTACCATCAAACTTCATGAATGTGTCATCATCGTCGTCCATACTGTGGAACTCTTGTTTATAGTCTGTAAGAAATAAAAGTAGGAATGTCAGAATAATTGTAAAAGTAAATTATGATCAAAATTTCATTAACTTCATATTATGGAAGCTATACAGGGTGTCTTAAAAACCTTTCAACATTTTTTAACAGTAGTTAGGGTGGATGATTTGGATCATCCCTACATTGGTATTTTTTTTTTAAGTTAATTTTTGACTGAGTTACAGACTGATTTGTCATCGCCCTTCCTGATGATGCTCTCAGTGTGCCCCATCTTAACTACTTCATTCATAACATGTGTCACAACGTATTGTAAACAAACAAACTTTGAAATGTTTCTACTCATGGTCAAATGCTCCATGGGGTTTAGAAAACTGAGACTTTATTCTGTAATGTGAACGAAAAGACGGTCTCTGTTAAGGGCTATGTCTGAAATAATTTAAATATGAAACTTACGATTACGATTTTTACTCATCAGTCTCGTACACAACTAAAATTCATTATCACTATCACTTTTACATTAAACTTCTTCTACGAGAATATGCATCATGGATTAATTTTATTAATTTGCGTCTACCAGAGATTACTATGAATAAATTATGCATAACAATTAAAACGAATCGTTAAAGTCTGAGTATGCTTTGACAATTTGACAAAGTTTTTTTTAAATCTTGTACCTCTGTGCAAGGAGGTTTAAGAATTCTTTTGTAAAAATAAAATCGTCCATACACGTAACTTTTTATCAGAATTCCATTTAAAGCTGGCATCATACACGTTGTTGAATGAAATTCTTATCCTAGAAGAAAGATAAAACTTAGTACAGTCAAGTACTTTAATTGTTATGCCACTATGGAACCCTGTCAAAATGACAGCGTCAAACCACATGAAAGAAATTACGCCAAAATTAATGATTAACGTTATGCGACAGGGTTCCATAGTGGCATAACAATTAAAGTCCTTGACTGTACTTGTAGCTTAGTAAGAAGATGCTGAGAAGAGGTCATCTCGTGGTGACACTACATATTCTTTGGTGAAAATTGGATCATGTTGCCAAAATTCGACTCCGGAAAAAAGTATGTAAAAACATTGAGTGCATTTTGAACGGGAAACTATCCACTTGACAGTCTGATCCATAGAACAAGTTACGCACAAGGATCTTATATTCAGACTGGATCGATTACTAACTATTAATTGCTAATAAAAATTATACCGTTATAGCCAGCAAGGCGGTTACAAATTCTTTGATGACAGGGAACCAAGAAAACTTCGTTCAAGTGAGACCGACAAACCCGATTACTGTGTCTCACTAAAGGTGCTTTTCCACCGGCGTCGCGAGACGGGACGAGGTGGCGCGAGAATTTTTATTTGTATTAAAACGCCCATTTCCACAGCGCGCGCGCGAGGAGGTTGCGCGATTTTTCAATACAAATTTCAATTCTCGTCCCGCCTCGTCTCGCCTCGCGTCGCCGGTGCACCGCGGTGGAAAAGCACCTTTAGATGTTCCAAAAGCACTAGGGTTGCTTTACAATTTGGGATAGACCAAAAAAAAATTGCTTGATTTTACATTTTTATTCGAAAGAATAGCCTTTTATAAGAAACTAATTTGAAGCATTTCATAATTAAATGTATTATTGATATTTAAAATAATTTATTAAATTAAAGTAACCTTACCTACTTGTAACGACAAGATGACGTAGATATTTATAATGAACGGGTATACTTCGTCTATGATTTAGAAAGACGATTTTTTATTATCTGTGATCTGTTTTCAAAGTCTTTAGACGAACGTCATTCAAACATAATGTAAACAAACATTGTAATTTATTATTTCAGAGTATAATATAAGCATTCAACCATTGCTTATTACCTAGACCTCAATTAATACAACACTTCCTACATGACCCTTGTTTCTAGACTAAATGTACTTAACACAATCACATTAAATTTGTTGTAAAGGCGGATTCCATACTTCCAATCATGAGTTTCTACAATAAATGTTGATGCCGTCGTTTTGAACCTCTTGGAAAACCTCACCACACAAATTATTAACATTCATCACACATAACTCAAAAGAGAAATGGTCTCATTAATATGTTAATTTCATCATAAGAATTTCAGTCAATTTGTAAACAAATAAATTTGACATGACAACAGCTGTCTTCAAATGTAGGTGCCGGCTAGATATCTAAATTGTACTTATAAAATAAAATATTGGAGAGGTTTTATAAGTTTTATTTAAAACCACAAATACAGCTAGCATTTATGATTTCGAAGCTATTTAAGCATTATCCATATTAGGTATAAGACTAGATTGAGACTTGGTTAATTTGTGTGAGCCGAGGGTGCAAAGCGAGGATACCGTTACATACTACATGTAATGTGTCTTCTCATTCACAATAAATGATCCATCATAGAATAAGTAGTAGCATAGAAACCTTTAGAAGACCTTTTCTATTTATGGCATTCATAAGGAGTTAGAAAATTATGTGCTTTTAGGTATTTTTTCGTTATCTTACATGTTGTCACAGGGTTTGAATTGGATCTGACAACGCCAGTGTTGTTGCTGAGACCCGAGGGGATATTGCCTAACGCACTCGCAATCGCAATCATTTTCATTTTGAAAGTCGAAGGGTTGTCTGCAATTCTGCATACAAAATCAAAACAATTGTTCCGCTTTAAAGTCGATTACGATTGCGATTGTGTTAGGCATTTGGCCAGCAGATGTGATGATGGAGTCGAAAATTGGTAACAGGATCTGTTCGACCCACCGAAAAGAGGCCCGTTTCACGAAGCTACAAGTAAAAAATTACAAGCGGAAGTCTCTTTCTAACTCGTACTGTTAGAAAGAGAGTTCCGCTTGTAATTTGTAACTTGTAGCTTCGTGAAACGGGCCACAGATCCTGTTACCAATTTTAAAATCGTTAGTTTGGCCCTGATAGGCAGATGATGATATTGCATAAAAAAGTACTTAAAACTAAACGTAAAAAAAAATAACTTTTTGTCATATGAAAGAAAAGGAGAGAGAAAATTTAAATAAATAATATATTCTATAATTTCAACAATGTTTTGTTTGCAATTTTGGAGATAACAATCAATTGCAAATTATAAAGAGGTCATTAACCGTTTTGTTCGAAGTCAAGTTGTTCTCTGGTCCAGGGGCTTTGAAATCCGTAATTCGAACTTTGGATCGCCCCGTCACTTTCTTGCGAATTAGTTACGCGTCGAGAGCGAAAGGGATAGCAATAGACGAAGGTCGAATTACGGATTTCAAAGTAGAGCACAAGGGGCCTATCGGCGACACTTCTGTATTCAAAGTCCAAGAGAGGTCCATTGTCAGAGTCGACGTTGAATTTGACGTTGCGTCCGTGATATTTGAAGGAGAAAAAATAGCCTAGTTTTTGTTTCATTTCTTCTTAAGAAATACGTAATCTAAAACAGAGAAGAATAGCTGGTGCAAAGTTCATCATATAGTCCAGAGGCTCTACTTTGAAATCCGTTATTCGAACTTCGTCTATTGCTATCCCTTTTGTTCTCGACGCGTCACTAATTCCCAAGAAAGTGACGGGGCGATCCGAAGTTAGAATTACTGATTTCAAAGTAGAGCCCCAGATTCTGTACTAGTACTCTGAGCTATACCACTTTGATTTAAATCTATCAGGGATGCAGGTTTGGCAATAGGATTATTGATGCCATAAACACATAAAATTGGCAAATCTTGTATTGGATTTTTTGTACTCTTACACGGTTATTGCTATAACACGGCATTTTCTTGAAGCTTCCTATTGCGAAAACGAGTTAGATAATGACAGGTTAGCCTAATTGTGCAAAATATGTACAGCCTGTGAGCATTTAGAAGGTTCTTCGGGTTTGAACTTTTCTCTCACTCGCTACCATACGCTCTTATTAAGAGCGAGTGAGAGAGAAGTACAAACCCGAAGCACCTTCTAAGAGCTATCGCACTGTAGGTACTACGTAAGATTGTCGAATCCATGGCCTGGGAAAGGTTGGTATTTATTTCTCTATGGTAAGTGTGTGACATCAAAAATAATTATAATCAATTATGCGACGCCCTTTATATCCATCGACTAAATGTTTTGCATTACGGATCAATACGGAGAGCACTAATCAGAGGCCCTACTTTGAAAATCGAAGTTCGAAGTTACGTTCGCTCCATCCCTTTCTTTCGATTTAGTCACAAATGACGAGTGATAGGGATGGAGCTACCTTAACTTCGAACTTCGATTTTCAAAGTAGGGCCTCTGATCGTTCAATCCATGTCTATCCGAACTTTTAGATGTCTGTCTATGAATTTATGGCTGTCATTAGATGTCATTGTTAAATTATGTTATTTTCAGATATTTTAGTCGTAATTATTTTTGCTGTAAACCAGTTATATGCGCCACTTTAGAGCAGAAAACAATGGTAAATGGTTAGATTTCGACAGTACCTAATATAAGACGGACGATATGATCAGTCTTAGCAAAGCATGAACTAGAGATCTAGTGATTTCACATTTAAAACCAGCTAGTGTTCAAATTGCAAAAATAAAAATACAGTAAGTTGCACTAAAAGTTACCATTATTTTTTAAAATGTTAACTTATTTTTGTTTACATGGAGCGAACTGTTTGTTTACATACCATGTAAACAACGTAGGTATGGTCATTGACCTTGAACTTGGAATTCTGACGTTAGTTACTACGAGCGTTTGGAGTAGTATAGTAATCAACGTCAAAATGTCAAGGTCAAGATATCGGCTGCGATACATCAAGTAACAAAATGAATATAATTAAACCTTCTTTTTTTTTTACTTTAACAGAAACAAAAATGAACCATACCCCCGTGATCAGAATCGTGCGAACTATTACCCCGCCAAATATGTTGAAAGGTTTTTAAGACACCCTGTATATTAAAAAGTTAGTAGTAGTTAGGTAGATCAGAACATAGAAATTTATGACTGATTTAAATCAAAATAGAATAAAATATATGTTAATATGCTTTGCCTTTCCATCCCATGCAGGCCATTCTGGTGGCACTACACTTGAATGCTATTTAATAAAAAATGGTGTTGCATCTCTTTCATTTGTTATATCAAATGTAAGACAGAGGCAAATACTGTCAAGTGAAGAACCACCATTAGAAATTTCTTCAAAAATTACAGTTAATGCATAGTGCAACTTTACTTTTTACACTTTTTGCAAACATCTTGGGATATTATTGTATTTAATTATGGCATGCAATTAAGTTGTCTTTTACTGAATAGTATTTTAAACAAATTCTTACCTTCATTGTCTGATAGTGCTATAGGTTCCTCTTTGACATCGAATGCTGGGAACATAAAAAAAGAATTAAATCCAACAACATATAGATTTTGCAAATCTGTGGGGGATTGATGTAGAAAAACTATTAAATAGTAAACTCAATGAGCCAGAAGAAATATTAAGTTAGTTACAAAAAAAATACTTTTGTTTTGGTTTTGGTTGAAAAGTATTGTAAAAATAAGAGACATAAAGTGACACAAAATAGTTGAATCACCCATATAACTAAATAACTTGACATTGGCGAAATACACCTTAACAAAAGTAAAAGCTGTTAATTAAAATTAGAATGACACACAGGTCAAAATCTTTTTCATATGTAAATGTTAAATACAAACCTGACATTGGAAATGGTTGCTCGATTTTGTGACCGGTGGCCATTAAATAAATAAATGAATGAACACACAGGTCTAATGGGAGCTATCAATCGTGACGGAAACATACATCGTTAGCGTTGAACCAGTGGTGCGGCTATATACGTCAAAGGCATTGATAAGATTAAAGAATTCAACTAACCTTTAATTAAATTCCTACTGTACAAGTCTTTAAATCTTTCTTCGCAGTCCTGGACTTGCCGTTTGAAGTTGGATGCATCCCGTAGACGCGCGACGCACGTTTCGCAGATAGTGTACGTAATTTCTCTGAGCTCGCCCGTCATTGGTACGATCTAAAGTAAACGCGTCAAGATGATAAAATAAATAAAACAATTATTTTCAAAAATAAAAATAAGTTTGCAAAATGCAAACAGAACCGGGTTTTAGCTATAGCAAACCCACTATTCATTAACAGCTCCAAAAGAAGTCACTTTTCAGAACAACAATGTAAATTAAAATATTTCTCAAATTGTTCAACTTTCGACCAGATATTTCAGAACGTAAATTATTGGAAACCCTCAATAAATAAAGTTATGAAAAACGTAGTTACCTTAATATCAAGACATTCTTGCAACATATCGTAGTAAATTTCCTCCTGGCCCAACTGGAAGCAAGTTTCGGCCAAATTTTTATGGGAACCTTCGGCGTGACAGCAACGGCACAAGTCCTTTTCAAGCTTCCACATAGAGGTCGACATTTTTATTGTCTAATAACATTACACTTCACTATCTATCAACACAGTTGAATGTACACTTAAAAATATCTTCCATTCCACTTGAAACAGTTGAAACTACTATTAATTTCCCGATTTTAGCAGCGCGGCCATGTTGTTGTATCTTTTCTTTTGAAAGCGTTTGGTTATGACTTTACAGCGGCCAAAAATCATCTTTGCGTTTCGTTCGTTATTCTTTCGCAAGACATGTGATTGCTAGTGAATAGAAGGACTTAAATTTAAACGCCATCTGCTGCCGAGTAGCAGTACTTTTGCTAGATGTCAAAGGCCAACGATGTTCTAACAACTCACGTAAAAAAACACCTCTCAAGTGTCAGACTCGGACACCTAGCACGATCTTGAAATTCAATGTAATTGTTTGTATTTGTATTTTATTTAAATTCTAAAATCATCACAAAAAACATTGTTTGACAATTCAATATCTCTCACAAATTGCAATACTAATTAATTAAGTATGTCTTTAGAATAACAACTACATCAAAAATACAGCAACGTTAACTAGCAAAGTGATATACAGTGGAAATACTATTTTATCCGGTTTGTTAAGTTTTAAAGTTAAGTTAATAGCGTAAATTGAAAATGGCACTGGCTCCAAAACTTCTGCTGTTGCAATATACATGCACAGACCGACCAACTAAGATTGGATAAAAAATGACTGAATTAATTGTTGATTTAGTTATCCAAAGGCAGATACCCTATGAAAATTCTATACACTTGTTATTTTTTGTGAATTAGTCAGATTCACTACTGAAAAAAGTGTAAAACCATTTTACAATGTCATAAGTAAGTAAGTAAGTAATTTATTTATTCACAAGAACATGAATTCATAACATGATGGTACAATGTATAAGGAGTTCCAACATATTCTGCCATTAGACGGCGTGTAAATATCTAGTCATAAAAATACTAATGCGGCTTTATTAATATGTCAAAGAAATAATGTCAATAATTCACAATTAAATAAGATTATATAGCTATTAAAGTATCACAGAAATAAATATATTTTTAAATTAAAGATACAGAGCACTACATGTAATTATAACAGATCCTTATCACTGAGGTAATCATTCACTGAGTAGTAACATTTCTTAAGAAGTGAATGAAATAGCCTACTTTTGAATGAATTTAGAATCATGTCTTTAAATTAATCTGGTAAATGGTTAAAAATCTGAATAGCACACATGAAATTGATGATTTTTCGAAACATGGACATAAGATAAAATTACATAAATTCAGATTAAAATGATCAATATCTCCGAAACTAGCAATAATCGCTTAACATACATAGGGGTTAAATCAATAGCTTTTTAGCTGCTCTATCAGCCCTAGGCGGGTTGACGTCGGTTTCTGGGACACCCTGTATAAAATAACTTATTGCTATATCTTCCTGTTCTAGAAAACACATCACAATTTTTTCTAAACAGTTATGGATGTTTCATTACAAATAAAATCTCAAATAAGTATGTAAAGGCTTGGAAGTGATAAAATTTTGCACTCTTTAAAAAGTGGTTTGCAGCTTTCAAGATATTTAGCTCCACAAACAGCCTGAATGCATTTTTTTTTAACTCTAAACACCATTCCAGCATCTACCGAATTGCCCCATAGTATGATGCCATATCTTAGCACTGACGACACATAACCATTATAAGCTAACAATGAAGCTTGTTTATTTACTACATTTCTCAGCCTACTTAGGGCAAAAGAAAATCTATCCAGTTTCAAACATATTTTTTCTACATGCCATTTCCAATTGCAATATTTGTCCATTGAAATACCCAGGAATACAGAGTCATCTACTTCCTTAACATTTTCGCCTTTATACATAACATTAAGGGTTACCGGTTTTCTATTATAATGTTTACATACATGAAAATAAAACATGTTGAACATAAAAAACGTTTATTGGAGCAAAAAGCAGATCAAGACGAATTCAATAACAAGTCACCTATACAACAAGTGCAGGGGATCCAAGACCAAGGAAGAAGCAGTTTTGAAAAAGGTATTTATTCCAACAGGACTTAATAACATACTTACATAAGTAGTAATGTGTTTTACGTAACACCTGGCCATAATGTGAGTTTTATCGCACGCTGCGCGCACGGTAAAACTCGCATTGTGGCCAGGTGAAGACGTAAAATTGTGTACTCATCACGGGCAGTAAAAAAGAAAGCCCTCTATCGCATATTTACAACCCTCGCCTACGGCTCGGGTCTCAAATACCTGCGATTTCGGGCTTTCTTTCTTTTACAGCCCTTGTTAAGTTATGTACTATTTATACCTTAGCTCCTTCCTAATCCCTAATAAAAAATAACTTTAACATGTGTATTAGGGTGGTCCAAAAAACTAAAGTGTTTTATATCAATTCATCAAAATGTTTGTTTAACGTTAAAAAGTTCAACATGAACCTGGCTAGGGCATAGTAACCCTAAAATTAGTTAAATACACAAAGTATCTTAGGTTCTAAATTTAATAATAATATTAAAATCCTAATTTACAGAAAATTTCATAAAAAAACATAATAATGGTCTATTAATATGTTTCTCCACAACTTGTTTTTTATTCCAAAATACTTGGGTATAAGCAATATAATTACCAAGTTTTATTGCAATTGAATAAACTTTACAGGTAATCCATACTGTTCAAATTGTTTCATATAAAATATATGGGATTTATTTATATTAGAACAGAGTAGAATAGAAATAGAATAGAAATAATTTATTCAATGCAAACACACATTTAATACAGACTTAAAACTTAAAACATTTAACATGGCGTTAAAAAAAGCCCCTCTCAAATTTGTGCCGCAGCCTAACCTCATCAAATAGTTTTATTATAGAATAGAATAGAATAACTTTCTTTCAGGCAACAAGACCCATATTTACAAATACCTTACAGACTAACATATATGACAAATAACTTAAAATTTACATGACTTACACTTTTGAGGTGTCAGCTAGCCGGCGGCCATGAAATCGCCGAAATATGGCTCATCTTGGCCAGAAGCGGCTCCTTAAAAAAAACGACAGATCCTTGGTCGGTATTCTCACCACAAATGATATAAAATTAATCTTGTGGCGGGGCTCCAACCATTCGACCCTAGGGGTAACTCCGGTGTTTACTGGTACATTCTCTGCGAGCTTCTTCGCCTCCGTAGAGTAATGTAATCGGGACACGTACAACTGCGTCGTCGGCGTAGCAAGACACAGCAAGTGTTTTGGTCCGGTCGATTACGGTAGTATGTCTAGTACTAGGACATAGAGCAACAAACTAAAGGACCCTTTTGATACATTATATTTTGTCCTATGTCATTACAGCTGTCTCAACAAATACTGTGCCGCTGGCTGCTGAAACCAACAATGAGTGTTCTGGAAACGTCTCCGATGACAACCTTAGCTCAAGTAGCAAAGAAATATTAGATTCTGATGTGCGTTCTGGTCAAATTGACAGTCAAAACTTACACGCATGCCAAAGTTGTAAGAAATCATTTCCTAGTAAATCAAGCCTTACTAAACACATGTGCTCACATAAGACTGAAGACGTTACTTACGCTTGCGATATTTGTAGAAAACATTTTCCAAAGTTGCTTGCCATGCAGCAGCATAGACGGCTTCACACAGGTGAGACACTGAGCAGTGGCGTAGATAGGGGGTGGCGGCAGGGGCGGCCCGCACCGGGTGTCACCCGCTTAGGTTTGACACCCGACCCGACCGTGGACATCAGTAGTGAGTGCCATTGCCATCTATAACAATTCATAAAACTGTGGCAGATTGCATAACCGCCACCAATAAAATAATGTAATTGAGTTTTGGGGTGACACCTACAATATCCGCACCGGGTGCCACTCATGCTAGCTACGCCACTACACTGAAATAATTTTATTTATAAATAAATAGGAGGGGACAATATCAGACAAATGACCTAGTCCCAAACTAAGCTCTAGGCTTGTACTATGGGTACTCATCATATCAGCCTGTTGCAGTCCACTGCTGGACATAGGCCTTCCCCAAGGAGCGCCACAGCGCCCCGCCCTTTGCATCCAGTCACTGCCAGCTGCCTTCTTCAGGTCATCGGTCCATCTAGCCTAGCCAGTCCTGCACTACGTTTGCCTAAGCGTGGTCTCCATTCGAGAACCTTCCTGCCCCACCTCTCGTCGGTTCTGCGACAGACATGGCCCGCCCACTGCCACTTCAGCTTGCTACATTTTTGGACAATATCAGTCACCTTAGTCTTATGTCGTATGACCTCGTTTCGGATCGTACTATGGGTACTAGACATCGATAAACTTACTTCAACTGAAACAACTAGGTACTGATTAATATATGCAGTTATTTCTCGCTCCATGAATACCTTAATGACGAGTTTCAAATAGTTATTTATGTGACTGGTGCATAATGAGAGGCATTATACACGAGTGTGGTTTTATGAAACGAGCCGTAAGGCGAGTTTCATAATGAGATCACACGAGTGTTTTAATGCCTAATTATGCGTACAGTCGCATACATAACTTTATCTACATACATATCATAATTTCAATATAATACCTACCGACTCGTTAAACATATTCCGTAAATTTCGTAGCTACCCTGCTTAAACAAAGCTAGCGGTCCTGGGTTCAATTCCTGGTAAGGACAAACATTTGTATGATGAGCACGAGCATTGGTTCATGGGTATATATGTGATTCGTATCCATAGAACAGTTAACAGCATAAATAAGTGATCATTTATGTACCTTGTCACTTTAACGTCGTGTTTGAAATGTTATACAACATTGTGAAACGATCGATAAATGATCACTTATTTATGCTGTTGACTGTACAACCCTAGAGCTTATTTTAGGGTTAGGTCAATGATATGACACATTATACCTTATTATTACGTTATTTCAGCTGAAATCAGCATTGAGTGCGCCGAAAACACTGCTGACAACCCTAGCTCGAGTAGCAAAGATATATTGGATTCTGATTCCGTTCAAGATGACGATGAAGAATTTTACACATGCCACGCTTGTCAGAGAACATTCAACAGGAAATCAAGCCTAACTAATCACATGCGTTCACATCAGAGTCAAGAAATAACATACGCATGTGATGTTTGTGGAAAACGGTTCGCGAGGTTGACTACCATGCAGCAACATAGAGGACTTCACACTGGTAAGACAATATAGTAATTTTGAGGAGGTTTTATTACTTTAATTGGTCTAAATCTCAAATTGAAAACAAGTCTAACAAAAAGCAAGCTTGAAAAACCCAACTGTTGTTTGAATAATGTCGTCAATATAATCATATCGTATCGACCTTCCTGTCACCCTGTATGATCTTTATTTTGCCAATGCCACATTATAAAAAAAAGTAACAGGACCCATCAGTGACACCCGCGACGCTAAGACATCTGATCAGCCTGTACAAGAGAACTAAGAAAGAACCATACCAAATCTGCCGAAAAACGTCCACTGCTGGACATACATATTGGTCAAAAGAGTGGTTGCAAAGACTTTTTACAACGTGATTACTATCGTATCTTGCGTTTAACCACACCATGGTATTGATTTCTTTAAGTGGATTGGAGAAAACGAGAACCCAACGACTGTAACTATGCCTACCGCGTCGTCAAATAATTATAATATGCATGACTACATACATACCTTCACGCCTGTAATCCCAGAGTGGGGTAGGCAGAGCTACAGAATTACCCACAACTTTAAAAACTTGTTGATAATTCAGTAACCACATTTTTGCAAATAGGCCAAGATGTCCACCAGCGCATTAGTGACAGGTTGCAAGCCCATCGCCTAAAATTACTACAAGCCTTTATTCCCTTAGTCGCCTCTTACGACATCCACGGGAAGACATGGAGTGGCACTATTCTAACCCGTTGACACGGAGCAATATATGCATGGCTAGTGCTAAGAAATAGGACAGCAAAAAATGCCTCTTTTGATACATTATAATTTGTCCTATTTTATTTCAGCTGTGTCAACTAATCCTGCGAAGCTAGCCCCTCAAACCAGCAATGGGTCCGCTGAAAACTTTTCAGGCGACAGCCCTAACTCGAGTAGCAAAGTTATGTTAGGATCTGACCAGAGTTCTGTCAAAATTGATGAACAGGGCTTTTACACATGCCCGACTTGCCCGAAGAAATTTGCCAAGAGATCAAGCCTTACTAATCACGTGCGTTCACATCAGGTTCGAGAAACGGCGTTGATAACCATGCAGCAGCATAAAGGACTTCACTCAGGTGAGGCACTGTTTATTTTTATTGATTGGAAATCTAAATGACCATCACATTTAGCTTCAAATTATTTGCTCTAAAGTCATATTATAGAATATCATATGATAAATCACATGCTATAATCATTCATTTAATCTAAACTTCACTTCATGTACCTATCATCAATACATAGTATAAAACAAAGTCGCTTCCCGCTGTCTGTCTGTCTGTCCCTATGTATGCTTATATCTTGAAAACTACACAACGGATTTTGACGCGGTTTTTTTTAATAGATAGAGTGATTCACGAGGAAGGTTTTTATGTATAATAAATGCTGGTTTATTGTACGGGTGTTACAGAAAACTCAAATAAACCGAAGCGAAGCGAGGGTGGGTCGCTAGTATTCTATAATTTAAAAATATCCAGCATACGATATTTATAACATTCAAAAACTATAAAATCATTTGATGTAACACTCACTTTCTAGTATAATACTTTAATATTACAAAACATAACGTAAAAATATTGACATTTTAAATGTTATATATCGCCCAAAATCTAATTTTCAACAAAATTGACGGAGATCCGCTGAGTGGAGCTCCTATTTTTGGGAATTCTGACTAGAGAATGCAAATAACCGGTTAAAACCAGTATTAACCGGTTATTATCATACAAAAACGGTTAATAACCGGTTAAATTGCATTCCCTAATTCTGACCCTCCTGTTTGCTAAAAAGCTAATCTAACCTAAACCTAATTCCGCCTTGGTTACTGACTAGGTAGAAAAGAAATTGGAAATATGTTTTGACTATTACACCACACGAACATTGAGCAAATGATTGTTAAATTTAGATTTTAATTTTATCTTTACATAGTATAAGACAACTCGCTTCCCGCCGTCTTTCCCTCTGTATTTACGCTTAGATCTTTCAAACAACGCAATGGATTTTAATGCGGCTTTCATCAATAGATATAAATTCCCCAAGATCTACTAGAAGAGATCTACCCACAAGGCGTCGTAAAAATAAATTCCCCTACTTATAAATTACATTGTAAGCTATATATATATAAAAGGCAAACCTGACTGACTTATATATCAACGCACAGCCGAAACTACTGTACCTACCTAAAAACTTTAAATTTGGTACATAGGTTCCTTTCATGATGTAAGTGAGCACTAAGAAAGGATTTTCCGAAAATCGACCCCCAACGGGAATAAATAGGGGGAGTAGCGGGAAACTAATTCTACGGAAGTCGCGGGCGTCCTCTAGTTTGTACGATATTAGGGTGATGGAACCAGTAATGAACAAAGACCAATGATGGACACTTGATTCTTATGTAACAGAAGATAAAGGCTATTCATTTATCTTGAGACAATCAATTTTCAACCTTATGACATTTGAATTAGGAATCAAGTGTCCGTTATTGGTATCTTCAGCTAAAAGTGTCCAACATTGGTGCCTTGACTTTCAGTTGCATCAACTAAGTCTGCGGAGCACCCGGCACCTGAAACCAGTAATGAGGGCGCTGAGACCTCCGACGACAATCTTAGCTGGAATAGTGACGATACCTACACGTGCCAGATCTGTGAGAGGTCATTCGACATGAAATCAAGCCTTACTAATCACATGCGCTCACATAAGAGTGAAGAAACGACTTACCCGTGTGATATTTGTAAAAAAAGTTTTTCACAGTTGACTAGCATGCAGCACCATAGACGACTTCACACTGGAGAAACACCTTACCTGTGTAAAGTTTGTAAGAAACGGTTCCGGACCTCTGCTGCTCTATCGTGCCATAAACGAATACACACCGGAGACAACATTCAAAAATGCGAATACTGCAACAAGGAGTTTGTATATAACTTTGCTTATGAAACGCACATCCGAACCCATACAGGAGAGAAACCTTTTAAATGCGATGTTTGTAATAAAAGGTTTTCCCAAACCTCTGCGGTGAATCGCCATATGCTCATCCACAAAGCGATAGCTCCTTTCTCTTGCGATATTTGTCTTAGAAAATTTAGACAGCGGAGTGAATTGAAAGTACATATGAGAAATCACACCGGGGAGAGACCTTACCCCTGTACAACTTGTAACAGAGGATTTACGCAAAAATCAAGCCTTATTACTCATATGAAAGCTCATATAAAGAAAGAACGAAAGCGCAAGATCGCTGCATTTAAAGAAGCCGCCATGAAAATAAAAGCTAAGCCGGAGGTAGTGCTCGTGAAGGAGGAAAGGGAGGAAATGCAGGAGTTTTGTGAAGAGACACGGGAGGAGCCAGTGCGTGTTAAAGAGGAGAAATTGGAGCCCCGTGCAAGGTCAGAGGAGCCGCAAGAAGATTTTTTTGTTGAAGGTAATTTATGAAAACTTTATACTGATTTATAGTTTTATAATCTTTCTGCTAAATATAATCCATCAACAGTATCAGTTTAACGTGTGTGTCTGTGTTTGTGTCCAATAGGGACGCGGTTTTTTTTTTTTTAATTAGTTTAGCTGTGGTTGTTCTTAGTTAGGTTTGATGAAAATTATTAGTTCTGATATTGGGGTCGCAATCATTTTGGGATTTCATCCACAATTAAAAAAAATATGTACAAGGGCCTTGGTGCTGAATATACCTTTGTTTCTATCGAAGTCTAGGCCCTTGGTCCGTGGGGACCCGGTGTTATTGGCCTTTCTAAGGTAATCTCAAAAGGCAAATAGGAACAACCGGAGATCACAGAGCTGGCAGCTTCCTAAGGGTAGCATTATTTAGTATTCATCTAATCGAATTTAACTTTTAGTTTACTTTTAATTTAGGTTTATTTTTGCTTTAATGCTCTTAAATTTTCCATATTTTTAATTTGTATTTATATTATCATAGTAGTTTGTTTACTTGTTAGTACAAAACAAAGTATATACCTACACTTTTTATTCCCCGACGCAAAAAAGAGGGGTGTTATAAGTTTGACGTGTAAGTGTGTGTGTGTGTGTGTGTGTGTGTGTGTGTGTGTGTGTGTGTCTGTCTGTCTGTGGCATCGTAGCTCTTAAATGGATGAACCGATTTGGATGCGGTTTTTTTTATTTGAAAGCTGGTTTTCTAGTGGTGGTTCTTAGACATTTTATATCGAAATCGGTTCAGCCGTTTTTGAAGTATTGAACTTTGAATTGTCAGTGTCGGGGGTTTTCCAACTTTTTGTTGGTTATTTTAGTTATAGTTATACATTATCATTGTGAAATTTACTGTCTTTATAATAATATACTTTGTATTACATTATTTCAGTCCCGATAATAAATCAAGAAAGCTTCGAAGTCCCACTGGAAGCATCAAACCCCGAAAGATTTCAGAGTAATCTTCCAAACACCAACTCTACCTAATCATCTGAAGATTATTGCTCACCTGACCACCACGCAAGGCACGAGTTATAGAATAAGTGGAGAAAAAAGGTGACCCTATTGGAGACTGGTATAACGTAGCACAGATAGCACACAAAATAAAAGATGTCATGTGCCACAGATAATAGAAAATGTCATCGAGCGTCAGACGAGCACCGGGCACCGAGTGATCTGCCATTCTGGCGACATCGCAATTACCACTCGGAAAGACGTAAAGCAACAGTCATAGCTTATAACTGAGTAGGTTTCTGCGGTAGTGGAGCGGTGCGGGAGGGGATACATGTTAGTTTTTAAATACTTAATTGAATCAGCCAGTATCATACCAGATACTAATAATTAAAAAACAAATACTTAATACTCAAATACTTAGTTTTTTTTTTAATAATTTCAAAGTACCTACATACCTAGGTAGGTTCCTTAAGGTTCTAGAGATTAGTTTGAAAACGATAACATTGCCATCATGACTGATCTTCACCTGACAAAAACTCGTGTGAACTTTGGGGTGATGGACAGGTTACGTATCAGAACGCCTAAAATTTATTTGCCTAATTATAAAATTCCTAAGGTCGACATACCTAATTTTATAATACCTAACCAGCATATCACCAATGTTTATAATTCCTAATGGATTAAATACCTAAATGGTATTTAGTCTATTAGGGGATTTAAATTTAGGCATTGTAAACTCAGGTCATTCAATATTTCAATATTTGGCGAAATGATGTTAGGCGTTTTAAAAATTAGGTATTTCGACCTTAGGTATTTTAAAATTAGGCAAATTAATTTTAGGCGTTCTGATACGTAACCGATGGAAATAGTACGAGGTCGAGAATGTGTGTTCCCGTGAGGTTATCTTGTAATCGGTGAAATTACTAACATAGAGGTATTTCATATTACAGGGTTGTTATCAGAGTTGGCAACGCATTAGCAGTCTTATGATTGTAGCCTTAAGAATTCAAATGTCAATGAGTCACAGATCTCACCTCCTTTAACATTAGGTGGCCCACAGAACAGAAAAAACGGGCGTGTAACGTGTGGCACGGTTATGCGGAGTTCCGCGCAAACTACCATACCTTTGCCGCGATCGCTTATTTAGATATTTCTATATTTCTAAAATAGGAAATAAATCCATAAGCATGCCTTATTGTGCTATTTTGGAGTGTAAAAACGATAGCCGAACAAAAAACATTTTCCATGGTGGCGCGTTGTTTTTATGATAGTTTGAGTATTTATGTTGCCGCTTTCAACTTTATTCCACTGTTATAAGCCAGCAAAAGTGTGCGCGTGGTAACAGATGGGCATACCTCTCTTCGCCATAGAAAAGACCCTTTCGGACACACTTGGACCCTTTAGGATCTTTTCTACATACTCAGCTTGAATGTGCAGGTTTCCTCACGATGTTTTTCTTTCACTGAAAGAGCAACGGATAATGTACTTAAGTAAGAAAAACCCTACATACATGGCGACCGCTTAAGTTTGAACTACGATCCGAACAACCTAAACCACTACTATAGGTCACCGAAGCTCGTTGGTTTTACTAAAGTGATTCACAGTACTTCCAAACATAGTTTTCGGCTTCGTTTTAAACACGAAAGACAAATATGGTGCGACAGCGAGTCTGACAGCAATAAAGAGAAACCAACCAAGTAGTGTGGAAATGAACGGTAGGTACTTACGTTAGAATACGCGCGCGAGTTCATGTCTATCGTGTTGAGGCGGCTTCACCCGCCTCGCCTAATTCGTCCGCAGTCTAGTGCAAGCCTTGACGTGTTGACGTGCGTCGTCGATGGACAAGAACTCGCGCGCGTACGGCAAGCCTTTAGTTTTGTAAAATTGGCCCTCATCATTATCTAGGCCCATGTGTAGTCCATTTCTGAACGTAGGCCTCCATTTCCTTCCAAGTTTTGCGTTCCTGCACCCAATTTGAGCCTCCTTCACACAATGGCACAACGAGGCCTAGGTAATAAATTAAAAACATCAACAACTGTTTAAATATTATATTTTTATTTTACAACTTTCCTAGATCAATACTGGCTTCCGGATGGTGCACCCTTATATGGTTTTTCAAACTACACTTCTGTATAAACGCGGCCTTACACACCGCACAGGCATACGGTTTATCATTCAAATGTATTCTCATATGCACTTTTAGCGTGTATAACTCACCAAATTTTTTGCTACAAAATTTACACTCGAAATTTTTAACTCCAGAGTGGACAATCAGATGTTTTTTCAAAGTCCATTTGTAGCCGAAATTCTTGCCGCAAATGTCACAAGGGTACTCTTTGTTTTTTAAATGTGAATACTGTATGTGAGCGCTTAGTCCGCCAGAGCTCGCGTAGTTTTTAAAGCATATATTGCATTTGTACTCCGGCTTTTTAATTTTATGTACGTCAACTAAATGCTGGATACGTTTTTGGTATTGCGGAAACACGTCATCACACTCAGGGCATTTAAAATCAGCTTCACTATGGATCTTTCTAACGTGGTACCCTCTAGCGGAAGTAGTCCGAAACTGCTTGTCACAAAACTTACATTTTAGGTTAGTTTCTATGTGCATTTTGACGTGTGCGTGTAGTCTATGGTCGGAGAGAAACTTTTTTCCGCAAAAGTGGCACACGAAATTCGCGCTATGCTCGTTCATATGCATGGATAGATTCTTAAAAAAGCGAAATTCTCTTTGGCAAATGTGGCATTTGAATTTTTCTGACGTTAAATCGAATCCTAGAATACCGTGCGACGGTTTGAACTTCGGAGTGTCATAGTAAACTTTATTATGTGTTTTTATTAGATGGTCTATTAAATTATCTACGGTTTTGTAATTGGAAACGCATAATTTGCATTTGATATCGCTGACCTCGGCTTTTATTAGATTTTTGGGCGTTTTTAGGGATCGTAATATTTCTTTTTCGGTAACGTTGCTGTGTTGATCACTTAAATGTGTTTTAAGTTGCTTGAAGAATAAATACGAATGGTCGCAGTACAGGCAGGTATATTTATACTTGTTAATATGTTTGAAAGGGATTATTGTTGAGTTTTTTAGTAAGAGAGTGATGTTGGAACGGAGTTGACGATTCTCGATGTAGCTTTCAGGCGTGACCCTGGGTGTCTTCGGGCTAAATTTAGAAGCATCTGGAAATAAATAAACAAAAAATAAGAAATGAGATGACAAATTGAAATTATAATAATGTAAAAGTAACGAAAAGTGCGTGTTTAGTATAAACCAAGAAACTTATAATATAACCTAAGGAGAGTGCAGCTAACAAACAATTGAAGCTAGAAAAAAATGCCTTGGAATAATAAAAAGTTTAATTTAAGAGTGGGAGGACTCAGACGCTTGGGGGGGGGGTTTGGACCCCCTGCCCCTAAAGCTATGGTTTATAACTTTGTACATATTTTGAAAAAAAAACTTTTATTCTCTGGGACCCTTTGGCCTCCACAAAGGGTCGGCCATCATTACAAAATTTTCCCTTAACCCTTTTCTCCCCCTACATTAAAGTAAAGAAAATTAGAAAATGAAAATCAAATTCACCTAATTTATTTTAGTCAGGGCACAAAAACCTTCGGTCGCCCTCGTGCGCCCGCATATGCTCTCTCAGCGTGTAACTCCTCGCATACGCCTTACAGCACACCGTGCAACTAAACGGCTTCTCTCCAGTATGCTTCAGCATATGCTTCTTCAATCCATGATTGGTTATAAACGCCATGCCACACTCAACACACTTCTTATTCTTGTGCCCATGCGTTTGCCTTATATGCGTCGCCAAATAATGTTTAATATTGTATTCTCTAGCGCATATGGGGCATTTAAAAGTATGCCTAATGTTATGCACCTCTGACATGTGTTTGACACGATCATTGTAATGTTTCATAGGTTTAGAACAAATGTGGCATTTGATGACTCGCTTAGAATGAGCGCTCTCCATATGGTTCGCCTTAGAAGTTTTCGTTTTAAGTATTTTACCGCATACACTGCACGGAAAAAGTCCGCTTTCGTGCGTACGATTGTGTACTTTTAACCTTTTTGAATTGAGAAAAGACTTGCCGCAGATATCGCAGATACAATTAGCGTAGTGCTCGTTTAAATGCGTTGTTAAAGTTCTAAACACGTGGAATTCTCGCTTGCACAAATGACAAGTGTACGGACTTGAATCCACCTTGTAGTCAGCAATGCACTCCCTATAAATAACCTTTTCGTGGACATCGACAAAATGGCGGCGCATCGTATCGACATCTGTCAAATTCAAATTGCAATGGCGGCATTCCAAATTCGAAATGTCAATTTGGAGAGAGCGCGGGTAGCGTTTCATTTTTTTTAATTCGGACTCCACGTCCGTGTGCGTTTCGTTTGTGTGTGTTCTTAAAGCGTTTAGTTGCATGAAGTCCTGATGGCAGAAGAAACATTGGAACCAGCTTTTGTGATGGCGGAATGGGCAGGCCGTGGTGTCCTGTAGGACTGTGCTGCATGTTAAAATTACGCGTTTTCGCTCTGATATTTGCTTGGTTGCATTTATTTTGACAGGCTGGTTGCCTGAAATGAGAAAACTTACTGAGACTGTATTCAGGTCAACATAGCTTTCTTTTATTGTCTTGAAAAAGTTAGGTTAGGTTAGGGTTGTATTATATTATAACAACACTAAAAAGTTTTAATTCAGGCGGAAATGGCTTTAGGATAAAAGAAAATTCGGCCTATCTGACATGACATGTAGAATTTCAATATAGATCACTAAAATATATTTCACCATAAAAATTGCGGTTTCACACAATGCTTTGTGGAACTGAGCACTGTTTTAAATAAGTACATTATAAACACTAGCAAGCAAGACAGAGAAAGCGTTAGTGTTAGGCCAGAAACTTAATATTCCATGGAGATTGCAGAGCAAACCGGCTCCTCATCCCCCTTCTTAAAAATCATTAAAAAAAAACAGCCAAAACATTTTTTTAATTATCTTTTTTGATCAAATTGAGCGTAGTTTCTCCCATTTTGCTATGTGCACATTAAAAAGACCCACACTGTATATAAATATATATCATCTGGTAGTCTTATCGAACTAGGTTTAGTGTCGTGTCCCGTAGCTGTCTAAATTGTACTTATAAGGTAAAATATTAGAGAGGTTTAATTTGTTTTACGTAACACCAGGCCATAATGTGAGTTTTATCGCACGCTGCGCGCACGGTAAAACTCGCATTGTGGCCAGGTGAAGACGTAAAATTGTGTACTCATCACGGGCAGTAAAAAAGAAAGCCCTCTATCGCATATTTACAACCCTCGCCTACGGCTCGGGTCTCAAATACCTGCGATTTCAGGCTTTCTTTCTTTTACAGCCCTTGTTAAGTAATGTACTATTATATTATGCCTATTCCATTAAAAGCCGGAGTATCCAAATTAATAGCCCAACCTCCATAGAATAGAATATAAGCTTCTTGGTGTTAAGACTGCCCGGGCCATCGAAAAGCATTGGTTAAGCTGAGATACACAGATGAGAGAACACGAGAGCTCCCTTCTGATGCGCCAGTTTTAATATCAATGTTCAACCTCTGTGGAGTTTACAGTTTTTATGTGACGTCGCAGTGTAACCTGGGGCTCTACTTTGAAATCAGTAATTCGAACTTCGGATCGCCCCATCACTTTCTTGCGAATTAGTGACGCGTCGAGAGCAAAAGGGATAGCAATAGACGAAGTTCGAATTACGGATTTCAAAGTAGAGCCTCTGATTCTTGTTTCCAACTTCAATATATTTCATGCATTATTCAATTCATAAGAAACCGGTGATTAGGGGCCATCTACATAATATTAGGTCACACGAATTTTCAACATTATATGAATATCTCATTATGAGAAACCCTTTTTTAATAAATGTTTTGCAAGGATCTTTTGTATCAAAAAAAGTAAAATAAATGTCAAAAACGAAAATCCAAAACTTTTTTTTATCCTTGTTGGTTTTAAAGGAATTTTGGAATGACCAATAAATCCTAAATATACAGTTTTTCCTAATCTAGTGGTTTGAAAACTTAATCAACCAAGGTTCAGTGACATCATATAGTGTCATGAAACACGAGTGATAAATATACTGTCCGTTGCGAGAGCAAGTGAGATGGCAAAAGCCAGTTGAATGCTGATAAGAACCTGGTTATTATAACACTTACCTGTTTCAGAAATGCCCAATGTATAACTCAAATCCATATTTTGACGAGCCTCCCCAATTTGACTTATTTTTAACTCCGATATTGGAGTGTCTGAATCACCTTCAGAATCTTTCTCTTTCACCTTGGCTGTAGCTTTCACGTGTTTGTGTCTCTTTCTTGTACGAGTTTTGTTTATTATCGTTGATTGTTCAGTTTTAGGTAGGCTTGAGTAGGTGTCTAAAAGAAAAAGAAAAAAATACTTAGTCTGTGCCAATTTATATTATACAGGTCAAACACATAATCCATAACTCCTTTTGGGCTTTGCCGCAGTCGGGTAAAAAGAGTTAAGTATAAGTAATTCAAAGTTTGTTTCTGAAGTGATTTATTTTTCTTCACAGTAATAAACGTTATTGATACATAATAAATGAAGTTATCTCCAATATTAATAATAAATAACAAACAAACCAACTGACTCACGACGGAATGTTTATTTTAATACTTAGATGAAAACAAAAAGAGGAAGATATGTGAATAGGCGAGCGGGCTTGAGCACCTCAATGAATATAGGTGCCGAGCACCTAACACAGTGCGATCGAAAGTTAATACATCTAAAAACATACCGTTTTGCGCGTTTTTAAAGGGCTTTAATAGATCAAAATATAAAAATAAATCGCATGAAATCAAATTTAATTTGTAATTACAAACAAAGAAATCGTATTTTTTAGCAATATACTTAATTATTTAAATTTTTGGCCTCCATGTTTGAGCGAGCGAGATAGCGTAATAAATATAGTTTCAAGTCAACGTCATGTTCGTGACGTTATTACGAGTCATAATGGCATCTCATTTATGCAACAATGTTAGTCCATCAATTTATCTCTATTGCTCCTTAGTGCATGCAGCATATGCCATTCCTTTACAGCTGTGTGGAGTAGCTTTGCGAATGTAGGTGTCGCGGCACGCTTTATTTTAGGGTCTTGTACGGCGACAACATGTCTTCCCCTTTTGCTTTAGTCTATTTTTTTTTCTTATATTTTATCCCAGTGGGAAAGGCAAAGGACATTGATCCATACAGCCTAGTCGTAGTTTTCATTAATTATGATCCAACCTTTAGTCTAACTTTTCATAACTTAAATTTGGCAAATTCATTCATCGGGAGTTTTTTTGCACTGGAATCTTGTATTTAAGCCAGACATTATTAAGTGCGTTCCAATTAACGCAGTTTAGTTTTATTTTTTCGTTGTTATACTTTACCTAGATCATTTGGAACTTCTCTATCTCCATAATCCTCGGGACTATGTGACTCCAGTTCTGGCTCTATCTTTATTGACGACTCATGAACAGGATCTGAAAATATGAATTAGGAAGACTATAGCATAAGATAACCTTGACCTTGTAACTTTAACCTTAATATTGTGACCTTGAACTATCAAAGTCATGTGAAATTGCCCCCTTGTTTGCTTGTTATACCTTTCAGATTCTTAAATGCATCTATAGCATAAGATAACCTTGACCTTGAAAATTTAACCATGACAATGTAACCTTGAACTATCAAAGACATGAGAAATTGCCCCTTGTTTGCTTGTCATGCCGATTCTTAAATCCATATTGCTCTTATCTTTCTATCCACTGTACAGCAGCAATGTTCATTGGTGGCAGTTATTGTCTATATGTATATATTATTAACTATACTAATTTTAAGAAATAAACTCAAAAACGACTGGACTGATTTAAAAACTTCTTTCACCATTAATGCTACATTATCTCTGAGTAACAAAGGCGACGTTTTATCCCATCTGTTTTTATGCAGACAAAGTCACTGGCAGAAGCTAGTGAAAGAATATAAAGATTATACAAAGATTATATTTGAATCAGGTGAAAAATAAGAAGAAGAATGTGTAAAAATGTACACATACCTTTGTACTCAAATGTACAGACATACTTTATAGCTTCATTAGGGCCCTTGTACAAAAATTGTAGGTACATAATATGGCCATTGGAATTAAGATGTATTGCAAAGGTGATAAGGTGGAATTTCTTTTCATTTAGCGACCATCAACTAAATAAGAGAAAATTAACTCTATTCTATTTATAGGTAGGTTTATATTCCATTGGTAAAGTCCATTGTATGCTGGGCCTTAGAAGAATAGGTTCCTTTTATCTCAGAAAATCAATTCAGAGCAAGTAGTAATGAACAACTGAGGCCCTACTTTGAAAATCGAAGTTTGAACTGATGTTAGTTCCAATCCCTGTCACTCGTCATGCAAGACTAAATCGAAAGAAAGGGATGGAGCTAACGAAACTTTGAACTTCAATTTTCAAAGTAGGGTCTCATCACAGAGTCATGGGCATAAGCTAGTAGGTAAATAAATATAAATACTCTACCTTTCTTGCAATCGTAATACTCCATGAACTGTCTCTCAGCCTGCAGAACTTGTTTTTTGAAACCAGCAGCATCTCTTAGGTGTCCCGCGCAAATAGCGCATACCAGACGACTCGGACCCCACTCTGTGAGGTATGAGAGCTGAAAAATTCAAAATTCAACTCCAGCTTCTTACTTGGGTTTTAACGTTTGAATAGCACTAGTGTACTGTGTAGTAGATAATTATGTACATATGTGAAAGACGTTACTTGCATCAACCTAACTAGAATCTTATTAGAAATAAAGGAAAACTTACAGAAATCCCATAGCATTCCAATAACATATCCGAGAAAACTTCCTTGACGCCTGCCTCTGTTATGTATGAAGCCCTTAAATCCCAGGTACCACTGGCCGATAGGCAACACCGGCACACGTCGGGCTGTGGAATCCAGCTATTTACGTTCGCTACGTCCATTGTTTAATTTAAAAATAGGAATGTTTTATTCAATTTGATTTTTTGTATATAGAATATATATACATAACATTGGATTGACATTTAGAATTTATTCATGCGGCTAATTAAAAATGTTATAAAAATATATCTGCATCTTTTTCAGGCATACATATGTCTGTAACGCAAGAAAAAGTAAGGAACATCTTGTGACAAAATCAATGTTACATTACAAATTGGTAGCTTAATAATCTGTTTTAGCCTTTTCTAAAACCGCTTGAAATATACGCCAAATAATGACAGTCCAAGTTTAGAAATCAAAGACAATGTACATTACCCAATAAGAATAATGCGACGTGCGACTTTAATTAAGGTATCTGGATACGTCGATCGCAATTGCATATGCGTAATGTCTTAGACTAATAATTGTGCACTAGATTATAACTATCCAAAAGAGAATTAATCGAAACAACAGTTTTGAGTTCCCCAAGAAGTAAAGCCAATTTCTAGACGTTATGTTGCTGTCAAACGGATTTTTATCGGTTTTGGCGCGGATATCGCGGACGGTACCGTAAACAAATCAAAAACGTTATTTTGTTCTTTTATTTAATAAAGTAAAAAACTATCACGGGCAAGTATTTGAAAATAACAAGTAGGTTCTTTTGTTAACAATACGCAAGTTGACCTTAACTATGCGTAACGTCGAAATCAAAGCGAAAATAACCAACTTAGAAAACATTTGCAAAGTGGCAGCAGTTCTTAGCAATTCTGCTGGAACCATCATTAAGCAAGATGATACGTTTTATAACGTGAATGAGGGGAGGTTGAAGATGCGTTTCTTCGAGGATTCGTCGGCGACGCTGGTACGTTACGACCGTGGGGACGAAGGGGGACCCAAACTAAGCGATTACGATTTACTTCAGTTTTCGGCCAGTGAGAATCCGAAGGCGTTGATTTTACACGGAATGCTGAAAAAATGCTTAGGGACGCGAGGTCGTGTGGTGAAAGAGCGGTAAGTAGAGACAGAATATGGTATAAAAAATATATAGCAACAGATTGATAACCTGGATCTCTTTCTACTGGTTTAAAGACTCAAATGGTAGCCAAAAGGTAGGGGCATTTGAAGTTTCGAATTTAGTACTTTGTAGTAACTATCCTGTGCCTTCCACACAATTGACATGATAAATCGAACAGCAAAACAAAACTATTTACCTGTATTACTTTGGCATTGGTACATTAGCAGGAATGTAGTGATGGAACAGTATTTTAAAAGAGTAGAGCTTAGAGCCTAGAGTAGGTATAACTATTTATTCAATTTTTCAAAGAAGCACAAATGGCAGATTAAATGCCATTCTCTACCAGTCAACCAAATATTCAAACAAAAACTAAGAAAAAGGTGGTGCACGGAAAAAGAAAGACAGGAAACAAAGCAAAGAACATTTTCCTGCTTATCGTTTCTATTATCTATCTATTCATTATAGAAAAAGTACACTTATTATTTTGTGGTTTTTTTTCAGTAAACTATTCATGGTAGGCCAGACACGTATCCACATAGACACTGTTCAAGATCTCGGTCACTTCATGGAGTTGGAGGTGGTGTTGACTCCGGAGCAAACTGTGGACGAGGGACAGGCCATCGCCAGAGACCTACAAGAGAAGCTTGGAGTTAAGGAGGAAGATTTGATTGAGTGCGCCTATATGGATCTGCTGCTAAATAATGGACAGTAATAGTATTAAAAATTTAACACAATTGGACGTAGTTAAGGGAAAAGGTATCAATCCACCATGACTTGCACTCGAGTAATTTGCAGTTTTAAGTTCACGGAGCATTTAAACAATGATAGATTAATTTTACACAAAATTATACCATGGAGAAAATGACCGAAAAATGTGTTCATAAAAATCATTCATAGATTTTCATTAATTTTTTAGATGTTACTAAAGTGGATTGGATCCGTTTTAAGAAAAGAGCTGGAGCAGGCAGGCGGTCGATCGGTCTTGGTCAGTCCGCCCTAACCCTGTTCCCCTTGTTCGAGCCATACGTTACTGGCCCAGCGGCGCTCCCGTCCAGTAGTGCGTCCTGTACGTTAATGCTTTTAAGTGCAGTCGATAACTTGTCTTCTCCAAATAAATTGTGCGGTATCTCAGTGATGAGTAAATGCCACATTCAGCTACGTGTTGGCTTGTCCAATATGTCGAACTACAGCAAGTTTATTTGGTGTAACTACAGACTGGCCAGGGATGAAAGAAAGGCTGTTATTATTCTTATAAGTATTTTATTACGTAGTAAAACTAATGCATTTTACATCACGGATTTTAATTGATGAACCTTGTCGCTTAAAACCACAGAACAGAAAAAACAGTAGAAGTGTCAAGTGGGCGAGTAACGTGTGGCACAGTTATGCGGAGTTCCGCATAACCTACCATTTGCCGCGATCGCTTATTTCGATATTTCAATATTTCGATATTTCTAAAATAGGAACTTAATCCAGAAGCATGCCTTATTGTGCTATTTTGGAATGTAAAAACGATAGCCGCACCAAAAACATTTTCCATGGTGGCGTGTTGTTTTTATGATAGTGTGAGTATTGGCAACAACAGGTCTGATATTAAGCGAAGCTCATGCCACTTCCACTGTTTTTTCTATTCCGTGCTTAAAACCAACGATTAATCCGGTTAATCCCTATGTAATTTCTATCTCGTCACTTGACGTTGTCATTATGACAAGGTTCTATGGTGGATCAACATTTAAAAGTCTTTGATGGTACGTTTATATTTATTGTCACTTTTTTCTAAATTTAAACGGGACCCCGGACCAACCATAGAACTGTGTCACAGTGACATGCTTGACAATTACGATTAATTGATTTATTTATTTATTGATCATATAATTTATAGCGTCACTGTGGCAGTTCTATCATAGAACTTCTATGGCGGGTCTAGGCCAGGGGTCGGCAACCAGCGGCTCGCGAGCGCGAGCCACACGCGGCCCTTTGGATGTGAAGCGGCTCTTTAGAATCCATAATTTATTTATGCAAGACTGTTTATTGATGGCAAGAATTTTGTAAATAGAGAATGTCAACCAGTTTAGATTTTTGGCTTATCGTATTCTTCATTAAAAACAAAAAAATGCTGTAAAAAAATCATTTCGATACGTCTAATAGTTTCCGAGATATTGAATTTTAAACTTCGTATGCGGCGCTCGAAACCCGGCGGCTAGCGCTCACGGATGATGACGTCATCGTTTGGCTGCGGTACGCGCCCTTATATGAATGAGTGAGTTTACAGGGCTTCTATCTTTTTAACCGTAATAAATAGACAGTTGAAATTTTCACAGAATACGTGTTATTATAGATTCTATCGATTAAATTTTTAAAATGAACAATATATCAAATCCCAAGAGGGGTCCCCGTACAAAAACCATGAAAAAAACCTTTTTTTTTTTTGCTTTTTTATATGGATTGTATTTCAATAATGGCTTCTTATTTTGATGCGATTTTAAGCTTAAGTTCTAGTCTAATTTTCATACTTTACGACTAAATAGAAATCTCAAGTAAAACTGCTACAAATAGGTCACAAAGCTGATTTTATCAACACGATGTTTTAAGCGGTCACCCATCCTGTTTTAGACTACGCTCGTAGTTGCTTAACTTTGGAAGTCGTAATTTTTTACGAATTCGTTTTGATGTGACTATGATAGTTATGGTTATCTATTGTTTTGTTTTACATACAGTTTAACCTGTTTAACTAAACTAACTGTCCGTTGCTGACCGGCTTTTCTGTTTGTAATGTTTGTCGAATAAGTTGGTTAAATAAAAATAGAATAATAATCAAGCACTTTTAATTTAGGGTTCACCGTATTCTACATAAAAATACCAAAACATTAATGCAAAAAACCGGGCAACAGCCTGTCGAACCATGCTCAGTGTAGGGTTCCGAAGCCGTTACTACAAACAAATTAGACCTCGCGACAAACTTAACTTTGCCGTTGGAAAACTGTTATCCCCATACATCGATATAGGTCGCGGTCAGTTTACCAACACCGCAAATAAGTTTTCGGCAGGTATAAACATTTAAACCGTTTAACTCAAGAGCCAATGAAGTCTACTTAGTCGTGATAGTTTTCCTTGGAAGATATTTTTCATATTTTTTATTTGTAGTTTTGGTTGTAGTGGGGAGGGGACGACGACACTTGACTCTAACAAAAATTTGCGCTTTAAAGCTTTTCATAAACGGATACCTTAATTGAAATATTGTTTTCACAAATCCGCAATATTTTGAAAAAACCTATACAACGACACCCCACGAGAAAAAAAAACTTCCCCACGTTACGTAAAAAAAAAAAAAAACATGATTTTACTTTTATTTAACTATGTTGGCGTGACTAATATGTATATTCATGCCAAATTACACGTTTCTAGTACTAAGAGTCTCTGAGCTAGGCTGCGGATAGACGGACACACGTCACACACACACACACACACACACACACGCACGCACGCACGCACGCACGCACGCACGCACGCACGCACGCACGCACGCACGCACGCACACACACACACACACACACACACACACGCTATCTAAGCTATCTTGCATACACGAAATAACAGTAATAATGCTCAAAAACAGTTCAAAAACTACCTACTTGCTACAGCGGCCGCTAATACCAACAACTAGCGAGAGAGAGAGAGAGAGGCGGTCTAGGTACCTAACTTATGGCGAGTGAGCCACTTGGCAGCGCCCGCCCGCGAAATTTGAAATCGATGAAATGAATAAGTACACAAAATATCAGAACTACTACCTAGGTCAATCAAAAACTCATGTTTTATAGTTCATTATTTTATACGGTACCTAGCGATATGAATTCTACATTAGATACGACATTTGTAAAGAAAGGGCTATCACCAAAGTTAAGTAAACACCGCTTAAACATCGTGTAAGATTTTGTTGTTTGTTGTTTTACTATACTACAGATTACTGTTTGGTCGTAAGTATGGAGTTTAGATTATTGTGTGACACCGAAATAAAAAGCTAATACAAATACAACCCGTACTTCGGCTTCCAAAGTTAAGCAACTACCTACTTACAAGCGTATTCTAAAACAGGATGAGTGACCGCTTAAAACATCGTGTTGATAAAATCAGTTTGGTCAAATATTTTTAGCAGTTTTACTTGAGATTGTTATTTAGTCGTAAACTATGAAAGTTCGACTGCAATTTAAGCTTAAAATAGCATCAAAATAATAAGCCATTATAAAAATATAATCCGTATAAAAATGCTAAAAAAACTGGTTATTTGTCATGTTTCTTGTATGGGGACCCTTCTTGGGATTTGATTTATTGTTCATTTTGTAATTTTAAACAATAGAGTTTATAATAACACGTAATCTGTGAAAATTTCAACTGGTTACTTATAACGGTTAAAAAAATATAGCCCTGTAAACTTACTCAATCATATAAGGGGCCGTACCGCAACGAAACCATGACGTCACTCCAGTAAGATGGCGCCCGCACCCTTTAATATTTTTGACCGTAATTTCATACGTTCGTAGAATCAAAACTACTGGGTCTATTTGAATGAAACAAAAAGTAGTATGTTTGTTTATTTATAAGCTTTACTCTTACAAAGTTTCAAGCGATTTGGCGTACCTACTGACATTCTTCATTGTAATTTTTGACTATTTCGACTCAAAACGTTGCCGACCCCTGAGGCTCGCCTCACGAAGCTACAAGTTACAAATTACAAGCGTAAGTCTCTCTCTAACTTCTTTTGCTAGAAAGATAGTTCCGCTTGTAATTTGTTACTTGTAGCTTCGTGAAACGAGCCTTTGGTCTTTGACATGTAGTATTTTTTTCCTATTGCCACTAACAAATTCTATTTAATAAAAAATAACTTTTTAAAAGTTTTTTTGCTCGATCTTTACAATCAATGTACAGTAAGTGATCATTTATGTACCTTGTCGCTTTCAACCGTTTCACAATTTTCTATAACATTTCAAACACGACGTCAAAGTGACAAGGTACATAAATGATCACTTATTTATGCTGTTGACTGTACTAAGGCATCAGAAACTGCAAACGGCTGCAGGATTTACTGTCATTAGGTTCAAATGGAAAATCGTCCACTTGAAATTATACGTCAGTTCAGAAAAATTACCATTTGAAATAAAACAAAAAGGAAAATTGTCCATCTTGAAAAACGTCTAAAATGGAATCATGTCCCATGGTAAAATTGTCCAATATGATATTGGTCGAAAAAATTATGTCTATTTGTATTTACGTACACTCAGAAATATGACCAATTGTAAATACGTCCTACCTGAAATTTGTACAATTTATATTATATTATATGGTCTTAATTCATATTACACTACATTCACTTGTGCGTATTTCATTTTGGTCACAATTTATAATGGGCAAAATTCCATTGGGACTTAATTAATTTACAACGAAAATAAATTTGGTTGTTAATACTTTTCAGCACAATTACATTTTGACTAAATTCACTTTGGGTACTATTACTTTTGACCCATTTTCAGAATGGTTATTTCACGTGGACGATTTTCAATTTGTACCTAATGACAGTAAATCGTCTGCAGACGGTGTAGTTTATATACAGTATGGTCCCTGCCGCTACAAGAGCTGCGGCGCGCAGTTCTTGTCGGCTCCGCGCCAGGCCGGCGCCGCCACGCTGCCCGCCAGCGCCCACAGCGCGCCGCTCGCGTCGCCCTCGAAGCTGAACGGCTGGAGTAGCTTGCGGGATTCGCTCTTTACGTCTGTTGCTTTTGCTCAGGAAATTAAATTATGTCGCTCAGGTTCAGTTTGTCCATATTCTCATCTCGTCCACATTCTCATCTCGCCCACATTCCGATCTCGTCCACATTCCGACCACGTCCACATTCCCATTTCGTTCACGTTCCCATCTCGTCCACATTCCCATCTTGTCCACATTCTTATCTCGTCCACAGTCCCATTTCGTTCACATTTCCAACAACTAGTGAACAACCGAGTGATCTAATTGATATCGAACAGCCCTACAATCCAAGTTAGGTTCCAGACGAGTTAGGAATGAGAACGAGTTGGGAATGTGGACTAATTAAGAATGCAGACGAGTTGGGAATGTGGACGAGTTGGAAATATGGACGAGATAGGAAGAGGACAATTTGGGATTGGTATGTGGACGAGTTGGGAATGTGGCCGAGATTAGAATGTGGACGAAATGGGAATATGGATAAAGTGAACCTGAGCGAATGATGTGAGGGAAGAAATTCGGTGGTGGTGATTATGCAGGGTCCGTTCTACCACCATCTTTTAATACTACATTATTGCCTAGGCCTGGAAAGTAAGCAATTACCTTGGCGAGGCCCGCTAAAATCCGTGTCAGGCAATCCCCGTTTCCGCCGAGGCACCAGTCACCAGGGCCCGTATTATGGTCGCCTTTATCGCGGTGGATAAAGCTTCCATCACTCTCGCACTTACATACTGGTCAGAAAGTGACAGATGTTTTATCTACGCTTATCTACGTCGATAAACACGACCGTAATCGGCCCGCAGCAATAATATATTATACAACATTGGGCGCAAAAATATCTGACAGGTCTTTATTATTAGAGGTATAAGAGCGTGCCAGATATTTCCGACTGCCAAACATTGATTTAATATATACAAGATACACAATCCGCTACAAAAATGTTGTTATAAACTGTCCCAAATGACATTGACAGCTGTATTCAGATACATGCTAACATCGCTATTTTTTACCTTAAACATTCATGCAAAAAAGAACTCAATTGATATACTCGTCAAGTATAGACGTCAAGTGTCAAATCTGCAAACTAACGTTTCAAAGTATTTGCAACTTTTTAGTGAAACGGCCATTATCACAATATTTACGACAAAAGTGAACATCGGACGAATGGAGTCGCAATTCTCCTTTTTATATTGTATTAATTATAACGAAATGACAAATCAAAAAAAACGCTTATGAGATGTTTTATAAATGTTATTGTATTACACAACTTAAGCTATGTATACAACAATAATAATAAATGAATAAAGGGAAAACAAGCTATAAAAACCCGTCCCGTCGATTGTTGTTATTTCAATTTTAACAGTTTAGGTATCCTTTGTCACCCGAAATGGTGACAGGCTTCTAGCGACACACCTCTAAATCGGCTCAGGCGTTAAGAAATTATGGTGGAATAAAAAATCGTACATACATACATACATGAACCCTGAAAATATTACACTCCTTTACTCCAAACAAAACAAAATCTTATCCTAACTAACAAAACGTAAAGTAAAACCTAATTTCCTTGAAATAAGTTTAATTTATTATATAATTGTCTTTTAGACCTACATTTACTTTGGATGCTTTCTTTTTTTGCAATGTAATGTAAACGGACGGTTAAATATCGATCGGTTATAGATTTAATTAACAGAATTCTATGAGAATTATTGTGGCCTTCTTCGGTAGTCGCATTAAAAATATCTACTTGCATAAAAGTTTTTAGAACATTTGACCCAATTTTAGTATGGTTCTGTGTTTCTTCCGTTCGCTTGTTATTTCGTATGAAAGCTTCTGTTTTCTTGCACACGGCAAATACATCTTGAGATGCGTAAAAAAGCCCACCTAAGTTTTTGATTTAATTTAAAAATATAAGAAATATTATTACCTCTATAAACACTTTTTTGGTCATAAGTCAAAACAAACAAACTCGATTAATTAATTTTTTAAAAGTAATAGCTACTCCATATATTTTTGTTTCGTGATAAGTCATCATTTGTACGTACAATATAAATTACAAAAAATCATGAAAGCATTATATTATAAGTTTAACAAGAATCTGTTTATAAATAAATAGAACTTACGTAAAATAAGACATACCATCCTTTTTTTCCTTTTCTTGTTATTATTTTTGCAGTTTTTCACTGCCAATTTCATGATTGACAACTGCCACTGTCTGTGGTCGAAACAAGACTAAAAGCAAAACTACTGCCCAAGTCGATTAGGCAGTAGTTTTGACTTGCCATTTTTTCCTGCTGATTGTGTATCTAGTATATATTAAATCAATGCTGCCAAACACCCTAATATCTTATGTCTCATGCTGGAGAGTTGCATAAAACATTTCATTTTTTATTTTTTTATGATAAAGTGCTAAAAATTTCATTTAAATAAACTACTGTGTGAAGTCACGTCACCCGACGGACCCGACCCCTACTTGAGATGATAATGTAAAATAAATAAACAAGAATTCAACACAAACCTGTAAATTCTTCAGCATGAGCAACACCAAGAAAATTAACAAAAAACGTTTTTTTGTTATAATTACGTAAAAAGGATACAGCCCTTGGCGACATTGGGGGGTGCGGTGTAATCGAACCTGATGCCGGTCAACTCCTTGGCTATTTCATATGCTGCCCTGAAAACATACACCAATATGGCTATTAATGACCTTTCATGAATTATATACTTTTCATGTCTGGTTTTTATAAAGTAAGTATGTTCTATCTCAATACTGATTGAGTAGTTAAAAAAAAGTGTACCAAGTTAAGGCCCAGCGACACCGCTTGCGTGACGTGCACGTGCACGTGCGCGTTCGCTTTCCACTGCGTTGTATAGTATGAATTCTCATTACGACATGTCACTATACAACGCAGTGGAAAGCGAACGCGCACGTGCACGTGCACGTCACGCAAGCGGTGTGGCTGGGCCTTCAAGAACTAAACGGTAACTTTAGTCACGTGAGTAACGACCACGTGTTGTATGGACTCAAAAATCTAATAAAAACAAACGAAGTAGTCAAATTTTATAGTTTTGGAAAAAGTTGCAAAATCTTCAAAAATCCGTAATAATATTTAGGTTAGTAAAAATGGACCTTACCTTATTGCATAGAAAATAAAGTTCATAAGAAATGAGTATGTTTTGCGTTTTCCAACCATATTACCTTAAATACGGAACGGTGCGCGAGTTCGACTCGCACTCGACCGGTTTTTTACCCCACTGCGTCAGAAGGAGGGTTATATTTTTATTATCGTAAAACGGGGTGAGTTTGGCCACAACCTAAAATGAAGCATATGTTACTAATTATAAGACTGAAATTATTTCCAATAGACGTAACGTTTTTGACAATACTTGATCTTATTTGTAACAAGTTATGACTTATTTTAGGGTGTGTCCCTACTCACCCCCCTAAATTCATACTCAGCCCGTTTTACGGTATTTATTAATAGGATCCCGTTCACCCTTCACGTACGGCAACCTAACAGGTTAGACTATAAATTAAATAAATACTAAGCGAACTAACTTGGCCTGGTCCAGCCTCGTCTGGTCGTTGTCGGAGATGGTCAGCTGGCCCGGGAACAGGGCACAGAGCCGGTCCAGCTCGTCGTACCGGCTTGACACCTCCTCCAGCTGCCGCGTCAGCTCCGCCTGGAACATACACATTAGGCGTTTACAGGTTTAGAATTAATAAGTAATTTATTTCGATTAGGTTAAGCAACCTCTATGCTCTGCCTCGCGGCGTACAAAAATAGAAAACAATTTAAATCATTAAATTACTAAATGGTTGCATTTTAGCATTTATAGCATACTTAGCACATATTATTTTATTTTATATTTATTTGAACCTTTATTTCCATGACATATTGAATTGATATATTGATATAGAAACAAAATAGGTCTGCTTCAACCTTCTCCATTGTTTTCTGTCTCTTGCTGTTTTCATCCAGTTTTTGCCAGCAATTTTTAAGATATCATAGCACATATGTTCTTAAATTAAATAAACATCAAACTGATTTAAAAATGTCAACCAGTAAATAGATTTCACACAGAATTAAGAATGTCACAAATTAAGATTCAGATTCAGAATCAGACTTAGTCATTAAAAAAATAATTGTTCGTGTAATATGCTCTTTGGAACGGTCTCTTTTGCTTTTCAGGTTCTTCTTAAATATGTGAAGATCTTGACATTAAGGAGCATCTGGTAAAAAGTTATAAACATACTTATACAGAGAAATAAATAGATGGCATGGAAAACATTGAAGACTCATAAACAAATACTGGCACGTTTCCCACAAATTTATTAAAATATGCCCTTACAGGGAATAAATACCCTGAACCACATTTCGTAGGCCACTACCAACTAGGCTGGTTAGTTAATTAAAATTCCCATGACTTTAGTACCTACTTATGTGGTCATGGTAGTCTTAGAAGTAGTAAAACAACTATTATTAATGCTCATGGCATATGACCTGAAAGGAGGTTGAAACACAAAAGATAAGAACAGAACTTCCCAAGAGGAGAGTACTGCTGAGATGAAACACCGCAAGAAACTCAACAGCCAGTAGTTTTTAAATATTGCTTAAATAACGATGCTACAGTCAAAATAGTAATTTCTTTAAATAGCAGTCTTAAGGAATCAGGAGTTTAAATTATATAAAGAACAAATTGCCCTTTTATATAACATGAATATAGTCAGCATGTCAGCTGCTTTATCCCAAACCAGAATAATGCAAAACATAACACTATGACAATAAAGTTGCGACCACACCGGTGCTTAAAATACGGTGACGGTACGGAATCGCAGTGACGCGTCGTATTAGCACCGTTTTTGACGCAAGCTCCACACACAAATGCTTAACGGTGCGTATATTACGGTACGTCAAAAACGGCGCCATGTTGTTACTATGACCCCGTCTTTTGTTTAAGCAACAACACCGTTTTTTAAGCAGCGGTGTGGGGAGCGGTCGTCAAAAACGGTGCTAATACGACGCGTCACTGCGATTCCGTACCGTTACAGTATTTTGAGCACCGGTGTGGGCGTAACTTAAAGTAACTATAATAAACTAAGCGAGCTGTACTCAAAATTGGTAAGTTTTCTCACTTTCCTAACAGTGTAAGCTGCCGAACTTAATTTACCTGCTAGTACTGCAATATGGGGACTCCATTGCAAGTTTTTGTCTATAATTAAGCCTAAGAAAATCGCCTTATCTACCATTTAGACATATACTAGATTACACTAAATTAGGTAAAGTGAACCTAACACATTTAGTTTTCTTAGCATTGAGTAGCAAATTGGTACTAGTAAACCAATTAAGAAGTAATTTCGGCAAAATAACTCATTCAATAGCTTACGTTCTTTTTTAATTCCTGTGTTAGTTTCTCTTCAAGTTCGGTGTTCTTCTTCCGCGTTTTCAGTTGCTGCTGGTCTTTGTCCACTTTTTCTGTAACAAATAACAAAAGCCATTAAATTAGTTACTCAACATAAATATTGAGCCAGCAAAAAAAAAGAACAGGAATTCACCTTCCACCCTTTTACAGAACGCATCCAGTTGCTGGCAGATATCCAAGTAAAGAGGGTCTTTATCGTCAATACTCATTTTGATTTAGTAGTAAAACACAGTAAACAATTCTTAAACTCTTGATATTAATTCAATCCAATCGTTCGCTATAATCGCTTTATGGGGATATAATAATTATGTGTGTTTATCGTATTTATTTGAATACAAACGGATTTGAGTTGACACTGACAGTTGTAGGCTATAATATAAAGGTACAATCAAAATATATATTTCATACAATTAATTGTTCAAGACGGTTATGAACGCCCGAATTCTGATTGTGAATTTAGCATTACGGTCTCGTTTTGTAGTAGCTTTTTTACTCAATAATCATTTTTATCGAGTGCGATTGCCTCATTGTAGATTAAGCTTCTACGTTATTCTATAGTTATCATCGTTTCGTTACCATTAAAATCAATACTTTGATTAGGTATAACAAATAAAATGTAACTTGTCTCAAAGGATTGGATTCAAATTACAATTTCTACATACGTATTAGTCAAGTAAAATTGTATAACTATATTTCCAAATTCGAAGCAACACTACTTTCAAGTTTTGCGTTTCGTTGTTGCAATTTCAGAAATTTGTTATACGATCTTACCGGTTTTGGCCCAACATCACAACTTTCCAACATTGACAGCCAGAGGCTCTACTTTGAAATCCGTAATTCGAACTTCGTCGATTGCTATCCCTTTTGCTCTCGACGCGTCACCAATTCGCAAGAAAGTGATGGGGCGATCCGAAGTTCGAATTACTGATTTCAAAGTAGAGCCTCAGCAACCAAATCAACATTCAATTCAACAGCTGAAAAAAGGCGGGAAACCACAAAACTTGGCAGGCGCGTTTTTTGGTTTATTTTCTTGTTAATTAATTTTTTCGTGTAAATTGGATCAGATAAGTTTATAAACTTGTAAATATTTTCCTTATTTGTATATATTTTGTGTTTTTAGTGTCTAATACTGTGGTAAGTGCTAAATTTAAGTGGTAATTATGGACGGGACTGAGCCCCCAGACCCTGGGGGCACTCAAATTATCTTATCGCAGGTTCCTCAACCAGCGTGTTTTGTAACCATTTCAAACGAATCTAGTATGGATACAGATGCATCATCGACGCAAACAAAGTCTCGTTTGAAACGCAGTCGCACACAAAAAAAAATTTGTAAGCATTGTCAAAAAAAAAAGACGAAACATTCCAGTGATGCAAACCCAAAGGGTTGCAAATGCGACAGCGACTCAGACGGTCAGCAGTCTAAAGTGTTCAAAATTACTGAAACACCACAACTTGATCTTCAATCCCATCCTGATTCAGCCAATACCCCACCTTCAGACCCCTCTCAAAAGTTGCCGATTGGTAGGACTCAATACCAGCCCACCGATTGTGCTCCATATGTGGTACACATACAGCGTATTGAGGTATCCCCAAATGACAATACCACTTTGCACCCGGTTACCTTTGGTAACTTCTTAAGGAAGTTTAATTACAAAAATATCATCAATGGTAGTGTTAAACGAATTGGAAGAAATCGCGTTTCAATGGCCTTTTCTCACTTTGAGCAGGCCAATTCCTTTGTTGCTGATGCCACACTGGTTTCACATAAGTTAAAAGCATTTATTCCCACATTCAATGTCACAAGGATGGGGCTTATACGTGGAGTACCTGAGGACTGGAGTCTTGAGGAAGTCAAGGATAATATCAATGTGCCCATAGGTTGCGGTAATATTATTAAAGTACGCAGATTGAACTTCAAGGTAATGACCTCTGGAACTCCTGTTTGGAAACCATCACAATCTGTGGTAATAACTTTCGATGGCCAGGTTTTACCAAAGCGGGTCTTTGTGTGCTATAACTCATTATCTGTAGAACTGTACATTTTCCCTACGATACAATGTTTTAACTGTTGCCGCTTTGGCCACACCAAAACACAATGCAGATCAAAGCCTCGTTGCTTCAAATGCGGCCAAGACCATACCAGCAACTCTTGTGAGATTGATACTGAGGATGCATCCTGCTGTTTGTGCAGTGGGCATCATTTTGCCATTAGCCGGTCCTGCCCTGAATTAAATCGTCAAAAAGAAATTAAAAACAGTATGGCGCACAATTGCATCTCTTATGCTGAGGCATTAAAACTACATCCCCCCGTAACAAGATCTTATGCAGAAGCAGTGTCTCATCCACAAAATACACCTCTTAATGAGTCCTTTGTTAGTCATCCAATTAAAAAATCCTACAAAAAAACAGTCTTTCTAAAACCAAAGTTGCCTCCTAATTTACCCAAAGGGTATGATCAAAATGCTCATAAGCAGTTGATCAGGGAGTACGATTTACCCTCTCCTTCTAATGGGTGTGCTCTTAAAAATAATAATATTGAAAATACCAATAATAAAACACTACAAGAAGTAATAATTGCTTTATTAAACTTTCTTACTGAATCAAATTTAAATTCAAATTCACCGACCAACGTTGCCCCTTTATTAGAAATTCTGACCAAATTCATTACTATTCAAAATGGACAATCTCCTAAAGATTGTTCAGTGGAACTGTCGCAGCATCATAAATAAGAAAAGCGATCTGCTTTTCTTATTAAATAAATATAATCCTTTTGTTGTAGCTTTACAAGAAACATGGTTAAAACCAGAGGTTTTTTTTAAAATCCCTGGTTTTTCTGTGTTGCGTGAAGATAGATCTGATGGGTACGGCGGAGTCGCCTTGCTCGTCAATAAATCATTTCCTTTTACCTTATTTACTCTTCCCCCTCACAGCAATGATTTTTCTATTGTTGCAGTGCATGTAAATAATATTTTAATTGTATCCATTTATATTCCTCGTCCATCTTCTATCATCTTTAGTGAAATTAACATTATTTTGTCATCACTTTCAAGACCCTTTATACTCCTTGGTGATTTTAACTGTCACCATCAATCATGGGGTAGTGCAGCTTCAAACCATTTTGGTGAGGAGCTATTAGATATTCTAGATGCTCATAATCTCTGTTTTTTAAACTCTGGTAGCCCAACAAGAAGAACTGAACCAAATGTTTCTACTAGCGCAGTCGACCTATCTATTTGTACTCCTGACTTAGCTTCAACCATTTCTTGGCATGTTCTCCCATCTACTTTTGGTAGTGATCATTTTCCCATAGTGATTTCTCTTCCAAATCATTCATCGTTCAAGAATCGGTTAATGCGGACACCACGTTTGAAATACCAACTTGAGAAAGCAGACTGGGATCAATACAGCACTGAAGTAGAAAAAGGAGTTACTTCTCTACCAATAATATCTCCAGGTAATGAGGTTATGTGTGCTAACAAATTTTCTAAAATTTTGATTGATGCGGCAGACTCCACCTTTCCAGCTAAAAGGGTGACTAGTAAGTTGCCTTCACCTCCTTGGTGGGACCAGGAATGTACTATTGCTATAAAATCCAGAAAAGAAGCAGAATTAAAATATGCTGCTGATATGACGTTTGATAATCTGTCAAACCTTTCTAATATTATTGCTAGTACAAAAAAACTCCTTAAAAAGAAAAAAACTTTCGGCTGGAGAAATTTTTGCTTATCAATTTCGCCTAATACTAGTCCATCGACCGTATGGAAAAAAGTTAAGAAATTCAGGTCAGCTTTTAACGATATCGGCTTTTCTGTTCTCCCTACGGCTGTGGCAGAGCAGTTTATGGATAAACTTGCTCCGGCCTTAGCTCCTCAACAACTACTTTTGAATAGTCCACCTCCTATAACTGATGTAGATGATGGTCAACTGTCCAGCATAGAGTCTCTTTTCTCTCTTAAAGAACTTAAAGGCGTAATTGGTGGATTAAAGGACTCTGCCCCTGGCAATGACGGAATTCCCTATTCATTTTTAACAAACCTCGGTGATAATTCGCTTAATTACTTCCTTAACCTCATTAATTCTATTATGATAACTGGTAACGTTCCTCCTTCTTTAAAAATTCATACAATTGTACCTATTTTAAAACCAAATAAACCTACTTCAGATGCCTCTTCATACCGACCTATAGCCCTATCTTCTGTTCTATTAAAATTGGCGGAACATTTGATTAAAAACCGTTTAGAATGGTATGTAGAATCGAATGGACTTTTAGCCAACAGTCAATTTGGCTTTAGGCGGGGTAAAAGTACGATGGATAATTTGAGTATTCTAACCACAGACGTACGTTTAGCATTCTCAATAAACCAATCATTAATAGCCGTATTTCTTGACATTTCTGCTGCTTATGATAATGTTCTCCTTCAAGTTTTGTATACCAAACTGAATACCCTTAAGGTTCCACAAATTTTATCAAACTTTATTATGAATATTTTAAATGAAAGGTGTGTTCTCCTTTCTGACGGCATTTCTGAAATATCTAGGGTTGTATGGAGGGGCCTTCCGCAGGGTTCCGTACTTAGTCCCATATTATACAATATTTATACATTTGACCTTGAATCTTCGCTAAATAGAACTGTTAATGTGCTACAATATGCTGATGACCTCCTTTTATACCAAACTGACCGATGTTTAATTAAAACTAGTAACACAATAAACTCGGCTCTAAAATACCTTCAAGAATGGCTACATGAAAATGGTTTAGAATTGTCTGCAAGTAAAAGTTCAGTGATAGTTTTTTCTAGGAAGAGAATAACTCCCCAAGTGTCAGTATTTTTTAATAATGAATCTATTCCGGTGGTTAATCATACTAAGTTTTTGGGCATTGTTTTAGATGCCAAACTGACGGGCTTGCCTCACTGCGAGTACGTTGTAGCTAAATGTGAGAAAATATTGAATATTCTTAGATGCCTGGCTGGAGTTTGGTGGGGTTCCCACCCGTTTTATCTTAAATTAATCTACAATGCCTTAATTAGGAGTCTTCTTGATTATGGCACTTTTTTATTGGAACCAGGTAGTATAGCAGGATTTAAAAGATTAAATGCAATCCAATCTAAATGTCTTAGGTTGATAACAGGAGCTATGAAGTCGAGTCCGATAAACGCTTTACAAGTAGAATGCTGTGACCCACCATTACAGCTAAGGCGTCAGTTTTTGTCTGACAAATATTTTTATCGTGCTGTCCAATTTTCTCGACATCCCATTCTTAATAAATTAAAATGTTTATCTTTACACGTTTCAACATCAAGGTTCTGGCTTCATAAATCTCCTCCTTGTTTAGTAAAAAGTATGCAAAAGTTCAATTCTTTAGATGCTCCTACTCACAGTTCATGGACACTTCCTTTATATACATGTAACTACCAATCTCTGGTTTTAACACCAAATATTGTATACGATTTAAAAATAGACAAACAAAATGCCAATACTATTTTTACATCTGTTGTGTCCGTACGCTGGCCAGAATGGCATTATATCTACACAGATGCATCTAAAAAATCTCCTTCTGAGTCTACTGGTATCGGCATATTTCACGCTCAACATAAAATCATACAAAAGGTCAAATTTCCTTCTGAAACATCTGTCTTTACCGGAGAGGCGTTTGGTTTACTTAAAGCCGTGGAGTACATTTTGCTAGGAAAATTGAAAAACACTGTTATTTTCTCTGACTCTCTCAGTGCTCTCCAGGCATTGGGTAAATATCCATTCGTTAAATCAAGTTTATCTTATCCAGTGGTCATTGAACTTAGAAAGAAACTGTATGAATGCTTCCTTAGAGGTTACAATGTGGTATTTGCATGGGTACCTAGTCATTGTGGCATCAGAGGGAATGAAAAAGCTGATAGTCTTGCTAATGAAGCCATTTTGGATGGAGATATCTTCCCGTTTAAAAACTATTCGCATGATCTTTTAAATTTACCGAAATTGTATCTCCAAAGGTCCTGGCAGGAGATTTGGTCTGCTAGTGGAGTCATAAAGGGTAGATATTTCAATCGCATCCAGCCAACAATTCCGTCAAAACCATGGTTTTTTAAAATGAATTTTAGCAAGAGGGTCACCAGTACCTTAATAAGAATGCGATTGGGCCATACCTGTACACCTGAACATCTTGCTAAAATTCATATAATCGACAACCCTGTTTGTGAGTGTGGTTTGGAGGTGGGTGATATAAACCACATAATTCTATCTTGTCCGCTTTATAATCGTTCTTCATTTTACAGTAAAATAACTGCTCTCCGTATTCCTTTACCTACATCTGTATCCTGCTTATTGTCCATAAATACTCCTAGCATTTATTATTTGTTAGCCTCTTTCCTTAATTACAATGACATAAAACTATAAATATTTAATTCATTTATATTTCTATAATTATTTATTTAACCCAACTTCCCTGATCCTAATCCAAATTTCCAAATTTCGTGAATCCTATTTGTATAATCCTGCCCGTTTCCTCACTTTTGACACTGGCAAAGTGGCACACCCCTAAAGTGCTTATTGCTAAAACGAAAAAAAAAAAAAAAAAAAAAAAAAAAAAAAATTCAACAGCTTACCATACCAATTTATTTAGCACTATTTAGCAGATTTAAAGTTAATTTTATTGTTGATGTATGTAGATTTGTAACCTCTCAAAATGGAAGAAAATACAGAATTCGAATTCGGTTCGTGTAAATTTTGTTTGAGCGAAGGTTACCACAAAGATATCACAAAAGAATACTGGGACGATGGTGAACGTGAGAACTACTGCGCTATTATTTTAGAGTGTTTTAATATATTCGTAAGTAAAATCGCAAATGATGTTACAGAAAATATTGCTAAAAGTTCATTGAAAAATTTCATTTAAATATCAGTGTTTTTCACGTCGATTTCGAGCTTTGAGCTGAGCTCTGAAAATCAAACATGCCTTTTCTTTAAACAAAATTTAATCTTGCATTTTTCTACCACTTCTCAAGACTAGAACCTCAAGACGGCAATCCTAAGACTTTAAATGCGTTGCCAACCCTGAGTTCTAAGATGGAATGCGTCTATGCTAGTAATATCACCGGTTGGCTTAATCCCACACTGGAACACAACAATTCGAATGCTGCTTGGCGGTGGTTTAATGGATAAGATGGTATAGTGGTAGCGTTCCGAACGGACCCTGTACAAAGTCTTAACATCACTAATTCACAGTGTTGTAGTGATGATATTTGATGAAGCGCTAGCCTAAGTTAGTAGTGACCCTGCCTACGAAGCTAGCGGTCCTGGGTTCAAATCCCGGTAAGGGCAGATATTTGTGTGATGAGCACGAGTATTCGTTTCTGAGTCTTGGATGTTTTCTATGCATTTGAGTATTTATTTCTCTATATAAGTATTTATATCGTTGTCTAGTACCCATAGTACAAGCCTAGAGCTTAGTTTGGGACTAGGTCAATTTGTGTGAGATCGTCCCTTGATATTTATTTATTTTATATGGATTATGATGTGTTTTAGATATCGACGAGTGGGTCCAGCAGGGCGCTGATTTGCGCGGATTGCGTGACGCGCCTGCGCGCGGCAGTCCTCTTCCGTGAGCTTTTGCTGCAAGCCGCTCAGGACTTAAGTGCGAGGACTCATGACACGCCGGCCCTCATAGAAGGTACTAGATTGTTTTATGGTAACAAACAATTTACTTAATTAGGTACAATAACAGCACTTTATGTAACTGAACAATTATGATGGACGTTTACTGTTTACAGTTCCAGCAATGGACCCTGTGGCCATAAAAACGGAGTTCAAAACTGAGCCAGGCGACGAAATACAGATTGTCGAACATGGAGTACAAAAATACGTGAAGCTGAGGGCTGGTATGTGTGGCTTATTCATTTGTTTATTTAATACCCGATAAAAATGAAAATGTTAAAAGTGTATCTGTGTATTTGTCGGTCTTTGTGTTGTATCGTAGCTCCCAAATGAAGTGAGTGTGACATGGACTGACAGATGGACAGACATGGTGAAAATATATGCTACTAGTATAACTAACCCTAAAAATAGATCACAATTAAAATGAGTATAAAAATATTGGTTAAAGATGAATTTGAAAAAGTTGTCAAATACTTTTTTAGAGGAAAAATATTTCATGACAATATGGGGTCATGCGCCAAACAGTACTAGTTTACTTATAAGTCATTTTCAAACTCGGTGCTCTAGTCATGACTCGTACTTGGTTTTTACAATATCCTGATAAATACTGCCTACTAGAGATGTACCAACTAGTTGCCGACTAGTCAGGTCAGCCGACTAACTGGCCATATTATAGTCGGCAAATAGTCGGTTAAAGACACCGAATTATCGGCACTTTATGACATAATACTGGAAAACCAAAAAAAAAACACTGATATTTACTTCAAGATTTTCAAATATTTTAATTAAATACAGCAAATTATAAGGTTCCCCTATGGAATCCCTAATCGTAATTTCTCCTAATGCATCATTTGTCCGAATTTTCGTTTATTCTAAAGCCATTTCCACTTGAATTTTAAAACTTTTTATTGTTGTTACAATACAAACCTAACCTAAGCTAACTGAACTGCAGATATGTTGAAACTAGAGATGCGCCGAATATTCGTTTGGTATTCGGTATTCGGCGTATTCGGCATCTTTTTCACTATTTGTATTCGGCCGAATTATTCGGTTTTGGTGCCGAATATATTCGGTACGAGTATTTCTATTTTCTTGACTACACGAAACGGTATAGAACTAAAAGACAAAACTTCTTATGTAAGATTTATGTTATCCTCGTAAGCCCCCGCGTACTCGTACAAGTACAAATTAATGATAGTAGTTTAGACCTGACTACTCACTATCGTACAAAATATTTTTAACTCTAAAGCACTATTTTTAATATGTACTTGGTATAGTACATTCGGTAGTTAGGACTAACGGCTATTAAGAAAACACGGGGCTTCCGATGAATTATAAGACAAAGAAATCCTATGAAGAATGTGTTGAATAAAGCTAATAAAATAAATCCATTAAACTTCAAATCAATATTTAAGTATTTTGAAACCTCAAGTCAATATATTTATTTCTTAACCTATAGTTAGTATCTATAGTCAACAGCCAGCAGCGACAAGTAGCGTACATGTTAGAACCTGTTTACGCGGCAAAACAATGAAATGGTAAACCGAATAATTCGGCCGAATATCCGGTTCGGTAAAGGTTAAACCGAATAGTATTCGGTATTCGGCTATTCGGTGAAACCACTATTCGGCGCATCTCTAGTTGAAACACTTAAAAAATTGCCTGTGTAATCTGAAAACCAGTTTAGGGCAAATGAAAATTCGGGCAAACAATGTGTTAGGACATACTTTGTTAGGGTTTCCGAGGGACAACCAACAAATAATCATCATACAAAAATAGAAACTTTTTATATGTCAACATATACTCATAGAATTATTAAATAATCAAAAATGACAAGTGGTTTAGGTGTGTACTACGTTACTTTGACCAAACCAAGCCGAAGCCAATAGCGCTGATTAGTCAGCTAATCGGCAAAATCCATAGTCAGCCCATTTCTACTATTTTGTGTATTGTGTCTGTAACAGTTTCAGGATTGCTGGCAGCACAGCAAAAGGAACCTCCGAAGTCAAATAAGAGTAACAAAAGACGCCCCGCTCCATACCCCAGCGAAGACAGCACCATCAACGTCCAAATCTCTCCGTGTGGTATGTAAACTTTTTTAAATAGTATAAAACACGAGTCGCTTCTCGCCGTCTCACTATAATGTAAACTAACTAAAACCATCTCTTTAAACCAGTTGATAGCCAAGTCGAGTTAAGTATTTTAACACATGTTTTGCTAGTACGGGTCGAATATTTTTAATTTTATCATTGTTTAAAAACAATAAACACTTACCTTTTTCAAAGTCGGTTAACCCTAAAAGTATCACCCTATGTGTAATGTTTACGTCGTGACAGATTTATGTCATTCAAATTTCACTGGTGTCACTTTATTGTCAATTATAAGGGCGATTACCAGACTGCGTGACAATGAAAGAGCGGTTCCGGTCAGTACCGGATAGTAGTAGTAGTGGTGGGCCTCGTCCTCGTATTGACGTCAGAACGGAAAAAAGGATCTACAACCATTTTACAGAAAATCTTGGCTTCAGCACTAGAAAAGCGGGGAGTTGTATGATATGGTACGTTTGCTGAACCCCACACCTCTAGACTATTTCTTCTGGGGATGGGTGAAACAGTTAGTATTTAAAAAAAGTGTCGAGAACGGAGGAAGAAATGAGGCTGCGGATTGTACAAGCTTCGAACATAATCAAGCGACGTGTCCGGCAAAATCCAGATTTGATGCGTAGAATTCACTTGAAACAACCATCGTCGCTTGGTTCAAATAACGGCCACATTTGGTCTAATCTACGTCGTATTTAATCGGAAGTGTGCACATAGCCTTACTTTAACTGACATTGAAAATGTTGAACTTGGCCTTGACCTGACAACCAGATGACAAATGTTACAATTGTAAACAAATAATACAGGATGTTATTGAATCATGAATAACTAAAATGATATTTTTTGTATTACAATTATAAATTATAAAAAACGTTAGAATTTCAATAATTTATATACGAAGACCTTATTTATCGCCTATACATGCCCGGATTCAAACAAATGGTTTTAGTAAGTTTACATACTGTATCTTCATAGGTCATAAATCCAAATAATCAACAACAGCCGAGCTGTGATTTGACTCGTTCGACACACTAATTACCAGCCTTCTTGAACTATAAATAGTTCCGAAATAATCAGACGTGATCATTGTTTTTTGGACCTCCGAAGTGAACACACGTACACCGCGAGAGCAGTTTTATCAGTAGATTATTAAAGCGAAAGTAGTTTGTTGACGGATTTCTAAAAACATGTTGTGATAAATCCTAGTGAATAATCATAAAAGTTATAATAAATATTGTAATTTTGTATAGAACGAACGTCGTTTTTTTCCACGCATTCAAAGTGAATAGTAGATTGTTTAACGCGAGACTAAACAACCATAATGACACTCGAACTCGCCATCCTCGCTCGCTCGCTTGCTCGCGTGGCTAAACATCTCGTGGCATTATGGCTTGTTTTAGTCCCTTGTTGAACAATTACTATTAATCCCCTAAGTCAAAGAATCGTGCAGCTGGTGATTCTTATTAATATGCATCATATTAGATGGGCGGCAATGATGGCCATCGTGGTATTTTACGAACCAGTGAACTTAAGTGCAGTAATAGAGATGACGTATAACGTTATTATATCGTTATAGCAAATATCGTTATTATACACCGTGCCCGGGACGTACCCGAAGGATTTTAACCATCGATTCTAGACCCTATTTGGAGTATATAATGTGGTATAACATGTAGTCCAATAACGCATAATTACCGAGATTTTTATTATTTAAAAAACAATTCCATAGTTAATTTAATTTGAACTCTGTCACCTTAACCTAAAGTATTATTTACTAAGAAAGATTCATGTTGTAAGTAGCAATATCATCAACGTACAACATAAATTAATTTAATCAATTTCTTGATGAAAGGAGCTCCTGTACCAAATTTTAAGTTTCTAAGTACAGTAGTTTCGGCTGTGCGTTGATATATTGGGTCCTTACCTATGAAATTGGCGTTATTTTTACATGTTTTAGTTCGTACGGAATTTATTCATTTCAATTTTAACTTCCAAATTATTTTTAAATTTCATTAATACAGTATGTTACAAAGGTTTTAGATGCAAATAATATGGTTCAATTTCTTACTTAGTGTTTAAAAATAAAGTGTGAACTCAACTCTTTTCTTGTGCTGTGAGTTCAAGTGTTTAAATTACGCAGAGTTTTATGAAGCTAACTATTTTCAAGTAATTAAGATATGTATAATATAGCTTAGAAGTGTCTAAGAAAGAATTTTGTTTGGTTTGCATTTGACGTTACTAAATAATCCGCAAAATTAAATGTATGAAAACAACCGTTTTCATAAAATTCTCCATATAAAACGCCAATTTCATAGGTAAGGACCTAATATAAATCAGTCAGCTTTGCCTTTTATATATATAGATATCAAGGTCCTCTTGTGCTAGTTTAATGAATTAATGATATCCGTAATTGAGCTTTTGTTTTTTTCCTTTGTTCTCAGTCCGTGACGCCCCGCTGTCAAGTGTCATCGTCACGAATGACGCCCAGCCGTCGTTCACGTCGTATGGCTGCCTGGTCTGCGGCAAAGTGTTCCTGCACCTGACCGCCCTCAGGAAGCACACGGCTGAACATGCAGTATTCAAGTTAAGGGCAATGCTGTCGAGGAACCAATAGGCCAGTATTCATAATTCCACGGACCAATTTGATAATTCTAAGAGATACACAAGTGTTCAGAGATTCAGGGCCTGTTTCACAATCGACGAGTAATTTTATCTGCCATTTAAAGTTATCTCTCTTCTTGTCTATTTTTAAGTGTAAGAAAGAGTAAGGGCTAGTTTTATCTGTCAAATAAGCTTTAATTGGCGATTGTGAAACAGGCGGCTAAATTAATCGTCAATATTAATGATCTTTCGTTTGCAATGATTTATACACTAGATCATTGTTTTCATATTAAGTCTAAGATGAAATAACTATCCATTATACGTTATTTTTAATACCTACAAACACGCTTGGTGAATATTTGATAGGGCATCCTCCCGGGAAATCCCGGTTCTATAATTCCCGGGAAATCCCGGGAATTTCATAGTGCCTAAAGAACCGGTACTGAAGGTTACGTCCCGGTTCTCCCGGTTCTTTCCATGAGTATCACAAATATCACAATTCACACCTGAGCGACGACGCCGGCACAAGCGGGAACATCGCACTCCACTATCCGCTTTTTGGAAGGGGTGGAGGCTGCATTTAAGCTCTAAAAGAGGGGTAATTACATAAAAGATCCCATAGGGTCGAAGTGTATCCGTAAGGACGCGACAAATAAGATAAAATAAGATAAGATAAGATACGGTTTTTTTGAAGAAAACATGCATGATTTTATTGCATATTTACAAAAAAAAAATATTCATAATTTTTTTTAATTGTTTTATTTCTTAATTATCCATTTTGGCGCTGAATTAAGGTAAAAATAAAGAACCGGGAGAACCGGGAATCCCGGTACTGTCCCTGCATAGAACCGGGAAATGGAATTCTTGGTACCGGGCCCGGTACTGCATGCCCTAATTTGAAGTTATGTGTCAAACAGTACTAATTTATTTACATCGTTCACAAGTTCTATTGACGGCGGCTTTACTGTTCTCTATAGTAATTTACTATAACAAATGAAGGGTAACCCATCATTTTATCGAATTTCATTTCATCGATTGTATCATTTCATCGAATTTCATTTTGTCGAACGGTAGTTTCTGGTGAAACCAAGATGTTTTCAGGATATCTTAAACATTAATTACGAAGGTTAGGTTTGGTTAAAATAGACAAAATCATAAAAAAATAACACATGCGGTGAGAAATGCGTTTCGATGAAATGAAAATTCTACGTAATGAGACGTTCGTTGAAAAGTGTTTCGATGAAATAATAGGTACCCCAAATGAAGATAGATATGAGTGGATAGATAGATAGATAGATAGATATTTAGATAGAAAGGAAAAGGGTCCGTCGAATTATGGATCTTGGTAAAGAATAGTTTACGGCAGAATGATTTGATTGCTGATGTAAGTGGTAAATTCTCTCTCTTTACCCGACTGCGTCGGAAGGAGGGTTATGTTTTTTCTTAACTTTATATTTCATATGGCAGTTGACAACACGTTAAAGAAACAACGGTACTTACATCAGTAATTAAATCACTATAATATTTAACTATTGTTTATTTGGTGTAAAACACAAGACAATAATGGAGGGTGAAAAAAATATTGTACATTTAAAAATGTATAATGCTGGCCATACACCATCCTTCCTATCGTCCAATCGGCATGACGCTGCAGGCTTGATCCAATCTGCAGTTCGTCTATATACACCACACACGATCAGTTTGAACTGTCCAATCGGCAGCGACGCTCAGTTGAAGCCATGGCGTGACCGGTGACAGACGACGACGACGAAAATTAAACAAAAAAAAAAAGAAAAGATCGAGCAGAGTGGTGCAAACATTGGTTAATGAAAAGAACAGTTTACCCATACAAATTTATTAAAAGAATTAAAGATTACGCCAAAAGATTATTGTAATTATTTACGAATGAATGAAGAAACTTACATGAAACTTCTAACGTTAGTTACTCCTCTAATTGAGAAGCAAGACACTGTTATGTTATGAGAAACGCTATCTCGACACACGAGAGGTTAAATCTTGACCTGACTGAACTGACGATCGCCGACCGCCATACACGGTCCAATCGGAATGATCCAATCGGAATGATCAAGCCAAAAGAATCGAATTTCGATTGTGCCGTCAAGTATAACTGTCATGCCAATCCAGTCCCACCCACGGTCAATTCTAAATTATCCAACCGGTAGCGTCATGCCGATTGGACGATAGGAAGGATGGTGTATGGCCACCATAAGACATTTTTACGATACTGTTTAAATACTTTAAATGGTACTGGGTAGACTACATAATTCCGAATTTATCAAAATTCCGAATTTTCATAATTCCGAATGCATTGTTTTAAGACAATTTTTTGATGTCGCTTATAATTTAAACCTAACTTATAAGCCAGACTCGGCTCGCGTGTTTGCGCGCCGTTTAATCGCACCTGTACGGTCACCAGCAATAATATTAGGTCCTTACCTATGAAATTGGCGTTTTATATGGAGAATTTTATGAAAACGGTGGTTTTCATACATTTAATTTTGCGGATTATTTAGTAATGTCAAATGCAAACCAAACAAATTTCTGTCAAGAATATTGGACATTTCTAAGCTATATTATACATATCTTAATTACTTAAAAATTGTTAGCTTCATAAAACTCTGCGTAATTGAAACACTTGAACTCACAGCACATGAAAAGAGTAACCTAGTATTACTAGGTTCCAATATAGATCGCTTGGGAATGTATATACAGGGTGGGAAAGAAGTATACCGAGAGATTTTAACCATACATTCCTGGTGGTGTTACAAGTAAATAATGTTATATCAACATGGGTCCAAAACTGCCTTAAAAAAAACGATAGTACTTCCTTGTGAACGAAGCCTTAGTCAAAAGAGTGACAAAGAAAACTTCATATTTCACAAACGACTCCGACAAAATACGATAAAGACGTGTTACCCTTGAGATTTTTCAATTTGTGAATTACTTAAATAATTTAATATCTCGAAAATTGGGCTTTACCGATCCATATTTGTTTTAATTTTTTTGTCCAAATAGGCACTAGAATCGTTGGTTTCAATCTGTCGGTATATTCCTTCCACGGAATAGAAAAAACAGTGGAAGTGGCTTTGCTTAGTATCCGACCTGTTGTCGCCAATACTCAAACTATCATAAAAACAACACGCCACCATGAAAAATGTTTTTGGTGCAGCTATCGTTTTTACACTCCAAAATAGCACAATAAGGCATGCTTCTTTATTTATTTCCTATTTTAGAAATATCAAAATATCGAAAAATCGAAATAAGCGATCGCGGCAAAAGTATGGTAGATTATGCGGAACTCCGCATAACTATGCCACACGTTACACGCCCACTTGACACTTCTACTGTTTTTTCTGTTCTGTGATTCCTTCCCACCCTGTATAAATATGACATTGACTACGTAGAATTCTGTAGTAGGGAGGATCTTCGTATCTTGAATACACTACATTATACGTAGGTACTTGTGTACCTACTTTAAATATGGCTATATTTTTACAAATCATCATTTCCATTGTTTTACTTCGACTAATTAAAAATATGAATTAAGAAGATACTGATAGGGCGCTAATGGACTTAAGTAAATGTGATCGTTGAACTATTTGAAGGTTAATATATTTCTAACATTAATGGCTAAGTATGGATTTATATGTAGTAAGTGATTAAAACGAAGTTTTTAAGAGTATTGGTTTTATTAACGCCTACCTTATTACTACTTCATCGAGCGTCTATTGCGTCATTACTATTATTGTAAAAAAATATCAAATATACAGGTGACAGGAAGGTCGATACAAACGCATACGGTCACGTCGAGCGGCCCTGCCGCACGTTAGTTTAAATTCTATTGGTTAATATTGGCACAGCTCCGCTCGTCTCCGCCTCAGTGGAGCCGCACCGTTATCGTCGCCTCACAATCCTTTATAATTCGTTCGTTCAAATAGTGTGCATTACAACCCTTCGAAGCCGCCGAAACCGCTTTGCGGCTTCTGCACGCCACGGCTGCTTCTTTGTAGCAATTTTGTAGCGGCATATCAAAGCATGCATACTATTTGAACGAACGAACTGTATGTTTACGAATAAAATTTATTTTTTGAAACCAGGATTTTAAACATCATCATGTAGGTAATGTTGGTAATAAAACAACGCAGTCTAGTCTATGGTGTTTAATGTTTAATAGTCGTTGTCTGTGGGCGGGCGCGCGGCGAGGTAGGCGAGCGCGCGCGCGACGAGCGGCGGCGCGGGCGGCGGGGTGGGGAGGTGCGCGCCCGTCGCCTGGAAGCCGCCCGCGCCGTCCGCCTTGTACACCACGTTAATCACCTGAAGATACATCATACATGTAGAATATGTAGATTGAAACCAGATGTATAGGTAGTCTGTCAAGAAAGTCACACTATACAATTTATAGGGTACAAGTCGACACACGTAAAAAGAGCCCAGCGGGCCGATTATGGTCCTGTTTATCGACGTAGATTAAGCGTAGATAAAACATCTGTCAGTTTCTGACCAGTATGTAAGTGCGAGAGTGACGGAAGCTTTATCCACCGCGATAAAGGCGACCATAATACGGCCCTGTGGCCGATTTTTAACTTTCGAGCGCTCGTAAATTTCACTCGGAAGTGAGTAAAATCTATGACACTGTTTATTGAAATACGAGCGGTAGAATTGAAAACGAATGGTGTGGACCACTCGTCTTTAAATTTTCTATCGCTCGTAATTTCAAAAATACGGTTTCACAGATTTTGCTTACCTTCAAGTCAAACTTTCGAGCGCTCGAAAGTCAAAAATCGGCCCCCGAGCGACCTACCTGCGCAGAGAGCAAATTACGGACCAAATTGGTGGGGGCGACGGGGGGAGTGTGAACCGCTCCGCTTTGCTGCCACGCTATTGGCTTGTCAGTAGACAACGTGCGCAAACATATCCCCTCCACTAGCCGCCTGGAGCTCTTTTTACGTGTGTGCACCTGAGGGCTTATTGTCTAACGCACTCGCAATCACGATCGTTTTCATTTTAAAAATCGGAGCTTGTCTGCATAGAAAATGAAAACAATTGCTCCACTTTGAAGCCGGTTGCGATTGCGAGTGCGTTAGACAATAAGCCCTCTGTATAGGCTGTATATTATTACGGCATAAATTAATAATTGACCAATGAATAAGTAACTTAACGGAAAAAGTGGCCTTTCAATACAAAAGCGTATTCATTTGTAGATCAAAACATATTAGAAAACACAGTAATATTTAATGTGGACGCCAATGGACGCTCGGTGCAGTCTTAACATTCATATCTTGTAAACAACAGTATACCTAGATATAGTTCGTTCGTTCAAATGGTTTGCGTGCTTTGATGTGCTGCTACAATTGCTACAAAGAAGACGTCGCGGCGCGCACAAAGCGGTGTCGGCGATTACAAAGGGTTGAACTGCACACTATTTGAATGAACGAACTGTAAAGAAGTGTGCGGAGCGATTCAAGTATAGCGCATCAAGCTTGCATAGCGCTTACAACTTGCATACGGCTCCAGCCACATGCACCATTAGTACAAGATAAGCTAGTTAGGGACTACTTATAGGTCAGTATTCATTTTTAACCCCCGACACAAAAAAGAGGGGTGTTATAAGTTTGACGTGTAAGTGTGTGTGTGTGTGTGTGTGCGTGTGCGTGTGCGTGTGTGTGTGTGTGTGTGTCTGTCTGTAGCACCGTAGCTCTTAAACGGATGAACCGATTCGGATGCGGTTTTTATTTATTTGAAAGCAGGTTTTCTAGCGGTGGTTCTTAGATATTTTATATCGAAATCGGTTCAGCCGTTTTTGAAGTATTGAACTTTGAAATGTCAATGTCGGGGGTTTTCCAACTTTTTGTTGGTTAGGTTATAGTGTGAAGTGGTGTCACTATTGTGTAGGCTACCTGTCCGTCGGGCGCGGTGTACTGGTACTGGCCCTCAACGACCTGCTCGGGCGCCGCGGAGCCGCGCTGCTCGTGGTATATACCACCTTCTGCGAATAAAAGCCAATGATGAGGAATTTTGCTTCGATTGTCGTTCGAGCGGTCCCAATGGAAGACCAGAGGGCCCTGCCAAGATGAACTACGCTAACTAGCGTTTCTATTCGTTTCGTGTTTAAACCAATCGCATCACTGGTAGATGACGGAAAAGTCACGTGATCTACCAGTGACGCGATTGGTTTAAAACGAAACGAATAGAAACGATAGTTAGCGCAATGCATCTTGGCAGGGCCCTCTGCGCTGGCTTAGATAACAGCGGCACATGCTAAGTAGGGTGGGACAGATTCACAACAACTGTCCAACTCTGTAATTACTTTTTTTTTTTTTAATTAATTTGTGAATAAATGCATTTTCTTTCTTTCTTTTATAGATTTTAAAGGAGTACCTACTACCCTGCGTTTAAACCATTTTTGGCCCCACCTTTCGTCTGTTTGTTTAGGATCATGATATATTTTTTTTTATTTCGTTCCTTTTTGTGGATTATTCCATAATTTGAATAGACTAGGATTCGGTTTTTTTTTACCCTCCCACAGACTAAGGTTTAATGTAGGAAATATAAGTACTAACCTACCTACTAGAATAGAGCGCAAAACTAGTTTTAAAACGTTATATTTATTTTAAAATCTCTTATAGATGCATTTGCCCCAGTGGACTTTAATACTTAATTCGCGATTTAATTAATAACGATTGTCTAACGGCCGAAACCTATATTCAAACCGCGGACAGATAAGTAGGCTTACTTCGGATTAAAATTTGACACATTTTCAAATCAAATCAAATCATTTATTTGCTTCCATGTTACATAAAAGGTACTTATTACTAAGATACACTCGTAAGACATGAACCCTGGTAGGGTATAGCAAAAGGTTACATAATACTTATTACATTTGTTTATAGAAGTATTCACTTGTTACCTTATAACATTCAAGAAAATAGAAGAAATAAGAAAAAAAAAACAGTTATAGACTATAAAATACAAAGCTAATAACAAAATTTAGAGTACATGTTAAAAATATAAGAATAATTAGAATTATGATATTAATAAGGAAATAGGTAATTAATTTGTTATGCTACTTAAATTACTGCTAATTAAATTAAAATTAGTGAGATCGTTAAATTTGATCTTGCATAAACTCTGCTATTGAGTAGTAGCATTTTTTCGCAAGAGTGTTTTTTAGTTTTTTAATAAATCCATTAAAGTATTTTTCATTTTTTATATGCTGTGGTATTTTATTATAAATGTTTATGGATCTATAATATGGTCCATTTTTGAATATTTCTAATTTTGTTTCGGGGAGCACTAGATTATGGTTACGACGTGTATTCTTAGCAAAATTGAAGAGATGTATGTTTTTTCTTACAAAGGAGGCTACTTCTAGGACGTATAAACAAGGTAGGGTCAATAAATTAAGGTTTTTAAAGTGCGGTTTGCAGCTAATTGGTTGGCGAATGTTGGCTAGGATCCTTAGGCACTTCTTCTGCATGACAAAGAGTTGGTGCGCGTCGGCGGCGTGTCCCCACAGCAGCAGGCCGTAGCGCAGCCACGACTGCGCATGCGCGTGGTACGCAGCCAGCGCGCACTCGGTGCTCGTGTTGGCCTTAAGGATACTCAGCGCGTATACAAACTGTGATAACTTGGTTTTAGTTTTCTGTATATGTTTTTTCCAATTTAAATGGCTATCTAAGGTAACCCCAAGGAGGGTGCATTCAACTACTTCTTCGAGATTTAGTTTATTTGCTACTGAAGTTAGATCTATAGGCAACTTTTGACGCGGTCTGAATTGTATTAATTTAGTTTTACTACTATTAGTGATAAGGTTATGATCTAGGAGCCAATTAGTTACGGTGTTGTAGGTTTCTTCTATGGATGAGTTACCTTCTTGAGTATTTGGACATTTAAATAAAAGGGATATATCGTCGGCAAATAAAATACATTTGTGCTCTATTATCTGCGGAAGGTCGTTTATATAAATTAGAAAGAGGACACATCCAAGCACGCTTCCCTGCGGAATCGAGTACTCGATGTTTTGAATATGGGATTTAAATGTTTGTAACTGCCCGGAGCTAGGATTAAGGTGTTCAATTTCAACATACTGTTCCCTTTGAATTAGGTATGACCTCATCCAGTTGAAAGCATTACCGCGGATGCCGATTGCATGGAGTTTATTTAATAAGATACTGTGTGTAACTCTGTCATACGCCTTCAAGTATGGTAAAGTATTGCAAGTATGGTAGAATGTTTTTTTCGGAAGCCGTGTTGATTTTTGTTTAATAATTTATATTTCTCCAGGAAGCTATAGATACGGTTTGCCATGCACTTTTCAAAAATTTTTGATATTACTGGAAGTTTGTATGGGCAAATGTCAATTTTTAACCCGAAGTAAGCCTTATCTGTCCGCTGATTGAATATAGGGTTTGGCCGTAAGAGTATATCACCCAGGATAAAGAACTCGCCGGTATTACAATGCGCCGTACTCCCTATTCTCTGCGGCCGAAACGTGTGGACCTACGGGTGATAGGTCTGTCGCCTTATTTGGTCCACTGGACTGTGAGCGCCCTGAATTCTCCCGCGCTCTTTCAATGTCGGAACCCGCGCTTTGCGGCCCTCGCCAACAACGGCGTGGAGGAAGAATCGCTGGGTTTTAGTGGGTATTATAGTAGACGTCCAGATAAATCGAGTAATGCGTACTACCTCTGGTAGCCAGCTCCCGACACCCACTGGCTCCCGGTACGGTCACATATTGCACCGCCAGAGCTTAGAAGAGCCCAAGCCGCTTCCCGGGAGTGGAAAAAAGCGAGAAAGCCAACACTGCCCATAAGAAAAACGCTGGAAAACCTTCCTAATATGCGCCTTCATTCTCGGAGACCAGAGGCGTATTTACCCTAGGGCCAAGGGGGCCATGGCCCGGGGCGGCAGCCTTCTCAGGGCGCCGGGGTCCATAGCCCGGGGCGGCAGGCTTCTCAGGCGCCGAACCCCGCAGCCATGATAGGTACCCGAGAATATTCTACTGTAAATACTTTTTCGTCAATTTATGGGGCGGCAAATCTAACTGGCCCGGGGCGCCAAATCTTTAAATACGCCTCTGTCGGAGACCTATCTGGTCTGAAAACCTCATCTAAAGCACCGAACCTTTTCGTGTCGACGAATGGAGCAAACGATGGAACGACCAGGGAATAACCGCCGAAAATTATGCCCTAGACCTGACTAAGGATCCACCAGGTTTCAACGAGCACCGGAAGATTCACGAAGCTACAAGTTACAAATTACAAGCGGAAGTCTCTTTCTATCAAAAGCAGTTAGTGAGGGACTTCCGCTTGTAATTTGTAACTTGTAGCTTCGTGAAACGGGCCTCTGGTGTCGGCCGATGTAATTACAATCTGCATTGGGGGTATAAAACTTCAGCAGGCTGCGACTGCGGAGCTCCGGAGCAGACGATCGCTCACATCGCAGAGGAGTGCCCTAGAAGACGCTTTGCGGGGGGAATTTTAGAATTGTGCGCTTACGCCGTATGCCAGAAATTGGCTTTCAAAATTAGATATAAAGACTATAAACAGAATGTACAGCCATACGATTATATATATAGTGGATATTATAGCCACTCTCGGTTGGTGAGTCCCACCTTAGGCGCCCCCGGGCCCAGGTGGTATGCGTAAGCATTTTCCCAGCGGAAAAAACGGTATAGAACTCACGCGTCTGAAAAGCCCACTTGTACGAGCCGTCCTCTGCAGGTCCCTCGAAGTCATTTCTGAGGATCTCATCGCTCTGCTGGCCGAGGGTCACGCCGAGCAACGCGAGGAGCTGGAACAAAACACTCCTTTAGTTTATGTTTAGTTTGTTGTGGTTTAGAATCTTGCGCAGAATCCGTAAGTATCGATACCACCATTTAATCCTTTATCCTACCGCTTAGCAGCATTCGCATTGTTGTGTTCCGGTGTGGGGATTAGATGAAGTGAAATTGACAGCACGTGACATTAGACTAGATGGAAGTGACCCTGCCTTCGGAGCTAGCGGTCACGGGTACTTGGAAAATTACTTATTCTGTGTCACGGGTTCAAATCCCGGTTGTTACTACTATCTAACTAACTAACTTTTAAAAATAACATTAACTGCCGCACTCAGAGACGTCAATTTAATTTAATGCTTGATTAAAGTAGCTGCTGTCACTTTCTTTGCTATAGCAATAGAGTAAGACAACACGTCACTAAATTAGCAATAAATTTAATTGACGTCTCTGAGTGCGGCAGAAAGTCTTCTTTCAGCAAAATATCCTATCTACGATATTTAAGGTACTTTCCCTTCATGTCGCATAGTCTTGGGACGCCCTGGGGTGTTATTCTCTTAAAAACGGCGGTCGGTCGAACGAACGAGCGAAAGCGCAGCGGCGATTTTAAGTAGTCCCGTCCGAGCGAACAAAACACATTTTAGCGCGTGCATTCTCAATTAGGCAGCCTTATACGTTCGAGAAGCCATTATGCTGCCAAAATGAATACACGCGCTAAAATGTGTTTTGTTCGCTCTGACGGGGCTACTTAAACTCGCCGCTTGGACATTCACTCGTTCGTCTGTCCGTCCGTCGTTGTTGAGAGAATCACACCCCTGCAGATTTAACTTGTCGTTCTCACCGAACCGAATATACGCTATTACAACAGACAATACAGACAGTGAGCATGCTCACAGTCGGCGGAGAAAAATACGTTTGGTGTGAACGATGCCTTAATGCCAAGTAAATAAGAGCTATCAAAATGTTGACAATACGATAACAGAGGCTCTACTTTGAAATCAGTCATTCGAACTTCGGATCGCCCCGTCACTTTCTTGCGAATTAGTGACGCGTCGAGAGCAATAGGGATAGCAATAGACGAAGTTCGAAGTACGGATTTCAAAGTAGAGCAGCAGGTCAAAAACGATATGGTTTTTACCGTGTGGAATAGAGGCCTGTTTGCGTCGAGTGAATTAGCTAGATTGACAGTCAACATTTCATAGACCAACATTTATATCATTATTATATAATTACGAAGACCCTTTCCAAAAGTGAACCGTGAACTTTAAACCAATAAAATTACCTAATTAAATAAATAATCTTCCCACGCGTGTTGCAAGCTTCGTCAACTTAGGAAACAACTGTCACATACGCGTTTAGTTGCAACACTGATTTATAAGGCCGAATCTATTTAATATGCTTAATTTATGATTGAAACTATTGAAAGGAACATAGGTATATTATGGGGCTCAAATCTCCGGTAAAGGGCTATTTCATTTAACTCGTTTGTGTTTTTAACTCGGCCGCCATTACTCTCAAGTATATAAATAAAAGTTATCTAACGTACATTGGGAGGAAATGAAACTTCGATAGGTACCCTATAAGAAGAAGGTAGTCGTAACGAATTAAATAAATAAATTTAACACAAATTGACCTAGTCTCAAACTAAGTTTTAAGGGGCTTCTAAACGGGCCATATTTTCACTGCAATATGTGGCCGGGAACTATTGGTATCTTTATCTAACATACGAGTAAGAGAGGGACACCAATAGTTTCCGGCCACATATTGCAGTGAAAATATGGCCCGTTTAGAAGCCCCTTTAGGCTTGGCATGGGTACTTACTAAGTAATGATACTAGGTAATGATAAACATACTTATGTAGAAAAATGCATACTTAGATAGAAAACATCCAAGACAGAATCAAAATACTCTCGCTTGTCACCCATATATTTTCCCTTACCGGGATTCGAAGCCGGGACCGCTAGCATCGTAGGCAGGGTCACTACCAACTACTTATAGTCGTCGAATTCTACGCGTACGAAGTCGAAGGTCCTCCAGTTATAAGTACAGTCAAAGACTTGGGACCCACATTAGGTCCAAAGTCAATCTGACATTCTATGTATAACAATAAGGTTGAGTTTCCTATAAGTTACAAATGACTTGGCATCTCTAATGACATTAAGGACAACAAGCATTTTTTTTTTTTAAATGTCACAAATTTACTTTTGTGGCCGTACCTAAGTACCAAATATAATATTAGAAGTTATTTATGTAGTTATAAATAAAACTCCGGATTTGCGTATTATTGCGACAGAGAACATTAAAATGATCAAAATATGCCTTTAATATTTATGTCCCAGCCTTGGTTTAGGCAAGGTTAATAATATAAACGAAGATGAAGATGTTCTTGAGAATATAAATGTTTAACTAAACTGAAGCGGTCATTAAGAATAAATATAAATAAGATCAGAGAACCTTTATTGACACACATCAAGAACATTTACAGAAGGACAACAATAACATTAGGGAATTATTATACTAAAATTAACTAGGTCAGGGGAAAAATTAAATTGGTTTTATTTTTATAATTTTGGAGAAAGAAGGGAGGTATTAAGTAATTGACGGACAGACTTACACCAGTATTCACAAACAATACTTAAGCGATCCTACACTGAGTAAACGCACTGCGTTCAATACAGCTTTCTGATTGGCCCTTTTTGACCGACCTTTTGTTTATGAGACGATTTGAACCACCCTGTGCGTTCGTGAGCACTGTGAGAACTCATAGTGACGTTTGTGAATACGGGTGTTAAGACCGCACCGCTGCTTAACGGTGCGTATATTACGGTGCGTCAAAAATGCGCCATGTTGTTACTATGAACCCGTCTTTTGTTTACGCAACGGCACCATATTTTACGCAGCGGTGGGATTGACGCGTAAAATACGGTGACGTTGCGAAAATAAAAGAAAAGGGTCAAAGTAATTACATGGCGCCAATTTTGAGGGACCGTAATTTTACGCACCGTTAAGCTCTGGTGTGGTCGCTCCCTTAAGTTACGTACCTATTGTATAAAGCAAAGTTATAAAGTTTAAAATGGTTATTGAATCCTAAGTAATCAAAACTTTTTTAACTATCAAAACTTTTTCATGAATTTTAATGTCCCCATGAAACACGCGACTATTATTTCTCAAAACAAGTGTAAATGCAATATTCTTACGTAATTGTTCAATTTCTCAGTATTTTCTGGGACAGACTGCAAAAAAAAAGTAGTGCTAAATAGTTAAAAACGCTTGTACAACAATTTGAACTTTGACATATTATGAGATCGTTTTGGTCTCTGTTTCGGTGATTTTGTGAGCAAACACATTTCAATCAATTTGTAGCTGACCGATTGACTTCGACATCTGTCTAAGAAAGGAAACGGATCGACAATGACGTCGAAGGATTAACTCTGAAAAGAGCAGTTTGTTTGTGTGCCCTGACAAGGACAGTTTGGATCCGATTGACAAACGAGATCGATAATGACGTCGAAGCTTTAACTCTGAAAAGAGCATTTTGTTTGTGTGCCCTGAAAAGGACAGTTTGGATTGAATCATCAACTTCTGTTTCCATTCAACCATCCACCGAAGACATCCAAGAACTGACGGATATTCTATACAACCCGCCTGCCCAGAATTATTACAACACAATTAAGGAGCGTCTTATCCGGCTATACGAAGACTCCGACAGCAAGCAGATTAAGATGCTCTTGTCGGAGATGGAGCTTGGAGACCAAAAAGCCAGTCAGTTGTTGCGCCGAATGCGTGATTTGGCGAGAGACAAATTCAACGACGACACAATTAGAATAATGTGGATGAACCACCTTCCCAGTCACATCCGATCGGTGCTCATCGTCAGCGAAAATTTCAACAACAAGGCGTCACTGGACGAATTAGCCGCGCTCGCTGACAAGATGCTAGAAGAATGCCCGCAAGTCGCCGCAGTGGCAACACCGCAATTTACAGCACCACATACCTCTATTACCGCCGTTTCGGCATGGACGCCAAGAAATGTGCGTCGCCTTGCAGTTTTAAGACTATTGAGCCGGAAAACTAAAACTAACGCTGGCTGAAGCGGGATCCGGCGTTACAAACCACTCGCACCGCTTATTCGTCACAGATAAGAAGACGAAATTATCCTTTTTAGTAGACACGGGTGCTAACATCTCCGTCCTACCTAAAAAGAAAGGCGTGTTTGCGCAACCACTCCCATTTGAACTGTATGCAGCTAACAATACGACAATACCTACCTACGGTGAAAAAACGCTCGAGTTAGACCTCAACCTACGCCGTGCATTCAAATGGAAGTTTATCATCGCCGCAGTATCGAAGCCCATCCTCGGAGCCGATTTCCTAACCCATCACCATCTAATAGTCGACGTGAAGAACCGAAGACTGATCGACGGCAAGACCCATCTCGTAACAAACGCGCAACTCAGTACTACGAATATACCTACAGTTCGTAGTATTGACATCAAGCAGACCTACCACAATGTACTCGCAGATTTCCCCGGCACCACCAGACTCACATCGATGAAGCTCAGCCCGAAGCACTCCGTCGAGCACTTCATCGACACCACTGGCCCGCCAATCCACTGCAGAGCTCGTCCAATAGCACCGCACCGTTACGAGAGAGTAAAAAAGGAGTTCGAAAATATGATAGAACAAGGACTCTGCAGGCCCAGCAAGAGTCCGTGGTCATCGCCTCTTCACGTCGTACCCAAAAAGAATGGAGACCTACGTGTGTGTGGGGATTACCGAAGGCTGAACGCCATTACTAAACCGGATAGGTACCCCATACCACGCATCAAAGACTTCACTTACCAACTCGCCGCAAAAACAATTTTTTCAACACTGGACCTAAATAGAGCCTACCAACAACTACCAGTCACAGATCAAGACATAGAAAAAACAGCCATAATTACACCATTCGGCTTGTTCGAGTTTCCTCGTATGTGTCCCGGATTGAAAAACGCCGGACAAACATTTCAGCGATTTATTCATGAAGTTCTTAGAGGACTCGATTTTGTGTTCCCGTTCGTCGACGATTTACTAGTCGCCTCAGTCGACGAAGAAGAGCACAAAAGGCATCTCCGCACCGTACTCGAACGACTCGACGAGTACGGCATCACCATCAACCCGTCGAAATGTATATTTGGCCAGCCCAAGGTCAAGTTCCTCGGTTTCGATGTATCAAGCGACGGCATTCAACCACCTCAAGAAAAAGTTGAAATTATAACTGCCTACCCGAAGCCGCAAACTATCGACGAGTTACGACGTTTTCTCGGTATGATCAATTTTTACCGCGAAAACGTCAAGGACGCCGCCACAATCCAAGCGCCGCTAAATCACTACCTACACAATGCGAAGAAGCGCGACAAGACACCGATCGAGTGGACCGACGAAGCCACAAACGCATTCGAGACCTGTAAAACCAGCATCAAAAACGCAGTTTTACTCGCACACCCGATGCACAACGCCCCGCTTGCAATATTTAGCGATGCATCGGATACGTCAGCTGGATCCGCAATACAACAGTTTGTAAACAACGCATGGCAGCCGCTCGGATTTTTCTCTAAAAAATTCACCGAAGCCCAGAAGAAATACAGTACATACGATCGCGAATTGTTAGCGATCTATATGTCTGCTAAACACTTCCGCAAAATGTTCGAGGGAAAACAGCTTATTATATTCACGGACCACAAGCCGTTAACGTTCGCATTCACCAAACTAACAACCGATAGCGAATCGCCACGCAGAACTCGACAACTACTTTTTATCAGCGAGTTTACCACCGACATCAGATTCGTTCGTGGGGAAGAAAACGCAAGCGCGGATGCACTCTCACGCATCGACGCGATCAGCTGTCCCACACCCATCGACTTTCAACAACTCGCGAACGCGCAAGACAGAGATAGCAGCATAACAACACTACTGCAACAAAGTAACTTATCATTAAAAAAAGTTACGATTCCCGGAACCGACATCGACCTACTATGTGAAACTTCAAATGACGACGTGCGACTGTACCTACCACTGGAATTTCGACGTACCGCATTTGAAGCCACACACAACATCAGTCACCCCGGAATACGCCACACAAGAAAGTTGATGACACGCAAGTACTTCTGGCCTTCAATAAACACCGACGTTGGAAACTGGGCGAAAACATGCATCCCATGTCAGCGAGCGAAAATACAGCGACACACTACAAGTCCTGTGTCATCGTTCAAACCTACTAGTCGATTCAACCACATACATATCGACATAGTCGGCCCGCTACCTACAACAGCCGCCGGACATCGCTACTGTGTCACTATAATCGACCGAGCGACGAGATGGCCCGAAGCTTACCCATTGCAAGAAATCACCGCCGAAGAAGTCGCCAAGGTCGTTTACGAAGGCTGGATCACGCGATTCGGATGTCCTTCAACGATGACGACCGATCAAGGACGCCAATTTGAGAGTAGAGTATTCGCACACCTATCGCAGCTACTCGGCATCGAAAAAACGCGAACGACACCTTACCATCCACAGTCAAACGGTATTGTTGAACGTTGGCACCGCACTATGAAAACAGCGCTGAAAGCTAGACTACTATCCGCTACTACCTGGATCAACGAGCTACCTACCGTTTTACTCGGCGTTCGCGCAGCTATACGCAGCGACACCGGTGTAAGCGCCGCGCAACTCACTTACGGTTGCAATATAAGACTACCCGGTGACCTCTTATCAACAACACCGCGAGATGACGTCACTCTGGACTCCGCTTACGTCGATCAGCTGCGAGACACAATAAGAAATCTGAGACCGACGCCGTATCAACCACACGGTAACTCGAAACCAATTTTCGTACACCGTGACCTTCTAACATGCGATCACGTGTTTATACGAGTCGACGCCGTAAAGAAGCCGCTACAAGCACCTTACGACGGACCCTACCGCGTGCTGAAACGGGACGACAAAGTTTACACCGTTCAACTACCAAACCGACAGAGCAACATTTCAATAGACCGATTGAAACCCGCCTATACAATCACGGAACAAATACCTACTTCAACAACGATTTCAACATCTACATCTGTAACATCAAGAAAAACACAACCAGAAAACAACAACAATAGTAACCTGAAACAAATCAACAAGAACCTGGAACAGAACGGACAAGCAAACAAACTAACAAATGAAGACCCGGTAGCTACTAACTCAAGGACAGAAGACCCGGTACCTACCAACTCAAGGACATCGCGCCGCGGGCGTATTATTCGCCTGCCGGTACGCTTCGCTTGAGGGGGAGCACTGTAGCTGACCGATTGACTTCGACATCTGTCTAAGAAAGGAAACGGATCGACAATGACGTCGAAGGATTAACTCTGAAAAGAGCAGTTTGTTTGTGTGCCCTGACAAGGACAGTTTGGATCCGATTGACAAACGAGATCGATAATGACGTCGAAGCTTTAACTCTGAAAAGAGCATTTTGTTTGTGTGCCCTGAAAAGGACAGTTTGGATTGAATCATCAACTTCTGTTTCCATTCAACCATCCACCGAAGACATCCAAGTACATATATTGTCGGAGCGGACGCGCAGCGGAGCGACGAGACGACGATGTTGTCACCTCAACAGCCAGGAGCGAAATAGCGTAATCACCTTTTGTAAATAAATTTATCCATTTTTCTTCTGCTACAACTACAAACAAGAAGTGTTTCACTGAACTCCCTGCAAGCCTCAATACTTCTACAAATTCTACGCGATGACATGATAATTCGGATGAGACATGGATGAGACACGCCGCTTTAGGGTTCAGTGTACAAATCGTTCATTGAATACAAAACGGACACATTCCAAAATCAGTCAGTGTTGCGTTTTAAATTTTTTGTACTCGTCGATTATAATCTGTGTATTAAGATTTCACAGAGAATACTGCAACGTCACTCTTTTCATCGTTGCATAGTCTATGTTACTTCCGAAACAACCGAAATAACCATTTCGATACGCTCCAGACGATCGAAAAAAATTTGAAAATAGAACTTCGTATTTCAATAGTATGTGTCCTTGTTTAAGGAGACTCGATCCGATACAAAATGGCTAATCTATGGCGTTTCGGAACGTAGCAACGTCGCGTCATCTGTCAACATCTACTTAAACATGCTCCTGTATCCATAAAAAAAGGGGCATAAAAAAAAAACTACTCTTTGTGATTGTAGCCAATCACAGCGCAGTACTGCAAAATTACGGACGTCGGTGGTGTTATCGTACTTACGATATTTCGTTTTCTTATATACTCGTATTTAGACTTAAATTATTAATTTTAATGAACTCGTACAAAAAGTATTGTTCACAATAGTGTCATAATTAAGCTTTTTAATCTCGTACCTTACTTAGGCCACTCAGCAAGCTTCGTGGCCTAAACACGGTACTCGACTAAAAAGCTCTCTATTATAACACGATTGTGAAAAATACTATAGAAGCTGTTGGTAAAGATTTTCAATGCAAGAGCAAATTATTTTGGAATGTGTCCGTTTTGTATTCAATGAGCAAAATATTGTATCGAGACGAAACCTCTCGAATTGTGAAACATAAGAGAAATTCTCGGTAACTTCTGAGAAAATTCTTCATTTTTGTATTGAGACAGCTAAGCAGCAGGGCTCGTATTGTTGTGTTCCGGTGTGGGGATAAGACCACCGTTGAAATTACTAGCATAGAGGTATTCCATTGCAAATCTTAGAATCGCAGTTTTAAGACTTCGTCTTGAGAAGCAAACATCAATGGATCTCAAATAATTCTTACCATTCACCTCTATGCCTTAAAAAGCTACATGCACATTACTAGTCGAGATTGCGCCCAAAGATAGGCCTAAGGCCTAATTCGTCGACGAATTACCCAGCTAATATGTATAAGTTACGCGCGGTCGTGGCCACGGTAAGGCAGAGTAAGCTACTCTTCACTTTGGCCGAACTGAGGCTCTACTTTGAAATCCGTAATTCTAACTTCGTCTATTGCTATCCCTTTTGCCCTCGACGCGTCACTAATTCGCAAGAAAGTGACGGGGCGATCCGAAGTTCGAATTGCTGATTTCAAAGTAGAGCCCCTGTTGTGTCGCCGAAACCCTAAGTCTCTAGGTCAAAAAACGGGTGACCAGTGGCCTGTTTTATAAAGCTACAAATTACAATTTACAGGTTACAAGTTTCCATTTGACACAACCTCGACCAATGACGACCGACCATTTGAGCAGTATTGCCAGTTTAGACCTGTAAAATTGTAACTTGTAGCTTTATAAAACGTGCCCCAGAGAGCTGGCACGTTCCTCGCTCAACGTAATTATTTAATTACTTTATTTTCAGTGAGAAAACGCTGCCGGCATCTTTGGCATTAGGTACAGTCGAGGAAATTGATTCCTAGACCACTTTGGACTATGTCAAAGTGACGTAATCAATCAAAACGTAAAGAGACTTCTTATGATTTTATTTACAGTGTCACTTTGACATAGTCCGAAGTGGTCTAGGAATCAATTTCCTCGACTGTACCTATGCCATGAGGGCCCCACCCAGTTTCCTTATTTTTTAAATATTATTATTTGGTTATTGTACTTATTGTACTTAGTGTAATCAAAAAAACCGGTCAAGTGCGAGTCGGACTCGCGCACCGAGGGTTCCGTATTGAACATAAAATGCTTGGTAACCGCAAAAGAAAATACTCATTTTGTTATAAGCTTTATTTTCCGGACAATAAGGTCGATTTTGACTAGCCTTAATTTTAATACAGATTTTCTTAGTTTTTTTGTTATTTCTCAAAAACTGTAAATAATGAACACTTTATTTTATTTTTCCCAAAAAATATAAGTAATTATCTATACGTCAGGATTTTTTTCAGAATTTTTGATTAATAAACTTCGGAGATAAGTGGGGGGGAACGGTCATTTTTTGTACATTTTTGGCTATAAATCAAAAAGTACATCACAGAAAATTTTCAAAAAAATAGTTTTGAAATGTGCAGATTAAGACCTTTCATATGACACCCCATTTGCTATAATCGAACCACTTTCATTTTTGAACCCCCCATTCTAGACCCCTTTTCAATTATTAATAAAATTAATTTCATTTTTTTTTTACTACAAATAAATGCGGGCAAGCAAGTTGTACAACTATGCCAAATTTCAAGTTGATAGCATTTGTAGTTGCTGAGAAAACCTGCTGTGACATACATACAGACAGACAGACAGACAACGAAGTCTCACCATAAGGGTTCCTTTTGTACCATTTTGGTACGGAACCCTAAAAACCATCGGTCATTGAATGACTGAGATGACAGCTTACTACCAGGGTTATAATTTCTTTTTTTTTTGGGTATTTTTGTAACAGGTTGTATATTGATTTACCAAAAATGAAACGGCAATAAATATACATATTCAAGGTTCGATCGAGCATCGTTTTAATTCGTCCTTATTGATCAATGAAGTGTCAATTCGGTAAATCGATCGATTTGTCCAAGCGAAGGTTAAACGGTTGGAATATCAAAAGATCAATGTATATTATTATTTTGATAAAGCCTTCTGTAGTTATAAAATCGGTCAAGTGCGAGTCTGGCTGGCGAACAGAGGATTCCGTCTCTCCTACCTTTAAAAGGAAATGACATAGGTACTAAAGCAGTTCGGTTTAGATTGAGAGAAAAGGATAGAGCTATAGCAATTATACAACTCTGTCCCTTTCTCAAACTGAACTGCTTTAGTTGTCACGGTAGCCCCCTACTGTTTTGTACGTTCACATAGCAGTACTTTGTTCTGCGTCAATGTTCTGAAACCTCCGTCTGAAAGAGAAGACTTTTCTATCAGAATGAAACGACCAGTTGGACATTTTATATCGTTTTCTTTAAAATTAATACATATCTTTTTTGGGTCTATATCGGAATCCATAATATTGTTTGTCCCAATTCATCGTTTGTCCTAAAAGCCATTTCCGCCTGATGTTTAAAACTTTTTAGTGTTGTTATAACAACTCTAACCTAACCTAACCGCAGGTATTTTTGGAAAGCTTAAAGAGATATCTGACTCAGCTGAAAACCAATTTAGGACAAACGATAAATTAGAACAAATAACGATTAAGACAAAGGATATTATGGGTCGCGAATGACACCCATCTTTTTATTGTGTGCCACGGAACCTCGGTGTTCGAGTCGGACTCAATTTGACCGGTTCTGTTTCCACAAATTAACCAGTTATTATTTATTACGCACAACAATATTTAAAACTCAATTATTTGTTAAATGTCAGTCCAGTAATGACATGCAAATTGGACTCGTCTGGCGCTCATGCAAAGTAGTTAACTACTGTGCCGGCACACGGCACGCACGGTCTCACAGTGCTCACGAACGCACAGGGTGGTTGAAATCGTCTCATAAACAAAAGGTCGGTCAAAAAGGACCAATAACAAAGCTGTATTGAACGCAGTGCGTTTACTCAGTGAAGGATCCCTTAAGTATTGTTTGTGAATATGCGTGTCAGTATCGCGAATCTGATCATTGAATGTGCGTCTAGGACGTCCCCTACCGACATCTCCATTCTCGCACGCCGTACCTGTTTCGTAACTCTTCTTTCATCCTTCCCATCTTATCATACCCTTTTCGATCTTTGACACTACATCTTCTTTCAATCCGCATGACCGCGTCGTTCTCGGATCTCGCTATTTCTAACTCTACGTATTAATAGCTTAATTAGGGGACTCATTCGTATGGCATAATGATTGTTTGTCCTGACGATTGCATCGCATATATTTTTTTCGCATAACACCCTTTTAGGCTGACATTGCAGAATTTAATAAACGTCTATTGTGTAGATTGGGTTTGGTTAGTTTATTAAAATAATTAAAATAAAACCGTAACCCTTTCTAATGTAAAAAACCGTTTTAGGTCAAACGATTTTATGCCATATATCGCTCTGCTAGATCAAAACGGGTAGTAACTCAAAATACAACTGTATTATAAAATCAACTTTAATACAACTTCGATGAATTTGAATCAAAACTAGCAAGGATTTTGAGTTAATGCTGTTTTGATCTAGTAGTGCGATATACATTATGCGAAAAAACCATTATGGATTCCGATATAAACCCCTTAATCTATATATATAAAAAGGCAAACCTGACTGACTTATATATCAACGCACAGCCGAAACTACTGTACCTAGAAACTTGAAATTTGGTACAGGGGTTCCTTTCATGATGTAAGTGAGCACTAAGAAAGGATTTTCCGAAAATCGACCCCCAACGGGAAGAAATGGGGGGAGTAGTCGGAGACTAATTCTACGCGTACAAAGTCGCGGGCGTCCTCTAGTTTGAGTATAATATGTTAGATCAAACCTCTAGAATACATGTGAACTGTTGTCCTTAAACATCTGGAAAGGTCTCACGCTCCTGATACCGCGGCCTTTAGTTCGTGCGATAAGCTGACATGTTGTGTGCTTTGAAGGAATGTCACGACATTTTGGTGGGAATTTTGACTTGTGGCATTTGTACCAGATGCGATTAGTACAGTAGCTCTAGCACTAATGTTTTAAGGCAGTTGTTTACTTTGCTTATAATAATGTCTTTAATTGTTTTCTTAATTGTCGAGACGACTACGCGGTATCTGTAGCCTGTGTCAATTGAAATTGCCAAAGATGTAAGAAATTAGTACTGTTTGACACATAACCTCAAATATTCATTAAACGTGTTTTTATTTAAAATACCGTATAATTTAATTATAATTTACCATTATTTAACCTTAAACTTAATGTGAAAATAGAGATCAAGTGTATAAAACCATTGCTAACACCTCACTTGATCTTTAAAAGCGCATGATTATCGACGCGTATAATAATGGTAAATTGGTACGTTTGGTTGTCATTAAGTAACTCACCAATTGAAAGTTTTAAATTGTTATTGCTTTTAGTTAATTTTAAGACTAACTTTGTGTGATAATTTTAAGTTTTGATCGAACATGATTTTCGGCCTGCTCTTTGAGATCTATTTTTTTCAGTAGCCATGAAAGTAATTTGTGATTGATTATAAATTATTTGAAAGCTAGAAATACGTCGAAGTTTTTGAAGTAATCTGCCTGCCTGATGTACTAGGTATTTTTTTGTTTTTGACCCATTTTTTCGGAACTAATTGTAAAAAAGTACCTAAAATGATAACCTGTCTGTCCTTTATTCTTAAACATGTACTGGTAATTCCAGTTTTATTGCTGATAATTAACAACTGTTTTGTTGTGTAAATAAACTAAAGAAAAAAAAAAGAGTACTTAATTACTTTTTTTAAATAAATTTTTGAAGTTGCGTATTTGACTTTTTTCGAAAAAAACTTAAAATAAAATTATCTCGAAAATTGTTCACTTTTACATAATGCATTATAGGGTCAAAATTATTGCAAATGACCTCCTCTATAACCCCTTAACGGGAATGTAATGCAATAACCAATAACCCTGTATACAACACTGCGCGAGTTGTTCTGCGGCGTTAAAAAGGTTGCAGTTCAGCATGAGCTGCATCGGGGACAGCGGTGGTTTTCAGTTGCAACCTTTATTGTAAGTTATTGAATAATGATTACGTTAGCACTTGTTGATGCTGCACTTGCACGGAGCTGTCAGGTTGATCGCGCCATTTGGCTTCTGACACGAGCGGCTGTTATATAACATTGCACCTTTCACCTCGATGTGTATGTTTCATATTAGATACATTGATTTAGAAGCGAGACGTTTGACCACGCTTCAAATCAATGAAATAAACTTGATGACGCGTTTAGCCTATTTGGTAGCAAAGACATTAAATGTATAGTAGTAATAGACGGGGCATAGCGAACAAAAAAGTGATGCAAAACTTGTTACCTCGAGGTAACAAGCCGTACGTCGTTTAGTCTACTTTGACAAGCCCGTCAAAGATGGCATTCATGATGATTATGATCAAAGTTTTTCTATGAAAATGTCTCCGATGCCCACTCTATTACCTATAATATTAAATCTCTTTGTTTGGTATTGACCTGCCTACGGAGCTAGCGGTCCCGTTCGATTCCCGGAATGGGCAAATGTTTGTGACGAGTGCTAGTATTTGTTCCTCAGTCTTGAATGTTTTCTATGTATTTAAGTATGTTTATAAAACAAAGTCTACCTCTGTCTGTCTGTTCGCAATAATCTCATAAACTACAGAATGGATTGTGATGAGGTTTTCACCATGTTAGATATTTTTTCACGGAAGGTTTTTATGTATAATACTTAAATTCTGGTTTATATACGGGTGTTACAGAAAATTCACATAAACCGGAGCGAAGCGAGGGCGGGTCGCTAGTTTATCTATGTAAGTAAGTTTATCGTTGCCTAGTACCCATAGTATAAGCCTTGAGCTTAGTTTATTACCAGGGGGGTTGGAGGTTGCGTTGAGAGAAAGGGACAGAGCTATAGCAGTTATAAGCTTTGTCCCTTTCTCTCAACCTATACCAAACTGCTTAAGCATGTCATGGGAACTCCCCAGGTCAATTTGTGTGAGGATTTGCCCTTTTATTTAAATTTAAATAAAACAAATAGGTAAATACCATGTACACCTTCAATTTAATTGCTAAGCCACTATTGAACCTTGTCATAGTGACAGCGTCAAGTCACATGAAAGAAATTACGCTAAATTTAATGATTAACGTTATGCGACAGAGGCCCTCCTTTGAAAATCAAAGTTCGAAGTTACGTTAGCTACATCCCTGTCACTCGTCATTCGAGATTAAATCGAGAGAAAGAGATGAGGCTCTACTTTGAAATCCGTAATTCGAACTTCGTCTATTGCTATCCCTTTTGCTCCCGACGCCTCACTAATTCGCAAGAAAGTGACGAGGCGATCCGAAGTTCGAATTACTGATTTCAAAGTAGAGCCCATGGAGCTGACGTAACTTTGAACTTCGATTTTCAAAGTACGGCCTCTGGGTTCCATAGTGGCTCAACAATTAAAGCCCTTGACTGCACAGAAGCGCCCTCTAGCTAATGTCACCCAGAATTAATCTATTTATATTACCTGTGCAAACAAGGCCGAATCTAAATATGGTTTAAAAAATAAATGTGTTTAAATATTTGAGAGACGCAACGCTGCGTAGTGAAAGGTCAAGTGTTCTCAAACATTATAGGCTTCCTTAAGTTGGCGAAATAAAAGCCGTCAAGTGCGAGTCGGACCAGCGCACGGCGGTACAGTCTTAGGCACTGAGGCTCTACTTTGAAATCCGTAATTCGAACTTCGTCTATTGCTATCCCTTTTGCTCTCGACGCGTCACTAATTCCCATGAAAGTGACGGGGCGATCCGAAGTTCGAATTACTGATTTCAAAGTAGAGCCCCAGCGCACGGCGGTACAGTCTTAAATTTGTGACCCATCTTAAGTCCAAAGTCAATCTTACATTCTACAGCTAAGTAAATTAAGGTTGAGTTTCCTATAGCGGCCTGCACACGAAAGTTCGAACCGCGGGAAACGCCACTCGCCGTTCCAATCCTCGTTCCGAACCGTACGTGTAAATGCAACTGTAATAGTAAAATAGTTAAAAATGTACGTTTCGGAACGAAGATTGGAACGGCGCGTGGCGTTTCCCGCGGTCCAAACTTTACGCGATGGATAAGGCATCCGTCACTCTCGCACTTACATACTGGCCAGAAAGTGACAGATGCTTTATCCAGGTTTATCCGTATCGATATACACGACCATAATTGGCCTGCAGAGGGCCCTGCCAAGGTGCACTACGCTAACTAGCGTTTCTATTCGTTTCGTTTTTAAACCAATCGCGTCACTGCTAGATGACGTGATACGAAAAGTCACGTGACCTACCAGTGACGCGATTGGTTTAAAAACGAAACGAATAGAAACGCTAGTTAGCGTAGTGCACCTTGGCAGGGCCCTCAGGCCGCTAATATCTTGTCAAGTTCTATTGAAGGGACAACCCTCTTGCTTTATTCGGCTGCATCATACACCAATAATGGGTCTATATTGGCTCACATAAAAAAAATAGTGCCAAAAAGTATTGTTATTCATAATTCATATCATCGCAAGTCATAAAGTATTTTTTGCTGAAACGTCATTTACCGGCTTGATATTTCTAAAATCCTGAAATAAAAACCGTTTCAGTATAAACACTGTAGGTATTTACTTTGCGATGATTAACTATGAATAACAATTCATTCGGATTAAAAATAATTATGTGAAACAAAGCGCAACCACCAATAATTTATATAAATACCAAAAAAATAGTCTTCAAGACCGCATTTATTTCATGTTTACGTTACTCAGATACTTAATAAGTAAAAGGGAAAAGTACAGGGGCTCTATTCTAAGCGGTTAAACAACATTGATTTGATAACGTTATGATATCTCTTATTTACTTTCACAATACGATAACCCGTCAAAAGAAACATTGTTTTATTAAGTGGAATAAGCCCCAGGGCGGCAGGCACATCTATTATCACTTTAAAGTTAGAAAACTACATATTATGTAAAGTGTAAACCATTTTACAAATACGATGATTGGGCAAAACTTCATGCATTCTGACGTAAATACTCGGCTTTTATAGATCCTTGAATTCAATTTACACACAGTATTGAAGTGTTTGACATACTAAGTATTTAGGTTATGTCACTTAAATGTTTTTTATGGTTCCGTAGCCAAATGGCAAAAAACGGAACCCTTATGGATTCGTCATGTCTGTCTGTCTGTCTGTCCGTCCGTATGCCACAGCCACTTTTTTCCGAAACTATAAGAACTATACTATGGAAACTTTGTAAGTAGATGTATTCGGTGAACCGCATTAAGATTTTCACACAAAAATAGAAAAAAAAACAATAAATTTTGCGGGTACTTATAACTCAAATATTTTTTTTCATCATACCCATGCGTGTGGGATATCTATGGATAGGTCTTCAAAAATGATATTGAGGTTTATAATAAGTATCTTTGCGTTTTAAGTTTGCGCGAGAGACACTTCCAAAGTAGTAAAATGTGTGTCCCCCCTACTGTAACTTCTAAAATAAGAGAATGATAAAACTAAAAAAAAAATATGATGTACATTACCATGCAAACTTCCACCGAAAATTGGTTTGAACTTTGAACGAGATCTAGTAAGTAGTTTTTTTCAATACGTCATAAATTGTAAACCGCAATTTACCTTTCACGGAACCCTTCATGGGCGAGTCCGACTCGCACTTGGCCGCTTTTTTATATTTTCGTACCGGGCCTCTACTGGGTAAAACTAAATTTCCTTTGCCGTTCTGTTCTCGTATTTTTTGTTAAAAAAAGCCTCAAATATTTGACTATAGGGGCTTCTAAACGGGCCATATTTTCACTGCAATATGTGGCCGGCAACCAATGGTGTCTTTCTCTAATATATATAGAGAGGGACACCACAAAATATGGCCCGTTTAGAAGCCCCTTATTGGATAAGCATTTGTACGGGTCCAGAAAAAAAACAAACGTTTATTTTATGACACAGGTTTATGATAAACAGCCACTTAAACAGATTATAAAAATACCACATTTTATTTGACTTTATTTAACCTTATAGAAAATACTCGATCCTCGACGACTACCCGTCGTGGTTATTAAAAATATATTTAATTTAATGAAAGTAATAAAAAACTCGTAAAATACACTATATAACGTGTTTATGTCACGTGTTTTTCTTTTAGTTATAAGGTTACATTACTACCTACATTAGGCCGGTTTCACACAGGTTATAAAGATGTGACAGGATTTTTCATTCATTATGTTAATAATCATACTTAATCAGTTTTTAGGGATCCGTACACGGAGGGTAGCTCAACGGGACCCTATTAATATACTATATGCCTACGGTGTCCGTCCGTCTAAACTTTAAAAAGCAGTATATTTTGAAACGTAATAGATAGTGGGGTTTTTTTTTTTCAAAATTTGTGATTACGGCGGATTTACTAACATTTTTTTTAAAGAAATTGTTTTAATAAAAGTTGTTGCTCCGCACAAGAAACTTTTTTTCAACGTACTTATTTTAATTTTTGTTGCATCGTAAAAAAGTTAAAACATACAAGCGTCAAATTGAAGAAAAACAACAAATAAGTACTAAAAAATGCCCAAGTCTGAGATGAGCTTGCTCTGATTCGATTCAATATCAAATTAAAATCGGAATATTAATGAGCGGTACGGAACCCTCGGTGCGCGTCCGACTCGCACTTGGCTGGTTTTTTTTAATAACTTCTAATATAAAAGCGCCAACCGGGCGTGAACCCGTGACCTCGCGTCAACCAGTCCCCGTTATGACTCCATTATAATTATTAAACATTCGTAAACAATTTGCTATCAGATATAATACTTGAAAAAAAACGGTCAAGTGCGAGCTGGGCTCGCGCACTTATGCAATGGGCTCGTTCATTAATTATGAGATGCTCGAAAGGATTGTTCGAAAAAAAACATGAAATATCACAGGGTGGGGGATGTGACATAGAAAAGACCATGTGGCTTTTAAGCTCTTTAGTCATTAGCAGAAATTTGTTTATTTATTTTATCAAATAATGAACGTAAAAAAAACAATAGTTTTCTTTTGATGACACACCTCTATCACCATGATTTTTTCAAAAACCTTTTACATAAGTACCTAAAGACCCTGCCAAGATGCACTACGCTAACTAGCGTTTCTATTCGTTTCGTGTTTAAACCATACGCGTCACTGGTAGATGACGTATCACGAAAAGTCACGTGATCTAGCAGTGACGCGATTGGTTATAAACGAAACTAATAGAAACGCTAGTTAGCGTAGTGCATCTTGGCAGGGTCGTTGTCAATTTGTTGACGCCTGAATGTTTAAATACCTACCTACGTGATTTATGATTTAACCTTTGAGTGTGGCAGACCTGTGGCCCTAGACATAAGATGTCGATTCCGCGAACGCTATCATAATCTACTAGAAGACGCCCGCGACTTCGTACGCGTAGAATTAGTTTCCCGCTACTCCCCCCATTTATTCCCGTTGGGGGTCGATTTTCGGAAAATTCTTAGTGCTCACTTACATCATGAAAGGAACCCCTGTACCAAATTTCAAGTTTCTAGGTACAGTAGTTTCGGCTGTGCGTTGATACATCACTACCTCAGTCAGTCAGTTTAGCCTTTTATATATATAGATTATGTAGGTAAATATATAATCTATTATGTAAATAACTCATTTACATGCAGCCACTGCCACTGCAATGGAACGCCAAAGAGGGTATGGCAGAATCGGGCAGTTGTTTTTTTATCCCTCTCTAAAAAAGGCAAACTAAGTAGTATTCGGGTTACCTGATGGGAAGTGATCACAACCGCCCATAAACACCAGCAACTCAAGAAGAGTTGTCGGTCCGTTGCCAGCCAATTAGGGAAATTAAATCTCTTTTACGTCACACCTGGCCATAATTTGAGTTTTATCGCTCGCTGCGCGCACGGTAAAACTCGCATTGTGGCCAGGTGAAGACGTAAAATTGTGTACTCATCACGGGCAGTAAAAAAGAAAGCCCTCTATCGCATATTTACAGCCCTCGCCTACGGCTCGGGTCTCAAATACCTGCGATTTCGGGATTTCTTTCTTTTACAGCCCTTGTTAAGTAATATACTATTGTTAAAGGCACCCATGCCCATGTCATAACTGGTTGGAAAGGTCTATTCCGACTAGTTACATTATTAGTTCCATTGATGAAACTAGTTGGTTTTTTTTTTCCCAGTAGTTACTTTCAACGAAGAGGGTTTCCTTAATGGAACTGCCTGGACTTTTTTTTCCAAGTAGTTACATTAATAAAACATAATTATTAATGTAACTACTTGAAAAAAAAAGTCTTTAATGCGGTTTCAGAAAAAAATGCATTTGCAAAATTTTGCTTTGTAACAGTTGGAAAACGAAAACCCTGACATAGGGAGATATAGGCAGGTAACCATAAATAAATAGGCAATGTATAAAACCATTAAATTATAATTTTATTCACATAAAGCACGTTCACGCAATAATTGTAACCTTGTCGCTCTCGACAGTTTCGCAACATAACGCGGTAAAATAGGTATTTATTATAATACATTAGCGCATAGTTTTCTGAATTACGAATATTTTTATATCTAAAGATGCTGTTGGTCGCGACTTCTTCCGCGTAGAAGTTGTTTATCGCAACTGTAAAATTTTCCGGGAAATTTTTTATCCTATTGACATGGATGGTACAGTCGAGTTCATAAAATATGTGTACACTTTAGTACCTTGTCACTTTAATCGCTGTGACAATGCATATATGGCAGTTTAAACATGATATTAAATAGACAAGGTACTAGAGTGTACAAATATTTATGAACTTGACCACCTACTATTTAATCGAAACATCTTTTAACGCACGTATCTTTACGCAGATTTTTCATTTCGTCGAAACTTTCTCGCCGCACGAGTTAATTTTTTTGGTAGATAAAAGTCATTCTAACCTAATCTTACCTATAGGTACCTACGTAATGTTGAAGATATCCTGAAAAATCGTGGTTTCAGTAGAAAATAGCGGTCGATGAAATGAAATTCAATCAAATTAAGTTGGTGTCACAAATAGGTACTTATATGAAATTTAAACTTTTAAAATAGTGCTATGCTTATAAGTAGGTAATACATTTAATGTAATAAAATTAAAAGTTAAAACTAAAATTATTTAAATCAAAATAAAAACCAAGCTACTCAAATATTAAAGACGTAAATAATAATCACTACTATAAGAAGAACACCCCCTCTAGCAGGTCCGCTCGCGGCATGGTCCCTATGACACTGGCTGCGTTACCTCTCTGGATAGCTAGCCCAATCCATTGGGAGAGGTAAGCACCAGCTCTAGGATCTCCGGAGGTGTCTATGAGCCGGGATGACAGGGCCTTAATAAAGCTTTTCATATCAGCTGACCAAGGTCCCATGGTCTCCACTGCAAGCGCCACAAATTCATAATTATAATTATCAAATAAGTATACCATCGAAAAAACTTATAGTGTTACCACTTGGATACATAATGACAAATTGCATTAAGATCCGTTCAGCCGATTTAAAAAAAAAAAAAAAAAAAACAACGCCCATTACGCATTTATCATAGCTGTATACTAACTAAAAAAAAGTATGATTTGATAGTTAATGCATATCAATGTTATAAAAATATGAAAACTGTTTGTTGAAATAAATATCTGGGGACTATCACATACAAATTGATCTGGTTCCAAATTAAGCTACAGGCTTGTACTATGGGAACTAAAAAGCAATAAACATACTTATGTAGAAAAATACATACATAAATACATTGGAGACATCCAGGACTCGGGAACAAATAAGTATAAAAACGTCCCGTACCGGGAATCGTACCCTGGGGCTCTATACTTTGAAATCAGTAATTCGAACTTCGTATCGCCCCGTCACTTTCTTGCGAATTAGTGATGCGTCGAGAGCAAAAGGGATAGCAATAGACGAAGTTCGAATTACGGATTTCAAAGTAGAGCCTCTGAGCCCCTAGACAAGATGCATTACGCCAACTAGCGTTTCTATTCCTTTCGTTTTTAAACCAATCGCGTCACTGGTAGATCACGTGACTTTTCGTATCACGTCGTCTACCAGTGACGCGATTGGTTTAAAAACGAAACGAATAGAAACGCTGGTTAGCGTAATGCGTCTTGTCTAGCGCCACCGCTGACCGCTGCTGACTTCGTAGGCAAGGTCACTCACTCACTACCTAGGAAAACCCGTTGTATACATTATTATTTATGTAACTTACTTGTGTTAATTCTTCAATATTATTCATCTATTACTCTCAAAAAAAAACCGGACAAGGCGAGTCGGACTCGCCCACCGAGAGTACCGCACATGACACGGTTAACTCAATTCAAAATTTGCACCGCCGCCGTTTCTTGCATAAAGACCCTGTTTTTTTGTGATTTTACAGAATTCAGATTTTTTTCTATACTTGTAGTAAAAGACGGTATTACTTGGCAAATTTCATAGTTCTAGGTCAACGGAAAATACCCTATAAATTTTGATTCCCTTGAGAGTGTCGAAATATACGTTTTTAGCGGCATAAACGGCCGTATCTTTTTTTTACGTTAATATAGAAGTTTGTTCTTTTCACAGCTTCAAGGGACTGTAGACTTGAGCATATGGTTTAAATTTCAACTCGATACCTCCACGCGTTCCGAGATAAAGGGTCTTGACAGACAGACAGACAGACGGACAGACGGACAACAAAATGATCCTATAAGGGTTCCGTTTTTTCCTTTTGAGGTACGGAACCCTAAAAAGCTCAAAAACAAATAAAAACTGATTTCTTTATCGAGATAAGGTTAATTTAAACATGAGGCTAATTAGCCTATACAACCCGAATTGGTGCCATACATTATTCAAATGAAGTACACCTTGTTGACATTTCGGGAGTCATTTAAAAACTTGTGCAGAAAAATAATAAGAGCTGCCAATTAAAATTTGAATTAATTATAATGCTTTGGGCTTCTAAAATATTTTATCTTAAAATATAGCCATACATACACATATACACACCTCAAAGATATACCGACGGTATACAGGGTGTTAGGCAGAAGGTTGGACAAAAGTTGGAAGGTTGGTTCCATCCATACATTTCGGCTGTTTAGCTCTCAAAGTTTGTACGGAACGGCTGTTTTTTTTTCGCGATTTGGATATTGGTCCCATAATAAATTTTATTAAGTTGATGAGTATGACCTACAGAGTTAGTCCCTGAAGTTTTCCCAACCTTATTGTATACATATACGGTCCGCTAGCTTCGTATGCAGGGTCACTATCAACTAAGCCAGCGCGTCGTCGTATTATATTACAAGATTATCGTGTATTTCTGTGTATCTATTTGTGTATCTTGTAATGTATACAAACACTGTTAAAGCGTGTAATCGATGGAATAATTATATTTTAAAACATTGTATCCACTATTGGAGATCCTAATAAATAAATAAATATTTTTTTATCTCTACATACCGAGTAAAAATCACATTTATCGAAACGAAGTCGCTTCCCGCCGTCTGTCCCTCTGTATGTACGCTTAGATCTTTCAAACTACGCAAAGGATTTTAATGCAGTTTTCATCAATAGATAGAGTGATTCAAGAGGAAGGTTTTTATATTCGTACTTTTTTCGAATCAAATCGGAGAAATATTGGAAAAGGGCCGAATTTTAAGTACCCGAAACCGACGTGCGTGCATGACTCGATGTTTGAATGTGGAAGAAGCGAAAGAGATTTGTCAAGATCGTAGCAGGTGGAAATAAGTGGTCTCTGCCTACCCCTCTGGGAAAGAGGCGTGATTTAATGTATGTTTAATGTAGGTGTAATAAATTCTTATTATTTATTTATTTATTTTCATCATATATTTTCATGATGTACGGGTGTTAAGGGGCTTCTAAACGGGCCATATTTTCACTGCAATATGTGACCGGCAACTATTGGTGTCCCTCTCTTACTCGTATGTTAGAGAAAGACACCAATAATTGCCGGCCACATATTGCAGTGAAAATATGGCCCGTTTAGAAGCCCCTTTTCAGAAAACTCACATAACCTAAAGCGAAGCGAGGGTGCGTCGCTAGTTTAAATAGAATTAGGTAAAACACATGCCCGTAACCAGTTTGATAGAGACGATCTATAACATATGACGAGATAATAATTATGTGATATCGTAATTGGTTGTCCAATTAACAAAACTCAATATAAATATTTATTTTTATAATTGACTTTGTGTTTTTCGGGTTCCGAAGTCAAACTAGGAACCCTATAAGGGTTCCGCTATGTCCGTCTGTCAGTCTGTCTGTCTGTAAGTATGTCACACTCACTTTTTCATAGAAACTATAAAAGTGACATACCTACTTAACTGAAATTTTGTACACATGAATATTTATACCGCGCACTAACATCAATATATATGTATACATACTACCTAATTAATTGGTATTTTTTTCTCTTAAAATAATTATACAATACAATACAATATAAAACACTTTAATTTATTGTACATACACCAAACAAAAACATTACAGAGAAACAGTAAACAGTGGGACTCGCGCACCGAGGGATTCGTATTTAAGATGATATGCTTGGTAACCGCAAAAGAAAATACTCATTTTGCTATGAACTTTATTTTCTATGCAATATGGTCCATTTTAACTAGCCTAAATTAAAATACAGATGTACAAAGCTTTTTTGGTATTTCTCAAAAACTGTAAATACACAACACTTCATTTTATTTTTCCCATAAAATATAAATAATTATCTATTCGCCAGGATTTTTTCGGATTTTTTGATTACTAAACTTCGGAGATAAGCGACCCCTGGAGGGAACGGTAATTTTTTGTAATTTTTTTGCTATAAATAAAAAAAGTAGGTAGGTTTTTTTTTATAGTTTTGAAATGTGCAGACTGAGCCCGAGCGAGCAATAACAAGAAACTATGTTAGTTATTAAAAGTTAATAGATACTAAAAAACTAGAAAAAATAATTATTATACGCTAAACAAACAAATAAAAAGATAAAATTAAATACAATTATTATTTAAAGATAAAGGCCACTTGCAGTAAAAAGATTAAACTAAGTTTTACCCCAACTACTTAGTAGCAAGTATGGAAATTATTAACGCCCAAAATTAGTTTTCTTTTCCTGGATAAAATATAGCTACCTACTTACCGAGGATAAACGAGGTAAATATACACATTCAAAGTCAAAGAAAAACGCTAGTATCTATCTGTAGGGTGCTTGAGAAAATAGAGTTAAATAATTTTCAGCGGCGACTTTTGTGCATCATATCGTGTGTATCTTTTAATAACTATTTAATTATGCAAATAAAAACTATTAAATTATGTTTGAATAAACAATTTCTAAATTTACATTACATTACGGCCAAAACGTTTCCCGCCTTTATTATTTTCCCGCGTAAAATGAATTTGACAAAACTTTTATAAATTAAACCAGTTAAATAAATAAAACTTACCGTAATAATTCCAGCGGCATACAACATCGTGCTTATCTTTAAAAAACTTTATATATTAACTAATTATGTAATTATTCAAATATAAAAGTCTCGTGTTTTCAAAATTTACTCTACAGTCATAACTTTTTCCGCCTTTGCTATTTTCCCGCGTAAAATGAATTTGACAGGAGTACTTTTTAAATTAGGCCGGGCACGGTGGCGGCGGATTGCGAACTAGACGATAAATCCACTAGGCGTATAATCGTTAGCGCAGTGAATGTGACCCTCGACCTCTACTTGTCGCTTCATCACCTTTTGCAATCGAAGCGTGCGTTTTAGAGGCATCTGCTTTTGGGGTTCCATTTATAAGAATCGAATATAGGTTTTAAATTATTTTATTCTCGCGAGATTCGATCATCGTAGTTCTAACACAAATATGTTTTATTTAAATCACACTTTATTGTGGACTGTTCTTCTAACACTGACAATAAACTCACAACGTATCAAAAGGTGAAGAGTCCAATTAGTTAAAACTTGACGTAAACTAACTATGAGCCATTAATGCTATTAACCACCTTTCGTCTCCATTATTATCCCGCCTGGACGGTACTACTATATTGTTGTATTGTTATCGGAATTGCATACTCATAATCATCATGTAAATAAATGTTATATTATATTTCAGCTTATTTCTATAATCATAAAATAATTTATTCCTGCCTAAATGTAAAAAAACTCATTAAAATTGTAAAAAGTGTGCTCGAGAAGCCAATATTTGAGTTTCCTCTTAAAAGATTTCAGAGAGGGTTCCGAACCGATTGTATCGAGGAGCTGGTCCTTATCCGACTTCACAAGTCGCCAACGCCTCGGAAGGAGTCTATAAGGAACGCACAATAAGCGAGCGAGCTGCCGATATCCTCGCGTTTTTTATAATTGTCGAGGTGAATCGTTAACGTCAGTATGCCGAGTTCTGAAAAGAGTCGTAAAAGTATGAGGCTCCATGATGGCAACATCACTTCATGCCAATGTCAATGTCAAGCCAAAAGTGTCAAAACATTTGAATCCAGTGCACCTACACGTGATAGGAAAATAACTTTGTTAATTTTATATGTACCGTTGTAAACGAATATGTTTTGACAAACTCGATTAAAAAAGAATATAGACATAATGCTGCACATTAATTGCTAAACATTGCGTAAATAACTTTCGCAAATTTATAATAAACACTGCTCCTTATTCGTCTGAGGAAATCGCTTTAAAAAAATGGAATATCCATATTATCCATGGAATATATCCATAAAATTGGAAAAGGATGAACTAGAACGTGATAACAACGATAATATTAAAAATATCCTGTTTGATGTCGATGTGAAAGTGGAGAAAGAGTTTCAAACAAATGATGAGCAAGACTGGTGCATTTCGAACTTCGAAGGCCCTGGGGACCTCTTGGAGCCATTATTTTTCGAAGAAACGGCGGAACCATTAGCGCACAAGTGCGAGCTTTGTTGTAGATATTTTCCTAATAAGTAAGTACAATATATGATATGTGTTTATATTTAATATCATTGAGCGAGATTAATTTATTTTGCTGATATTAGGGAATTTAAACTACTAATCGCACTGTGGTGGCAGCTTGGCCCTGTAATAAAACCGCCTCGCATATTTGAGAATTTGGCATCAATTCCTGGACCCGAACAAAACCTGATTTGTTTTTTTTATTCAACTTAGTTCAACCTTAAGTTCAACTTACTTTTATTTGACAATGTGTCAGCCTCGTTGGTAGCGGCGGTTCTAGGTGTGATTCACGGTATGGGCAGATATTTGTGTCTTGGATGTTTTTAACCCCCGACGCAAAAAAGAGGGGTGTTATAAGTTTGAAGTGTGTGTGTGTGTGTGTGTGTGTGTGTGTGTGTGTGTGTGTCTGTCTGTGGCACCGTAGCTCTTAAACGGATGAACCGATTTGGATGCGGTTTTTTTCATTTGAAAGCAGGTTTTCTAGCGGTGGTTCTTAGACATTTTAGCCGTTTTTGAAGTATTGAACTTTGAAATGACAATGTCGGGGGTTTTCCAACTTTTCGTTGGTTAGGTTATTTATGTATTCAAGTATGTAAAGTCCATAACAATTGACTTGTCATATTTAGTAAACACTTTTATAACCTCAAAGTGCTTCCTGTTCGCCCATGGTGATAAATCAGGAAAATGGTGAGTCTCTAGTTGCTTTATTCAGGAGAAAACGGCTATTTTAGCCAAAAATTATGCATTTTAAGGTTATAAAATTGTTTACTAAATAAGACAAGTCAATTTGTGTGGACTATACAGTGCAATAGCTCTTAGAAGGTGTTTCAGGTTTGTACTTGTCTCTCATACGCTCTTATTGAGAGTGACTGAGAGAGAAGTACAAACCCGAAACACCTTCTTAATGCTCACAAACTGTACTTCACTAGATAAAGTATGTTTATAATTCTCTTGTACTCGTCATACAAACCTAGCGCTTTTGGAGTTAGGTCAATTAATGTGAGATTGTCTCCTGATGTTTATTTTAATAATTTATTTACATTATTTTTCAGATACGCTATAATAAAACATAACCTTTCTCATGTCCGAGTAGTCATTAAGAACCCGAAAGTCTTTCAATGTGATCGCTGTATGGCTTTCTTTACTGATATTGATAAAATAAACCACCACATTATGACAAATACATGTAAAGCGGATAAAAGCAACGGCACCTATCTTATTCACAAGAATCCTAATGTAAGTAGAACTAGTAATTTACAGTACAAACCAAAAGCTTACATACCACAAAACAGGCCGGGAACAGATCTTGTAACCAAGCCAAAATATGGTGTTACGTATCAAAGAATGGAAAAAAGTAGTTTTGTAGAATTAGATTCAAGAAAACTTAAAGATGGTATGACAAATTTGTTATCTTATAAACCAAAATCCTTCATAAAATCCAAAACTAAGTATGGAAAGATGAAACAGCTTCGCAAATGCAATATTTGTAGCAAAACATTTACGTATTCGAACTGGCATGGACATATGAATGAAGTCCATGGAGAAGGAGGTTATGTTTGCGGGTTATGCAATATTGAATTCAAATGTGAACGCTACTTGACTAGACATTTGAAGAAAGCACATACTGAAAAGGTAGTCAATGGACAAGTTAAAAAGGTAATCAGTAAAGGTGCCGAGAAGAGAGATATTCAATGCGATGAATGTGAAACAGTATTACAAAGTATGTATGCTTTGAAAACACACAAACGTAATGTCCACAGCTGCGGAGACCATATGTGTAGCATTTGTGAGTCCAAGTTTAAGAGCAAGGGCTATCTATTGACGCATATGAGACGTGTGCACTATAATGATGGTAAAATGCATCCTTGTGAGTGCGGGAAGAAATTCAAAAGCCCAAGGTATTTGATGGTGCACAAAAGGAATGCGCATATGAAGAAGAAATGACCCTTGTCGCGCCTCGCCCCTTACCACCGATTTGGTCTGTACTTTGCTCTGATGATGACATTCTTGACATCACACTTTAATTTAGTCTTTTGCTTTTAAGAAACTTGTTAGTGCTCAGTAAATTATTGTGTGGCATGTTAGCCACTTTACCAAAGTGCAGAATTTTGATAGGAAAAATTAAAATGTCATATGGACGTGTGCGCTAGAGTTAGACAATGTTGATGCTTTTGTCATTAAGTTATAACTTAAGGCTCCGGCAAACCAAACGCGTGGCAGCAGCAGCGCGTAGCGTCGCAAAACAAATGACACCCCGGCACACCGAGACGCGCGTCTCGCGCGCTGCAGACGCGCCGCACACGCGCGTCTCGGTGTGCCGGGGTTCCATTTGTTTTGTTGTTTTACAACTCCCTGACGCCACGCGACGCTACGCGCTGCTGCTGCCACGCGTTTGGTGTGCCGAAGCCTTAAGTTATAACTTAATGACAAAAGCATCAACAATGTCTAAGTCTAGCCCATACAGTCATACCATAAGTACAATTTTAAATTTCGCGGTCAATTTCAGTCTCAGCTTTCGTTAGCCAGACTCTTAAGTGTCGGTATTTTAAATATAAAAGAAAAACTAAAATAAAAGAGATTCATTATTACACAATATTGATAATTCGAAAAGTCGATAAAACAAAATGTTCTATCCCTATGACATTTAAATACTTCCTATCAGAATTCCACTCTCGTATGACTGATGGCTTAAGGGCACTGTAGATTAACAGTGGCGGCCGATAGTTTCTAAGATTTCCAACATTTCTTCATAGATTTTGTCTGTACTGTACCGGACGGCGCCGTACCGACTTGGGAATGTAGGTATCATGTTAGTCTGCGATACCCTTTGCAGCTAGATGCAAACTGAGGCCTTACTTTGAAAATCATGTTCGAAGATTCGTTATCGCATCCCTTTCTCTCGATTTAGTCTCGAATGACGAGTGACAGAGATGGAGCTCTGAACCTACCTTATTTAAGCATAGTGTTGCCAAATACGTCGATTTGTTACCATATCATATTTGTTGTTTTATGTATGGTTAAAGCTTAACTGGTGATTTTTCATTAAGAAGTTATAGTAATTTAAGGATTTCTTTTTCTTTTGTTATTTTTTTAACACTATACATATATAGCGTTTATAGAAGTTAAGATGTTTTTACTGGGTCTATATGTCTGCCATAATTATTTTTAGTCACAACGTGTCATAGTTAATTCATAATTATCACAAGTCATAACGTGTTATAGCTTTTTTTAAATTTAATTAGGGTCTTAAAAAAATCCTAACCTAACCCAGCCTTATCTACTCGTTAGATATTTAAGAAATTAAGAAAACATTAGGGTTCCAGCTATTCAAAAATTATGACCGTCAATAATTATGTAAGCGAGACATTATGACCAAAATAAATTTATGGGAACCAAGGGGCTCCCGTTTTTACTATGTACAAAAAGGTAAAGTTATATTTAAGTAACTTGTCAAGTTATCATATCAACGTTATAATTTTTTGTATGTTGCTCGACACCAAGTAATTCAATGTGGATTATGATATGAGCAGCGTTACTAATTTCTAATTACTATGAATAAGATGTGCGGGTCATACGCTTTGAAATACGTAATTCGAACTTCGTCTATTGCTATCCCTTTTACTCTCGACGCGTCACTAATTCGCAAGAAAGTGACGTGGCGATGCGAAGTTCTAATTACCGATTTCAAAGTAGAGCCCCTGTATATTTAATAGTTTTGGCTGTGCTGTCAGTAACGGAACCATTTTTTATAATAAAGTTGTTGATCTCTGTTAGTACATAACATAAGTATTAATTGTTACAAAGTTTTATCTGAACAACACAACAAACAAACAAATTAATAAATATAATATTTTTGAGTTATGTTTTCGGTTAGGGCGCATAACGTCCCACTCGCAGAATGTCCCTTCGTCCCTTTCGCGAAATTTAATGTCCCTTTCCTAAATGTCCCTTACGCAAAATGACCCTTCTGCAAAAGGTCCCGTTCGCAAAACGTCCCTTCACATAAATAAAGTCCCGTTCGCAAAACGTCCCTTTCGCAAAATGACCCGTTCGCAAAACGTCCCTTTCGCAAAATGACCCGTTCGCAAAACGTTCCTTTCCATGAGAAGACTACTTAAACAAGCTTTTTCCAGACGGGACATTTTGCGAATGGGTCATTTCGCAGACGGGACGTTTTGCGATAGGGGCGTTATGCAATAGGGACGTTTTGCGAAAGGGGTGGGACCTTTTAAGAAAGGGACGTTTTGCGAATGGGGTATTTTACATAAGGGACCATTTGCAGAGAAGACGTTTTGCGAATGGGACGTAATTTTGCTGGAGGGACGTTTTGCGAGTGGGACGTTATGCGCCCTAACCATGTTTTCATTTCATATGGTTGGTTATTCTTCAAATTCAAAATCAACCAGTGCAGTTGCGGGACCACGGATAAAAAAGGGCTTCTTTCACTCGCCGTTTGACACTTACTGCCGCACTCATAGACGTCAATTAAATTTAATGCTTGATTAAAGGTGCTGCTGTCACTTTCTTTGCTACAGCAATAGAATAAGACAACATCACTAAACAAGCATTTAATTTAATTGACGTATCTGAGTGCGGCAGTTAAAGTGAGAAATAAAGTATCAAATTATAGCTAACCTTTTAAAAGCCAGCGACGCCTAAAGTCGTCATGAGCTGTGGTCTCTGCTGCTCCAGCGAGACGCTCATACGCAGTTATATAGGGCCTCTATTCTGCACGGTAAATCCATATCGCCTTTGCCATGTTATCGTATTGTCAACGTTTTGATAGCTCTTATTTACTTGACAGTAATGGCGGCCGAGTTAAAACAATTGCTACCATAATATGTCTAAAGCAATATTGTAGAGAATGTCAACCAGTTTTGATTTTTGGCTTATCGTATTCTTCATTAAAAACAAAAAAATTGTGTAAAAAAATCATTTCGATACGTCAAATAGTTTCCGAGATATTGAATTTTAAACTTCGTATGCGGCGCTCGAAACCCGGCGGCTAGCGCTCACGGATGATGACGTCATCGTTTAGTTGCGGTACGCGCCCTTATATGAATGAGTGAGTTTACAGGGCTTCTATCTTTTTAACCGTAATAAATAGACAGTTGAAATTTTCACAGAATACGTCTTATTATAAACTCAATCGTTTAAAATTTTAAAATGAACAATAAATCAAATCCCAAGAGGGGTCCCCGTACAAGAAACATGAAAAAAATCCATTTTTTTTTGCTTTTTTATATGGATTGTATTCCAATAATGGCTTCTTATTTTGAAGCGATTTTAAGCTTAAATTGTAGTCTAATTTTCATACTTTACGACTAAATAGAAATCTTAAGTAAAAGTGCTACAAATAGGTGACAAAACTGATTTTATCAACACGATGTTTTAAGCGGTCACCCATCCTGTTTTAGACTACGCTCGTAGTTGCTTAACTTTGGAAGTCGTAATATTTTTACGAATTCGTTTTGATGTTTCTATGATAGTTATGGTTATCTATTGCTTTGTTTTACATACAGTTTAACTAAAGTAACTGTCTGTTGCTGACCGGCTTTTCTGTTTGTAATGTTTGTCGAATAAGTTGGTTAAATAAAATTAGAATAATAATCAAGCACTTTTAATTTTGGGTTCACCGTATTCTACACAAAAATACCAAAACATTAATGCAAAAAGTATGTTGACAGCTGAAGTGAAACTTCCCAGAAATTAAAAACCAAGCGCGAGACGCGAGGCGCGGGACGCGGCGGGCGGCAGAGCGCGGTAGGTACTATTCAACAATATTACGATTCACATTCACGCAGCCCGTAACAGGACAGCTTAAATATCGTGTAAGATTTTGTTGTTTGTTGTTTTACTACAGATTACCGTTTGGTCGTAAACTATAGGTAATAAACTATAGGTAAGTATGGAGTTTAGATTATTGCGTGACACCGAAATAAATAGCTAATACAAATACAACCCGTACTTCGGCTTCCAAAGTTAAGCAACTACTTACAAGCGTATTCTAAAACAGGATGGGTGGCCGTTTAAAACATCGTGTTGATAAAATCAGTTTTGTCACATATTTTTAGCAGTTTTACTTGAGATTGTTATTTAGTCGTAAACTATGAAAGTTCGACTGCAATTTAAGCTTAAAACAGCATCAAAATAATAAGCCATTATAAAAATATAATCCGTATAAAAATGCTAAAAAAAATGGTTATTTGTCATGTTTCTTGTATGGGGACCCCTCTTGGGATTTGACTTATTGATCATTTTGTAATTTTAAACAATAGAGTTTATAATAACACGTAAACTGTGAAAATTTCAACTGGTTACTTATTACGGTTCAAAAAATATAGCCCTGTAAATTTACTCAATCATACAAGGGCGCGTACCGCAACGGAACCATGACGTCACTCCAGTAAGATGGCGCCCGCTCCCTTTAATATTATTGACCCAAATTTCAAACGTTTGTAGAATCAAAACTACTGGGTCTATTTGAATAAAATAAAAAGTAGTATGTTTGTTTATTTATAAACATTACTGTTACAAAGTTTCAAGCGATTTGGCGTACCTACTGACATTCTTCATTGTCTGGATTAAGGGTCTCCCCAGACCTATCGACGCGGAATCGGCTTGTGCCAGTAAGAAAGTTTTATGTCCATGCAATAAGAGCGAAAGCGACGTCGTTCCGTTCGCAACGCCGAATCGAGCCGAGCCGAGCCGAGCCGAGCGACGCCTTCACTCTAACTAAAGGTTCACCTACAGATTATAGGATATGTCTAAAGGTTGAACCGCACTAGAGCGGCGCTGCAGCGGAGAGGCGCGGCGCGGCAAAATATTCTCGGAGAGTCAACTGTGTCGCGTCGCGCCGCGCCGCTTCACTGCAGTACGCTATAGTGCGTTTTATTTCATAAGAAACAGTGGCAAAAATATTTTTCTTGCAGCGCCGCTCCGCTGCCGCGACGCGCCTTTCCGCTGCAGCGCCGCTCTAGTGCGGTTCAACCTTTAGACATATCCTATAATCTGTAGGTGAACCTTTAGTTAGAGTGAAGGCGTCGCTCGGCTCGGCTCGGCTCGGCTCGATTCGGCGTTGCGAACGGAACGACGTCGCTTTCGCTCTTATTGCATGGACATAAAACTTTCTTACTGGCACAAGCCGATTCCGCGTCGATAGGTCTGGGGAGACCCTTAATCCAGACAATGAAGAATGTCAGTAGGTACGCCAAATCGCTTGAAACTTTGTAACAGTAATGTTTATAAATAAACAAACATACTACTTTTTATTTTATTCAAATAGACCCAGTAGTTTTGATTCTACAAACGTTTGAAATTTGGGTCAATAATATTAAAGGGAGCGGGCGCCATCTTACTGGAGTGACGTCATGGTTCCGTTGCGGTACGCGCCCTTGTATGATTGAGTAAATTTACAGGGCTATATTTTTTGAACCGTAATAAGTAACCAGTTGAAATTTTCACAGTTTACGTGTTATTATAAACTCTATTGTTTAAAATTACAAAATGATCAATAAGTCAAATCCCAAGAGGGGTCCCCATACAAGAAACATGACAAATAACCATTTTTTTTAGCATTTTTATACGGATTATATTTTTATAATGGCTTATTATTTTGATGCTGTTTTAAGCTTAAATTGCAGTCGAACTTTCATAGTTTACGACTAAATAACAATCTCAAGTAAAACTGCTAAAAATATGTGACAAAACTGATTTTATCAACACGATGTTTTAAGCGGCCACCCATCCTGTTTTAGAATACGCTTGTAAGTAGTTGCTTAACTTTGGAAGCCGAAGTACGGGTTGTATTTGTATTAGCTATTTATTTCGGTGTCACGCAATAATCTAAACTCCATACTTACCTATAGTTTATTACCTATAGTTTACGACCAAACGGTAATCTGTAGTAAAACAACAAACAACAAAATCTTACACGATATTTAAGCTGTCCTGTTACGGGCACGCTGTACGACTTGTACAGTCAAGGTTAAAAATAAATATCCACACAAAGTTGCAAAAATATGTACACATAGACCTTATTGCCATAGTAATAAGGTCTGTGTACATATTTTTGAGACTTTGTGGTGTATACATATTGGTGACCTTGACTGTACGAGACCGCGTAGCGAACTGCGTGAATGTGAATCGTAATATTGTTGAATAGTACCTACCGCGCTCTGCCGCCCGCCGCGTCCCGCGCCTCGCGTCTCGCGCTTGGTTTTTAATTTCTGGGAAGTTTCACTTCAGCTGTCAACATACTTTTTGCATTAATGTTTTGGTATTTTTGTGTAGAATACGGTGAACCCAAAATTAAAAGTGCTTGATTATTATTCTAATTTTATTTAACCAACTTATTCGACAAACATTACAAACAGAAAAGCCGGTCAGCAACAGACAGTTACTTTAGTTAAACTGTATGTAAAACAAAGCAATAGATAACCATAACTATCATAGAAACATCAAAACGAATTCGTAAAAATATTACGACTTCCAAAGTTAAGCAACTACGAGCGTAGTCTAAAACAGGATGGGTGACCGCTTAAAACATCGTGTTGATAAAATCAGTTTTGTCACCTATTTGTAGCACTTTTACTTAAGATTTCTATTTAGTCGTAAAGTATGAAAATTAGACTACAATTTAAGCTTAAAATCGCTTCAAAATAAGAAGCCATTATTGGAATACAATCCATATAAAAAAGCAAAAAAAAATGGATTTTTTTCATGTTTCTTGTACGGGGACCCCTCTTGGGATTTGATTTATTGTTCATTTTAAAATTTTAAACGATTGAGTTTATAATAAGACGTATTCTGTGAAAATTTCAACTGTCTATTTATTACGGTTAAAAAGATAGAAGCCCTGTAAACTCACTCATTCATATAAGGGCGCGTACCGCAACTAAACGATGACGTCATCATCCGTGAGCGCTAGCCGCCGGAAACAGTGGCAAAAATATTTTTCTTGCAGCGCCGCTCCGCTGCCGCGACGCGCCTTTCCGCTGCAGCGCCGCTCTAGTGCGGTTCAACCTTTATTCCACGGACGTGAAACTTTTTCGTACCGGCTCAAGCCGATTCCGCGTCGATAGATCTGGGGAGACTCTAAGTGTATTGCGATCATAGATAGATATTTATTCGTTTATAAACCTGAGTGTTGCCACTCTCACAGACTAAGTATTAACAGTTACACATCTTCCTTTTTTTTTTTTTTTACAAAGGTAAATTTCGCATCACTAGTTTAAGGTTACATCTCTAATTTTCCACTTGACGTTTTTATGTGAATGACATTATCACAAATCTAACCTTAAAGAAACAAAATTAAGTTTGTATCAATTGAACAATTTTAGCATATTTGTAAATTACGCCATGTAACAAATAAAGCATTGTACAGTTTAGCAATGTTGGATACATTTACAAGCAATCAATAACAAGTTTAAGACGAATTAAGTGAGACGAAGTTTTACAACACGTTAATCAACAAGATTAAGAATTATACACTTTTATGGATATTATTTATACTTACAGTGCAGTAGTTTTATGTATACAGGTAATGTTAATAATGTGAGCGATTCATTTGTGCTGCAAACAATAAATTTTTTAAATGAAATGATTGTGTTATTTACTTTCTAACTAATCATAAATTGTCCTTATAAAATATGTAAGTTACGGCTCTGAGCATAAATACAGTAGGTACACAACACTATCACTGTATGTCTTTAATTTATTAAAAATGATATAGTCTTTGTAAGCTATTTAACAGTCTTTACACAAACACTTTTTTTTAGGTTTCACTTGTCTTCCAGATTTGGTAGTGATGACTTCTCTTTCTTTTTCTGGTGATGTCTCTAGGCTTGTGGGTAATGATGATTTAGGGGTAACAAATAGAGATGATAGCGGTGATCCTTCATCAGTCTCTGGGTTGGGTTCATGTGTAGGAGTGCTTATTGTGATCTCTTCTGTAGGTGTACTCGGTCTCATCTCAGCTGAAGGTACTATTGGATGTTGGTCGTCAATAGGTGGCGGGTGTTCGGTAGCCTCTGGTTGATCTGGAGTTGTTCTCAAATCATGAGGTTGGCTTTCCTTTTCTGGAACAATATATATCAGAGGATCTGGACTTGGTGAGGGTGAAAGGTATGGAGTAGAAGGTAGTGAGGGAGTATGAATAGATGAGTTCTGTGTCTTCGAGTCGGTGGGTTGGTCAGGTAACTCAATGACTGCTTTTCTGTTCTTCCTGATTTCTCTTCCTTTTTCTGTCAATATATTATAGCTCCGGGGTTCTTCTCTCTTTCCAGTAACTGTTCCATGTATTTGTTCATCGGGTAGAAATACTCTTTTGCCAGTTTCTAATTCAGGTAGTTCTTTGGCTCTATGTCTCTTGTCATAGTTTTCTTTAGCTTTTTCTCTTCTTTTCAGCAACTTTCCTCTCAACTGTTCTATATCTTGTACATTAGGCTTCAATGCTGAGGACATTGTTGGTATATTTGTGTTCAGAAGCCTTGACATAGCAATTTGTGATGGAGCAAATCCGAGTTGATTGGGTGTTGTCCTGTAGTGTAATAGTCCAAGTAGGGGATCATTTGGATTTCTTTCAAATATTTTCTTGATTATCTTGACACCTATTTCTGCGGCTCCATTGCTTTGAGGGAAATGGGGGCTGGATGTAATATGTGTAAAATCCCATTCTTTTGCAAATTCTTGGAACTGTTTTGAGTGAAATTGAGGGCCATTGTCAGATCTTAAAATATAGGGTATGCCGTGTCTGGCCATAATGCATTTTAGGTGGTTGATTATGGCCATAGATGTAGTGGATGTAAGCGAGATAACTTCAGGGTAGTTTGACAGTATATCTCTTACAACAAGGTATTCCTTTCCTCTATAGGTGCATAGATCAGCGGCTATGGCTTCAAAGGGAAGTTCAGGTATTTCTCCACATATGAGAGGTTCAGGTCTCTGTGTAGTCAGTTTAGCACAAAATTCACATTTGTTTGACCAAGATGTAATGTCATTTTCCCATGTGGGCCACCATACTGCATGTTTGGCTCGCAGTTGGCTCTTGGTAGCTGTGACATGTCCGGTGTGGAGCTTTTCAATTGTGTCTTGTCTGAGTTTTGTAGGTATATATAGTTTCAAACCACATGTGATTATTTTATTAGTCAAAACAATATCATCTTTGTGTTTCCAAAATGGTTTTAGTTCTTCTTCAATATCCTTATAGTTGGGCCATCCATTCATTATATGGTTATACAGTTTCTTGCATATGTTATCTTCTTGTTGGGCTTCCTTTATTTTTCTGAGACGCTCGTCAGAGAAAGGCATTTCCTTGCGTATGCTGAGGAATGTTGATTCATCAAGCTTGTCACTTCTTTCTAGAATGTCTTTGTCTTCTTCTTCAGTTGGAAGTGGGGCCCTAGACAACATATCAGCTGTATACATGTATTTTCCAGGGACATGCTCTATTTTATAGTTGAATGGTGTCATTCTCATTCTAAACCTTTGGAGTCTTGTAGGCAGGTCTGCAATGGGTTTTGATCCTAGAATAGCTAGTAATGGTTTGTGGTCTGATCTCACGGTGAACATTGGTAAACCTTGGAGGTATAGTTTAAATCGTTCGCATGCCATAGTGGTTGCACATGCTTCCTTTTCAATCATTGCATACCTTTGCTGAGTAGGTGTGAATGCAGAAGACCAAAAGTGAACTGGTTTCCAAATATCTCCATGTTTTTGTTCAAGTAGAGCACCTATTCCATATTGTGATGCATCTGCCGAGACTCTGGTTTCTAAGTTTGGGTCATAGTGTGCTAACTGAGGTGCTGAAGTTAACAATTTTTTTATTTCTTGGAATGCAATAGTGTGTTCAGCATTCCACTCTCTCGAAGAATCTTTTTTTAGCAGGTCACGGAGAGGTTTTGTCACATCTGCTGTGTTTGGTAGGAATCTGATGTGTTGATTTACTGCTCCCATGAAGCTTCTTAGTGCAGTAAGGTTCTTGGGAATTGGTAGGTCAATTATAGCCTTTATTTTGTCTTGAAGAGGTTGTACACCATTGCCCGTTACTTTGTATCCTAGAAATATACATTCATTTGTTCTGAAGATACATTTCTTCTTGTTCAGGGTTACTCCTCCTTTCTGTAAGGCTTTAAGTACTTGTCTGAGGTTCTCGTCATGTTCTTTTATAGTTTTCCCATGGATTAGGGTGTCATCAACATGATTTATGCAACCTTTAAGGCCTGCTAGTATTGTTGCCATTTTCCGTTGAAAAACCTCACTTGCCGAGTTCATACCCATTGGCATTCGATTGAATCTGTATCTTCCAAAAGGAGTGATGAAAGTAGTTATGTCTTTTGAGTTCTCAGTAAGTTCAACTTGGAAGTAGCTTTTTACAGCATCAATTTTTGAGAAGTGTTTAGATTCAGCAAGCTGTGCCAAACATTCTTCTACAGTTGGTAGAGGATGATATTCTCTCATGACATTTTTGTTAAGTTCGGTGTAGTCAACTGTGATCCGCACACTATCTGTGTTGTTTTTGTCAGCAACAGGTACCATAGGAGCACACCATTCTGTTGGGTGTGTGACAGGTTCAATTACTTTCATGTCTTGAAGGTTCTGCAGTGCTTTTTCTACTTTAGGTCTTATTGGTATAGAAATATGCCTTGGGGTAGTAACTGCATATGGTTTAGCATTGTCCTTTAACTTTATGTTGTACTTTCCTTCCATGACACCTAATCCTGTAAACATATCTGCAAATTCATCTTCGGGTTGAGTCTTGCTGGAGATTTGCATGATTTCAGAGTTTGCATGCCATTGTACAATACCAAAACTGTCACATTCGGTTAGTCCTAATAAAGGTGTGTGTTGATCTTGTAGCACATATATGTCTGTGACTACAGCTTTGTTCAGCCATGTTAATTTAACATTGTGGCATATGCCTCTTGAAGGTAATATCATTCCACAGGGTCCTAGTAATTTCTCATTAATTTTTTTAGGCCGAGGTAATTTAAGTTTAATTCTAAGCTCAGGGCTTATTACCGTTTCAGATGCACCTGTGTCAATCTTGAATTTGACCTTTTGACCATTCACTGATATTGTAGCATATTTAGGTTTAGAGCGAGTTACTCGTGGTGGTGAGTTTACAGAATCAATAGTTTTTTCGGAGCTTTCAATGCTACCAAAGAAAAATTCTTCTTCTTCTGTCACTTCATTCACAGTTTTATGCTCTTTTTTATCCTCATTCTTTCTTTTGCATACAGCTATCCAGTGCCCTTTTAGTCCGCATCCTTTACAATTTGATTTTGTAGCTTCACAGTCTGCAAATTTGTGTTTTGGTGTGCGTCCACACTTTCTACAACAGTCAGAAGTTCCAGTTTGTTTTATTGGTTTTTTTACTGCTGTTTTCTTATGCACATAGTTTACTTCTAGAGCTTGAGCTTGATTGGGGTTAAGTGTGGCCATATTCGCTTCTACAATTTCAGCGTGTCGCACCCTATTCATTACTGTCTCCAGTTTCGGCTCTTCTTCCAGGTTTTGAAGTGCTTTTGATAATTCGGTGTTCTTCATACCGGCGACGATTCGGTCCCGTATGAGTTCGTCTTCAAGTGGTCCGAACTCACATTTTTTTGCGAGTGTATGTAAGTCGGTGATAAAGTCGTCTATACTTTCATCTTCTTTTTGTACACGTTGGTTAAATCTAGCTCTGACGTACATTTTAGTCTTACGCGCTGTATAATATGCGTCGAACTTCGCCTTTACGATGTCGTAAGATTTCATGTCACTATCGGTGAGCTTCATTGATGTAAGGATATTGTTGGCTTGGCCACCCATGATGTACAGCAATGAGTTTACTTGCGTTTCGCTTGGTAGTAGCTTCATACGCGTTGTCTCTCTGTATTGCTCAAATCTTGTGATCCAACTTTGCCAATCAGTTGCTTTGAAGTTAAATTGTTGGGGCGGTGGCGTGGTCATACCGGGCAGGAAGTTAACGGTTTCTGCAAAACTTGATGTTGGAGATGGCGAAGCAGGTTGAGACATGCTGAGTTGAGTCTGCAGCTGCTGTATCAGCGCCATTTGGACTTCAAGTTGTAGCTTGAGTTCTTCCATGATATATATGTAATATTTTTTTGCTTTAAAAATATCTAACCGCCGCTGTCACCATGTATTGCGATCATAGATAGATATTTATTCGTTTATAAACCTGAGTGTTGCCACTCTCACAGACTAAGTATTAACAGTTACACACTAAGTTGTTTTTTTTTTAACTGTGTTTGGCGTAAGAGTGACGAGTGATGAGTGACAAAATCGACTTAATTGCAAACACAATAGGGTCATATTTCATTATAATATAAGTATATAAGTAGTAGGTTATGGGGGTTAGGTGATAAAAACCGCGATGTCCAGTAAGATCACCTGTGGCCCGTTTCACGAAGCTACAAGTTACAAATTACAAACGGAACCCTCTTTCTAGCAGTATGAGTTAGAAAGAGATTTCCGCTTGTAATTTGTAACTTGTAGTTTCGTGAAACGGGCCTCTGGTAGGATCCTCCACGTACAAAATTAATAGGTAGGGGATCCTACTAGGTGATCTTACTGGACATCGGGATAAAAACCACGAAAATCCCAGAACATCACTAGACAACATGCCTTCCGCCAACGTTGGTGCTACCACAATAATGGTGCTTTTCCACCGACGAGGCGAAGCGAGACGAGGCAGCGCGATAATTTCAATTTGTATTAAAACAACAATTTTCCACCGATGTGCGAGGCAATAAAACAAGTCTTATTTATTCCTACCTTTATTATGTAAGTTTTGTATAACAATCTAATACTACGCTATGATATATAATAACATTCTCACTGTAATACAATGCGCTAACTCCTTTACAGGACTTTGCGTGTTTATCGAATTTTACCAAATATATTCGAACCCGAATCATTTTAAGTGCCATTCCACCGCAAACTCAAGTATGGCAGCCTCAATATTACACTGATTTTTAATTGGTAAAATACTCGGTACTTGCTTAATAGGCTTATAGCCTGGCATTAGTTTTCTCAATAAAATAGGCTAATAGGCTCTTTTTTGAAAAACGAAGGTACAAAGATCCTCGTTTTCTTTCAAGGATGAAAATGATAGGGTTTTTTTTAACAAATACTCTGCGGTCGCTTTCACACTCTGGCATAACAAATAATAACAAAACTGTCTAAAACGAATTAAAAATAATTAGAACATTTACGAGAGAAATTCAAATCGGAACAGAGTCGCGAGCAGATTTCTAGTTTAATTATAATTTGGTTCAATTGCCAGTTCCTATAAAACCTATACTATTCATTATAGAACTATACATTTTAGCCTTCCTTATTCCCCAGTCTTCAACTGTTTCTCATCCAGCCGCTGCTTCTCAAACAGCAGTCTCAACTGCTCTGTCGCGGATCGCTCCAGCCTGTCATTCTCTCCGTACTTAACGTTAGGCAAAGTAGCTGTGTTTAGCTCCGGCAACTTGAAAGTGAAAGGAGTCCAAGGACCCTGAACGGAGGGGTACTCCGTGTGCTGGTATTTTCGGAGACGGGTGCAGGCGATGTCACCCTGCTGAGTGCGGAGGACTTCGATCCATTTTGTGATCTCTGAGTGCTGCTTTTCGTGCATATTCATCCAGACTCTGTCGCCGTTTACTGAAAAAAAAGACCAGACCTTCATAACGTTATGAAAAATACCTTATCATAATGCTATATTTCGTTAATGCTAAAAATTTTGTTTAATGCTACACCACAACGAAATCAATATTGTAACAAATCTAGAATGACGTTATAATAACGTTATGAATTTTATTGCTCTCTAAATAAAAAAAACCACGAGATGTCCCTAAGCCACTAGGCCACCGCTCTTCACTTTAATACTTTATTATGACAAGTTCTAAAATTTACAACTTTTGACTTCGGCTATACTGTAACTTACAATACTCTCCCACCACGATAGGGCTCCGGTGCCGCCGCGGCTTGAGGTACACCGCCACGCCGGGGTTCTGCTTTGCGAAATCTACCAGGTCCTGCTCAATGAAGTCCCTGAAGATAACAAACAATTATTATTAATAACTTAAATAGATAAAGACTCCTGACAGTGTTGGTACGACCTTTTGCAGAGTCCGTCCGAATTCCTACTACCATCTTGTCCTTAAACCTACCGCAAAGCAGCATTTGCATTGTTGTGTTCCAGTGTGGGAATTAAACAACCGGTGAAATTACTAGAATAGAGGCATTCCTTCTTGGTCCTCAAGGTTGGCGACGCATTTGCTGTCTTGAGATTGTAGTCTTGAGAATTCAAATGTCTACGGGTCTCAGATCCCACTTACCATAAAAGCATTTATTTTTTAGGCAGTAAAAACAATATCGTCTTTGACTTGTTATTGTATTGTTTCTAACTCAACAGCCATTACTGTCAATTCAATAAGAGCTATCAAAACAAATAATAGTACAAGCCTAGAGCTTAGTTTGTGACCAATGACCTTCACCTTCGCCCAATGAGGGATATTGCCATTTACCCTATTGAAAATTATGATAATATGCTAATCATTTAAGATATATTTTTATTTTTTGTATTGTTCTATTGTACGTCCGAGATGGATAAGCTGTTGAGACTCATTTTTTTGTTATCACCCTTGTACACAGTTACACAATAAAGACTATTTCTATTTCTATTTCTATTTCCAAGATTTTTTATTTTAACTTAGTTATTTGACACATTTGAAAGTTGATTTAATGTCACACTGTCTGTCAGCGGAACTGTGCCAATATTAGCCTATAGAATCTAAACAAACGTGCACAAGGCGCGTTCGACGTGAGTGTATGTGTCTTCCATTGGTTAATATTGGCTCAGCTTCGCTTCGCTCTGCTTGTCTCCGCCTCAGTGGAGCCGCACCCTGAGGGTCATACACATTCGAAAAATCAAAAGTAGTTTCTCCTGTGGTCAATCTTCTTCGGTAAAGTTCGGTGCAATCCAAAAGTTACGAGTATAGGTACCTTCCGAATGGCTAGACAAGAAGCCAAGTGCCTAGCAAGAAAGTGCTAAAGAGTTGAGTAAAAGTTGTATTAAACTATTACCTAATGCCGCGGCTACTTCCGTGGCTTTTACAGAACTTTAACACAATCCGTTGCAGTTGGCACACGTATCGGCCGACTCCATTCTGCAGCGGCGCCCGTACGAACCCGGATTTGAGAAATAATTGGTTGTTGGACATTTTTCCGACAGAATATTTACGAGATTTCAACCAGGTAGGGTTTTTGAGGTTATGTTATTTTAAGTCAGTCAAAATGACATTTGTGCTGCGTTTTGATCCTGCTCAGTCAGTCAGTCAGTTTTTATAATTTTCACAACACAAAACACAAACCTACATAGAGTAAGCTTAAGGCGGCCACATACATACGGAATTCCGAAGGCAGCTAATCCATACAAAATCTATGGACTTGAATTGAATATTAGGAAAGACCTTACAACATACGTACAGTAGTTTTCCGTTCGATTTTATTCCGATTCGGAATTCCGAATGATGGCCTGTGCGTTCGGAATTCCGCACGAAAAAAACTGTTCCGAATGCATATCTTCCATACATTTTGTATGGGTCGCATCACTTAGGCCCGCCGCATACCAGCCCTATTATGGTCGTGTTTATCGATGTGGATAAGCGTGGATAAAACGTCTGTCACTTTCTGACCAGTTAGTAAGTGCGAGAGTGACGGATGCTTTATCGACCGCGAAAAAGGCTACCATAATACGGGGCCAGAGGCCCGTTTCACGAAGCTACAACTTACAAGCGGAAGTCTATTTCTAACTCGTACTGCTAGAAAGAGAATTCCGCTTGTAATTTGTAACTTGTAGCTTCGTGAAACGGGCCACAGATCGCGGAACACTACCGACTGTATCACATGTGGCCTCGCTTTTCGCTTTTCGAACTTAAAAATTATGTTTTTACAGTTCCACTTTAATTCTCGAGTATTCGATTTTTAAAAATCGAGCCGCAGCGCATGATTCATCCAGTCTGGTTTTGTGTGAAAACTCATATAAATAAAACTAAAATAGATATTGCAAATATTTTATTAATTTACAAGCTACATTACTTCTTAATATTAATATAATAGAACGTCTAACCTTAATTTTAAATACAATATGGCACTGTTTCTTAGTCTAATAAGTTTACCTAAAACTTGACAGATGATTAAGTATTTTATTTATTTTGTGGGTAGTTTTTGATTTTAGGGCACGTTAGTCTAAACTAGAATCAAAAATGTGACTCATTTGGTTTAGATTAAGCTTTTAGAATTTTAATAAAAAATAGGGTAGATTTTTCGGGTCTACTTTGTCTCCTATAATTATTTTTACTCATAATGTGTTTTAGGTCATAATTATCGCAAGTCATAACGTATTTTTTAGGAAACTGTTACTTTTTAAGGATTTTATAAATCAAACTTAATAATAGGTTATGAGGGCGCCAAAGGACGCTCGGTGCATTAAAAAAAAATACTATTTGGAGTTGTTAAGAGTGTCCGTCAAATTATAGTATTTTATGTAACTGATACATAAAGAGGGTCCTTAAAATACAAGTGTAGATTTATGAAACGAGCCGAAGGCGAGTTTCATAATAAGATCACACGAGTGTTTTAAGGCCTAATTATGTACAGTTGCATACATTACTTTATCTACACACATTATTATAAATACTCTAAGATGCGTTCAAATAGGCGGCAGAACAAACAAATGGCGGCAAAGCTAGCCGGGGCCCGTTTCACGAAGCTATAAGTTACAAATTACAAGCGGAAGTTTCTTTCTAATTCCTATTGCTAGAAAGAGAGTTCCGCTTGTAATTTGTAACTTGTGGCTTCGTGAAACGGGCCACCGGTGTCACGAATATGTTTTTTTTTAATCATAGGCAAACTAACAAAGTCCCTATTCTAATGTCATTCAAAATCAAAATGGCGTACGACACTTTACTTAAAATATACCGAGTCGACGTTTAATTGATACTAGAATTGGCCCCCTGTTTGAATTGTGTTGGTTTTGGAAGATGTTCCTGAACAACATTACTTTATCAAAAGTTGTATCGTAATTTTAACATTTCATTACAGCTACAGATAAGAAAAAATATCATAGTAAAATTGTATCTTGTAATGCTGGTCATTGTCTACGGATTCTGAACGCATTATAGAGGACTTATGATATGAGTGTAGATAAAGTATTTTATTTTGTCTTTGCTTTACAGAATTGTTCCGAATGACGATAGCGGAAGTGGCCCCGCGGACACGTCCGTTGCTACGTTGTTCCCGTGAATCTGTTGAAAAAATGCGATAATTACAAATTATTACAATAAAGTACAGGGGCACGTTTTATAAAGCTACAAGTTACAATTTTACAGGTCTAAACTGGTAACACTGCTCAAATAGCTGGGGCGCGTTTTATAAAGCTACAAGTTACAATTTTACAGGTCTAAACTGGCAACACTGCTCAAATGGCTGTGGCCCGGTTCACGAAGCTACAAGTTACAAATTACAAGCGGAACTCTCTTTCTAGCAAAAGGAGTTAGAAAGAGACTTCCGCTTGTAATTTGTAACTTGTAGCTTCGTGAAACAGGCCCCTGGTCGTCATTGGTCGAGGTTGTGTCAAATGGAAACTTGTAACCTGTAAATTGTAATTTGTAGCTTTATAAAACAGGCCCCTGTGGCCCGTTTCACGAAGCTACAAGTTACAAATTACAAGTGGTACTCTCTTTCTAGCAGGAGGAGTTAGAAAGAGACTTCCGCTTGTAATTTGTAACTTTTAGCTTCGTGAAACGGGCCTCTGGTCGTCATTGGTCGAGGTTGTATCAAATGGCAATTTCATCATCATCATCATCATCATCATCATCATCATCATCATCATCATCATCATCATCATCATCATAAAATACAAAAAGATACAAAAATTTGGTCAGGGTCCTAATGAAATAAAGGTTATAAACACAAGACTGAGGCGTCTGAGACACCGTCAAGCTACTTTTGTCGCCGCGACAGTACATCTCTCTTTTTCTCACTTGGAGCGTGCAAAAGAGACAGATGTCTACGGCGACAAAAATTGCTTGTGCGCGCATAGCCTACTTCGCTGCGTGGCGTTCAAAAGGTTACCTGGGGCACGTTTTATAAAGCTACAAGTTACAACTTTACAGGTCTAAACTGGCAACACTGCTCAAATGGCTGGTCGTCATTGGTCGAGATTGTGTCAAATCGAAACTTGTAACCTGTAAATTGTAATTTGTAGTTTTATAAAACAGGCCCCTTGTGTTAGAGGATAGTTAGATCGGTTTCTCAAATTGATTAATTCCGCGTAGCAAACTTTCCAGTCGCATTTTTCCCCGTTTTAATTTTTCTCCGATCGCATTGTTTCCCACTCGCAAAATTTTCCATTTTAATTAAGTCGAAATAGATTGAAATGGGTAGATAGGTTTAGGTTGTGTTAGTTTTGCGAAGACCCGAAGGGCTATACCACCCAGAAATAGGAGCTCCGCCATAGCGGAGCTCCGTCGACTCATTATGATTGATTTTGAATTGAGAAAATATGCAAGTGGTAAAAATCCAAAAGGAAAATATGCAATTGGTAAAAAAAAACAATGGCAAGAAATGCGACTGACGAAAAAATAAAATTTAGAAAAATGCGATAGGGAAGATTGCTACGCGGAATTAGTTAGGGTAACCGATCTATGTTCTCGTGCTAGAGATATTATAAACAGGGATCGGAAATTCGGATATTCGATATTTACCTAAAGTTGGCAAAATCCCGGAAAAATATAGGCGAACATGGCGTCGGCTTCTTAAAAATATTATTTTAATAATATCAGTTCCGGGATTCCGTGATTCTACAAAACGTTAATAATTATTATTATTTTACATGTAGGATAAAACGGTCCATTTTGCTCTTAAAAATTCGTTAGGTCAATGAGTTACAGGTAAATTTAATAACATTTGGTAAATCTATACATGGAAAATAACTTCAAATAGTTAATATAAATACTTAATTATGAATTTACGCTGGCGTAAATTATTTATTTATAAATCCCGGGAGTTTTATTAATGAATTATATGATTGAGACCGCCTCCATACAACTGAACAACAACGCCGCCGCGAAAGTTTAGGTAAATATCGATCCGAATTTCCGATCCCTGATTATAAAGCTCGGTACCGACCTGGCAGCGGTCGATGGCGCCCTGCGCGCGGCGCGGCACGCCGTGCGAGCGAGCGAGGTGCTGCCGCACGTTGCCGGGCCGCGTGAACGTGTCGCGGCACACCGGGCAGATGTACCTGTCGTGGGAGCGAGTGAGGACGAGTCCATTCCAATATATAAACACAAAATTTGGCAATTTGTTAACACCGTTTATAAACTATTCACATGCAAACCTTAAAATCGCTCTCCTGTAAAATTAGTCAAAACGTAGTTAGTACGATTGTGAACTAAGCCATCGATATGTATACAGTGGTGGTCACATAATTAGAGACACTTGTTTTTTTCCCATACAACTGCTTACAAATATGACTTTTCAATTTTGACCACCAATCAAAAAATTCTCGACCAATTTTATTGTTAAATAGGTACTATTTACTTAAGATAATTAACTAAGGTTTAAACTGATGTACAGTGAACTGCTGTTAAAAATGGACCTTACATTTTATAAGGATTTAAAAACTTAGTGCTGACGCGTCCATACAAAGTTTTACAACTTTGTATGAACGCCGAATGTTTATTTTTTCAAATCCTTATAAAATGAAAGATTCGTTTCCAACAGAGATAAATTGTACATACCTACATTTAAACTTTACTTTATTAGTAAACAATAATTGTAACTAAAGATAAAATTTATTATGAACTTTTTGGCTGGTTGTCAAAATCGAAAAGTAATATTTGTAGGCAATTGTATGGGAAAAAAACAAGTGTCTCTAATTATGTGACCACCACTGTATATAAATAAATAAATAAATAAATATCAGGGGACAATGTCACACCAATTGACCTAGTCCCAAACTAAGCTCTAGGCTTGTATAGATGAATTACCGAGAGCGTGGAATTGCATATGTAGTGGTTGTACCGTTCGCATGAAAAGGAAAACCATTTACTTAAGTTTTCTTATAAATTTAATGAGATTACCCTAAACAAGTGGAATAAGTATGTCTTTTTTTGCTTTTAGTCGCTATCATTTATTTCATCTTTAAGGTTGGAAATTGCTTATGGGACAGATGAAAATTATATATAAAGATAAGATAAAGACACTTATTCAGTAAGTAGGCTACACGGGCACTTTTACACGTCAAGAATCTACCAGCGCTTCGAAACGCCGCAAGAAACTCAGCAGTAAGTCAAGTAGTAGGTATAGTTCTCCTGATGACTTCTTGATCAAAATCATCTACTGCCGACGGACCGTACGTAACTTTTTCTTACTCGGAGGAATTGGGCAGCGGTGTAAGGTGAATTTAAATTTTTCATTAGTTCGAGTTCAAAATATTTATGATTATGACAGTTAAAATTATTTACTTTGACTCTCAATCGGACCAAAATTACTGTTACTTTCTGCCATAATTTTTGCAAAATGTGTAACTTACAGTCGCTCGTGCCCAGACAAAATAATTCTGAAAATTGCGAGTATCCAATAAAATAGTTTTTAAAGTTGTGCCTACCCCACTCTAGGATTACAGGCGTGAAGGTATGTAATTATGTACAATAAAATAAGACGTATATTTTAGTGCATTGTAAAAAGTATTTACAATTTGACACTGACATTATTTTTGTACTTACTTATTTAATATATAACAAAACTCTTTTTATGCTGATGGTATAAGAAGTAGACGAAATTTAAATATAGAATGCCTGTAAAGACATGTTACCACTACATATGCAATTCCACGCTCTCGGTAATTCATCTATACTATGGGTACTAGACAACGATAAACATACTTATATAGATAAATATATACTTAAATACATAGAAAACATCCATGACTCGGAAACAAATATTCGCGCTCATCACACAAATATCTGCCCTTACCGGGATTTGAACCCAGGATCGCTAGCTTCGTAGGCAGGGTCACTACCAACTAGGCCAGCGCGTCGTCAAAAAATGTATATATGTACTAGCTGTTGCCCGCGACTCCGTCCCCGATAATGTAGAATTCTAATGGTAAAATAATTTTTCATATCGGTCCAGTAGTTTCAGAGCCTATTCAATTCAAACAAACAAACAAACAAACAATCAAATCTTTCCTCTTTATAATATTAGTGTAGATGTATGTATGTATATGTATGTATATGTATGTAGGTAAACACTTTATTATACAAAACAAAAACCATACATCACAATATTACCTGTATCTCTTCTCGCGGTGCGCTTTAAACACGTGAACTTGCAACAGCTTCCTCGACTTCTCTCTCTTGAGGCACAACGAGCACTGCAGACGAGAGAGGGAGTCAGTAATCATCTATACTATACACACTTGGGTGACGGAACCAGTAATGGACAAGGACCAATGATGGACACTTGATTCTTATGCTACAGAAAATAAGGGTGATTCATTTATTTTGAGACGATTAATTTATAACCTTATGATCTTTGAATTATGAGTTAAGTGTCAATTATTGGTGCATTCAGCTAAGTGTCCATCATTGGTGCTGTACACCCTAATATAATAAATGCGAAAGAAAATCAGTTTCTTTGTTTTGGAATATTTTAAAATGAAACACAGTCGTTTTTTTTAGGCGAAATAATTCGAGTGTTGCTGTGTACCATCACCTGAATATCGCAAGCTGTAAATCTTTTTTAAATATTGTTGCGAAAAGCATTACCGATTCATTTGTATATTTTGAGTTATCTATCAAACTGGCTCGCATTAAATCTACTTGAGTTAGTGCTGATTTTTCAATCCCCAGATAAAGCTACCTGGAAGGTAAATTTTAGCTCTGTCCTTTTCTTTCATATGACTTCAGAAAAGGATAATAATACATTTAACTGACGGAAAGTTTTATCTGGGGATTGAAAAATCAGCCCTTAAAGTAAGTACTTATTTTAAACTAAGGTAAAAGCACTAGTTGTTGTCATAGGACTAGTAGTTGACAATAAATATAACACGTTAAAAATATATTAAGTACAAAATGTCAACTATGTTCATGAAGTTTTAGTCCATTATGTCAACCACTAGTGCACTATTAATACATAAAAACGGATGCAAATAGACTATTATAAATAATAATCATTGTTTATTAAAAAACGTATAAGTGCAACTTAAGAGCTGTAGATATTCCGTGTGGTGTGGCTTATAATGTCACGTTTACATGGCTTGTTAGATTTTTTCCCATTTTTTTCTGACAAGGATAAATTTCCTATTCGCATATGTCCCGATGAATTTTTTTTCAGTTCCATATTTTCCAATCGCAAATTTTCCGACTTAAAACAATAGGCCGAAATAGGTAGATTAAAGTTATCTTAGTTTTGCAGCAGGCCTACAGTGTCGAATTGATATCTGGAATGGGAAATAATGCGTCAGGAAAAAACTTTTTGTCTCACTATAGTTGTCTGTGCTATCCGTCGTCGCCGTTGCATTGTTCTACATATATACTTTTAAATATCACGCCACACGATGCGTTTAACGCTCGTGTGGCAACGCTTTTAGCAAACAAACACGATTGTGATAACTTAATTAGTGAAAAATCGCGAGAGGAAGTCCTGCTCCTTAGAAATAACGATTTTAGGAAATTGATCTAACAAATACAATTAGTTTATGAGTTATGACATATTTCTTAGCCTAGAGGTTACAATTTGTACTGGAATGACAGATGTCAGAATTGAATTCTAATCTTTAAGTTTATTTGCATCCGTTTTATGCAGAAAAGAGAAACAACTAGTACCGTTACCTTGTTTATTCTCGTGGTGTTGCCAGCCCAGAACTATGTTGGCGGGAACCTCCTTGGTAGTTTATTACTAAACTATTAAAAAAATGTGGTAGCAGAATAATTAATTAATACACACAGAATATAAAAGTTCATTATATAATTTAATAAAACAATCAACAGCTAAAAAAAATCTAAAGGCGTCGTGGCAACTGCAAGGCAGCTTTCGGGTAAAATTTGGATCATGGTACCAATTTCGCTCAAAGCGTTTTTGTGTTTTGGCGTTTGAATGTTTTAACCGCCGTCATTGTTTGTGGCATACAATTCTAGATAGAATAAAAATGTTCCTTTTTTAAATGGAAACTACCGGTTTATTTTTTATTTATAGGTTCTCTAATTTTTAACCTAGATCTCGATTTAAAAAATAGTTATATTTACAATTGTATAAACTTAAAAACTATGCGAAGACAATGATATATACAAATACTGATTTTATTACTATAGTATTAAAATGTCAAAATATAAAAGTGTAAAGTAAATATCTAAAACATATAAAGACCTTGGGAACAATATTTCATTAATACGTGATAAAAAAAATCACCGCGAAAATATAAGACGAGCATCAGATGCGTCCATAAAATTAAGTAACGTATTTCAAAAGTACAGTCAGCTATTAATAACATTTTTAATTAATAAATCAGAAATAAATATTTCAACGTTGGATATAGTTGAATTGTACAGTCGACTACAACGAAATATATCTGCTTTTGGACCTTATTACCAGACCTAGGAATATAATGACAGCTAGGGAGCACCTATATCGATAAACTCAACTATCGATGCTTTTTCCATATCGATGTTTGTTAGGCTGGTTTTCTTCACTTGGAGCGATCATAAAAGCATCGATAATTGAGTTTATAGATATAGGCGATCCCTAGTTGTCGTTTTATTTTGCTCCGTTTATCTGAGGTCTGCTTATTACAATGCCATGAGGTGAAAAAGTGGATACATTTCTTTGTTGTCGACTGTACTTCGATAGACCACCAGAAAATAACTTATTTGTTATTTTGCACATGTCATAACAAAATATTCCATAAATTTTCCTAAAATTCTGACTCTTGGACAAAAGATGTTTGTCGAATTATTGAAAATTGAAATCAGTTATTTCAGACCATAATTTCGATGTATAATTGTGTTAATCAAACAAAATATTTAAGAACTAAGGTTTAGTACAATACAAATACTTAAAAAGAAATAAAAATCTATTATGAACATAGTAATACAACATTGAGATTACATTGCAGATAGTCGTGCCATTAAGTACCTACTTATTTTGTTTTATCCCACGCCTATAATATGGTGAACTGATTAAGAATGGAATGCTGTTCCGGCGTCTTTTGTCCACTATTATAACACAGGTCATTATAATATAAGACACACAGCCGATTATAATACGCTGGAGACTATAATATAACGTGGTCGACTATGATAACTATAATATATAGTCTGTGACAATTGAAATAGGCAAAGATGTAAACAAATTAGCACTGTATACAACTATGATAACATTGATAACATATACGACGGCTGCAACAGGATATACAAACGACTATAACCACACTGTAGGTATAATATATATTATGTAATATTATTAATTAGTGAATGTCTTTGTGTGTGTGTATGTGTTAATATGTTCTTTTACTCCGTCCGTAAGGTTTATATGAAATTTACAATACATATTTTTCCTGTAAGATAGCGCGTTACTCATTTTAAGCAGACGAATTCGGGGTCAGAAGCTAGTAATTATAATAACCCTAGATACGACCAACTTCAAAATTAGTTAACAAATAGGGATAATCGTTATAACCGACTGTGTTAAAATAATATTCTGTGTGTTATAATCGTGCGTGCATTATTATAACCTTCTGCGTTATTATAATCGAAAGTGGGATATAATCGTGCATGCGTTATTATAACCGTATGTTTTATTATTATCGTATGTGTGTTATAATCATGCGTGCGTTATTATAATAGTCTGTGTGTTATAATCTTGCGTGCGTTATTATAATAGTCTGTGTGTTATAATCGTGCGTGTGTTATTATAACCGTCTGTGTGTTATTATAATCGTATGTGGGTTATAATCGTGCGTGCGTTATTATAACAGTCTGTTTTATTATTATCGTATGTGTTTTATAATCAATCGTGCGTGCATTATTATAACCGTCTGTGTGTTTTTATAATTGTACGTGTGTTATATTATAGTAGTGCCTACTTAATTATAATCGTCTGGGCGTTATTACAGGCGTGTATATTGGCTATTAAAATCGTTATTATTAATGTCTGTTAATCACAGTTGGCCGTGTCACATTATCCGTGCAACAGTCGCCATGGTGCCCGGCCTGGGCCGGCTAGAGCTGCACGCGCACGATGGGCCCGTGCTGCGCGTCGGCCAGCCCGTGCACGCGGCGCGCATGCGCGCGGACCTTGTTGGGTTTCTCGAAGCGGTGCGCGCACACGGGGCACAGGTAGCCGTACCGGCGGCCGGTGTGCGCGTTGTGCTTGTGGATTTGCAGGAACTTGCGCGACTTCAGCCGCTTCGGGCACATGTCGCACTGTTTGTTTTGTTATTTGTTTAGTGTCTGCGCACACACAGCACAGCGCGCAGAGAATTCTTCGCATCATCGTCTTTGGATGTGTTCAAATAAGATCGAAATTAACTTGGCAATATGGCGACGCGTTAGCCTAGTTGGTAGTGAACTACGAAGCTAGTCCAATTGCCTATTTATAGTTATTTGTGTCTGAGTTTTGGATGTCTTTGTATTTAAGTATTTACTTTTCTATATAAGTATTTATATCGTTGTCTAGTACCCATAGTACAAGCCTAGAGGTTAGTTTGGGACTAGGTCAATTTGTGTGAGATTTTCTCCTGATATTAATTTATAATTTTATTTAACTAACACCACAAAATCTCCGCAAGCATCAACTCGTATTTGTGGCGTTAGTTAATTTCGATCTTATTTCAACACTTTCGTCGATAATGCTTTGGCAGTATTTTTGCGCTACGCCGTTCTGTATGTGTGTGACGCCCTTAAGGAGGAACCAACAGCTACAATAAATATTGAATAAAAAAAAAACTGTAGCTACATTTTATCATGTGTGTCCATTGGGGCAATACTAACGCTATTATGTGGTCATTATTTGTAAGGTAACAAAGTCGTGACTTGGGCAGCAAATTCGTGTTTTATACAGAAAAAATATTAGTGGGTAAATTTACGATAGAAAGTTAGATCTTTTTTTATTTAAATAAGGGAAACTTTTGTCTCAAGAAATCACGGAATTTTAAAATGGATCTGTAATTTTCTTTATTTAGGCATGAAAAAGTGGAATGGTCCATTGGGTATCCTGCCTTATGGCCGAAATATGTTTGGAAAAATGTACCTATTGTTTCCCAACCATTTCATTTGCCAACCCGCTTTTTTTCCTGGAACTGGGTCAATCAACTTTTTGTTGTACCACGTTGCCATGGTGACGTCTCCTGGGTCACTCTTCAAAATTATGATTTCAAAGGATATAAGTCCACTAAAAATCAGTTTTATTGTCAATTAAAAACCCATTCTTTTATGGCTTTTCTATGTATTATAACCATTTTTCTAAGAAACTCTATCCCTGTTGTCTCCTGGCTTACGGGACAACATAACAACAAAAAGTTGATCCACCCAAATGTAAACATTTTAGGATTTATTTCAGTATCATCGTGTAGAACCCTATAAGTTAGTTATCCTAAAATATTTACAGCTACAGAAAAAAAGCGGGTTGGCAAATGAATCGGTAGGGAAACGATTCATTCTGCCAAACATTTCTGCCAAAAGGCAGAAAACTGGCCCAATGACGTGGCTGCTGGGCTATTGAGGGAGTGAGCCTGGCGGTATAGGTAGTTCCACGAGAGTTGAGGTGAATGATTAGATTACACACACAGCTACATGAAGTACTGATTGCAAAAAAAAAAATGAATGAAATGAGTGAGTGAATGTAAATGTAAATAAAAACGCTTAATTATATTTTTAATAAGTATCAAAAGCAGTAACAAATATAAAAAAATGCTTTTATAAACCATCATCACTTGGCATATCTTCATCTGATTCGTTAAGATTGATTACAAGGTTTTCGGTTAAATAATCAATCCTAGGTTCCATTCTCTTTGGTTTCTACGATTAGTATTATATTCATATACCTACGCATATCTGACCTTTATTTATTCATCTTTATTTAAATAAAATCGGTCAAAATATTTTATTTTGTTTTATTTGAAGTCGATGAATTGTTCTACGAGTACATAATACTTAACAAAATAGTTTAAAGAAACTTTTTGGTCTTTCTTGCAGTTCAGTGTTGAACTTGCTATCGGTACAATATTAGAACAGTAATTTCAAAATCCCGCTGTCATTACATGACAGTGTTGTTGTGTGCGTGACCTCAACTCTCTTGAAACAAGCTATACCTGGAAGTTCTTCTCGGGCAGGTGGATGGCGATGTGCTGCACGAGGTTGGAGCGGCGGTGGAAGGCGGCGCCGCAGTGGTCGCACACGTACGGCCGCTCGCCCGTGTGCCGCCGCTCGTGGATCTAGCGGGGGCGGGATAACAGCTTTTGTATGTTCGCGAGATATATTATTGCAAAGACCAGGAAAGTAGGGAATAGGGAATATATAGGTTTTTTTTCACAGCTTCAATAAAAGCTGATTCATGTAACAAACAGTTGAGAAAATCATTTTTTGAATAGTTATAAAAATAACCAAGATAATAAACCAACAAAATTTTGATCCTATCACTTTCTAGCAAACAGAATTTAACATGGAGTTTATATGGCCGACCTATTACATGACATTACAGTGCATATCGGCCGACATATTGTATGAGGATTCATACTATACAACGCAGTGGAACGCGCACGCGTCCGGTGTGTCTCGGTCTTTAAGGTTTCTAGCTTGACTACGGGACCCAACTCACCGTGAGCGCCTCTTTCGTCGCCGAGCTGTATTCGCAGTACGCGCACTTGTGTATGCGGCCGAGCCCGTGCCGCGCGCGCTTGTGCTCCTGCAGCTGGTTGTTGTTGCGGCAGCGCTTGCCGCACGCCTGCGCAGCACACGGGGCGATATAGACAAGGATGATGTTTATTCTATACTGGAGGACGCCCGCGACTTCGTACGCGTAGAATTAGTTTCCCGCTACTCCCCCCATTTCTTCCCGTTGGGGGTCCATTTTCGGAAAATCCTTTCTTAGTGCTCACTTACATCATGAAAGGAACCCCTGTACCAAATTTCAAGTTTCTAGGTACAGTAGTTTCGGCTGTGCGTTGATATATAAGTTAGTCAGGTTTGCCTTTTATATATATAGATGTAGGCTGTACGGCCACTTTTAGACGTCATAAATGTACGAGCGCTTCTTAAGTGGGAATTACTGTTGAGAAGATGAGATACAAAACACAACAGTCAGTCTTTATTTTAACATATTATTATTATTTATCCCTTCCGAGTGGCAAGCAGCCGTATAACGGCTGCTATCAAAAAACAATTAATACTCTATGACATTAACTCAAAATTCAAATTTAAACTAACTATACTTGCCGCTTGAAGGTATATACAAGGTATTTTATTTGTTTAAGGTATATTATTTACAATAAATATCTAAGTTTTAAAGTAAAATAACGATGCTTTTAAAAAAATATACTATAATAAAAACCTAACCTACGCACAGTGCGAAATGGGACCTTAAAAATAGATGTCAACTTTTTAATTTAATACCTAATAGTCTAACCGAAATTAACTAAATCATTAAAATTGAATGAATACCACTGTAACTAATTGTAAGTCTTACCTCACACACGCAGTAGTTGGTATGAAAGCGCATGTGCGCCTTATACGTGGCCTTCATGCGGAACTGCTTCGCGCACGTGGGGCAGGTGTACGGGGAGCCGGCGCCCGCGCGCGGCTTCTTCAAGGTCTGCACATTACAACAGGCTAGTGTCCTAAAAAAATCTAACTATTCCTTCATTTACATTACAAAAAAATATATGGTTGTCTGTAATTTTACGTGATAACGTCATAAGAAAACACACAAGCCGATCGCTTAGGCCGATCGCTTGTTCCGCGCTCTCGCTTGCACGCTCGGCTCAGGCGGAACGTGACAATGAGGCGGAACGTGACACTTTTGCGTGCGTGCAACCGGCGTTAATCGATTTATGAGACGTTATCACGCCAAGAATATTGAACACAGAATTTTTCCTTTTTTCAATTAAACAAAAAATTACGAAGATAGAGTGCGTTGAAGTTTCGCGTGACGTCACGCCGTGGCACACTATATACTATTTTGTGACGTCACGAGCCCCAACTTCCGAACTTTGATGCACGTTATATTTGTAAATTTTGATTGATTTAATAAAGCAAAAAATACGTGTTCAATATTTTTTGATAATCTTACTGACGGACTAATTAGTATTTTTTTTATCCTGGACACATCCCTATAATAGATAAAAACCCTTGATATGATGGCTAACCTATTTTCAGAGCTGGTAAGTTAACCTTTTCAACTTCTTGTGCTGGTTTAACACGAAGGCAGAACAGTGAACAGCAGAGTACTGCTATTGTGTGAACGCACATGCCGAGGCAGTACAGCAGTGTTTTGTGCGTTCACACAGTAGCAGTATGGTACTAGTACTCTACTGTCCACTGTTCTGCTTCTGATTTTTTTTATTAAATGAAATATCTTATTAAATATTCCATTGAAATACAATATGACTAATACAACAACAACAACATAAACTCACGCCTTCATTCCCAGAGTGGGGTAGGCAGAGCCACAGACTCACCAACAACTCCAAAAACTTGGTGATGATTCTGTGACCACATTTTGCACAACCAGGCTAAGACGTTATCCAGTGTATTAGTGACAGGTTGCAAACCCATCGCCTAACAGCGCTACGCAGCCTTTAGTCCCTTAGTCGTCTCTTACGACATCCACGGGAAGGCATGGAGTGGCAACATTCTAAACCCGGCACCACACGGGCAATATGATCTTATGACTAATAAGTATTTTAAATTTGACCTAAAGTTCTAATACAGACTAAGCTAAGAATGTGTCCATTAACACTTTTCCTATTGCCTCTGTTAACGGGAAGACACTTAGTGCAGTGTTCACCAACAATTAAATGGTCGGTTAGCAGTTTAACGGTTGTCAAATGTATTGACTAACAGTTGATTAAGACTTAACCGTCTGTTAAATTGGTTGGTGAACTCGGCCTTTAGTTACTGTGTTCTTTGTATGTAGTACTCACTGCACTATTATATGCACTATGCACTATTTCCTCTCTACTTTATCTCTGCTACCTTATTTTCTTATGCAATATATTATTACGATAATTTTAATTAAATTATGTAGCTCTGCCTACCCCGCTCTGGGAATGAAGGTGTGAAGGTATGTATGTATGTAATAATTAAATTACCTGCTTCATCTTTGGTTTCTCTTCGACCTCTTCATTATAACCAATCACATCTTCCGGAGGTTTCCCGTCATCACAATCATTTTGAAAATCTTCAAATGAACAATCGTACTCAAACTTCTCAACTTTCTCAATCTTCTGTTTGATATTCTGTACTTTCGGACTCTTTATTTTAACAACGGTCTTACGGGATACTTTAGATATTGACTTTTTCTTCGGTTTAAGTCCCTTAGACATATTAAGCAGTGACTTTTCAGCTTTCTTGCTTGTTCTCCGGAAACGTAATGCGATATTCATCTTTTCTATGCAATTTGAGCACATTTTTTGTGATAGGCCATCGCTTTGTTTTATCTGAAACATACATTTCAACAACTTATGAAATAAAGTTTAAGTTCACAATTATCATCACAGAAGTCTGTTATATTTGTTTCTTGTGTACTATAAAATTTCGTATTATTGTAGGTGGGTATTTCTCAGAGCGTTTGAAACGCTGTCGCAACCGTAGGTACAATTTTAACGATTTTCTGAGGAAAAGCTAAACAAATTTGATAAGAATTGTAAGCAGAGGTTGAGTTCTACAGAATAGCCGCAAATGGCATTCGAGTCTACAGGGAAGCTGTCAATAATGCGACCACTGTTGTGACAGCATTTCAAACGCTCTGAGAAATACCCAGGTATTCCACAACAATAATCCTATTTCATTTAGTTTTTAATTCATTCAATAGATGCAAACAAACTATGATTATTACAAAGGATATTATTTAGCTTAGTCACAGAATACATAAAAGTACATGTAGTTGTAAGTGACTTTGCCTCCGAAACCTCCAATTAACATCACTTTCTGTACAAATATTTTGTGTGATGAGCGCGAGTATGTTCCTGAGTCTAGCTCTAGAAAGTAGTATAGTATATTTTCTATGTATTTAAGGATGTTTAACGTTGTCTAGTACCCATAGTATAAGCCTGAAGCTTAATTTGGAACTAGATCAATTTGTATGAGATTGTTCCCTAATAAGACGTAAGTCAAATAATACCTCTAAGCCGGTCACCAGTCTCAGTTCCTCAGTCCTTTTATTGTCTGTCCCATTGTTATAAAATATAGAACTCAGGTCGTCTGTGCTCAGACAGGTCCTGCAACAGCCTGAGAGCGTGTCTGGCTTCTTTTCTGCTTTTAAAACCTCGTTAGCTCGAAGACTGCGCCTTTTCAAGCTCATTTTGTTCAACAACAGTACCGCCAGCATTTTGTTTTACACTTTAGTTATAAGTGGAAGTCGTATTGATCGAAACGGCATTGGGTTTATTTATGGTCAGTTTTGTTGTATCGAAGAATTGACACGTAAGTTATGTTATAATATAGAACATTACTCTAGTTAAGTAAAATTATTATACGATCAAATTTCGTTTGGGTATAATATAATAGTCTCGTCAAATCAAAACGTCAAATGTTTTTTTATGTTTTGATTATAATGCCCACAGATTGTAAATATATGGGTTATGGGCTACAGAGTAAATATTAAAGTACACAGAATAGGGTTGTACAATAAATGTGCCCATGTATGGGCCGTATGGTCCAGTAACATAGTTAACATACTACAATAAAACTAAAATAAATAAAACTTTATTAAAAATCGCGGATCTAACCGTCCCGACATTGGTATATGATAAGTATCATTCGCGATTTATAGATACAAATTAGTTAATTCTTCATTGTGGATTCAACTTACTCATTCGTTTTCTGAAGTGTAGTGCTCAAGCCAAGTTACAAAATCTGTTACACTAATACGCTTTAAAAAAAAACTCACAGGAAGAGAGTGCAGGGCACGCAATAAAATAGGTACACATTATTATTTAATCTTTATTTAAAAAAACATATTTACAAAACGGATATTACGTACAACTTCACGGGCGGGGTAGTAAGTACATAATAATGATAAATCCATACAACGTCTTATGACGGGGTCACATCTGTGGGATTCGGCGAACATTTGCGTTGGATGTCGTCGCTTTTTTTCTTAATGTTAAAGTGAGAGACGCCGCCAATACAAATGTTTGCCAAATCCCGTAAATAATGGCCCCGGCTGTATAGTATTAAAATGAACAGCCGTACAAAGCACACATAGGATCATTTATATATTTGTATAGTATCGTAGTTATGCTTTATTTCATGTTCGTTTTATATAGGGTAATAGAGGGCGTTACTAAAATAATTAATATTTCTCAGTTACCGCCATATTACCATTATGCAAAAGTTGCGTGGAAATTACACCTTTTTTTCATATCCAGCTTTTAATACTACTAAAGCCGGCATTACACCTATAAGTTATTACTGTAAGTTTTGAAACAAAGCTATATGCAAGAGGGAGATGCAGATATTTACCACTCACTCTTACCCATAGTTGCGTCTCAAAACTTACAGCAAGCACAGCTTATGTAAGAGGCCGTTTAACTGACAAACGATTTTTAAATATAACGGCTGAGCTATTCTGGTAACACTATAAGTTGAAATTCCCGGTTAGTCTAACTTAACAGTAAAAAGGTTCTATTTATAAATATGTACTTATATTAACCCTTTACACTTCGATGTAGTCGCTCCATGGAATTAATTTTAAAGAGAATTAAGTACTTTACTAAAATATTATTGCACAATTTAATGCAAAAGCCTCAGTCAATATTTCGTAAATAGCAATGTTTGACTAAAAAAATGTATGACTGATGAAGCTGTTACAAATAAAATAAGTCTCGAAAGTAATTCTGAGTAATACTCACTTTTTTGAAATGAGGTGAAGGGAGAGAATGTTAAATACGTTTTTATACAATTCCAACCGTCTCTTTGTATCCTTAGGTCGAAGCAACAATAATGTTCAACAGCGTATCCGGAAATTATATTATAGAGCGCACAGGTTGGCTGTACATTTTAGTACTTTGTCGAGGTACCGTATTAAAGTGAGTTGTAGTGTATCAATAGCTGCGACAAGATGCTAAAATGTACAGCAACTTTGCAGTTCGAACGTACAAGATCAATTTATTTTCTTAAACATGTGCGTTCAACTGTATACAGTACTACCAGTTTCTAATAGCGATCGGGAATCTTGGTTTTTATATGAAACACGACAGACAGAATATGCTGTCAGTTGCAAGAGCAAGTGTGATAGACATAGCCAGCCGACGCTATTAAGGAGCTGGTACATAGGGTGATGGCGCCAGTAATGGACAAGGCACCAATAATGGACACTTGATTCTTATTTTACAGAAGGTAAGGGTTATTCATTTGTTTTGCAACAATCAATTTAGGACCGTATGAAATTTGAATGAAGAGTGTCCATTACTGGTGACTGTCAGCTAAAAGTGTCCATTATTGGTGCCGTCACCATAGTTAGAGTAGAGGTAACAATTATGTCCAAGTTAAAACATGTAAGTAACATTTTTGAATTACATTTTTAACATAAACGGTCTATGTAAAAAAGAAATTCGAATATTCATTACTTTGTCTCTTTACTAGTACTGTTAACTCAAGGGCGAAAGAGATGTAATGAATTTCCGATTGCAAATTGCTACAGCCTCATTCTCTGTTCTTCTCTTCTAGTTGCTTGATCCGAACTGGTACTTGGACCGCGGGGAGATCGACGCTGCGCGCGCGACGGCGGCCATTTTGGATCTCGATCGCAGATCGGCGCATCTCCGGCGGTAGCGGCGTGAGTTCGGGCAGTATCGGCCGTTTTCGTGGGAACTCGGGTGTTCTGAGAGTTCCACCTGGAAATAATGCTTAGTATAATGGACATTATATAACGGGGTAGATGACACGGTTTCCGTACTTGATAGTGAAACTGACACTATACTAATAGTTCAACACCCGAACTGGGGCACGTTTTATAAAGCTACAAGTTACAATTTTACAGGTCTAAACTGGCAACACTGCTCAAATGGCCGGTCGTCATTGGTCGAGGTTGTGTCGAATGGAAACTTGTAACCTGTAAATTGTAATTTGTAGCTTTATAAAACAGGCCACTGATAGTTCAAACGTCGTTGTGTGAAGGGGTGGTTGGGACGCATTGGCTCGTGTTTGCCTGAAATGGCTAGAGATCGCTTCCGGAGTTTTGATCCGAATCAAATAAATAAATAAAAAATAAATATCAGGCAAACAATGTCACACCAATTGACCTAGTCCCAAACTAAGCACTAGGCTTGTACTATGGGTACTAGACATACAACGTTATAAATGCTTACACACAGAAATATATAGCTTAAGTACATAGAAAACATCTATGACTCAGGAACACATATTCGCGCTCATCACAAAAATATCTGCCCTTACCGGGATTTGAACCCAGGACAGCTAGCTTCGTAGGCAGTCACTACCAACTATGCCAGCGTGTCGCAAAATAAGTTTGGAGAGATTCGTTAACTCGTACAAACTGTCCCACCTTACGAACGCAAACGAATCCAAAATCTTTGTTGCATTCAACGACCGTTTTTTTAATTTTCAAGCGTCTATAAACATGATCGTAGTAGTTATAAGTGGTCATTGGACATAGCAAATGATACCGCCGTCCCGGGACTGACACCCGTATTCACAAACGTCACTATGAGGTCTCACAGTGCTCACGAACGCACAGGGTGGTTCAAATATAAACAAAAGGTCGGTCAAAAAGGACCAATCACAAAGCTGCATAGAACGCAATGCGTTTACTCAGTGAATGATCCCTTAAGTATTGTTTGTGAGTACGGGTGTGAGTGTTCAACGTGTCAAAATGTTCAAATGGTCTAATTGTACAGGGGTTTAAATGTAGGTACAAAAGTAGAAACGTACAAGCATCTAAAAGAATAGTGATTAAAATGTCGCCATTTTAAATCGTCATCTTGTTGCAATAACTTGATTATTGACATTTCGCAGAGTTTTGGAAGAAAGTTTAGACTTGAGACTGGTTTGAAGATCGCTAAAAATTGGCCGCGGTTTAAACAAAGTTCGGAGTTGGAGTCACGGACCATGTGTGGTGCCAGCATAAGAGCGTCACCGCCAAGCTTGATATAAAGCCGGTCTCACCCTTGCGCCGAGGCGGGTTCGGTTGCGTCTCACACGCTTGAGGCGCGGCTGCGGCTAAAAAAGACTCTTCACCGGGCGCCATCTCGCAGCCGTCTGCCCGCGTGCGATGCCCAAGTTTCGGTGAACTAAGAAAAACAAAGATATAAGTATGTTTTTTGGTCATCTGAACAGATGTATCGTCATATAGGTAACTAGAGGACGCCCGCGACTTCGTACGCGTAGAATTAGTTTCCCGCTACTCCCCCCATTTCTTCCCGTTGGGGGTCGATTTTCGGAAAATCCTTAGTGCTCACTTACATCATGAAAGGAACGCCTGTACCAAATTTCAAGTTTCTAGGTACAGTAGTTTCGGCTGTGCGTTGATATATAAGTCAGGCAGGTTTGCCTTTTATATAGATTCACGTGAAAAAAAGTACAGTCGACAACAAAAGCTTGAAATGATTTTTTTGACAGAAACTTATTTGTTACCTCTGTTCGACGAGTATCTTGGTGAGCCTGGCGACCTCAGCCCTGAGCTGGTGCAGCTCCTTCTCCTTGGCCTTGGCTTCCTGCTCCGCGGTGCGCTCCTTCACTGACAGGCGCGCGCGCACGTCATCAAAACTGCAATACGAATGTTATAGTTACAAACCGATTATCGCATGTTATGTTGTAAAGGTCCTTTCGGATACATTTTATTTTGACCCTGTAGGCTTCTATGCAATTACACCTATTTCCACTCTACTGTTAGAATAATGTAGGTTTCCTTACGATGTTTTCCTTCACCGTAAGAGCATTGGATAATATCCAATGTCCAGATTACTCCAGATACATGTCGACTGGTAGGGTTCGAACACGGTGTAGGAAGAGACAAAACTCCTGTACCAAGTGCGATCTTTTTTATTACTAACGGAGGGTTATATCTACTTTGGCTCTTGAGTTTGAGATATCGCCTTTTGGCTTATGAGGGCAGTAAAAGAGAGATCTCTTTCGAGGCGGGTTACGCCTGGGGACCGAAGTCCATTGGGTGGAAGTTGTATATAATGTCAACTGACTGGGGAAACTTCGTTAGTTGCGCTGTCCGACACAGCGCTATCGAGTTGTTGTTGCAAGTTGTCGTTAGATGTCGCTAGGTCGCCACAATAGTATTTTGAATAAAGCTCTAACTGCCGCCGCAGTCAGAGACGTCAATAAAATTTAACGCTTGTTTAGTAACGTGTTGTCTAGATTTCTTGCTTTAGCCAGCCGTCACCTAGAGTCTATTTTCTCATCAAGCTCAGTTTGTATGTAGTGTTTGTATTTTCGTATAAATTAGTTTGTAGTAAATATTGTTTCTCCATGATTTGATTAACATGTGTGGCTTGACTGTTAGTGTTAATTATACGATCAATATATTTATAAATAAATAAATTCTATGGCTATAGGAAAGAAAGTGACAGCTACTTTAAGCAAGCATTATATTTAATTGACGTCTCTTAAGTGCGGCAGTAAGCTACTCCTTAGCTCTAGCCTGTAAGAAAATATTTCTGGGAAAGAAACAAATGAAAAAAAAACGAAACGTACAAACCTAGTTTTCATAACAACTAGCATATTCAAAAATCGTGGAAATAGAACTTGATTAAGGGAGCGAAAAACGTTATCGCATGAAGCTAAATTTTTGACAACTACGCGATTTAAGCGTCGATTCCCAATCCTCTTAAGGAGCGTCCCCAATGAGAGCATTCGCGTGTAATGAGCACTCGGCGCGAACATCGAGTGGTGTGCAAGCTTTGTAACGCTCAACTTCCACACCACTCGAATATTCAAGCGAATGCTCTTAAGGTCGCCGTCAATAGAACTTGCGAACTATGTAAACAAATTAGTACTGTTTGACACATAACCTCAAATATTCACCAAGCGTGTTTTTATTAAAAATAACGTATAATGAATAGTTATTTCACCTTGAACTTAATATGAAAATAATGATTCAGTGTATAAATCGTTGCAAAGACCTCACTTGATCCTTAAAAGTACGTGATTATCGAGTAATCATGGTAAATTGGTTCGTTTGGTTTTGTTTACACCTTTTGCAAGTTCTATTGACGGCGACTTTAGTAGAGACGCTCTTTTAAGTTATTTACTGTTACGGCTGATTTACATTGGTCCATCAAATGCATGCCAGTAGAAGTAGTTGCGTCGTTACTATATATAATATAGCTCTCACCTCATACGCGAAAACCAACTCGTCAATGTACTTCTACTGGCATGCTTTTGCTGGACCAGTGTATACTCGAAACTCGAATTCAAGAACAAAATCTGACAGTACCCATCTTGATTATTTAGTTATTTTAACATTTTTTCATAAAAACATGAATGAGAACTCATGTAACCAGTAATATTAGGGTGAGTTTTATTGATAAAAATACCTACACTTAAACTAAAATGCAGTAATCACAGCGAATGTGCGCCCGTTGAGGTTAGGATTTTGGTCTTGAATTCGAGTTTCGAGTATAAATCAGCCATAACAGTCTTAAACTATATACTCACAGTTTCCGCAAGCAGGCGCACTTCCTCTGCAGATGCTCGATCTGGTCCCGCGACGCGCGCTCGACCTGCTTGATCTTCGTCGCGTCCTCAGCCCTGCGGTCACGCAACCCGCGCTCGCGCCCCAGGGCCTCTCTACGTTAGTCGGGTCCGGGTAAAACCGTTAGTGTGTTTGTATGTTTTTGTGGGCGATTGTGAGAGAGCCTCCAAACTTTTTGAGCTGGTCTTGCCAAAATTTCCCGCGTATCCTGTTTGCTAGTAGGTCAGATATATGCTCTGAGTTTGGGGACCCTTAGTTTGTGAGGGCACACGAGTAGTACGTTACATAATTCTGAACTATAATTTATATGTTATACAAAAGAGATTACCTTACATTCAGTTGGCAAAAAAACTTTTGTTTAGACTTTTGGTGTTTTATTTTGTTAAATCTATTATCATGTTTTTTTTCTATAGATAATAGATTATTTATGGACAATGTTGATCAACTTTTCCACAACATTAAAACTCAAATACAATTCTGTCTCTAAAATTTATATTAGAAAAAAAAAGATGAGTCAAATTCGATTCATATTTAACAAGAATAGAGTTTGACGTTGATCCTACATCTAATATTTGACTTGTGTAAATTTAAAGTTTACAATTTTGAATTGGGCACTACTTCATTTTTGACTTGTGACGATTACAGTTTATAAGGGTCATGTTTTACACCTTTTTAAATTTTAATAAAACTAAACACCAACTGATTGTAACGTCTTCATGCACTAAGACCTTGTTAAATTTTAATTGAACTTGGCGAAACGCACTACCGTGTACCTTTTTATATGTATGTGACTGGGTATTAAAATGCAAACTGTTGTTCTCTAATGCTGAAAATGTTTTTCATTGCTACGATTATTCTATTACTAACTAAATATGTAAAATGTTTTTTTTATATATCAAATGCAATTTCATACCAGTCATAATTCTGGCTGTCCATTATATTTTATGCAATGTGTTTAGGTTTTTAACATATTATGAACGCCTATTTCTTCAAAGGCTTGATGACAATCCCATGTTTCAAAAATGATAGTCGAATTTACAAACTACTGAAAAGGAGAATTAAAAAAAGGAATATAGAGTCCAAGGCCTAGATTTGAACCTTGCTTGGCGCACTGCACGACTACTGAAATCAGTTTGATGTTTCCTAAAATATTCAAATAATTAAAAAATAGTTTTCATGATAAGATTTATTAAAAAGTATAAAATTGAAAAACACACAAAAAATTGGTATCTAAGTACTAATATCTGTTTGTAAATTTTGAATGCATTTAAATACAATAAGTTGAAAAAAGTCTTTGATTATAGAAGCCAATTGTAAAAGTCATTGACGATACGACGTTGGAACGTTAATTCTAAACTTAATTGCTTAAATTATGTCCTTAAAATTTCAATTTCAAGCAAAACAACTTTAAAAACCTTAAAATCTTTACGCACCTAAGTATAATTTTAGTTCTCTTATAGCATAAACAAAAGTTAAGGTATTTTTACCGCCACAATTTGTGTTTATTTTTGCATTCCAACGTCGTTGTGTCATACTTAAACTAACTTATAAAAAACATTTCATAAATTTGCGATAGTTATGAATTTTGATGACGAACATAAATACTGAGACGAACCTATGAAGCAGAAGAAAATTGCGATGAAACGAAAGTATTTATAATTGACGTGAGTACCTTAATGTGCCTAATGAAGAATGTTTTTTTTCAGTCCAATTTGGCAGTTGATCGACAGCCAACTTTAGTTTAAAGTTTTTATTATTTTGTGTTACCAAAGCTGACATATAGATGGCGCTATATTTTCCATTCGAATTTACCACAACACATCTAAATGTTACAATATGTGACGACACGGCCAAATGTTGAATAAATTTAAAAAAGTTTTAAATGTTCATAGACCTTAGATATCATGTTTGAATCAGGCTTGGGTCACTTAATATGTAGGTACAGAATGATCAATAATGAAGTTTAAAGAAATTCTCTATCACCTTACTTTCTTACAGCCCGTTAACTTCGTGGTATTAAACGTATCTCTGTTTCACAATTAGAAAACTATTTATCTAAAAATGTAGCTATACTTGTGGCGATCCCGTTCGGGATTTCCCGAAATTTCCGGGTCGCATTAAAACATCGCGTTTTTCTGATTTATTAAACGTATTGATAAAGTAGGTAGGTAACTATATTTTTCTATAACCTTTCTTGATAAAATATAACATTTAATAGGATTTAAAGTTGTTTTAATTTATAAATGTTACCTCATAGCGAACGAGTAAGTAGAATTAATGAAAGTTGCTATTGGTACTCATGCCTTGCGTAACCACATGCCAGGCACAAATCGCGTACAAAATTACCGGGCTGTAAAATCAGCATAAACTGAGTTCGTCTTATTTTTTTTATCTAGAGATCAGGACCGCACGTCAAAAGCAAAATTAAATGGGAATATAAAGGTCATATACACAGTCTTAGAATCTAAAGCTAGTTACTTCTGTTAACAGTATTTTACTTTGCTAGATATAATTTTTGGCCGTATATTATAAGAATGAAACGCTTAAGGTTAGCCTTGGTCTTGAGTTAGCAATTAGCATATTATGTAAAAGCAAGGACATGATATGACCATAAAATAAGTGCATAGCATATTTATTCGAACTATTAAATTAACTAATGACGTAATTGACCTTTTTTTATTTAAGGGATACGTAAGGAGTTAGATAGAGATGTGCTTATTGTTATACTTTCGTTTTCTTGTAGGTCGTCACAAGGTTTGAATTTGGGTCTGTCAACATCTAAAATAAAAGGTCATGATATAAAATTAACTACTTTTTGATTTTGTAGTAGGTACTACTACTACTACTAGGACCAAAGAAGTCTTGTGACACTGACAGTTGAAGAAACAAATACCGTTATTTAAGAAATATGTTATCGAGAAAAGTATGGTATGGCTGACATGGCTGTAATTTTGGTTGTTTGTTTTTGCCCGACTTGGCGGTGGCACTACCGATCTGAATAAAGTCGGGGCATATTTCATCTCATACTCCGGCTTCTACTTGTATGCTACGTACTTATTTTATAGTGAGTGGGGCTTTATAACATCACATAAAGAAGCCATAGGAAAGGAATATTTTTAAGCTGAATCTGTGTATGACTCCAAAACTAGTTGGTCTTTTTCTCCTTCCTAACGATTTGCAGATAGAAGATGAGTGCGAGCGAGAGGAGCATGGCCGCGAGCGCGAGCCGCAGCGAGCCGGTGGCTGCGCCGACGCCGCAGCCGGCCAGCGAGGCGCCCAGTGCGCTGCAACTGTTAGGCCTTTTTCTTAGGCCTCTTAGGCCCTACACGACGGTTGGCTTTACTTAGACGGTTAGTTGGCCCTGCAGTCTCAGTCTAGTCGTCCTTACAAATATGGTAAAGTTTGTGAGGCGGACTGACCAAGTTCATACAGCCGTCTGACCACCCAGTAATGCCAACTGTCTAAGGGTTTTAAGTATAAGTACATGGCGTTACTAAGTTTGGGAAGAAATCACCAAAGAAATCTAATTTTGATTGTCACGCGTTTTGTTTTAAATATGTTTTAGTTATTTTAGTATTTAATTGTAAGAGCCGAATAATTTTGTCGAGAAACTAATTTTTAGACATTAAAACACTGCCTTTTGGACTGACTTTATAGGAGATGATTCTAATGAATGACTCAATGATATGTATATTGCAATGATATAATGAAACGTATGATGACGTAATGAAATGATATCTTCTAATGTGTCATGTAAGATGAATCTATTTACATAGTAGGTTTAAGAACCGAACAAATATTGTCAACTTTTAGTAGGATTTTTTTTCCGAGAATCTAATATTAAAAAAAAAACTTGTGCAAACATTACTTTATTTTTTTATTTTTAATGTTTTTTAATGATAGTAAATAGGTACACGTGTTTAGACTTGGCGGAGAGCACTACCGTGCGCAAAACGCCAGTTTGCAGGTTTGATTTGACCCAACTACAAATGAAACGGTATAGTCAACATTTGTCAGACTCTTTCATTTTTTATTTAATAAGTAATATTTGTATGAAAGTAGAATGCATCTATTGAGTGTATGTGAAATGGTTAGTCAATAATGGAAGCGCATGCCTTGGTAGCCGAATTTGTCCAAGAGACTGTATTTTAGATTAGTTCTAGCTAATATTATAAGGGAAACAAATTAAGCTACCAAAAAATCAAACGTTATTTTTCTATGACATAGAAGACAAGATTGTAGTGAGATGTTACAATAATCTCGCTTCAATTCGATCTTCTATTTTATTTTGCCTGTGTCGAACTGATCAGTCAAAAAAAACTAGTGCATGCAAGATACATCAAATTTAAGTTAACATCGCTTTAAATGTATGTCAACGTGGATTCACAATGTAGAGATTATCGATATTTGGTTAACCGATCAGAATTAAACGTTGTACATGACATGCTTCTTCTAATTGCTCGAGACTAAATTCACGAGCGATTTTCTCGCAAGCTTTTACATTGTGGATCTACCTTAACGTCTTCGTAAAGACCCGGATGCATGCATTTTGGCCAGTGCCAGTTCGTACCTTAGCTCTTGCTCTGTGACCTCGAGGGTGCGACCTACTTGCGCCGCCTTTTCTTGGAGAGTCTCGAAATCCACTGATTGAGATTGAATTTGGGATCTCAATTCTGTGGGGAAATGTATTTAATAAGATAAGTTCAAGCGGGACCGTCTCTGAGGCCCTACTTTGAAAATCGAAGTTCGAAGTTACGTAAGCTCCATCCCTGTCACTCGCTATTCGAGACTAAATGGCGAGAGGGATGGTGCTAACGTAACTTCGAACTTCGGTTTTCAAAGTAGGGCCTCTGTATTTGTAGATGTCTATCCCGTTCTGACCTGCGATTTGCTCCAGCAGCTCCTTCTCCCTCTTGACTCGGTCCTCTTCGCCCTCCTGCCGGCACTCCGCCTTCATCCTCTCGAGGCAGTTCTCTTTGTCTGTCATGAACTTTTCCCATTGCTCATCTGAAATATAAAAGAAAGTAAAGAGTTGAATTCGCGTGGAGAGGGTTCCGTACATACGTTTTTTTTTGGTAGAATTCTTGTAGTTTTTCCTGTAATCTACCAGCAATTAACTACATTACGTTTTTTTTAAAAAATTTAAGCTCTGAGCCTCTACTTTGAAATCCGTAATTCGAACTTCGTCTATTGCTATCCCTTTTGCTCTCGACGCGTCACTAATTCGCAAGAAAGTGACGGGGCGATCCGGAGTTCGAATTACTGATTTCAAAGTAGAGCCCCAGTAGTTTCGGAGATCAGGGGGGAATGGTCAATTTTCTTCTTCTTTCATGAACCAAATCAAAACTATTTACTTTACAATAATAAAAAATATATATTTGAGATCCCCATAACGAGCCAAGATATATGACAAGTTAGCAAAACTTTTTTTAATTTTCCTAATAATACTCCTAATAAGACTCTAGGAGCAACGTAATCGCGTAGACCTAGGACCTAGACGTTTCGAGAAGTCATCACTCGGCTATTAGAGCGGTACAGCAGTACATACCCATCTCGCGTCGATGTTGTTCCCGCATCTTGTTGAGCAGGTCGTTCTTCTCGGCTATGAGGCTGCTTCTAGTTGTTTCTAGAAGTTTCTTCGCTGCGCCCGCTGCCGTAGCAGCTTCTTCTTCCACTGCTGCCACTTTCTCTGACCACTCAGCTATCAGAGACTCTAGAAAGAGGAGAGTCCATTAGTGAGCACACAAGCAACTTTTATCGCTGGCGACAATACATCTGTCTCTTTTGTACGCTCGATGAGAAAAAGAGAGATGTACTGTCGCGGTGACAAAAGTTGCTCGTGGGCGCATAGCGTAATTGACTTTCCTTTGGCAAAACATGAAATTAATGATTTTTCGTGACATGGACATAAAGGAAAATTACAAAAATTCTGATTAAAATGATCATCGAAACTAGTAAAAATCGCTGAACATACATAGGGGTTAAATTGATAGCTTTTTAGCTGCTCTATCAGCTCTAGGCGTCAACGACCGATGTCAGCGTAGGAGGAAATCAAGCCTAAGGCGGAAACATACTATTGAAACGCCACGCCACCCGACGAAACGCGACGCGTGTTGAGTAAAATCAAATTGTAGTATTTTCTATGACCAGAAACACACTATGAACACCCGACGCGACGAAATGCGCTCACACACCACCCGATCCGTACGTGCTAGATCGGCGTGTTGGTGTTGGTGGGGGTAAACACGCCACCCGACGCAGCACACGCAGTGTGTTTCTAGTCAACACCCGACGCCACGCGTCAGTCGTTCGAGCAAAGAGTATAAAGGCGGAAACATACTATTGAAACGCCACGCGACCCGACGAAATTGCTAGCGTGTCGTGGCGTCGCGTGTTGGCAATGTGCACAGTGCGCGTCGGGTGTCGACACGTGGCGTCGCGTCGCGTTTCAATAGTATGTTTCCGCCTTTAAGTATCGTTGGGTCATGACCGCAGCACCGACCTCGGTCCTGCTCGAGCTTGTCCTCGAGCCGCTCGACGGCGTTGGCGTGGCTGATGTCGGCGCGGTCGAGCAGGTTGCGCAGGTGCGTCACGTCCCAGTCGGACTTGCTGCGCGTCTCCGCGATGGCCGTCTCGAACTGCAGCTGCTTCGTCGATAGCTCCTCTTTCAGGTTTTCGAACTGGAGTGTTAAAACAAAATTCGTTCGATTAATAGAGAGTAGGGTTAGGGCGCATAACGTCCCACTCGCAGAATGTCCCTTCGTCCCTTTCGCGAAATGTCCCTTTCCTAAATGTCCCTTACGCAAAATGACCCTTCTGCAATAGGTCCCGTTCGCAAAACGTCCCTTCACATAAATAAAGTCCCGTTCGCAAAATGTCCCTTTCGCAAAATGACCCGTTCGCAAAACGTCCCTTTCGCAAAATGACCCGTTCGCAAAACGTTTCTTTCCATTAGAAGACTCTACTTAAACAAGCTTTTCCAGACGGGACATTTTGCGAATGGGTCATTTCGCAGACGGGACGTTTTGCGATAGGGGCGTTATGCAATAGGGACGTTTTGCGAAAGGGGTGGGACCTTTTAAGAAAGGGACGTTTTGCGAATGGGGTATTTTACATAAGGGACCATTTGCAGAGAAGACGTTTTGCGAAAGGGACGTAATTTTGCTGGAGGGACGTTTTGCGAGTGGGACGTTATGCGCCCTAACCGAGAGTAGTTATAGACGTTATAGTGACCGTATACCGACCAACGAGCTTATTAAACTATATTAAAGCGACAAAAAATCGTCGGTCTTAGGCAGGATTCGAACCTACATCTCCTCCGGCTCTCCGGGGCAATGCAGGCGCATTACCAATTATGCCACCAAGACCCTACGTAAGATCCACGAAATTAGTAATCGCTTGCTTTTCATACTCGGAGGGTATGGTGACGCCATCTATCGTTGTTTATTAACAAACGACACTCATGTTTCAAGACTTTCAAGTTACATTGAAATTAGCATGAATACAATGGGTCTCTTCATTTTAAAGATTTAAAGTTTTTTTTATTTTAACGATTTGAAAGATTTGAAAGATTTCGAAAACAGACGTTTCTGTTAAATTTAAAAATCTTGAGCTTTTTAAAAATAGAAAATATTCATGACTTTCTTCACACCTTCAATATAAGTTGACGACGAATGATTTTTTGAAAGCTATAATATAAGCCAACAAAGATTTTTTCCTATCTATTTAGCAAAACAGAATTTAACGTGGAGTTTATATGGCCGAAGTGTTACATGACGTCATATTGCATATCGGATCTCTCTGATTAATCACTGCTTAATTAGCCGTTTAAAATGCTTGTATCGTCCGTATTTCTCGGCCGATTTTAATTTTAATTTAATTTTGAAATGCGATTTAAAAACTCATCGCATATTCCCTATTGCGGAGTTCCAAAACTTATTAGGTCTTGGGTAAGTTTACACGCCCTGAATTACCTTAGTGGTGACCTCCCTCAACTTCCGGTCCGCGTTCTTCCGGTCCTGCTCGGCCTCGGCGCGCATCTGCGCGAGCGCGATGCGCGTGCGCTCGGCGTGCGCGCGCTCCAGCGCCGCGCGCGTCTGCGCGGACGACGCGGAGTGCTCGGCGCGCATGTTCTCTACCGTCTTCGTGTGTTGCTGCTCTAGGCGTTCTATTGTCTGGAGAAGAGGCTATGGTTAGGATCTTTGACAAAAAAAATATGCCGCCAATCCATTCAGTTTTTTGCAAGGATCAAATGTATGTATGGGACCAACTGCAATCCGGGCACTGCAAAAGTCAGAAATGGGAGTCAAAGTCCGACGTTCTTACTAAGCGTTGAAAACGCCCCATACAAAATGATACTGAACTATTACGGCGGTAAACACTGTACTAAATGTATGGTAAAAAAACAAATGATTTGTAATTTTAGTCGACAGAAACTGCGTACAAGTTGCTATTTAAGTACATAAGTAGTCGCCATGCCATTCATTTTTAATATAAAGGCAAGGGTTTTGATGTTTGTTTGGTAAATAACATTGAATGAAAAAAAAAACGAAACTAACACCCGTATTCACAAACAATAGTTACGGGATCCTTCACTGAGTGAACGCACTGCGTTCAATACAGCTTTGTGAATGGTCCTTTTTGACCGACCTTTTGTTTATGAGACGATTTGAACCACCCTGTGCGTTCGTGAACACTGTGAGACCTCATAGTGACGTTTGTGAATACGGGTGTGAGGTTTCACTAATAACCTTTTTTTGTTTGTTCACTTTGTTATAATATTCCCAGATTTTCAATTCATTTTACTAGATTATATAGGAAAGTTCAACATGAGTCAACATCCTTATTATGGACAACTACTCACCTGCAAGTGCCTCTGCTCCTTATCCTGTCGAATCCTCGTCTCCCGATCCAGCAGATCCTTGAGCCGGTGCACCTCCAGCTTCAGCGCCTCCTCCCTGGTCTCCACCTTCTGCAGCTGCAGCGTCAGCGACTGCACGGAGCGCTGCTGCTCCGTGGCCAGCCCTCGGAGCTGCTGCAGCTCGGCCATGTGGCTCGGAGAGGGCGGGGCGGCTTTTAGCTGCTCGACTGTTGCCGCGAGCTGGGGAAGAAACAATAGGTAAGAGATGAAGAGGTAAACAGGCAGGTTCTGCTGGAAAGTCGTTGCCGTCACTGGAAACTGGCAATCTGGCAACACCAGTGTTGGAGAATGTTAAGTTTTTAGAAGCAGAAGTTCGTCAACATAATCTTCGAGAGAGAAATAAGTTTAGCTCCGGGCGATAATGTTTCTCACTCCGTAAATCATGTCCGATTTTAACGATTTTTGAATATGTTGTTGTTGTTAGGAAACACTAGGTTTGTACGTTTCAGCTTTTGTTTTTTTTATTTGTTTCTTTCCAATAAATATTTTCCCGAAAAGGAAAACGTACAGACCTAGTTTTTCATAATATCTACAACATTGACAAAAGCGGACTAAGTTTAAGGGGAGAGAAACGTTACCGCATTATGTATGGATTTTTATAGCTTCACAATCTCTCCTCGTCGCTCCTAAGCAAAAAATCTTCTGCCGCGACCAACCTCTTTCTTCTGTGTCTCCTGCTCGCGCGCCCTCTTCTCCAGCTCCCGCATCTTCCACTCGCAGTCGGCCAGCATGCTCTCCGCGCGCGCGGCGGCCTGCGCCCGCGCCGCCTCGTGGGCCGCGCGCCATTTTGCCGTGTTCACTTCGGCTGCTGTTACCGCCTGTAAATAAGTAGTTTACACTGCATTTAGCCCTTTCAAAAACAAGTTAGGTTAAGTGTCAGATTACTGTTAAACCGTAATTTATGATTTTTTTAAGATATGGCGTTATAGTTGAGAGTTAAATAATTAGATAAAAAAATGGCAGGGGCTCTACTTTGAAATCAGTAATTCGAACTTCGGATCGCCCAGTCACTTTCTTGCGAATTAGTGACGCGTCGAGAGCAAAAGGGATAGCAATAGACGAAGTTCGAATTACGGATTTCAAAGTAGAGCCTCAGTCCGCGCGTGAATTAAATGCAGTCGGGGCCTGAGGTGAAGGGCGCCACGGCTCTCCTCTCCCGCCCCGCCTGCAGCACTACACAGTATAGTGCCGTCCCGTACTAGCACACTACTGAGCTCGAATCGGCATTTAATTCGCGCGCGCACTGGATAGTGATTCTTTCAAAAGCAAAGGTGAGCGAACGCAGGAGTGAAAGTCCGAGCGGCGAGTTTAAGTAGTCCCGTCAAAGCGAACAAAACACATTACAGCGCGTGTATTCAATTTGGCAGCATGGCTTCTCGAACGTATAAGGCTGCCTAATTGAGAATGCACGCGCTAAAATGTGTTTTGCTCGCTCTGACGGGACTACTTAAACTCGCCGCTTGGACTTCACTCCTTCATTCGCTCACCTTTGCTTTTGAGCGAATCACTACCCTGCACTAACACAAGAGCTTTAAGGTAGGTCATATACCTGTGCGCAAAAAACGTAGTTCAAACAAATTAATTTTGACAATGAATCGTGAAGCAACTTTAAATTGAAGTTAATTGGTTTTTGGATCTGTCATTAGGCACCGTATCGTGTGCAGCCGTTGGACACCAGAGGGCCCTGCCAAGATGCACTACGCTAACTAACGTTTCTATTCGTTTCGTTTTTAAACCAATCGCGTCACTGGTAGATGAAGTGATACGAAAAGTCACGTGATCTACCAGTGACGCGATTGGTTTAAAAACGAAACGAATAGAAACGCTAGTTAGCGTAGCGTAGTGGCAGGGCCCTCTGTGAGGCTAGACAAGTTAGTTAACGCTAACGTCTTTCGTAACATATTTCGTCAACGATTTTCGAAGACTGACAAAATTTTACGGAGATGTAGGCGCTCGATGCGCCAGACTATCAGCTTACGTCAATCCTATAGGTGGGTAGTTCTACTAGCGTTTAACCGCTTTCACTTCCCTGTCGCATTTTTAACCATTTCCCTGTACGGGTAGGTTAACCATTTTCGGTTATTTTGAAGAATGCCTGAGGCCCTTGCCAAGATGCACTACGCTAACTAGCGTTTCTATTCGTTTCGTTTTTAACCAATCGCGTCACTGGTAGATCACGTGACTTTTCGTATCACGCCATCTACCAGTGACGCGATTGGTTTAAAAACGAAACGAATAGAAACGCTAGTTAGCGTAGTGCATCTTGGCAGGGCCCTCTGTGAGGCTAGACAAGTTAGTTAACGCTAACGTCTTTCGTAACATATTTCGTAAACGATTTTCGAAGACTGACAAAATTTTACGGAGTTGATGAAGGCGCTCGATGCGCCCGACTATCAGATTACGGTTAGGGCGCATAACATCCCACTCGCAGAATGTCCCTTTGTCCCTTTCGCGAAATGTCCCTTTCTTAAATGTCCCTTACGCTAAATGACCCTTCTGCAAAAGGTCCCGTTCGCAAAACGTCCCTTCACATAAATAAAGTCCTGTTCGCAAAACGTCCCTTTCGTAAAAAGACCCGTTCGCAAAACGTTCCTTCCCATGAGAAGACTCCTAGTCTCTACTTAAACAAGCTTTTTCCAGACGGGACATTTTGCGAATGGGTCATTTCGCAAACGGGACGTTTTGCGATATGCAATAGGGACGTTTTGCGAAAGGGGTGGGGCCTTTTAAGAAAGGGACGTTTTGCGAATGTGGTATTTTACAGACCATTTGCAGAGAAGACGTTTTGCGAATGGGACGTAATTTTGCTGGAGGGAAGTTTTGCGAGTGGGACGTTATGCGCCCTAACCCAGATTACGTCAATCCCATACATTTTGGATAACAATAACGAATGCTGAATGTATCTTGAATGGGCCTTTGGAAAGAAGCGATCTAGGTCGGAGTCGTTACCTCTAGCGCCCTCTGTTCGTGCAGTGTTTTCTCCTGCTCAAGTCGCTCGCAGTTTTTCTCAAGAGCGAGCACGCGCGACTCAAGCTCGGCACGCCGCGTGAGAGCATCTTCCAACTCAGCGCTGAGTTGCCGGACCGAGTCATCTGGAATAACAAAAGTTTTTTTCGAATCGTTTCATATTTTCCGGAGTTATGCACGATATGAAACCGATAAGTATCTGACGCTTTACGACACAACACGTCAGATTTATTTTATTCCAGCTTAACTAGTTTTATAATGATAAAGTCTTTAATTGTTCATTAAAACAAGAGTAAAACATAAAACCGCACCACGAAAAAATTAAGAAAAGAAAAACAAAAAACTAAACGCACACCAAACTACGCTTTTGATGTACATTTATTTTTGCTGTGCGTTCTAGGGTGTGATTCTCTCAACAACGACGAACGGACGAACGAGTGAATGTAGAAGCGGCGAGTTTAAGTAGTCCCGTCAGAGCGAACAAAACACATTTTAGCGCGTGTATTCAATTTGGCAGCATGGCTTCTCGAACGTATAAGGCTGCCTAATTTAGAATGCACGCGCTAAAATGTGTTTTGTTCGCTCGGACGGGACTACTTAAACTCGCCGCTTCGCTTTCGCTCGTTCGTTCGACCGACCGCCGTTTTTAAGAGAATAACAACCCTATTTTTTAGGATCCAGGTTTTTTTTGATGCGCGTGTTTTTGAATAATCCGTAAGTACTGACCTATTGGTATTGTCCTGTAAATGGAAGATACTTACCTGCTCTTCGACAGTGGTAATTACCCTTTCACAGCTGTAAGATGTTTACTGACATTAACCCTGGAACCGGGCCGTTGGACTCACCGTTCCGCCGCTGAAGCTGCGAGGCCAGGTCTGCAGAACAGCTCCTCGCGGCTCCGAGCTCGTCCTCCAGGGACCGGCTGCGCTGCCGCACCAGCTCCGACTCCTTGTATGCTGCTGCTAGTGAGCATTTTAATTCTGCAACAAAAGATAGGAGTCAGGGATGGTTGGTGCAAGTTTTGGGCATGTTTCGGCAACAGCAGTGTGAAGAATTAAGATAAAAAAGAAGCAACTAAATTTAAAGCTATTTAATATCACAGTAAATTAACAGAAAGTAATAAATATGTATATTAAGTTAAGGGCCTGTTTCACAATCGACAAGTAAATTTATGTGCCAGTTAAAGCTAGCCCTCTCCTTGTCTATGTTCAAGTGTAAAAAGAAAGGGCTAAATTTATGTGTCAGATATGGTTTACTTGACTATATTATACTGTATCTGAGTAGGTACTTCTAAAAAAAACACGGTCATAGGTCAAATAGTTCAGCTGCCACAATGAAATTTATCCTGTATTCCGACATTTATAAAATTTTCAGAAAAAAAATCATCAAAAATGGGGGTAAATTCAGTAGCTAGACGGTCCACTAACTCTGATCTTCGCTAAATCACCCCTGTATACACAAGGCGTCAAAAATATCTACACGTCTCCTAATAATAAGGTATATGATAACATATATTTTTGACTGTACACTATTTCCAGTTTCTTAATTACGTTCAACACTCTATTGCTGTCCCACTTGCACTCACAGTATAATTTATAACTCGTTTTTTAAAAGAAAACCCCATTACAATATGTAGGGTCGATCACTAGTAGAAACCAAAATAGCGTTTGTGTTAAGCCTTTAAGCACAATAACGAAATAAAAAGTTTTTCACCTATATGTTTTATTATCAGAGTAAAATTCATTTGTTTTCAGTTTAAAAAGTTAGGGTTTATAATTTAAAATAAGAACGAACACAATTTCGAATTTCAAACCGACCCAGTTAAGGTGCGACACACAACTGAGATCTCTTCGGATAAGCTGGCAACACTAAAAATAAATACAATTACCTGAATACCTGAGGTAACACTTATTTACGTCGACGTTAATCCCTCTTATAATTCGGCCAATGTAGAATCAGAAACAGCCGTATTTCGTAATTTAAACACTTACTTTCGTTAGGAAGGCGATTAAAAAGTGATTCATCATTTAAGTACCTTACGTCGTTGCAAGGAATTTATCAATGTAGTATTTATAAAAAATCTAACTGCCTTACTTATAAACGTGGAGTAACCATGGAGTAGCTAAGCAATGCTTTGTACTTACTTATCCGTCGAATTCAAATGTCATAACGACAGGGTAAGGACAAAACATGACAAAGCTACTCCAAGGTTAAGGGCATAAGAATACATACTTAAGTAAGGGCATAAGAATACATACTTAATATTTGAATTATTAAATTTTGAATTTTGAATTCCTGTCTAACACCCGTATTCACAAACAATACATAAGGGATCCTTCACTGAGTAAACGCACTGCGTACAATACAGCTTAATGATTGGTCCTTTTTGACTGACCCTTTGTTTATGAGATGATTTGAACCACCCTGTGCGTTCGTGAGCACTGTGAGACCTCATAGTGACGTTTGTGAACACGGGTGTAAGTATATGAACTGTCACAGTAATCACCAAACATTGACCCGACTATAGTATCACCCGGTTAAGCTGCGTTCAAACGAGGCGGTAACTCGACCGTACATTTAAATAAGGCAAGCTTCACTTAATTAGGTTCCAGTAACCTTCGGGTAGGGAAGATGGCCTTTTTTGCATTCTCACGACTACAATCTCAAGACTGCAATCCTGAGATTCCAAATGTGTTGCCAACATTGAAAACTAAGATGGAATTTCTTTATGCTAGTAATTTCACTGGCTGTCTTTTCCCACACTGGAACACAACAATGCGAACACTGTTGCTTGGTAAAAGGATAAGATGGCGGTAGCGGGACCCTGCACAAGGTAATACGCACAAGTTTCAGTTGCATGTATGTGTGGCGACCTAGCGACATCTAGCGCACACTTAACTCGCTAGCGCCACCAGCGTCAGACAGCGCAACTAAAGGTTCTACATCGCGCTAACGAAGTTTCTCCAGTCAGTTGACATATATACGACTTCCAACTTCATCCCAATGGACTTCGGTCAGACATATCCTATAATCTGTGCTTCGGTCCCCAGGCATAACACCCGCCTGGAGAGAGATCTCTCTATTGTCCTCTCTTCCTACATTGGTGACCTATTTTATAGATAGCAAAGTTCAACACAAGAATGATTAACAAGTGCCGCAACTAATTACCTACTTCGCGAAATAATAATTAGTGTCTCGTAGGAATACATCTTTATAAATAACTCTGAAGGTGATTTGGCCTGAAAACATGTCCGTGGGAAGTCCACGGCAAACGAAATACATTAGTAAACCACTGGAGAGATGCGGTCTTTGTGTGAGGAAGTAAAGCTTAATAAAACAATGATTTAGAACCAGACTAACCACAGGATCCGAATTGATGGTAGGAACTGCTGCATGGCGGTAGATTAAAAGTTCTGCTTGTGTGAGATCGGAATTTAATTGTAATTATCTTCCACTTTTACATGGCATTTTAAAGCCGCAAGCAGGGTGTAAGCCACATTACATATACTATGTGTTCGGAAAAATCTGACAAACTTCAGGGACTAACTCTGTAGGTCATTCTCGTCAACTTTTATTATGGGACCAACATCCAAATCGCGAAAAAAAAAAACAGCTGTTCCATACATTTCGGCTCTTTAGCTCTCAAAGTTTGTATGGAACAGCTGATTTTTTTTTCGCGATTTGGATGTTGGTCCCATAATAAAAGTTGATGAGAATGACCTACAGAGTTAGTCCCTGAAGTTTGTCAGACCTTTTTCCGAACACCCTGTAGAGTGTAAGGTAATTAATGGATAATACATGACCTGCTCTTAGGGGGCACTTAGGACGTTACGGAAAAGCTGAATTAGGCTTAAAAAAAGTGACACTGTTTTCGAGACATTTTGACCATTTTGTTAAGATTACATCATTCATTACATTGCCATCTTATATATTTTAAATACCTAACACCCTGTACAAGTAACAACTGCATACGTAACCGAAGCAATTTCGCTGTGATGCTTTTGCCCTCATTGTAGTTTTCTTTATTTTTATTTCAAGGTTGAACGTCGTATTTAGTCTACAAGCCAGGAAAAGTTTTGACAAATGTGTTTTTAAAGAAGGAAGTGTTGTCACTAGACTAAAATTAGCTACTTATGTGCTTACCTCTCCCAAAGGATTGGGCTAGCTATCCAGAGAGGTAACGCAGCCAGTGTCTTAGGGACCATGCCGCGAGCGGACCTGCTAGAGGGGGTGTTCTTTTTATAGTGGTGATTATTATTTACGTCTTTAATATTTGAGTAGCTTAGTTTTTATTTTAATTTAAATAACTTTAGTTTTAACTTTTAATTGTATTATACTAAATATGTATCTACTTATGTTAATAAATATTAATTATTTTAAGATACTTATTTATATATTTATCCCTCGACACGCAAAATATAGGTATGTGTAAGTCTGTGTATATGTGTATATGTGTATCTGTCTGTTTGGCTGTGGCACTGTAGCTGTCAAACGGATGGACTTTTTTTGGATGACTTTCGCAGTTAAGTAGTACAACTACTGTTACTTCTTCACGCTGGCGTTAGGTGTGTGTGGACCGATTCGGACCTTGTTTCTTATCTAGATTTTATAAAAATCGGTCGCGCCGTTTACTAAATATCAGCTCTGAAAGTTTGGGTCGCTAATGTCGCTATTAAATCGGGGATTTTTATCTATTTGATAATTATTAAATTATTTTATCTCACCACCTCACGTGAACAGTTTACGTTTTTCCAGTCAAGTCGACTCGCCTTTTAATCGGCATGTTGACAGGCGAGTACTACAAACGAAGCTTGATAATCCATATTAATAGCCGTAACAGACGATCGAATTTGAGGCTCTACTTTGAAATCCGTAATTCGAACTTCGTCTGTTGCTATCCCTTTTGCTCTCGACGCGTCACTAATTCGCAAGAAAGTGACGGGGCGATCCGAAGTTCGAATTACTGATTTCAAAGTTGGTCCGGGCCGGACAGCGGATTTGGTTCGCTCCGAACCATATCTGTCCGTCTGTAGAGTAGTCTTGTGACGATAGACGGACAGATATGGTTCGGAGCGAACCAAATCCGCTGTCCGGCCCGGACCAAATTCGATCGTCTGTTACGGGTATAATATTATAAATGTGAAAGTAACTTTGTCTGTTGGTTACGCTTTCACGGCTAAACCGCTGAACTGATTCCGATGTAATTTACACGAGTCCCAAGAAAGGACATACAGGGTGTTCGGCAGAAGGTTGGACAAACTTCAGGGACTAACTCTGTAGGTCATACTCATCAACTTTTATTATGGGACCAACATTCAAATGGCGAAAAATAAAACGGGTCCATACAAACTTTGGGAGCAAAACAGCCAAAATGTATGGAACAGCTGTTTTTTTCGCGATTTGGATGTTGGTCCCATAATAAAAGTTGATGAGTATGACCTACAGAGTTAGTCCCTGAAGTTTGCCCAACCTTATGCCTAACACCCTGTATAATACTTTTCATCCTGCAGAATAGAATAAAAAATAAACACACAAATAAAAATAAATAGATTCCCGAGGGAATTGCGATAAACAACATCAACGCCGACCGAGTCGCGGACAACAGCTGCCCAAATATAAGTCTCAATACTCACGAAATTTCAAACACTTAGGCCAATTGACACTAAAATACGACAATGAGATCCAAAATGACTGCCTCAACGAGTCGCTGCTTAAATCCGTCAACAAACTGTTATTTTCGGACGCGTAAAAATAGATACGTAAGTTCTTTAGGGTTCCTTACCCAAATGGTTCAATTAAAAGACCTAAATCTATATATATAAAAGGCTAAAATGACTGACTGATGTATCAACGCACAGCCGAAACTAAGTACTGTACCTAGAAACTTGAAATTTGGTACAGGGGTTCCTTTCATGATGTAAGTGAGCACTAAGAAAGGATTTTCCGAAAATCGACCCCCAACGGGAAGAAATGGGGGGAGCAGCGGGAAACTAATTCTACGCGTACGAAAGCAACGTCTGCAGCTGTAGATACGTGTCCCGGTTACATTACTCTACGGAGGCGAAGGATCTCGTAGAGTATGTAGGTCCCACGACACATGGCTCATATATATTACTAGAGGACGCCCGCGACTTCGTACGCGTAGAATTAGTTTCCCGCTACTCCCCCCATTTCTTCCCGTTGAGGGTCGATTTTCGGAAAATCCTTTCTTAGTGCTCATTTACATCATGAAAGGAACCCCTGTACCAAATTTCAAGTTTCTAGGTACAGTAGTTTTGGCTGTGCGTTGATATATACCTAAGTCAGTAAGTCAGGTTTGCCATTTATATGTATATATATATATATATATATATATATAGATTATGTTTCTGTTTTTTATTTCGTGTTAGTATTTTCTTGGTTTCTTAAATTTAATCATAAGAGCCAACCTGTGTTGTGTTTTTATGGATGAATAAAGTTTTTATCTACCTGCACAAGTTAAGAACGGAGTCACCCATAGGGTCGAGTCAAGAGTGATTGGAGCCCCGCCACAAGGTTAACTTTAAGTGATTTGTGGTGAAAGTACCGTCCAAAGATCTATCGAACTTTTTAAACGAGGAATTCTGGGCGAGGGCTGTCATTATTTCGGCGATTTCGTGGCCGCCGGCTAGCTGACACCGTGAAAGTGTATTAGTAGGTAAGTCATCTTAATTTTATGTTATATTTCGTTATGTATATTAGTCTGTATGGTACCTATTTGAAAATATGGGCCTTGTTGCTTGAAATAAAGTTATTCTATTATATTCTATTCTATTCTTTCTTTTCAGCAAAACTATACCTAGGTATATTGCCTTTGACATATGATAACAATATGTATGGTCAGCGTTAAGATAGCTCTTAATTTCGACTTATTTTTTTCCGAATATTCATTTGTCCTAATTTTATTTGTCCCAAAAACTATGTTATGCTAGAGCTATTTTAGATTAAATGAATAATTTAATTGTTGTAAGGCCGTATTTCACCATACTGGAATAAGACTTACTCCGAGATTAGTCTATACAAATTCGGCGTTTCATCTAGGTATAACACCTTATTCTCGCTTGGTGAAATCCGCCATAAGTAGGTTGAAATAAAGTCTTCTATCAAAACATCTTAGGCCAAGGAGAAAGATAAAAGAAAAAGTAGACGTCGAGTCGTAACAGGGGCTCTACTTTGAAATCAGTAATTCGAACTTCGGATCGCCCCGTCACTTTCTTGCGAATTAGTGACGCGTCGAGAGCAAAAGGGATAGCAATAGACGAAGTTCGAATTACGGATTTCAAAGTAGAGCCTCAGGCCCTAAAAGAAAAGGCTCCAGAAAGAGAGTCATGGATATTGCTCCACCGCACCAACAAGAGCCTAGCTCTTAATTTGAGAAGAAGATCGAAACATTGCATTCGGAATTATGAAAATTCAGTTTTTTGATCAATTCGGAATTATGTTGTGAACGCCTCTTATTTACTTGACAGTAATGGCGGCCGAGTTTAAATTTAAACAAAGTTTAAATCAATATGATAACGGGCGCTTTCCAAAAAAAGTGCACGTAGTTTAAGGACTTCCATTAACAAACGGTAACTTTTTCCATTACGTCACGATAATTAGTTAAATATTTATGTACTGCCCTCATACGCCAGTACCACAGAGGATTTCTATAATAAATTTGTGCAGGCAAATGTACATGGTATGACGAGTTTGGAAGATGACGAATCTGGAATATGACGAGTTGGGAATATGACCAGTTAGGAAATTGTCGAGTTTGGAAGATGACCAATTTGGAATATGACGAATCAGGAACAAATCATTGTTACTTGTAGCTTTATAAAACGTGCCCCCAGCTCTCAAATAATGGAATTGATCCTACATCACTTCCCGACTCTAAGGATAGCTGCACATTGTCTGGACACTTGCCAGCTGTGTACAATGCTCTTTGGTTCTTTGCGGCAGCGGTGATTCACATTAGTTCTTTTGTTGTTGAATTACAACATAATATATCAAAGGGAAACCTGACTGACTTATATATCAACGCACAGCCGAAACTACTGTACCTAGAAACTTGAAATTTGGTACATGGGTTCCTTTCATGATGTAAGTGAGCACTAAGAAAGGATTTTCCAGAAATCGACCCCCAACAGGAAGAAATGGGGGGAGTAGCGGGAAACTAATTCTACGCGTACTAAGTCGCGGCCGTCCTCTAGTAACATATAATAGTTGATTGTACAACAAGAGGATGAAACGCGCCATTTTATCCCAGGCACTTAATACGTTAAACGGTAATGGTTTATAACTTTTATAAGTTACGAAAAGGGAACATTCGTGCCTTTTTTACTAGCTTCAAAAAAAGCCGATTCATGTAACAAATAGTTGAGAAAAATATTTTTTCAATATCTTTAAAAATAACCAAGATTTGTTCCTATCTAGTTCTAGCAAAACAGAATTTAACATGGAGATTATATAGCCGACCTGTCACAGTGCATATCGAACTCTCTGTCTAATCGCTTCGTATTTAGCCGTTTAAAATGCTGGTATGGTCCGTATTTCTTCGCCGATTTAAATTTAATTTCACTTTTGGTGATCTCTTTTACGGTATTTTTCATATTTTGCTGAGAAATGCGATTTAAAAAATCTATACATATTCCCTATATTTAAGTTTCGAAACAGCAGCTTTGTAACACCGGCGTCACATTTTACTTTAGCTGGGCGATTAGCGTCACGATTTAAAAGAACCTTTTCGGATGCCGCGAACGCTTAACAGCGTCCAATTTAACTTAAGCTAGATGCCGCAGCCGCTGATCGGCGTCACGTTTTACTCTAGCTCTCTGGGTGTCGATGCCTCCAATACCTAAGCGTTGCCGCGGACGCTCGAGGTCGTCCAATTCAACTTAAGCTGGATGCCGCAGACGCTGATCGCGGCGTCACATTTTACCGCTTGGAACCGCTGATGCCGATTTTGAGGAGCCTTCGGCATCACATTTAGCTTAGCCTGGATGCCTTAGACGCCGATCGGCGTCATGCTTGCAGCATCGGCATTGCGGCATGAGGACTGCGAGGACGCCACTTGGTAATCAAAGATTATGTAAAAAAAAAAGATTCAAAGATTGTGTAAGATTATGATCAGCGAGTCGTGACTCAAGCATTTTTTTCTAATTCTTCACATGGCAACAATTTTACCTATGAAACAAAGCTGTCACATTATTAGTGTCTATCCAGTCGTTATGCATTTCGTGTTACCAGTGGTACGTTTTAAAAAGCTACAAGTAACAATTTTACAGGTCTAAACTGGCAACACTGCTCAAATGCTGGTCGTCATTGGTCGAGGTCGTGTCAAATGGAAACTTGTAACCTGTAAATTGTAATTTGAAGCTTTATAAAACACGCCCCAGCTAGTGATATTTTTAATTTGCCCCCATTTTTCACCACTCACTGATCAGACTCTAAGTTCTGCATACTCACGTTCTATCTCCCGATCCCGGTCTTCTATCTGTTTCCTGTAGGCCGCGATCAACTACCGCGCACCGGCGTCACATTTAACTTTAGCTGGGCGATTAGCGTCACGATTTAAAAGAACCTTTTCGGATGCCGCGAACGCTTAACAGTGTCCAATTTAACTAAAGCTGGATCCGCAGACGCCAATCGGCATCACGTTTTACTTAGCTGGGCTTATGCCTCCAATACCTAAGCGTTGCCGCGGACGCTTGAGGGCGTCCAATTCAACTTAAGCTGGATGCCGCAGACGCTGATCGGCGTCACGTCATTTTACTTTAGCTGGGTCCGCTGACGCCGATTTAGAAGAGCCTTATGGCGTCACATTTAGCTTAGCCTGGATGCCTTAGACGCCGATGCTTGCAGCATCGGCATTGCGGTATGAGGACTGCGAGGACGCCACTTGGTAATCAAAGATTATGTAAAAAAAAAGACTCAAAGATTGTGTAAGATATGATAAACTTTGATCAGCGAGTCGTGACTCAAGCATTTTTTTCTAATTCTTCACACGGCAACAATTTTACCCATGAAACAAAGCTGTCACATATCTAACCAGTCGTTATGCATTTCGTGTTACCAGCTAGTGATATTTAAAATTTGCACTGGACAGACTCTAAGTTCTGCATACTCACGTTCTATCTCCCGATCCCGGTCTTCTATCTGTTTCCTGTAGGCCGCGATCAACTCCCGCGCACGGTCGGACTCGCCGCAGCGCGAGTCGGCGAGCTCGGTGAGCGCGGCCACCTGAGACTGGAACTTGCTCTCCTGGGAGACCAGGGTCTTCCTGGAAAAAGGAGGGGAGGGTCAGGTCACAGGGTTGCCATATTTAGAAATGAAGTCCTGGGGCACGTTTTATAAAGCTACAAGTTACAATTTTACAGATCTAAACTGGCAACACTGCTCATTTGGCTGGAGCACGTTTTATAAAGCTACAAGTTACAATTTTACAGGTCTAAACTGGCAACACTACTCAAATGGCTGGTCGTTATTGGTGGAGGTTGTGTCAAATGGAAACTTGTAACCTGTAAATTGTAATTTGTAGCTTTATAAAACAGGCCTCTGGTTGTCATTGGTCGAGGTTGTGTCAAATGGAAACTTGTAACCTGTAAATTGTAATTTGTAGCTTTATAAAACAGGCCACTGATAAAAGACGTACATCAATCGAAAAGTCCTGACATTTCTCGCGACAAAAACAAAAATACCTCACGCGATGTCCAAAAGTATAGTGTCACGGTAAGAAAAGGTTCGTCACTTTTGGACCTTAAGAGAGTCGAAAAGTGACGAACCTTTTTTTTCCGTGACTATACGTGATTGTGGAGTAATAATGTTAAATTGGTCTGTTTGGTTTTATTTTCATTTGTTCTTTTGCCATCTTTTGGCATCTTTTGACATCTTTTGACATCTTTTGCCATTTCTATTGCCCCCGACTCGCATTTCTAGTTTTTCTTTGACAATTCGGACTGAAAAAAATGCTCATACCTGTCGTTGTGACATTTGAATTCGACGGATAAGGACAAAATATGGCATAGCTACTCCAATGATATTCCACTTTTATAAGTAATGGCATCTTGTGTCAAAAGTTGGCGCAATTAAACAAAAATTCTAAATGGTTCGGTATTCCTAAGTTTCCAAAAAACGTAAACTAGTCGTGCGAATTTTCCAGAAACACATTTCCTGATCGTGTTATTCCAGCGTTGCATATAAACATTGACGTATTTTATTGGCGCCGAAACAGTTTCCCGTCGTTGTGGGCGGTACACGTGTTATTAAAATTAGAAGATTTAAAAAACAAGAAGTTCTAGGATAGGTCATTAAAATCTGCATCGGGAAATCAACACCGGGTTGCCATGTTTTCATACATAATTCTCAGTGACCCCTAGTAGATTGTACAGCAAGAGCATTAAAGCAAACCTTTTTATTCAAGACTTATGGGTTATGGTAGTATGATATACAGGGTGTCCCATAATTGACACGTAACCCTGACACCGGAGATAGCCCACCCTTAGACCTACAAAACCAGCCTAACATGACCTCAGTAAAAGTTGCACGGTTTTCGAGATATTGCCAATAATGATAATTAGTTTCGTATGAAAATTATTACCAAAACAAAAAAAAAATTGAAGAAAAATATATTTGGCTGGTTTTGTAGGTCTAGGGGTGGGCTATCTCCGGTGTCAGGGTTACGTGACAATTATGGGACACCCTGTAGATATTTAAGTCGAGGATAAAACTGGTTTTAAGACCGAGGTTAAACACTCTGCTTTTCACTTCGAATACGAGGAAATAAAACAGTGATAATGTAAATTCCGTAACACAATAAGTTTAGCAAAGAAAACAACTAAGTAATTAATAGTCCAAACGAGACTAAAACCTCTTTCCCGCCACTGTATTTCTTTTTAATTATTTTTTAATTTGCTTGACATTTTTAACATAGGTCGAACGCAATTGTCGCACTTGTCAAGCTTGGTGAAATAGGGGCCGGGTCATACGTTGATATTGTAATGCTTGTTTTTAATAGTTTTAAATTTCAGTTTCGTTAGATGCAACATAGAAGGCAAATAAATTAAAGTAAAAGTATTCAAATAAGTTTATTTATTAGGTACAGTCACCTCGTCTGTCTGGCTGTAGGGCTTAATTGTCTTACTGCCGTCCTCAGAGACGTCAATTAAATTTAATGTTTGTTTAGTGACTTGTTGTCTTATTCTATTGCAATAGCAAAGAAAGTGACAGCAGCAACATTAATCAAGCATTAAATTTAATTGACGTCTCTGAGTGCGGCGGCAGTTAGTCAAGATAACGACAACACTTTATGCACTAGTGCATAAAATGAGATTTTATGCAGCCTATACCCAGCACAAAGAAGCACTTTACGAGCATGAGAAGTGAAAAGTTTTTTTTCAACGTATTTTTATTTTTGGTGTACTTATCGTAAATACTGTCAAACATTCAAGTATCAAATTTGCTATGATTGTAGTATGTATGTACGTATCATGAAAAACCATAAATATATATTTAAAAAAAAAGTGTGAGTTGGGTTGCGCTGATTCCATTGGAAAATAATACGAACTGTGTGGCGGAAACCCTCGGAGCGCGAGTCCGACTCGCACTTGGCCGGTTTATTGAAATACTCTAAAATGTCAATCAATTAATTAGCAGAAACAAAGAAATCCCTAAAGAATGCTTATGAAGCCATTGATCTCAAAAGCTTTTAAATAATTCCGACGAATTCTAGGAATGTCAATGTTAAAGCCCGTATAACAAATTCAATGCCATGCGCTCCAATTTCCATAGACAACCGGACTTGTATAAGGGTCGTTGGCAGCAAAGCTGAGATTGTCGCATTATACACGTTTATCATTATTAAAATGTATTTACAACAATACTTAAGGGATCATTCACTGAGTAAACGCACTGCGTTCAGTACAGCTTTGTGATTGGTCCTTTTTGACCGACCTTTTGTTTATGAGACGATTTGAACCACCCTGTGCGTTCGTGAGCACTGTGAGACCGACGAACTGACGTTTGTGAATACGGGTGTCAATATTACTAGCTGTCAAATTTAGTTCCGGGCGCTACGTTTCTCACCCCCTAAATGAAGTGCGATTACCATATTTTTTTTAATATCTTGTAGTTAAATATGAAAAACTAGGTTCGTAAGTTTCCGTTGTTTTTTTCAGTTTGGTTATTTCCAAGAAACATTTTCTTGAAAATGAAACCCGTACAAACCTAGAGTAGCAAGAGCCCCGCCGAAAGTCAGTAGGTCAAATATAGTGACCACGAGGAAACGGCCAAAAAAGCGGCCAAGTGCGAGTCGGACTCGCCCATGAAGGGTTGCGTGAAAGGTAAATTGCGGTGTACGATTTATGATGTATTAAAAAAAACTACTTATTAGATCTCGTTCAAACCAATGTTCGGTGGAAGTTTGCATGGTAATGTACATCATATATTTTTTTTAGTTTTATCATTCTCTTATTTTACAAGTTTCAGGGGGGCGGGGGGCACACATTTTAGCTGCAAGGATATTAGAAACCTCAATATCATTTTTGACGACCTATCCATAGATACAGAGACACACCACACGTATGGGTCTGATGAAAAAAAAATCGAGTTTCAGTTCTAAGTATGGGGAACCCCCAAAATTTATTGTTTTTTTTTTCTATTTTTGTGTGAAAATCTTAATGCGGTTCACAGAATACATCTACTTACTAAGTTTCAAAAGTATAGTTCTTATAGTTTCGGAAAAAAGTGGCTGTGACATACGGACGGACAGACATGACGAATCCATAAGGGTTTCGTTTTTTGCCATATGGCTACGGAACTCTAAAAATGAATAGGCATATTCGAATTTGCATGTTTACCTAACCTTACGCTTCTCCTACATTTTTATGATAAATGACCATTGTTTACACATTGGGCACGCCACTAAAACCACATAAAATAAAACTAACAAAAACATGAAAACCAAGTCACGCTCATTAAATTTTAACAGATGTTATTTTCTATGGAGAGCCATTGCTGACAACATGCGAATCAAAATAGGCGTGTTACTCATAAAGCCGCCATGTCTTGGAGTCGTGCGTCAAAGATGGCGTCCTTGAAACGTCAAAAAAGGCGGGAAGTAGTGATGCCCTCTTTTGAGTCGACTAACGTCTTTAATGATATTCGGAAAGGGATTTTCTTTGGGTTTTTGACAAGATGGCGTCGCTTTCTTAATTGTTTTTAATTTTTTGCATATTTTGTTGTTTAGTGGATAGTAATGATATATTAATATGCAGTAAATTAACATTCAAAGAATTCAAGTTTGAACACGTATCGCCTTTGGAAGGATTGCTTCAAGAAAATCCCATCTGGTTTTCGTAAAGTTCTACCTACATCGCTTCACGGAGGCTAGAGGATCACCGTACAACGTCGAATTATGTTTTTTGTGATATGTATATTATATGTAACTCCTAACCTTGACACTGGCAAAATTTTGAAGCCATTTAATAAAGAATTGTATTGATATTCGAAAATATACGTAATATTTAATTCATTTACAGATGAAACTTTATAATAAACTGCCCAAGCAAGAATTCCTTAGGTTCTGTGGGTATATTTATAAATTGCATAAAGAAAACAAAAAGTAATATTATAGTGATTATAAATACTTCATTGCCAAGGCCCTTATTAAGATTATCCAAGTCAGTACAAGTTGTAATACAAGGTGTTCTTTACGAGTGTCATTTAAAATCTTGACACCCAAGACCCAACTTCTAAAGATCTGAATATATTCTAGACCAGTCTAAAATTGGCATTCCTATATTTTAATATTTGGGTCAAGTTCGGGGACTCCCTGAATATATTAATACTAGCAACGTGACCGATGTTATAAGGATAATATAAATGTACAAGTGTTTAACGATGTTTGTATGTTTGTCCAATCAAGGTAAACGGCTGAAGAATTTGGCAATTTAGCAGACGGGTAGTTTATATCTTAACCATTCTTAACATAGGACCTACGAGTATAAAACAAAGTCGCTTCCCGCCGTATGTCCCGTTTTCATCATTAGATATCATGATTCAAGAGGAAGGTTTTATCTATATGTATATAAAAGGCAAACCTGACTGACTTATATATCAACGCACAGCCGAAACTACTGTACCTAGAAACTTGAAATTTGGTACCCCCTGTACCAAGAGTGTTAAAACGTTTAATAAAATCCATTGATGGATTGGATACCCGTATACTATGAGTGTACTAAGATCCTTGATGGATCGAAGTGTAACTAAGAGTGCAACAGAATCCACTGATGGATTGATCTAGCGTATTAAAAAGTGTAAACGAGTCTAAATGGATTTAAGTGTACATTAAAGCCCACTCTACTCCATTAATGGATTTGAATGTACAAACAAATAGTCCACTTGACCCCTTTAATGGACCCTATCAATGGATCCTAGTGGACAGAGGGAGGGTCACTACCAACCAAGCTACCCTCATCATTAAAATATTTCTAGAAATATTAAAACACTAGAGGACGCGCGCGACTTCGTACGCGTAGAATTAGTTTCCCGCTACTCCTCCCATTTCTTCCCGTTGGGGGTCGATTTTCGGAAAATCCTTTCTTAGTGCTCACTTACATCATGAAAGGTACCCCTGTACCAAATTTCAAGTTTCTAGGTACAGTAGTTTCGGCTGTGCGTTGATATATAAGTCAGTCAGGTTTGCCTTTTTACCCGACTACGGCAAAGCAAAAAGGAGGGTTATGATTTTGACCGGTATTTTAATATAGATTTATCGTGTTAGCACATCACTAGTCACTTGTAGCAACCACATAATGCGTCTGTAAAACGTCCTTGAAACGTCAAAAAGCGCGCGAAACCGTGGGAATGAAAATAAACGTGGCTTGACGGATCCAGTAAACACACTTTGTGTTATTTAAACCAGTTCATGGTGGTATCGAACAAGCTCTTGCCCGCGACTTCGTCTGCGTAGAAGTAATTTTTCGCTATTATCTAGGGAATTGTCCAATTTTCCGCCGTCAATAGAATTTGCTAACTATGTAAACAAAACCAAACGAGCCAATTCACCATGATTACTCGATAATCACGTAATTTTAAAGATCAAGTGAGGTCTTTGCAACGATTTATACACTGAATCATTATTTTCATATTAAGTTTAAGATGAAATAACTATTCATTATACGTTATTTTTAATAAAAACACGTTTGGTGAATATTTGAGGTTATGTGTCAAACAGTACTAATTTGTTTACATAGTTCGCAAGTTCTATTGACGGCTACTTTATAACTGCACAGCATAAAAGTACTCCGCCACATTTATTTTGTTATTTAATCGTTTGAGATTCAATATTTGATTTAGATTCGACGAAGTAGTTTAAATTTATCTGTTGACGAACGATGTTGCTCTCATTGCTTTAACACGCGTATCCATTTAATGTATTATATTCAAACACATTATAGGTACGTAGGTACGTATTGAAGTGTGTGTTATTATTTATTATTATATACTACGTGAATGTCTTTGGCCGGAGATTTAAACTTTTGTTCTTGCGTCTTGGATGTTCTCCATGTATTTAAGTATATGTTTCTCTATATAAGTATGTTTATCGTTGTACCAATAGTAAAAGCCTAGAGCTTAGTTTGGGCCTAGGTCAATGTGTGTGAGATTGTACCGCGACATTTATTTATTACTTAGGTATGACGGCGGCATTGTCGTGACGTGTTAAATTGAGGATATCTTATGTAGCAACTTGATGTAAACAGCCCAGGGTAGTGATTCTCTCAAAAGCAAAGGTGAGCGAACGCAGGAGTGATGTCCAAGCGGCGAGTTTAAGTAGTCCCGTCCGTCAGAGCGAGCAAAACACATTTCAGCGCGTGTCGATCGGATCGCTAGTCATTTATATTGCAAATTCAACTAATCGTGGATTGTATCTGAGATATAATTAATCCCAAGGTCTTTTAACGCATCTGTGTCTGCTCTAATTTACGATTTGATTACAATAGTGTTTCACTTGCAAACAACTCGGTTGTTTCGACTTTCGAAGTACACTGAAGACTTATAATACAAACAAAACACAAGCCTGGATATATACAGTTCAATGAACATGGAACATTGCAACTTTAACGTCGAATTTGAACTGCCGTATGTTTTTAGGGATCTGTACCAAATACCGAAAAACGGTACCCTTATAAGATGACTTCGTTGTCCGTCCGTTCGTCTGTCGGTCTGTCTTTTTACCCGGCCGAAAAATGTTAAGGCTTAAATTATCGAGCTTTGTTATATTTGTAGTATTATTAGAAATTAGAAATTTGGAACTATTTCTTTTTGCACTAAAAAAAACCACCGAAAAAACAACCTGTCGCCCTTTATTTCAGAATCTACTAAAGTAAAATAACACGGAGTTGGGAATAACCTAAAATCTTTAGCTAGCTATTACGGTTCATGAGATACAGCCTCCTAAAAACAGCGGACTGGCGGAAGGAGGCTTAATAATAGGATCCCGTTGGTACCCTTTGGGTACGGAACTCTAAGAAGAAATGGCACATGTCATAGTTGTCTGTGGCTTAGTTTATTTACTACTAGCGACTAGTGATGTGCCTTTTTGAGAATTCTCGACATTCTCCATACAAAAGGATCGTCGTTCCCGAGAATTCTTGAGAACAACTGCACATCTCTACTAGCGACCCGCCCTCGCTTACCTTCGGTTTATGTCAATTTTCTGTAACACCGGTACATAAACCAGAATTTAATATACATAAAAAAACCTTCCTCTTAAATCACTCTACCTATTGATGAAAACCGCATTAAAATTCGTTGCATAGTTTAGAAGATCTAAGCGTATATGTATACAGACGGCGAAAGACTTTGTCATTATACTATGTAAAGATTTGTCTATTTTTGAGACTGAAAAAAGTCGTTTGGAAATGCGCATACCTACTGCGTTTTATATCGTCCTTTCTCTTTCCTTTGCTACTGTCAATATTTTTTCTTTTTCAAATAATGGAGTACTACTCATTTACAGACATCGTCTGCTATTTATAAAAAAAGACTTAAGAATAAAACTTACGTGTCTTCCTCATCCTCAGGCTCGTCTATCAGTAAACTGACTTCTTCTTCTATAATCTCTATGATTTCCTCCTCAGACTCACTTTCACTGACCTCGCTCTCACTCTCCACTATACTCTTCGCCTCATCACCCTCATTTTTATCACTATCTATAAAACCACTGTCACTATTATCACTAGATATTCGTTTTAGTTCATCTACAACTTTAATTTGTAAAGGTTCATCGTTTTCGTTAATGTTTATTATTGTTTTATTTTCATTTTCGTTTCGAGAAACAACGACACCACCGAGCAGCTCATCATTGTCAGGTAAAGAATCTTCTAAGTATTCTTCATCTTCTTCGGAGGTTAGTGATTCGAAGGACGAATTATCATCGTCAGTTTGTTGTTCACCGTCATCGAAAATGATATGTTTTCTAAAAGTGACGCGTTTCTTGCCACAGTCAGATCTATCATCGTCCGAGCACCCTTCAGTATCAGATTTAGGCAATTTCAAATTTGATTTCTTCCTAAACGCCGGCGACTCTTCATCCTCCTTTGAATTATCAACTTCAGTTTGCAAAAGCTTATCCAATTCTTCTTTCAGTTCATTTTTATACGTGTTGTTATTATTTTTGGTCCGTTCGTCGATAGTTTCGTACAGATGTTGCGGTTTTGTCTCGGAGGCTCCCATTTGGTCATTGATTTCATCTATGGTGCAGTCTATGCTCCGCGCGATCTCCCGAAGCAGTGCTTCGGTGTGTTTTTTCTCATCTGACACGTCGGGTGCATCGGAAACGTAGACCAAAGACACGTGTTTCTCCGGCCGTGCGTACTTTTGCAGGACTAACGCTTTAACAAAGTCCGCGGGATCTGAGTCTTCAGTTGAATTATTTTTGGCGAGCGCGGCGTCACACTTCTCCCTCGGCTCTACGTCGGACAAGCTTCGTTGCAAACTCACATTCGCCGTCTCTTTCTGTGGGCTCACTCGACACGATTCCGCACGCGCAGTCTTTCTTTTGTTTTTCTTTCGCTTCCCCGCCATTATTTCAAAAATGGCGCCGACACCGGACTTCTGGTTGTAATTCGTTTCGGGGATTAGTAGATTCACTACATCTTTTCTAAGCGTGTCGTTCGAGTTATTCTCGGGCGATCGTGGCTCGACTGAGGTGTGTTTCGGGGATTCCGCGCTCGTATGTTTCCGCGCGGGCTCGGGCGTTCCCGCCTCGGCCTTCCCGCCTTTTCGTTTGAAGAAGTTAAACATGGCTGGAGTTCGAATTTCGAATGTCCAGCGCCCGCGGCGCGCGAAAACTAACTGGCCGTAAATATATTCGCGTTTTGCTGAATGCTTGCCATTATTTATGTTCTGTAAATATACTGGCTGTTTGCGATGTGTTGTGTCGTGCGTTTTGTTTTTATTAATTAAAAAAAAAACGAATTCGATTTTCAAAATTCCAACGGAATTACAAATTTGTTTTTGCGTGTGGTTAAATTCGGAGCTATGATTCAATCATACAATTTCACGTCTACCGTTGAAATAGTCGACGATTTTAACGGCAAATTATAAGATTGTCAGGTAACTGTAATAAAACATTACAGGTAAAATAGATGTGTCACAGTCACATGAAAAATCAGTGATGCAACTCACTGAAAAATAGTAAGTTATTATTAGATTTGGCCACGGTTCAAATTTACTCAATTTTACGTCAAGCGACCTTCTGGTGGAACCTTGTAGGTAAACAGTATGATTTGATCGATTGTTTACTATGGGCAAAAAAGAATGAATGAAACGTGATCCCATTCATCCAAATAGACAAATTACAAAGAGCTAATGTAGGAAAATTGAAAATGCTTAAGAGATGTTACATTGTTTTTTTTTTAAATAATAAATTATCTAATGGGCCTGTTTTTATAGTTGTCTATTTTTAAGTGCATGAAAGAGAAAGGGCAAACAAGTAAAGCATATTTTCTGTCAAATATGCTTTACTTGTCGATTGTGAAACAACGGTAAAGTAAACAAAATAACCACATACATAATTATAGCTCGTCAGCCAAAAGAAACATAAAACTGAAACGTCAAACCTCAAATAACCACAGATTAATAAATAGTACAAGGAACTAAACTATACTCTGCTCAATATAGGATGATGCCTGTGACAGCTCTTATACGCACGTATTACACTGGTTTCTTTAACTTTACATAAGAACTACATTGGTACAAACCTAGCGACGCCGTTCAGGAATTTAAATAATTAATCACCTATTTTTAATTGCCTCGCTAGCGAGTGTAGTAAGTGATTGAAATTACAAAATGCGGCTGTCACAGGGATCATCCTAGATTGAACAGAATATAGGTTGTAAGTAGTTTTTTTTGCTCTCTAACAGTTTCAATGACATTACTTCAATCGTTTTCTTAATTGGTAAATACATACATTTTCTTTGATTTTGGTAGTCGATAACGTTTGCATATTATCTATGGTACAACGCGTGTACCGTTACTTTCGTCATTCGTCAATGTTTAGAGGTAATGACGGCTATGACAGCTGATCAATCATGACGGGTCAAATAATGAAAGTCTGCGTGTGGTGGTCAAATTAGTATCAATCTGTCAAGTTTTAATTGCAACTAAAACGCGCCATTTAAAAACTAAGCGATTATCGTTAATCAATCACAGACTGTAGGATCGAACTCTAGCTGTACATTTTAGAACCTTGTCGCAGCTATTGATACTTACTAAATACGAACCACTCTCACTTAATACGTTATTGCGACAAGGTGCTTAAATGGACAGCTACTTCAGTCTGACCTATAATAGAATAAGCAAACTACTGTTTTATAAATACAAACTTTTTTTCAACAAAGCAACAGTACAAAATAGCAATTACCCAACCAAAAAAATAAAAAAATAAGATCCTGATGTGTCCCACTCCCACTGCTAGCTAAAGACCTCCCCCCCTTTTCCATGTTTCTCTGTTCTTACCAAAAACATAAATGTAAAAAATAGGCCAAGTTCTCTGTGCCACCACAAGTAGCACATATCTACAGATATCTAAAAACCGGCTAAGTGCGAGTCGGGCTCGAACACGAAGGGTTCCTTACCATTCTTGTATGAGGGCCTCTTTCAATTTATAATTATTTGTTGTAATAGAAATGAATAAGTACCTACACTAAAAATTTCAACTGTCTACCTATTACAGTTCATGAGTCATGAGACACAGCCCGCTGACGGATAAGACGGACAGACGGACACGGACAGCGGAGGGATACAATATCATGAACCATAATACTGTATTTAAACTACAAATACTGAAAACACAGATAAATAATGTAGGTAGTTTAATGACTAATGTTTACAAATAAAATAACACCTCACCAGGGGCCCGTTTCTCGAAAACTATTAGTCTAATAATATTAGTGTTTTCTCTCATTTTTTAGTCTTATTTACGAGACAAAACACTAATATTATTAGACTAATACGCTTTGAGAAACGGGGCCCAGAATATTTTGATCTCTGATTTAAAACAGTCTCTACTAGCCTAGCAATCTAAAGATTTTAGGTATTTTTTTCTTTTAAAAACACTGATTAAAACATTATTCATACGGAACCCTAAAAGCGCGAGGCCCGTCTTGCATTAGACCGGTTTGTTATAATTTAAAACTAGAAAAACATGTAGCCAACGTCACGGAACCGAATACTTCCGATTCACCAGAAAAATGTAACGTTACGATATTAACCCACTACTTAACCAACAAAATAAGCCAATACATAAACAATGATATTCTTGTAAAAAATTTAGGGTTCCATACTAAAATTCTTTTTAGCCGACTGCGTCTGAATGAGGGTTATGTGTTTCGAGTGTATGTATGTCTATGTCTGTGGCACTGTAGCCAAAACGGCTTAATGGATTGTAAGTATTGTAACATAATATGAGGTGTCCAAGTCTGAATGAAGAACTGAACAGAGCAAGCAGAGCGTGAATGACACTGATAGCAAAGCGAGACCAAATAAGAACCATGAACAGACGAGTTTATTTCAGTGTACTAGTGTACTAAAAGAACTAAAAGACCGAATTATACATTTGAGCGATTGTACTAAAGTCGACGTCAATAGAATTTGCGAACTATGTAAAAAAAACCAAACGAACCAATTTACGTGAAGTGAGCTCTTTACAACGATTCATACACTAAATCATTATTTTCATATTAAGTTTAAGATGAAATAACTATTAATTATACGTTATTTTCAATAAAAACTCGCTTGGTGAATATTTAAGGTTATGTGTCAAACATTACTAATTTGTTTACATAGTTCGCAAATTCTATTGGCGGCGACTTTAGGTTGGAGCGATCCGCTCAGTGAACGAGCGCGCAAAACCCTAGGTACTTTGGGGTGAAACATCTCCTAGCAAAGATGGGCCCTTATGACAACACTGATTAGAATGTGCGGCGAAGAGGTGGAAACAATGAAACACTATTGTGTGAATTTGATGCCCTCGCCGGAGTAAGAATGAAAATCCTCGGTTGTGGCTACCCAGAACCAAACGATTTCAAGGCACTGCCATTGCACTCCACTATCCGCTTTCTGGAAGGGGTGGAGGCTGCAATGGATTAAGTGCTAAACAAATAGAAATTTACAGTACGTTCATTCAAATAGTGTGCATTGGAACCCTTTGAAGTCGCCGACACCTCTTTGTGCCAATTGTAGCGGCACATGAAAGCATGCAAACTATTTGAAAGAACTATAATAACACAAAAGATCCTAGGATCGAAGTGTATCCGTAAGGCCCACGGAATAGAAAAAACAGTGGAAGTGGCATGAGCTTCGCTTCCAATACTCGAACTAGGTATCCTAAAAACCCATCGAAATATAATAAGTATGGAAGAGTAATCGACGCTCAAAATCTGCCCCACTGACTTAGTGCCGGCGGGGGTGGAGCTATTAATGAGTGCCGAACTGTCTATCAGTCGACTTTCTGACGTAGTGTCAAACAGTTGTTTACAATCACAAAAGAAAAAATCGATATTAATGATTACCAGATTTAAATGACGCTGCAACCATGCCAAGTTGCATTGTAAATTGGTGCAGGACCCACACAGATGCAAAACAAAGCGATATTTATTTTCATTAGTAAGTTATTGAATTTTTAATATTCCATACCAAAATGTCATGGCCGATGTTATGCAATATATCTGTGAATTACAAGCAACTACTTCGAATGAATAGGAAATTAAATTTTATGTCATCTTTACCATCGTTAGTTTATGTACATAATAAAAAAAACGAAATATGACCTTTTTAAATTTTCCAAACAATGAAAAACGCCGTCTGGCTTGGGTGGATGCAGTTCGTCGCGAATTGCGAAACGAGAATTGGATGCCTAGCAAACATTGCAGGATTTGCAGCATCCATTTTGATGAATCGGATTATGTCATCTCAAAAACTGGAAAACATTTTTTAAAAGTCACAGCGGTCCCAAATTGTACAAAATAATTTAATATAAATTATTTTTTTATGCCTATAAGAATAAAAAAGGGGTTGCAATATATTTGGCACTTTAGATGCTAAAGACTATTTGACGCTGACTACTCTTACAACATAATATCTTCTGATATACTATTTTACAACTTTATAATAGTGTAACATAAGTAAGTATGTTAAATGATTCAAGGGGAACAATCATTCAATCATATAAAAAAATATTAATAAAATTCGTTATTCAATTACTGTGTTGTTTTTGTATTAAACCATCCACGTCAAATGTTGAAAGACATGGCCGCGTTCAAATAACCCTTATGAAAAAAAATATTGACAAATGGAAATCTTGTGTCAGAGAGCTTGTAACCAATTGCAGATTTTTGTCTTTCAAACGGTATAAAACCTTACTGAAATTACTGTCTACTCAAACGTTATACCAGCATCTGACATAAATGACTTCATACCTTAACTCAATTAATATTTAGTTGATTATTGAAACCACTCGATACATAAGATCTTTTCATTTCAAAAAGTGGGCGTTTTGGAGCGGATTTGTCAGTCGTTTTTGTTAGACGTTACTCTTCCATACTTATTATATTTCGATGTAAAAACCACACGCCACCATGGAAAATGTTTTTGGTGCGGCTATCGTTTTTGCACTCCAAAATAGCACAATAAGGCATGCTTTTGGATTTAATTCCTATTTTAGAAATATCGAAATATGGAAATAAGCGATCGCGGCAAAAGTATGGTAGGTTATGCAGAGTTCCGTTACACGCCCACTTGACACTTCTACTGTTTTTTTCTGTTCTGTGGTAAGGCCCCACCAAGATAAGATAAAATAATCTCAGTGTCAGATATTTTTGAGACCAACATTTGACAAGATAATTATTGCTATTGACTTAGCTTACATCCTATAGCTAACCGTAACACAAGTTTTTAAACGATTCTCAATAATAGTCGTGTAAACATCCCACACGCGAAATGTAAAATGTGTGAAAGTGTTTTTCTATTGAACAAGCATTTAGAATGGCGGCGTGTGAGGAAAGAAAGTATTAAATGTTGTATTTAGCCGGTAAACGTCGCTATTAGTAATATAATGTATGTTTATGATTAAATAACTATTATAAACTAGACTGGCTTCGCTTCGGTATGTAGGAGTTATCTGTAACACCAGTTTATAAACCAGAATTTATTATACATAGAATACGTTCAGTAGTTTCTGAGATTAACCCGAACATACAGACAGACAGACGCGGCGGGGGACTTTGTTTTTAACCCCCTAGACTAAAAGAGGGGTTATTTTTTTTCCTTTTTCACAATATGGCGTCTGGTTTCCGCCATATTGAATTTTGATTACTGTCATATCTTTAGTGACACTTACAAGATTAAGACAAATTATTGACGTAAGAATCATCAAAATTGGCCCACGCGTTTAGTCTCTAGAGCGCCACAAAGGAACAAGCATACATACATATATAGGCTGACTAGAGGACGCCCGCGACTTCGTACGCGTAGAATTAGTTTCCCGCTACTCCCCCATTTCTTCCCGTTGGGGGTCGATTTTCGGAAAATCCTTTCTTAGTGCTCACTTACATCATGAAAGGAACTCCTGTACCAAATTTCAAGCTTCTAGGTACAGAGTAGTTTCGGCTGTGCGTTGATATGTCAGTCAGTCAGTTTAGCCTTTTATATATATAGATAGATAGATAGATAAACAAATTACTCTCCTTTGAGTCACGCAGTCGGGTAAAAACAACTAAATCAAAATCAGTTCGTCCGTTTAGGAACCACAATGCTACAGACAGATAGGTACTAGATACACACGTTAAATATTATAACCCCCTCTCTTTGTATCGGGGGTGAAAAAGTAGGTAAGTAAGTAATTATTTAAACATACTTAACTTTTACGCAGTAACATCAACAAAGCGATGCTAGAAAGTATCAAAATAAATGTAAACAATAAACAACACGCATAAACTAAAATAACACAACGTGCGGGCTGCGTACGCGCCGCCCGTTGTAACTTGAACTATGTTCCTTCACAAAGTGAACTAAGCTCAGGTCAGGATAAATTGGTCGCTAACACGTGATTGACAGACGCAGTTCGATTGTTAGATCGATTTTAAATACGTCATTTATTATTAACAGGAAACTTGTGATCAACTTGTGATGGATAAAAAGCCTCAATATGATGGTGACTCCTTTCAGAGCTGATATCTCTTAAACGGCCAAACCGATTTTAATGAAACTTAGCTAAAAACTACCGCTAGAAAATCCGCTTTCAAATAAAAAAAAACGCACTCAAATTGATTCATCCGTTTAGGAGCTGCGTACGATCCCATAGACAGATACTCAAATAGACCCCTCTTTTTGCGTCGGGGATTAAAACAACTGAGCTTATTTTCTGATCATAATGTATTGTTGATATAATTATTGATAGCTATAATTTTTATATCGTTGGAAACTATTTATATTTAGGATATCTTAAATATCTTACGTGTAGACAAGGCTAGGTAAGGGAAGGTTTGATTTATAAAAATCCTGAAAAAGAAAGTCTCTTAAAAGTGCGAGTCGGACTCGCCCACCGAGGGTTCCGTACAAATTTGCAGGTACTATAAGCCCAATGGAAGTCTCACCCACCAAAGTACGGTATCACTTCTTCGATAGCTCGTCGCACCAGTTATGGGATTTATTTTCCATGAACAAATAAATAATACTCGCACGTCGAGACACACACTTTTATTGTACAGACCAAGTTAATAATGTACTATCAGCCCAATGGAACCCTGACCCACCATGGAACGGTGTCACAGTGACATTATAAAACAATTTGTTTGACACTTCTTATAACTTGAATCATAACGTCTCTGTGACACAGTTCTATGGTGGGTCAAGGTTCCAATGGTCTGATAGTACAACGGCATCGCCATTTTTTCTTATGCCATAGACAAAACATAGAGCGGGGCAGATACCAATACACAATTTTTTGACCCTCAGGACACTTTATAATACCAGTTGGTGACACACGGTGTCACAGTGATATTTTAAAACAATTTGTTTGACACTTTCTACGACTTTAATTATACAATCACTGTGACACAGTTCTATGGTGGGTCAGGATTTGATAGTTCATATCACTACATAGTATAAAACAAAGTCGCTTCCCGCTGTCTGTCTGTCCCTATGTATGCTTAGATCTTTAAAACTACGCAACGGATTTTGATGCGGTTTTTTTTAATAGATAGAGTGGTTCAAGAGGAAGGTTTTTGTGTATAATAAATGATGGTTCATTGTACGGGTGTTCCAGAAAACTCAAATAAACCGAAGCGAAGCGAGGGCGGGTCGCTAGTTATAAAATAGTTTAGACATCATAAAAATAATTAAAACCTGTTTAAGCTTGTGCCATGCTTCCCTTTCATACGATATCCATATGACACGGTTAACTTACGTAATTCAAAATTTGGACAGCCGTTCCTTTCATAAAGACCCTGTTATTTTGTAATTTAATTAAACATTAAAAGTTTTCGGATTTTTCCCAATACTTATAAGACCTACGTGTGAAAAATATTACCCTCCTTCTGTGTCAGTCGGTTAAAAATATCCAAAATTTAGGAACAGACACGATTTCATCACATAAGTATTTGTACACACCGGGAATCGAACCTAGGACCATTCGCTTCGTAGGCAGCACAGAACAGAAAAAACAGTAGAAGTGTCAAGTGGGCGTGTAACGTGTGGCATAGTTATGCGGAGTTCCGCGCAACCTACCATACTTTTGCTGCGATCGCTTATTTAGATTTTTCGATATTTTGATATTTCTAAAATGGGAAATAAATCCAGAAGCATGCCTTATTGTGCTATTTTGGAGTGCAAAAACGATAGCCGCACCAAAAACATTTTCCATGGTGGCGTGTTGTTTTTATGATAGTTTGAGTATTGGCGACAACATGTCTGATACTAAGCGAAGCTCATGCCACTTCCACTGTTTTTTCTATTCCGTGGTAGGCAGAGTCACTAGCTCACTAACTAGCTAGTTAGGCTACACGCGGCAAAGAAATGCCCATACGAAGAACAAAGCGGGACAAATATAGAAACTAAGGAAAGGTCACTGGCTCTATAAATACTAAATATAGAACACGAAAGTGGGCAAGCGGTGTAGGGCTTAAATATAGGTTTACGAACAAGCCAAAAAGAGACGACACTGTCTATGTAAGTACTAATCCCAGCTTCTCTGTCTCTCTTGCACTCGCAACTAAGCCGAGACTAAAGTTGAACTCAATTGAAATGATCATGATTTCATGATCGAATATAGATAAAAAACCGGTGAAGTGCGAGTTTGACTCGCGCACCGAGGGTTCCCTATTTAAGATAATGTGGTTGGAAAACGCAAAAAGAAATACTGTATTTGTTACGAACTTTACTTTCTATGCAATAAGGTCCATTTTGACTAGCCTAAATTTTAATACAGATTTTTAAAGATTTTTGACAATGTTTCCAAAACTGTAAAGATTGGCAAGTTCGTTTTATTTTTCACGTAAAATATAATTAACTATCTTTAACTCGGGAAGTTTTCAGATTTTTTTGGTCCATTAACTTCTTATTGTAATTTTTTGTCTATAAATCAAAAACTACGTCATGGAAAATTATGAAAAAAATAGTTTTGAAATGTGTAGACGGAGCCCTTTCATTTGACACCCCGTTTGCTATAATCAAATCACTTTGATTTTTCTTTTTTCGATCTTTCAGAGCTAAGTATATCTTTTAAACGGATCAACCGATTTCCATAAAACCTAGCTAACAATCATCCCGATAAACCAGTGTTCTTTTAAAAAAAAACCGCGTCGAAAACGGTCCAGCTGTTGAGCTACACTACGAGCTGAGCTTCAATGCCAAATACACACAGATACACAACAAGTTTCTCCAGTACGAAAATACAAGGGGATATATAAAGCACATTATCAATTTAATGCTCAACGGAAGTGAATTGACGTCAAACGAATTTCAAGATGGCGGACGTGACGTTTGTTTGGTTTCATAGATCCGTGTTTTGAAAAAAGGATATTAAACGTAATGTCACGAAACTAGGTATCTATATCTCTTATGCTCCTAAAATATTACTTTAGTCTCTACACATCGGGACTAAAGCTCCTTATTAATCTAATCTCTAGGGAATTATTGTGTATAGATAATTTTTAGGCCGTGGAAATAACCTTAAAATGACAGCCGTGCCAAAATAAAAAAAAAAAACGATTTAATTTCGTGAAACACGATTAATGATTACTGATATTAATCCATTTAGTTATATTAAGGATGAATTTATTTTATTATGCATGGTCCAATTAGTTTTAAAATAGTTTTAAGTTGAATCTATCTATTGGCTAAATATGCAAGCACTTAAAGCGCCTTTCCAAAAAAAAAAATTTAGGTCGCTTTTTTTGTGGATTTTGAGTCATCAAACCGACTCGCCTAAATACTGATTCTATCTGAATACCGATTTGATCGAATATATTATTCGTAACGGCTGGAATTAGATGTGTATCGACTGGAGCGTACTTGAGACTGTAAATCATATGGTATTTCAGACAAAGCGCTTGGAGCTCAGCCAAATCGATTACAGTCGGCCCCGGCAGGGTATAGCTTGGCAAAAGACAAATGTTTCAAAAAACCAATAAAACGCCTTCAAAAACGCAAGAAATGACTTCTTTTAAAATTTTAAAATGGTCAAACTGTAGTAGGCTTTTGGTTAAAAATATGGTGGGAGGCAGACTTCAGTTTGACTGAGCTATTACTATTACCTAGCATTTTAAAAGAAGTGAGTTCTTGATGATGCTGTTAGGTACTCCCACCTCTCAGTAAGAAACTATAGGACATTTCACGCTCGCCGTAAGCAACGCCGCGGGAAAGTCATAGTGATAACTCAAACCATTTATTTGCACTTCGTCAAAGTCGCTCAACTATCTTAATCGAGATATCTTATCATCACCCTTGAAATGGGTACCATTGAGGAGTTCCAGTGGTCAGTTGTGGTTTGTGGTTATCATCAGTACCCTACACCAAATGACACTTTCTAAATGCAAATGCTAGACTTGTTACTGAACATACAAAAACGGCTAAATGTATGCCTATGATATTTGAGGAGTTCCCTCAATTCCTCACGAATTCCCTCATCAGATGAGAATGGGACCCTTTGTTGAAATAGTTTCTATAGCATTAAATATTCGAATTCCACCTTCTTTATACCTTTGTGTCTATGACAGCTTTAACTATCGGACACCGTCTGTCTTGACATAATAATTCTATTGTTGTACTCTCGTATAATTATCTCAATATAGTTTTCACATAAATACTACGTCTGTTATTAGGTTATGGGCCCAGAAAAGCCCAGCTAAAGTCACCGGAAGTGCATTTTTTAGCACTTTAAAAATCCCTTTTCGTTCGAAATCTTGTCGTCAACCCAAAATAAACCTTGAACTATATTTAAAAAAATAATTTTGATTGATCCGCCTCTTTACAAAGAATTTGAATGCTGCTGGCAGGATGCATTCACATCAAAGATGCCATAAAGGAAGTTAATAGTTTGTTTATGATTATATACCTTTCACTCCTTAAAATAAAGAGCACTTTGGAATGTAGTTTAAATTCTACAATCCAATTCATGAAAAAGCTTAACGACCCTCTTGTTACGATAAAATATGAACTCAAGTGTATTAGAATAAGGTTGATTATGTTTTAAGAAATTCAAGCTGTTTTATGTGATTTGTCTTTGAGATATTAAATCGTTACTCCGTTGTTTTAGAGTTCAATTTAAAAAGTTAACGAATGATTATTTTAAGATTACGATTTGAGGCTAAAGTATTAAATTGGGTTTTAGTAAATGTCACATTTTCGTCATTTTGTGACAGAGATGGTTGTAATTTATTTTATGGTGATTAATTTACTTATTTTACTTTCTGATGTTCCAAACTTATGAAGTTTTTGATGGGATCCAATTGGGAGTAGGTAATCTATTGTAAAAATGGAAGGTTCTGCAAGGCTCATCCAGATTGCTACCACAGATAAAATAACTTTCTCAATTAGGAATAGTCGTTGAATCTATTTAACTTTTGACATTTTAATTGTAACTCGCCATTACTAACAAGTAAATAAGAACTCTCACAACATTGGCCATACGATAAACATGTCAAATGCAATATGGTTTAACCGCGCAGAATAGAGTATTCTGACTATCGACATCGTTGACAGCAGTTAAAGCAATGCTATAGCTGCGTTTGGAGTTCCGAATCGAAATTCCGAAACCGAAAGTATGTGGCCGCCCTAACTTATTTGTTGCGCGTGAAGCTGTCAACATTATCCATAGGTAATGTAACTTTATGGTTGTGCAATGTGCCAGAGGCTCTACTTTGAAATCCGTAATTCGAACTTCGTCTATTGCTATCCCTTTTGCTCTCGACGCGTCACTAATTCGCAAGAAAGTGACGGGGCAATCCGAAGTTCGAATTATTGATTTCAAAGTAGTGCCCCAGGATCACAGTATTGACTTCTTATGGGCCGGGCACTATAATACTGTGGCTCTACTTTGAAATCCGTAATTCGAACTTCGTCTATTGCTATCCCTTTTACTCTCGACGCGTCACTAATTTGCAAGATTTCAAAGTAGAGCCCCTGATTTCGTACGAATTAAATTCATGGACGTCATAGTTAAGAAACACCATGTGATTCTAACGTCAATAAGGTTCAAATTCGAGCTTCTCTTGCAGTGAGACAGGTTTGGTGGCATACAGACCGACAGTTACTCATTAACATGTGAAGTATGCCATTATTGGCTATAACGGTCGATCTTAGAAATGTGTTGGATATAATGAAATACCAATAGAAAATAGAGATTAGAGGACGTAGTAGTAGATAAAGGTACTAATATTAAAAAATGCGATAGAGTGCTTGTTTAAAAAAAACCGGGTCATGTGCGAGTCGGACTCGCGCACCGAGGGTTGACTAGCTTAAACTTAACGGACTTTTAAAGTTTTTTCGATAAGTACCTATTTTTTCCAAAACTGTAAATTTTGACAAATTCCTTTTATTTTTTGCGTAAAATATAAATAATTATTTTTAAATGTAGAATTTTCTGATTTTTTGGTTTTGGTGGAGATAAATATGGTGGAGGGGACGGTAATTTTTTTGTAAATTTTTGGCTATAAATCAAAAAGTACCTACTTACAAGGAAACTTATAAAAAAAATGTTTAGTAATTATACTTAATGCATTTTTTTTAATGAAGTATTTACATACATAAATATATTTGTATTAATATTTATTTATTACTATAAAACAGTATTTTCAAAGTGAAAGACGCTAATCAACATTGTATTATAGACAGCGATAAATGTCGAACAGTTTCCAATAGTTAGCATTTAGTAGAGCATAAATTGATCGCTAGCGGTTAAAGAGGTTAGTAATCATTGCGTTTACTTGTGGCATAGACAAGATTTCTATTTAAAAAAAACGCAACGCGCTAAAAAACGCGCGAAAGCATATCGGACCATGCTTTGTGTAAGGGTTCCGAAGCCGTTAATATAAAAAAGCAAAATATTCAAAAATCAACGTGTTTGTGCTAATTTTTAGGGTTCCGTACCAAAATCGTAAAAAGGAACCCTTATGGTGAGACTTCGTTGTCCATCTGTCCGTCAGCCTGTATGTCACAGTAGGTTTTCTCAGCAACTATAAATGCTATCAACTTGAAATTTGGCATAGTTGTACAAATTGCTTGCGCTGCATCTGTTTTTGGTTAAAAAAATATAATATATATAAATAATTGAAAATCATCATTGGTGCCCTACGCTTAAAGTTTTTTTTTTTATGTTGGTAAGTACCGTAAACTCGCCCACTCGTAACATTGCCCACCCTTAAAATTAACTATTTAACTATTTAAATGGTAGTCATCTTAAATTGGTTCAAGAATTTTAGAACTACATAAGTAGCTTAAGCTTGATGTATCATTCAACAGAATAATTAAATTTTAAAGATGGTTTTTGGGGTGGGCAGTGTTACCCTCTAGGGCTAAAGTAACCCGAATTTACGGTATTCGTTTCTAACCGGAAATTAAACTTAGCGATTCTAGGTACTCTTTTTTAACGAAATCACATGATTTTGTTTATTTTGAGCTTAGATATAGGATTACCATAACTCTTATAGTTTACAAATTCCCCATACTGACCCATTTGAATTGCTCACACAGCACACAGGGTGTCCCATGAACGAGGGTCGAGCGGGAGACCACAGGTAGAGCCAGAGCACCTCAATACACAGGGTGTTTTTAGGTGATCTTAAGCAATAATTACGCAAAAACCTAACCTAACATGTTACATTTGCTCTCTCGTGCGGCGAGAAATGCCATTCGATAAAATTAAATTTCACCGTAATGATAATGATAAGTTCGTTTGTGTCGATAAAATAATAGTAACCCCTCAAGAGGTGTCCAAATCACCCCCATGTAATCTATATTCGGCGATTTTTTTATAGATTAGGAGCTTTTCCTCAACTTCTTCTTTCTTCATTATTTTGACACATAAATACATACATACAATCACGCCTATTTCCCGTAGGGGTAGACATAGACCACATCCTTCCACTTGCAACGATCCAGACAAACTTCCCTCGCTTCCTCCACACTGATAAGTCTCTACATACATGTGCGTCGGTTTAGAGTCTCCTGACCTGGCCCTTTCTTAATACTTCTCCGATCTGATCGTGGAACGTTCGCCTTGGCCTTCCCCTTCCAAAATTCCCATTAACACTTGCCTCATGTTTTCTTCATCCCACTTCGTCCATTCTCTCCACATGACCAAACCACTTAAGCTTTCCTTTAATTACTATTCGAATAACTATTTAAACAAACAAAAATGATGAAGATCTAAAACCTGTTAATTTAAAAGTATTCTCAAAAGAGTAAAAAACACTTTTTCTTTAACGAGAAAGACAGAAATAGATTCCACCGGAACAACATCCTTTCGGGGAAACAAGTTGCTCGCTTGACTATTTTCTGAGCAAGGTGTTTCCTGTTTAATTTGTCGGAGACAATAATTCTATTTTTAAAAGTGTTCATTTAAAATATGAATACTGAGGTGGTTGACCTATACGTTAAATGAGTAAAATCCGGGCAAGAGCAAGTGGGACCATGCTCAATAGGGTTCCGTCACTTTTAATATAAACACAACAAACTATCTTTAAAACCACAAGTTTCTATTCAAAGTTAGTATTTGCCTATGTCAGATGATTTTCAGTTGTTATAAATATTATAGTAGCCTGTAAGACCAATGAAATCTACTTTAAATAAAAACCGCCTCGAAATTAGATGAAAAATGGCAAAAATCATATTCACAAATAATCTATTGGCTAGTACCTAAAGGTGAAAATTTCAGTAATAAGAGCATTTTCCATCAGGGTAAGGGGAACGAGAAGACACATCAGAGCATTCGAATGCGAAGATCGAGCCGGAATCCACTATACTCGAAAATCAAATTCAAGACCAAAATCTGACAGTTCCCATCTTGATTATTTAGTTATTTTAACATTATTTCATAAAAACATGAATGAGAACTCGTGTAACCAGTAATATTAGAGTAAGTTTTATTGATAAAAATACCTACACTTAAACCAAAATGCAGTAATCACAGCGAATGTGCGCCCGTTGAGGTTAGGATTCTGGTCTTGAATTCGAGTTTCGAGTATAATGATCATTCCAATCATATGTATATTGATTTGCCGTAGCTACGCATTTTCATAAATTCAGTAAATAATGTTTTATGTATTGTTTGAAGTAAGAATAAATATTCTGTGTAGATTCAATGTAAGGTAAGTAGATATGTATGTAATAAAGTCTACTTAGTCGTGATAAGTTTTACTTTTGAATTCGTTATATTATTATGAGTTTTCATTAATATATTTTCCAGATTTCTTGCATTTATAGTTTTTCTTTTGGCGAGGCCGGTCATCTTTGTTTTAAGTCCATTTCGAAGGAAGTTATGTTCTAGATAAGTCATCTTCTGAGTAGGTCATCTTCGTTTCGAGACAATTTCGAAGGTCGTCATGCTCTGAGTCGAGGATCTTCTTAATAGGTCATTTTTGGCTCTAGGTGGTGGGGATGGGGACAAGTAGGGTTACCAGACGAAAAAGTCTAATGTCCGGAAAAAGGCCTGATTTCCATAGAAAAGTCCTGAGATTTTATATTTTGAGAATTTTCTCTCAAACGTATTATTATCGTTCGGATCTCGCTCACGCGTTGCACTGCACATCGCATTGATTTTAACTGTGCAATTATTACCAAAGGAAGATTATTTTTAGTTTGTTCCTTTTAATTAAAGAGATCTTTAAAATGTAATGTGTTTTATTAAAAATCCTGAGATTTCATGAGATTTTCAAAATCCTGAGAAAAGTCGAAAAATCCTGAAATCTCAGGACACATCCTGAGATATGGTAACCCTAGGATCAAGTAACAACTAACTAACGAAACTGACACTTAACTACTAGTATATACTTACTGCAATATTGACAGACTGACCGAAAGAAATTTGACTACGGAACCCTAAAAATTCGTTTATTATTATAATTATTTATAAAAGCGGATTTACAATAAGGAATGCACGCAATAAAACCGGATTAAAAACACGCAACGCCGCGGGAAAGTCATAGTCATAAATTTAAACCATTAATGTGCTTAGTTATGGTCGCTCAACTATTTTAATCGAGATATCTTATCGCCACCCATGAAATATTAGATACCGTTCAGGAGTTCTGGTGGCCATCTGTGGTCTTAATCTGCTGTTTCACTATACCAAATGATACACTCTAAATGCAAATGCTGGATTTGTCACTGAAAATACCAAAATAGCTATGTGTATGCCTATAATTTGAGGACATATTTCTCGATTCCTAACGAAAACCCGATTATCAGATACCGATTTAGGGTCAATGGGACCACCTCGGAAGTATACCCTATCAAATAAAAAAAGATTTTTCAAAACTGAGTTACAATTATTGACAGCTGACGTACATACAGCTGAACATAGAACCTCTTCCTTTTTTGAAGTCGGTTTTTTTGGCTTCGAAATATCTACAAGTCGCATAAACATATAGGAAGGGCGATATCATGTGTTTTTCAATTTGAAATGTCAACTTTAACGCTTTTTTTCCTCCTCCTGCTAACAAAAGCAAGGACTTAAGTCTTTGGCCCTTCAGGAGACAACCAAAAAAAAAAACGCTTTTTCTCAATTGGCAGGAAGGAAGTGGTTTAAGTTATGCATTCCTAGTACCTAACCGTGGTAAACTTACTGTTTTGTTTGACTGAAACATTAAAAATATTCCAATAATCGTAAAACATAAAACGCAATTCAAAACAACACATCGCATACACTAAAACATCACAAACACATCACATCCGTCACAAGATTTGGCGGGAAAATTGACAGCGACGCCATTTTCTTTTCGTATTTTATTCTTTTTCAAAGGCAATGACCGTCGCATACAGCCGGTTATTATTTACATGTATTATAGCGCGGTTTTTGTCGCGTCCGCGCCTCGGTTAGCGTCCGTTAAGACTGAAGCTGGTTCAGTCGGTTGTTGGGTCGTAAATAGAAAACTTATTTGCGTTTTGTTTGATGCGTTTTTCGTTTCGTCTGTGGGTTTAATAATGAGACACTTTATGACGCACGAGTGCATGCATTTTACGCAGTATATCATGTTTGTTGATGAAATACCAAGTGCCAACACAACAACAATTCAAAGTTCAGAGAAAAATTTCATCCCGCGCGGCTACACGTTAAACATCTTACCGGCTTTAAAAAATAAGCAAATAAATATCAGACGACAATAGCGGCCTGCTTACGTAAAGTTTGAACCGCGGGAAACGCCACTCGCCGAACCGGACGTGTAAATGCAACTGTAATAGTAAAATTGTAAAAAAAATACGGTTCGGGACGAAGATTGGAACGGCGCATGGCGTTTCCCGCGGTCCGAACTTTACGTGTAAAGGCCGCTATTCTCACACAAATTGACCTAGTTCCAAACTAAGCTCCAGGCTTGTACTATGGACACTAGACAACGATAAGTATACTTATACATGTATAATACAGAGACTCAGAGAGAGATTTGCCTATACCGGGAATCGAACTCGGGACCGCTAGCTACGTAGGCCGAGTACCTACTAGGCTAACGCGTTGTCTAGGTATATTAGAATCGGAAAAAAACTACAACGAAATAACGCTTTCGCGGAATCCATCTAACAAATCATATAAAAGGCTAAACTGACTAACTGACATATCAACGCACAGGCGAAACTACTGTACCTAGAAACTTGAAATTTGGTACATGGGTTCCTTTCATGATGTAAGTGAGCACTAAGAAAGGATTTTCCGAAAATCGACCCCCAACGTCAAGAAATGGGGGGGAGTAGCGGGAAACTAATTGTACGCGTACGAAGTCGCGGGCGTCCTCTAGTAGTTACATATGTTACACTATATATATATATATATACGAGTAGATAGATAGATAGATACATAGAGGTAAAAAGAAAATCCGATTTGGCAATGAGTTTTCAAACTTATCTCTAGAATTTTTATTTCTAATCGTTCTTATCTATCTGATAAAAGTATGAAGAACTGGTCAGTCGTATTATATCAGTGATACATCGATATTATATTAGTGTTGTTAAATAATTAGGCATTTGATTTATAAATTTTAATAAAATGGGTGATTGGGGCGCCGGCGTGCAAGTTGACGAGGGGGGGGTTATCATAGTCGATGGACAAGTAAGAATTTAACTACTCGTTTATTATCACAGAAGAGAAAAAACAGGAGAAGTGTCAAGTGGGCGTGTAGCGTGTGGCATAGTTATGCGGAGTTCCGCATAACCTAACATACTTTTGCCGCGATCGCTCGCAATTTTTCGATATTTCGATATTTCTTAAATAGGAAATAAATTCAGAAGCATGCCTTATTGTGCTATTTTGGAGTGTAAAAACGATAGCCGCACCAACAACATTTTCCATGGTGGCGTGTTGTTTTTATGATAGTTTGAGTATTGGCGACAACAGGTCTGATACTAAGCGAAGCTCATGCCACTTCCACTGTTTTTTCTATTCCGTGTTTATTATCATACATGTAGAACTGTAATAGACCCTCAATTATGTACAAACACTCGACGTAATGGCGGCTAGCGGTGGTAGGTTAAAGGATATCTAAGATGGTGGTATCTAGCGATCCCGACGGACACTGCAAAAGGTCCTATTAGGTACCACTAAACCTAGCGAGACACTGCCTATAAGTAGTACTATAACGGGCATCAATGGGGTGCTATCAAATTAAACTTTTATTTATGTATTTAATTTATTTAAAATATGTTAATACATTTATTTATAATTTCAATGGTTGTTTGGTTAGGGTGCATAACGTCCCACTCGCAAAACGTCCCTCCAGCAAAATTACGTCCCATTCGCAAAACGTCTTCTCTGCAAATGGTCCCTTATGTAAAATACCCCATTCGCAAAACGTCCCTTTCATAAAAGGTCCTACCCCTTTCGCAAAACGTCCCTATTGCATATTGCCCCTATCGCAAAACGTCGCGTCTGCAAAATGACCCATTCGCAAAATGACTCGCCCTGAAAAAGCTTCTTTAAGTAGAGACTAGGAGTCTTCTCATGGGAAGGAACGTTTTGCGAACGGGTCATTTTGCGAAAGGGACGCTTGGCGAACGGGACTTTATTTATGTGAAGGGACGTTTTGCGAACGGGACATTTGCAGAAGGGTCATTTTGCGTAAGGGACATTTAGGAAAGGGACATTTCGCGAAAGGGACAAAGGAACATCCTGCGAGTGGGACGTTATGCGCCCTAACCGGTTGCTTATTTATTATGTTGTTATACCAAAATCTCCCGCGGTTCTGTAGTACAAGTCCATGACATCTATATGTTTTTTTCAGACGTTCCTATTTTAATACATCGATCGGGCCATAGAGGCGACGTGGAGGTCTTCAACCTTCACAGTACTCTAGTTAGTCGTATGTAATACCGTATTTTTTTTAATTACAGCCGGAAGGTGGAGTCCACATTGTCGACGGAGATGGGGGCGGTATAAACATCGTAGATGGCGACTACGGCGGTGGAGTGAACGTTGTCGAAGGCGACTACGGCGGTGGAGTGAACGTTGTCGAAGGCGACTACGGGGGTGGAATAAATGTAGTCGAAGGTGACTACGGCGGAGGAGTGCACGTTGTCGAAGGCGACTACGGGGGTGGAGTGAACGTTGTCGAAGGTGACTACGGGGGTGGAGTGCACGTTGTCGAAGGCGACTACGGTGGTGGAGTGAACGTTGTCGAAGGCGACTACGGGGGTGGAGTAAATGTAGTAGAAGGTGACTACGGCGGCGTCAACGTAGTCGATGGCTAAAGTATTCATAGGTACTCGTACTGCAGAATAGTGTTATTTTAGATTTATAAAAAGACAATTCTAGCAATCTTGTACTTATGGAATACTATTTTCGATTAGGAACTGCATAAAATGATTTGTATGTATTTGTACAAAAACTTAACTCTAGTTTCTAACGTTTTATTCAAATATTTAAATAGAGCAATTAAATGAACGAAGTTGACTCATTTTGTTCTCTTTCTTAATAAATTCACTCTTTCTTAGTGTTCTTGTCTGAAAAAACTTAAATGTTAAGGAATTAAATGTCCCTTTTTTTTCTATCTAAGTAAGTAAGGAATAAAAATGAATGTTAAAAATATACCTCCAGTTATTTACCTAAATAAGAAATGTTGGTATCCATATTAATAATATTGTTAGTCCAATTATAAATATTGTTAGTTATTAACTGTGTTTTTGTTATGTTTTGACCATAAATTGTATTTATTGTTTTGTGGCCATGGAGAAGCAAAAAGAGGAAACAGGCTACCTAATGGTAAATCTATACTAATTTAATTTTATCTCTACTGATTTTGAAAATTCTTTTACCAATAGAAAGCCAGGTTATTTGTGAGTGTCATAGGCTATATATTAACCCAAAAAAAATATTGCCCAACGAAGTGGGCACGGGAACAGCTAGTCTTCTATATGTATACTTAGGTACATAAAACAGCGTGAATCAGTGACTAACTGACTGATAACCAGAGATCGGAATAGGCAGAGCTAATTTGCCTAAACTTGACGCATATTCATTCATGCGTGAGTGAGAAGGGAATACATTATTGAATGAACATGCATCAAGTTTAGGCAAATTAGCTCTGCCTATTCCGATCTCTGCTGATAACGCACGGCCTGAACCGCTGGACCTAGGGACTTGAAATTTGGACGGAGTATTTCTTGGGTAGGTACCTAGGGGTGCAATAAGAAAGGATTTTTCTGAAAATGGACCCCAACGGGGAGAAATAGGGAAAGTCGCGCGCGTCATTTATAATTTATAATACACAGAAAAAAACAAAGTACTCTTTGGCTTCTGTTAGTATATTTTTTACTAGCTGTTGCCCGCGACTCCGTCCTCGCAGAAAAATAAAACATAGCCTATGTTACTCAGGGATAATGTAGCATTCTAATGGTTAAAGAATTTTTGAAATCGGTCCGGTGGTTTCGGTTTCGAAACCGTATGCAATGCAAACAAACAAACAAACAAACAATCAAGTCTTTCCTCTTTATAATATTAGTGTAGATGACAGAGAGTGTGTAAAAGCGATGGACAGCCGAGAACTCTGGTTTTAAGGTAAGTGAGGTACAGTCAAGGACTTTAATTGTTATGCCACTATGGAACCCTGTCATAATGACAGCGTCAAACCACAAGAAATTACGCCAAAATTAATGATTAACGTTATGCGACAGGGTTCCATAGTGGCATAAACATTAAAGTCCTTGACTGTACCTAAGTAGGTATGTCTAACTAGAAACTCTTTAAACCCTCGGACGTCGGTGCCAACAGCGTCATTGCCGCAGGTTCCATACTAAACATAATGAATGATAAAATCGCAGATTTAGCTCCTTGATAAAAGTGGTTAGCAAAAACCACTGAACGCGTAATTTATGAAATAATAAGTGGAGGCTGATTCCGTGACTAACCGCCGTACTTAGAGACATTTACCTCGTTCCTTTTTAGGGTTCCGTACCCAATGGGACCTTTGTTGGTAGTCATTGTTAAGACTTATTGTAGTTTTTGTAGTTTTTGTATCTATGTTAAGGAATAATATGTAAAACTACTGTGCTGAGAGGGCAATAAATATTTTTCTGTTTCTGTTTATTAATATGCCTACGCTGTCCGTCCGTCCTAACTTTAAAGAGCTGAGGCTCTACTTTGAAATTCGTAATTCGAACTTCGTCTATTGCTATCCCTTTTGCTCTCGACGCGTCACTAATTCGCAAGAAAGTGACGGGGTGATCCGAAGTTCTAATTACTGAATTCAAAGTAGAGCCCCTGTATCTTTTGAACTGCAATAGATAGCGGGTTTGATTTTGTCAAAATATGTATTACGGCGGATTAACTAACAAATATTTTTTTAAAGAAAGAAATAATAAAGGGGTCTCCGTACAAGAAACATTTTTTTTCCACGTATTTTTTTTTCGTTGTGTAGTTAAAACGGTTAAACATACAAGCGTCAATTTTGGTATGATTATATTACAAACCCTGAAGAAAAACAGCGAAAAAAAAATGGTCATGTGTGAGTTGGGCTCACGCTGATTCGATTCGAATTACCTACTGTGCGGCGGTACGAAACCCTCGGTGCGCAAAACCGACTCGCACTTGACCGGTTTTTCAAACTTGGATATGGAAAGCCACTATGTCAGTATGGAACGATTTTATCATCACTACAGACTCTAATTGCGGCATCGTAGAGCTCATCTAATTTAACGTCTAACACACAGATTCGCAGCTTATTTAGTTCTGCTATAAATCCCACTAATATTATAAAATGATACGAAAGGTTGTGTTAGTTTGTTACTCTTTCACGCTGCAACGGCTAGACGGATTTGGGTGAAATTTGGAATGGAGATAGCTTATACACTAGATTAACACATAGGCTACTTTTTATCTTGGAAAACTTAAAAGCTCCCGAGGGAATAAAGATTATCGAAATCTACGCGGACGAAGTCGCGAGCAGAAGCTAGGTAGTTATAAAAATGTACGTGGCGTGAACGGGCAATTTTATTAAAATTAACAATCTATTATTGTAGTAGTTAGGCTAACAATAAATGTAATTTTTGTCTTTTGTCGTAGATTCTCTTCTGAGTGAACCATTGGAAGTTACCGGCCAAAATCTCAATAATTACGTGCCTTTCTTAACATTGACGTTGGCGGAATCATCGACAGCCTCGACGGCGCCATATCCTACAAAAAATTGAATTAATTAGGTACTCACCAGTAACCGAAAAATTCGGATAAATCCATGCAGTCGACGTCTTTCTTCGTTTGCGGCTCGTCCGCGATGCCAGAGTCCAAGTCTTCCTCGGAGCTGGAACCCTCTGACTCTATATCCGAACGCACCGCACTCATTACTCGCGTTCGATGTTCAAATTTTATTTTTCAAGTGTTGTCAGCTCAGATTTTTTATTTCCCTTGTGGTTTACACTAGAATTTGTTGTTTTTAGGGCTCGCACACGAATGGTCTCTTACCACCTTTCAATTAAGATTGAGTCGAGCAAAAACACGTTTTTTATGGGGTATTTCCTCTTTAATTTTTTACTTTATTTTATTTTTACTATTTGTTGTTATCGCGCCAATAGAAATACACACTGTTAAAAAAACTGTCTACCTATTACGATTCATGAGATTCAACCCGCTGACAGACAGACGGACAGACAGACGGACGGACAGCGGAGGCTTAGTAGGTAGTAGGGTTCTGGTGACACCCTCGGGGTACAGAACCCTAAAAAGGAATCCTTATAAGGTGGCTTTGATCTCCGTCTATATGCCAGTCCGTCAGGAGCTCGTCACTCGTTTCAAAAAGGATTCACAACCCGTCCTAAAGATTAGGTTCATGACTCGCTGAATAAGGAATTGAGGTGAGGCCAAAGCTTTATGCCCAGATACAAGGTTAAGAAAAGATAAGGCCACATACATCAATTAAAGTACCAATTTTATTCCACAGCGAGCCGTCAATCTGTCAACCAGGAAAACGTTCCAATTGCATATGGGTCAGTATTTGCGGCTCGAGCGCTATAATGTCAGCGCGCGCTGCCAACGACATAATACGCTCGCCTGCACTTGTTATTCAAACTATAATAATAACAGAGGCGTATAATAGTATGTCTAACCAAGGCCCGTATTATGGACGCCTTTATCGAGGAGGAAAAAGCGTCCGTCACTCTCGCACTTACGTAGTGGTAAGAAAGTGACAGATGTTATATCCATGTCCATTCACACCGATAAACACTACCATAATAGGTCCGCAAGAGACGAAAGTGATCAATTGCATCCCGAGATATTTTGTCTATAGTTCGAGGGTGCGATTGATATTTCCACTTGACTTTTCATTTCGACTGATTTGATTTGTTATTATAATATATAATTTATTTATTATTGTTATCATGATTTTATTTTAAGGTATTCATGCGAGTCTTGTTACTTGAAAGAAATAAATATTAATATGCATCTTGCCTAAGTCCCAAGGAAGGATTATTCAAAAATGCACTTATAAACTGCATCTATTCGTTAGAAAGTTGTTCATAAGTTGCTACGGTTTATTTGTCTGTAATCTGTAAGTACCTACAATAATAAAAAACGTATGCCATACACAAGCTAAACGAAAACTTATGTCAATTGGAAAAAAAAATGCCCTTGATTTTGTTAGAATTAATTTCTCTAGCTAGAAGGACATTAAATTTATTTGGATCCTTCCCAGAAAAATAAGCAAATCTTGGTTCAAAGCTTCTGGTTCAAAGTCAGCGTCAAAAAACGGGTTTAACTAAATCTGATAGATAGGAGGTTCTGAAATTTCAGTTTTCCATTATTTAATATTCTTCAACTACGCAGATTTAAAAAAAAACTCTTGTGCAAACAATAAACAGGCAAAGGTTGCCAAAAGTGTGCTATTAATTATTATTACTATTAAGAACCTAGGAGGATTAAATATGACATGGCAATACATATGTCATGCCTACGCATGACAGTTTCAGGGTTGCCAGGGCTCAAATTACAAAAATATTTTAATCTATACATATAAAAAAAAACCTAGACTGACTGACAGAAAACGCAAAGCCTAAACCACTGAACCTAAATACTTGAAATTTGGAGGGATCTTTCCTTGGGTACCCTAGGGGTGCAAAAAAAGGATTATTTTTTAATTTACCACCACCTCCCCCTGTTACTACCCGAGAAAAAGGGGGCGGTAGAAGGAAACTATTTCTCCGCGTACGAAATCCGTTTATAGGTATTACCATTACAACGGACACTAACTTATATTCCGGGACGAGAAGTAAGTAGCGATGTTCTAATCTAGGAATCTAGGAATTCGACTATCTGTGTGCCAAATTTTATCGTAATTTGTTCAGCTCTTAGTACGTGAACGTGATTACAACGTAAGTACGTAACGTCATCACAAACTTTCCCATTTTAAACATTCGCACGATTAATATGTGCAGGTTCCGATAGCATGACAAAGTTTTTTTTAAACTAGCAGTAAATTGTTATATACCCTAAAAACGAGGTACCTACTTCTGAATTGCATTTATTTTTACTTTATTAATCAAAATAGAATAAAATTATAACCATTTGCACTATAAATTATATTTGTATTAAAAAAAATTACCAATTTAGAAAGAAATACCCGTAGTAAAACATTAATTTCCCGGGTAATATCATAAACTGACAACACCACTTATAATTAACAACACTTGCATTTCACTGTAATTGATAGACGCACACAATGACACTTGGCCCGATTTATTTTCAAATATAGAACTGCTTCTATTGAGTGCAGTTGCAATAGGCTATTATACTTTAACTATTTTGTTCTTTATATCACGAGCCACTAAACTCACTTTTCCATGGCATCTAATTCGTTTTTTTTTTCGAATTGAATAAGTCGTATTTTTGCTTCCAGAGAACGCAAGTTCACGATTTTAAAATTAAGTTAACCAAAAAAACATGTATTATTTGAAGCACAATTTTCTTACTTTATTTTTATTCAACTTTGAAACTATTTTTGTTGGCGGGCTTAATAGGAACGCGAACTGGGTTTAGGCGTTGCGTTTGTTTTGTTGTCGAACACACACTGCGTTAAACCAGCGGGTACTTCTACTAGGCGAGCAGGGAATGCAAAGAGTCGACCGACTTTAAAAACGTATTTTTTTTAAGTTTATTAATAATATGTGGGGTAATTTAGAGCTTGATCCGCCACAGACGGAATTGCCTAGCTCACTACTTTCCTCCATTTCCAAAGGGTAAAAACGGGACCCTATTACTAAGACTCCACTGTCCGTCTGTCTGTCTTTCACCAGCCTTTATCTCATGAACCGTGATAGCTAGACAGTTGAAATTTTCAAAGATGATGTATTTCTGTTGCCGCTATAACAACAAATACTAAAAACAATAAAATAAATATTAAAGCGGGGGCTCCCATACAATAAACGTGATTTTTTTTCCGTTTTTTGCTCGATAATTGTACGGAACCCTTCGTGCGTGAGTCCGACTCGCACTTGGCCGGTTTTTTTTTCACATATGAATACTAACGAACCAATTTGTAGCTACACGTTTTCTTTATCAACGTAAATATTGTCTAAATAGGTAGGTATTCTAATTCTTTGGTTTTCATCAAAAGATAGAGTGATTCAAATAGAGTGGTTTATGTACGAATTTTACAGGAAACTCACATAAACCGAAGCGAAGCGGGGCGGGTCACAAGTTTATAATATTAGTATGAATGGTATGGATTAGTGGAAATGCAGTTGTTGAACCGATTTATGAGAATTGTGAAGCTAAAATTTTTCACACAAAATCCGATAATGTTACTGTCCCCTTAAACATGGTCCGATTATTACGATTTAATATGGTGTATAGAAAATATTTATTGGAAATAAAATAATAAAAAAAAGGAAACGTACAAACCTAGTTTTTCATAATATCTACAACATGTTCAAAAATCATGGAAATCGAACTTGATTAGGGTGAGAAACGTTATCGCCCGGAGCTAAATTTGTATGTTTTTTTTACAGTTACGCGATTTAAGCTTCGGTTTACTATAGGTAATCTTAAAAAAACAAAACGCAATGACGTCATTCCGACCACTAGTCCAAAGCGGACATAGCAAACACTGATAAGAAAAAAAACAGTAATTAATAAATAAATAAAAACCGCGTGCATGACTCGATGTATGAATGTGGAAGAAGCGAAAGAGATTTGTCAAGATCGTAGCAGGTGGAAAGAAGTGGTCTCTGCCTACCCCTCTGGGAAACAGGCGTGATTTAATGTATGTATGTATGTAAATAAAAACCTAGTAAGTATGCTTTTGAAACAAATTTCAATAAGCATCATTATTATCAAAACACCTTTTCAAAAAAATCCTGTTGTTAATTTTGAACCGGTTTAACTATGCCGACTCCACAGTTTTCCCTGTGCCTGATGCGGCCAACGTCTATTCTGGCCGCGAGCTCATTCGCCCTGCACTAACCTACAATCCCTTTCTTAGTTATAAATGCAATCGTTTTACGTTTTACTTCGTTGTATTATGGGTGAGTTTTTGGGGAATCTTTGTTTTAATTTTACCCGAAGAGGGACCCTATTTATACAGAGTGGTCCAAATAGTGACGTCCATTTTTTTTTAATAGAATCCTCACACCAATATGTGTGCGAAAATACCCCGTGTATGTTCAGCGATTTTTGCTAGTTTCGGAGATATTGATCATTTTAATCGGAATTTTTGTAATTTTCCCTTATGTCCATGTCTCGAAAAATCATTAATTTAATGTTTTATTTCATAAGTTTTTCAGTAGTATCTTGCATAATTAGAATCATTACGAATCTTCGAGTTTTTTTAAAAAGTAATCACTTAAAGTTTGTTTCTCCATACTAGGTGTCCCAGTGTATTTGCACTTTGTATGGAAAAAAAAACTTTAGGTGATTTCTTAAAAAAAAATACTGAAAAAAAACGGGCAAATACGTTTAAAAACTTCGCTGATTCCTAATGATTCTATAGGTACTCGAAACTCGAATTCAAGACCAAAATCTGACAGTTCCCATCTTGATTATTTAGTTATTTTAACATTATTTCATAAAACCATGAATGAGAACTCGTGTAACCAGTAATATTAGGGTAAGTTTTATTGATAAAAATACCTACACTTAAACCAAAATGCAGTAATCACAGTGAATGTGCGCCCGTTGAGGTTAGGATTTTGGTCTTGAATTCGAGTTTCGAGTATAAGATACCACTGAAAAACTTATGAAATGAGCTAGTGGAGAGTGGAGGGGATAATGTTTGCGCATGTTGTCTACTGACAAACCAATCATAGAAAAGAGTGTATTACTGGGAACCAATAGCGTGGCAGCAGAGCGGAGCGGTTTACGCTCCCCACGTCGCCCCCACCATTTTGGTCTGTAAAGGGCCTTCTAAACAAGGCCATATTTTCACTGCAATATGTGGCCGGCTAAGCTGTCAAGTAAATAAGAGTTAAAATAACTTTGACAATACGATACCATCATACGGAATGTAATAAGGCCCCTTTTAGTATGAAACGATTACTGGGCCTCTATTCTACTTGGTAAAAGCATATTGCTTTTCACATGTTATCGTATTGCTTCTATAAGCCGCAATTAGATTTAGTTTCAAGAAGACACAGTTGCACCGGGACACAATCTCAAAGAGACACAAGTCCAAAAGGACACAGTTGTAAACTGCCACAGTACAATCAGTTCGAAAAGCCGCTCGCCGCGCAGGGGAAAATTGACAATAACTTTGACATTAATCTATTCAGTAATCCTTCAATATTTCAAATCAATTAGACGGTGTCGACGGAGCTCCGCTTGCGCGGAGCTCCTACTTCTAGGTGGTTTGGCCCTCCGCGCCTGCTGCAAAACTAACATAACCTAAACCTACCTAGCCCCTGTTCCACCTATCCCTTATTCCAAAAAAAGTACCAGGAGACATATATCTTATCAACGATCTCCATCCAACCACTTCCGTAACTAATAGTACAATATTTGATGTGTCTATTTGGGCTTGTATCTTTTTGAGATTGTGTCCCGTTGCAACTGTCTTCTTGAAACTAAAGCTGCAATTAATGCCAAGTAATTTTTTTTAATAAAGTTGACATTACAATAGTAAGTCAACAACAATGATTTTGCGGAGAAGAATAAAGCCGATATCCAGAAATAAAACAACTGTTTAATACCTACTCAATTTATTAATCATTTTCAACCTATGTCGTATATTCTTCAATCTATCACTATTCGTCAAATGCTTCTTCTTCTCCTTCTCCCCATCATGTTCCTTCTCTCTCTTCTTATGCAAGCGCTGCACCAACTTCAACTCAAAAAACATCTTAAAGCACCTCTCACACTGCAACCTAGTTCCTATTTCACTAACATTCTCAAGAAAAACATACTGCATATTGAATTTATTTTTCACAAACATACAACACATATCACAGATCTTAATGGTACTGACATTAGAGACTCTATGCGAGACTCTCTGGTGCTCCTGGATCTCTATGGCTGTTGATACCAAATCACAGTGCGTGCATTTAGTGTCAACGAGATGAGCTCTAATATGGTTCAATCTCTCTTCATCATTATCGAAGCCTTCATTGCATAAATGGCAATAAAGAAGACTATGATAGTTATGCATATGTCTTTTATAATTGTAGTATTTCAAACCGCATTTCTTGCATGTTTGCAAGTGCCTAGTTTTCTGGTCTTTGACGGTGGCACCGTGTATCTTGCGAAGATGTTCCTTGAGCAAGTTGCGGTTGTTGGAAATGAATCTCTCGCAGAATGTGCAGAGGAGGGGCCTCGATTTTCGTATTTTCATGTGAGCCATATCGTGCTGGATGAGGTTATATCTGTGGAGTTAAATAGTTTGTTAGGTTTGAATTATCAGGCTTATGACAAGACAGACCTAGGAGCAAAGATGGGCAAAAATTAATCCACTAAAGATGAAGGATTAAGATTAACCTATTAAATCTCGATTAGGTAACGATAAAAAATTTCGATTGATCAATCTTAGTCGAAAGTTTCGATTGATTTAGTCCCGATTAATTTAATCGTCGACTAATTCTCAGCGACTAAATTTTTAATCGATTGATTAATTAGATTAATTTTCTGTCGATTAATATTAGGAATAAGTAAGTTTCTTTTGTAAGTCTATGTTTCGAGTTCCGTTGACAGATTGCTACAGCTTAAGGAATAGGAATATAGTGCTTAGTTTATAAACATATTGGATTTTTGTAACGTGTTAATTCCAATTTTTAATCGAGATTTAATCGTCAAAATTTAGTCGATTAAAATGACGATTGATCAATCGTTAATCGAAAACTCCGTCGATTAAAAAGTTGTATCTGCTTAATTAAATAAATAAATTTGTGGGATGAGCGCGAATATTTATTCCGTGGTCTTGGATGTTTACTATGTATTTAAAAGTATATGTTTCTCTATATAAGTATGTTTATCGTTGTAGTACAAGCCTAGAGCTTAGTTTGGTACTAGGTCAATGTGTGAGGTTTTCCTGTACACTGATATTTATTTATCTATTTAATTGCTTCCCGACATCTGTCCCTCTGTACGTACGCTTAGATCTTTCAACCAACGCAACGAATTTTAATGCGGTTTTTATCAAATAGATAGTGATTCATGAGAAAAGTATTCATGTATAATAAATTGTGGTTTATATATGGTTGTTGCAGAAAACTCAATAAATCAAAAGCAAAGCGAGGCAGCAAGTTTCTATAAAACACGTATTAACTAAAACTTACCTGGTAGAAAACGTTTCCGAACACCGTTTACATCTGTACAACCCCGGTCTTAGCAACTCCTCAAAATGAGTGCTCGCTGCAAATTCAACTTCCGTATCCCTTACATCATCACCAATGACCACAACCGACGACTCTGAACCGTCACTTTCAGTCCCATTCCCTAACGATCCAGCAGTTTCTACCCACGGAGCATCATACAAATTCATATTCACTTTACACTCCGTAGTCAAATCATTGAGCAAACCCTTCGCATTATTTTCATCCTCTTCCACATCATCTTCAAATCGTAATCTACTACTTATATTATTTTGGGTTTTCACCTTTAGTTTCTCATTAGTTTTTTTCTTTATCATATCATATTTATTAACCCATTCATCGTTCTCCGTTTCATTGTCTATTACAATAACGTCTGACGTTTCCTCTACGTTGTGCTTTAGTTTCTTGTGAAGCTTCAGTTCCTGCGGTGACGTGAAGTAGAAGAGACACTCGGTGCACTGGTGGACAGTCTGCTTTAGGAGTGGTATGATGATGTGTTTAGCGTTGTGGATGAGCGAGTCATATCTGGAAAATATAGTTTTTTTTTAAGCTTAGGCCTCCTTATGGTAAGTGAACTCTTAGGGCTATAGATTTAAGACTGCAAATGCGTTGCCAGCTGTGAGGACTAAGATGGAATGCATCTATGCTAGTAATTTCACAGTATGTCTCATCCTAACAACTGAATATTTTGAAATGTAATAGATAGCGGGTATATTAGGATATATTAGGTTATTACGGCGGATTTACTAACAAGTAAAAAAAGTAAAGAAAGTGACATAATAAACGCAATACAAGAAACGTTTTTTTTTCAAACTATTCGTTTTTTGTTGTATTGTAAAACGGTAAAACATACTAGTGTAAAATTTAGTCTGATTATATTACAAACCCTGAAGAAAAGCAACAAATACAAAAAAATGGTCCAGTGTGCGTCGGGCTAGCGCTTAATCAATTCGAAATCGGAATATAATAATACCTACTATGCGGAGGTATGGAACCCTCGATGCGCGAGTTTGACTCCCACTAGAGCGGTTTTTTATTTATGGCGTTCCACTGCGGATCCGCAGGTATTTCGCGAAAGGCAAGTGTGTGAGATAGGTAGGTATTATCAGTAAAAAAAAAAGGAAACGCTAGAGAGCCTTTTTCAATTGGCCATCTTTCGTCCCTAATTATTTATGAATGCCAGAATTTACCGACTGAAGAAGACTTCATCACAAAATTCGCACTGCTGCACATTGTAAGTCTTCAAGCCAATCGCTTTTGTATCTTTAGTGTATGAGGGTTTCCTGTACACCTTCAAGGGTACATCATCATCGTCACTGCTTATAGAGATGACGTCAAACTTCTTCTTGTTACCCATTCCCACTGAAAACAGAAAAAAAATAGCATTAACTGGAAGAATATACATCCTTCTTGCAAAGAAAATGGAGACATTTGATTTAAATATATTGTATTTTACACTACAAAATTAAAAATGTATTAGTTACAAGGCAAATTTCCAAGTTTCATGAAACTCTTGTCTGATATGTTCATGAATCAGCATGATCAAGTTAGGATATAACTTTACAAACAGAAGCAAGCATTCGACATACAACAAGGAACCTGTAAATTTAATTTTGTAGTAATCTTAAAATCTAATTACAGTGCAAGGGCTCTTTTATAGAATGTTACCCACGGAAAGACAATAAATGTAGCAGAGGTACATAAAACAAAAGATAGGAGGACGAGATCAAACTTACGGCTGGCCCCAACTGGATATGAGTGGCTAAGGATAGACAGCAATGGAAATTGTTATAGGAGGCCTTTGCCATGAGGCAAACTTAATAAAGAGATAGAATTTAATATAAACCTATTTATTTAAATATAGTGTCAAGCTTCTTAATTTAGAAAAAAAAGGCTATTGATAGATTGTTCCTTTAGGTTTGTACCTTTTTCTCAGGCACTCTTGTATGCTTGTATGCAAACAAACCCAAAAGAGCTTTTAGGACCTCTTGCACTGTACCTGTACCATACATACATACATACATACATTAAATCACGCCTGTTTCCCAGAGGGGTAGGCAGAGACCACTTCTTTCCACCTGCTACGATCTTGACAAATCTCTTTCGCTTCTTCCACATTCATACATCGAGTCATGCACGCACATCGGTTTCGGGTACTTAAAATTCGGCCCTTTTCCAGTATTTCTCAGATTTGATTCGAAAAAGTACGCCTAGGGCGGCCCCTTCCGACCCTTCCACTCACTGTACCTGTACCATACACTATATTTAAACTACTCAAAATACATGCAAATAGTTTTTTTTTTATTGCAAACACCAACAAATAGCCTACTTATGGTAAGTGGAATCATGGACCCATAGACGTTTACATTCTTAACACTTTGACTGTCCATGCATTACATGTAATGCACTGGTGACCTAGCTCGGCATGTCCACGTATATATGTAAAACACTACCCAGTCGTGCATTACATGTAATGCATGGACGTACCAAGCTAGGCCATTGATGGAAGCGAGGGACAGTTAAAGTGTTAATACTACAATCAGAAGGCTGCATTCGTAAGACTCCATTGCCAACCCTAAGACTGACAGCAGAGGCGGCGCGTTCCCATACTCAAAAGCGTACCCAAAGCGTTTTAGTATGAGACATGCATTTGCAGCTTTAAGAAATTTGGTACGGAGATAACTTGGACCCTGAGGAAGGAGACAGTACTTTTTATCCCAGAAAACTAAACAGTCTCCAAGGGAATAGGGATAAACAACTTCCAAGTCTAGCTGGAGGGTTTTTTTTAATATTGTCAACCATGCAAGCAGATACTAATGATTTTTAGATAGGTATGTTCATTTCATTTGATGCTTAGCTCGTAGTTTTAACCAAATTTTCAGTATCTAATCTATAATTGGGAGCAAAGAAATCGAGCCAATTTCTATGGAAATTCAGTACTAAGTGGTTCGATTTCTTTGCTCCCAAGTGAGATTTGAGAGAAAAAATCGTTCCTTTTTCAAAATTTGTGTATGAAAAATCGACACTAAGGAACGACTGGTCATTAACTCGCTCTGTGTGCAGCCGTAAGTTGCCCGAAATGGAAACGTAGAAAAAAACAATAAAAAAACAAACCAATGGACCACCTCAGAGACGGAACTACTTAAATAAAATCCAAATTATAACAAATAGGTATAACGTATTTGATCGTACATTAAATCTAAGTTAAATCAATTACAAATATTGTAAATAAATTGACTACTGTATAGATAAATACGTATTTAATACGTAAATAAAATTTATTACCTTTAAAGCTATATATGTCAGCATATACGGTTACGATATGTATCACCATAAAATTATCATTTTTAAAATAATTATCATCAATTTAAATCAATATCTTAATAAATTAATTTTATAAGACTAAAAGATATTATACATTTATTCGTTAAACTATAGCATGCAGACATTTTTAATTTTTTATACGTCTGACGTCTACTGTTTTTTTTTTCAATTGTTTGTGGTATGGAATCAATGGAGTTTCTAGTATGGAGTTTTTTATTAATTCGGTTCAAATCGTTTAATCGCTTCACTAAATTACGTTCCACTTCACACAAACAATTTTTAATACATTGACGAAGCTGACGTTTTATGTCAAGTCAAAGTGTCAAACTTTGTTATGATTTCGCCTGCTCACGTCAGCTCAGCTGGAATTTTAGTTTATTAAAAAACTAAGAGAAATACGTATTCTTTTCCGATAACTCGATAAATACTAACACTAATTACAAATCCGTATTAAATGGTAATTCTCAAATACACTACTCGTACATGCAATACTGTTAAAATAGTTTTAAAATAAAATAAAAAACACATGAAGTACCTACTTGAAATAAATTATTAAACTGAAACTCAATCATTTTAGGACTTGAAAACGTTTGCGGAGGATGATTTTGATCCTAAAAAATGGATTAACAGGGCCTGGAGCTCCTCTGGCAACCAAGAAAAAGAGGTGTGTATTATATTTGGTTTAAAATAATATGTCGACAAGACTACAATCTTGAGACAGCAATCTTAAGATCGCAAGTGTGTTGTCAACCCTTAAGACTAATCCCTACACTGGAACAATGCGAACACTGCTGCTTATTATTATTATTTTAAAAGTAGAACACATTTTAATATGAAAAGTTACAATAGCACCGCAGATGCAATAGCCCCGCCTCACCTTATTCTGCCTTTTGGCCGATTTTTTTGAATATTTTTATGTAACTGTAAATATTTGAGGATTTATGTCAGTACCATCGTGTAGAACCCTAAAGGTTAGGTTAGGTTAGTTTTATAAAAATCCTGAAATATTAACAGTTACAGAAAAAAAGAGGGTTGGCAAATGAAATGGTTAGGAAATTATACATTTTGCCAATCATATTGTCCCTTTACTTTCTCAACCAGTTATCTGATCGAATATTTTGATAGAAAAAACACTCATGTTCCAAGGTTTATAAAGACTACTTTCCTATCTAAATATTTGATCAGATAAGAGGTTGAGAAATTAAATGATGGTAGTGATCTGGACTGACCTTGCACAAGATCGTAACAGTACAAAAAATGTACAGTTTTCTTATACATTCCAGGTGTTTGTGGCCAACACAGTGTCGAGACTGCAGCTGTATATGAAGCAACTTACTAACTCTTTGGATGAAACAACAACTCAGGTACTTTATAATGGGTCAATCAACTTTTCGTTGTAGCTCGTTGCCATGGTGATGTCTCCTGGGTCACTCTTTGAAACTATGATTTCAAAGGATATAAGTCCACTAAAAATCAGTTTATTGGCAATTACAAACCCATTATTTTATGGCTTTTCTCTTGAGTGTCCTAGGCAGGGTTCGAAAGGATTATTATCAATGATAATTATCGTGATAATTATCATGATAATTTATCGTGATAATAACAGATGGATAATTATCAATTGATAATTAACAAAAAATTGTGCTTGTAAAAGAGAACTGCATTCGAAGTATTCGAACGTGTGTTTCCGCAACACACAGATTTTTACTCAATCTAACTTTAATTAATGTTGATTTGTGTTGGATCATATCAAACTAAATAATTAAAAAAATATATTTGTTTTTATTTATGTTTTGTTAGAATTTGCTGACACAATATAACAAATGAATTTCTTACACTGCTGATAATTATCCGATAATTATCTGATAATTATCCGATAATTATCTGATAATTATCCGATAATTATCAAGAAGCGTAATTATCTTGATAATTTTGAACCCTGGTCCTAGGAGTATGTATTATAAAAAAAAAACTATGAAACTGTCACTGTTGTCTTCTGGGTTACGGATGGTTACGGGAAGGAACTGGTTATATGCCCTAAGGGTAGAACAGAGCGGAAAGGGTAGAGGGTGATAGGGATACCCTAGCTAAAGAGAATATTAAATTAAAAAAATAGGTGGTCACAAAGTTAGAAATTAGAAACATTTGCTCTTTTAAAATTAATATGAATTCTCATTTTTGATAACTGACCAAAAAGTTAAGTTCTTAGCTAATTGTATTGATAGTAACTCTTATTGTTAACTGATAAAGTAAGTATGTTAAAAATATGAACAATTTTATTTGTCTCTCTTGATAACGAAGCCTTATATTTTATAAGGATTAAAAAAATAAGGCTTTCATCCTACTATATTATAAATGCGAAAGTTTGTGAGTTAGTTTGTTACTAGCAAGGTGCAACGGCTGGACGGATTTGGATGAAATTTGGATTGGAGATAGCTTATACCCTGGATTAACACATAGGCTACTTTTCATCCTGGATAATTTTAAAGTTCCCGACGGAATAACGATACTTAATCGAAATCTACGCAGACGAAGTCGTGGGCACAAGCTAGTGTATAATAAATTCTGGTTTATGTACGGGTGTTACACTAAACTCTCATAAACCGAAGCAAAGCGTTAGTATACTATAATATAAATGTCAAAAATTATGGCAAATACAAATTATGTCAAGTGAATATTATGACAAACATTTTAGATAGTGAACTCTATCCCCCGGACACTCCAAGATGCGTCCTCCCTCCAACTGGAGGGCGCCCTTCTTCAGCAAAAGCTCCTGGCCCTCGAGGAAAAGGTCCAAGGAGTCGAGGAACAGACGGGGCACTCCATCATGAGCCTTCAGAGAATTGATCAGCTGAAAAGCCGACTGGAGGTGAGTTGAAAAAATATCGGAGGACAATCTCATTCCAATTGACCTACTCCCAAGCGAGGATCCATGCTTGTACTATACGTGCTTGATAACGTTACACATACTTACCTATACATACAGAAATACATACTTACTTAAATATATGTATAGGAAACATCAAGACTCAGGAACAAATATTCACGTTCATCAGACAAATAAATATTTGCCCTTAACGGGAATACCAAAATTCTTCTTCAGTTCTTACACCCATTCACAAACGTCACTATGAGGTCTCACAGTGCTCACGAACGCACAGGGTGGTTCAAATCGTCTCATAAACAAAAGGTCGGTAAAAAAGGACCAATCACAAAGCTGTATTGAACGCAGTGCGTTTACTCAGTGAAGGATCCCTTAAATATTGTTTGTGAATACGGGTGTTAGACAGATTTTAGAAACAATTAGCTTGTTCCCTTTTCAAACTTATGCATGAAATAAATTGGTGAAAATAAACTTTTTTTTAAACTGCGTACCTACAGCTGAACATAGAACCTACTTTTTTGAATTCGGTTGAAAAATTGTCATTAATGGCGGTTTCAGACTAGCGTTGTTTAAACGCGCAAATTTGCCGCAGCACACACACATCTCGTACTAGCGTAGGCGCGCTAGTAAGGTCGTTGAAATTAATTTAAACGAACACGCTGGAATGAGCGCGTATATGCGAATTCGGCTTATTGAAGCGCGAATTGTAGGGTGCGTGCAAGTGCACATGTAAAAACGAGCGTAAATCGCGCAGAAAAAGCGGTAGTCAGAAACCGCTCTAAGGAACGAGTTAGGGTCTCCCCAGACCTATCGGCGAGGAATCAGCTTGAGCCGGTAAGAAAAAGTTTTATGTTCGTGCAGTAAGAGTGAAAAAGGCGTCGCTCGGCACGGCTCGGCTCGATTCGGTGTTGCGAACGGAACGACGTCGTTTTAGCTCTTATTGCAAGGACATGAAACTTTTTCTTACCGCCTCAAGCCGATTCCGCGTCGATAGGTCTGGGGAGACCCTTAATCGTCATGACCTGTCTGAGTGCTGTAATTGTTATGGAGGCCTATCTATTCGCATAACTTTTTTACGCATAATAATCATTACGCATAAAAATCGATTGTCATAACACCCTTTTAGGCTGACATTGCAAAATTGAATAAATGTAACGTATTTTATGTTATGTAGATTAGGTTAGGTTAGGATAGGATAGTTTATAATAATAATAAAAATAAAACCCTTTCTATTGTAAAAACCGTTTTATGACAATCAATTTTTATGCGTAATTATTATTATGCGTAAAAATATGTATGCGAGTACCTAGAACCCTACCCAATTGTTATATTTAGAACCACGGAATAGAAAAAACAGTGGAAGTGGCATGAGCTTCGCTTAGTATCAGACCTGTTGTCGCCAATACTCAAACTATCATAAAAACAACACACCACCATGGAAAATGTTTTTCGTGCGGCTATCGTTTTTACACTCCAAAATAGCACAATAAGGCATGCTTCTGGATTTATTTCCTATTTTAGAAATATCAAAATATTGAAAAATCGAAATAAGCGATCGCGGCAAAAGTATGGTAGGTTATGCGGAACTCCGCATAACTATGCCACACGTTACACGCCCACTTGACACTTCTACTGTTTTTTCTGTTCTGTGTTTAGAACGCAGCGTCGGCCCTCCGCGAGGCGGACAAGTGGGCCGCGCTGGCGGCCGCACTCGAGGAGGTGCTGCAGGCCGGCGTGCCCGCGGCGCCCGACCAGCTGGAACAGCTGGCCGGGCAGGTCGAAGCGCTCACGGCTAGCCTCGAGGTACCTACACGCGTAAATGACACATACACACACGCATGTATACGCACAAACAGTGGTGGTCACATAATTAGACACTTGTTTTTTTCCCATACAATTGCCTACAAATATTACTTTTCAATTTTGACAACCAGCCAAAAAGTTCTTAATAAATTTTATCTTTAGTTACACTTATTGTTTACTAATAAACTAAAGTTTAAATGTATGTACAATTTATTTCTGTTGGAAACGAATCTTTCATTTTATAAGGATTTGAAAAAATAAATATTTGGCGTTCATACAAAGTTGTAAAACTTTGTATGGACGCGTCATCACTAAGTTTTTAAATCCTTATAAAATGTAAGGTCCATTTTTAACAGCAGTTCACTGTACATCAGTTTAAACCTTAGTTAATTATCTAAAGTAAATAGTATTTAGCAATAAAATTGGTCGAGAATTTTTTGATTGGTGGTCAAAATTGAAAAAAACAAGTGTCTCTAATTATGTGACCACCACTGAATGTGGACAGTGTAACACATGTACCCATGTACCCATTTATCATCTTACGACGTACTGTCGCGATGTGACCTTTTCTGGGGGCTTAGTATGGATGCGTTTATCAAGTGACAAAATGTGTATAAAGCGTCCGTCACTCTCGTACTTATCTGTCAGAAAGTGACGGATGTTTTATCCACATTTTCATCAGGTTTCACGAATTATTATTATTATTATTATTATTTGATTTAAAATAGTACATAACTACATACATTCATACATTAAATCACGCCTGTTCCCCAGAGGGGTAGGCAGAGACCACTTCTTTCCACCTGCTATGATCTTGACGAATCTACAGTTTTAAATAATAATATAGTTGGTAACGCAGTGGGCGATGTTGTCCCTAGGTTTTGTATGAAAAATGTGCATTTTCCCTTGAGCTACCAGGTTTTTTCGAAGTTTAAAAAATATTTCTCATGTTTAACGTAAGGTCTTTAAATTTTGTGGTCTGATTTTAATATTCATACACTATTCTTTACCACAAGTCACCAGGCGGCACTGGTCCCACCGCCGGCTACAGACTATAAGCTAGTAGAACTATAAACTACAAAAGAGTGGGCGAGCGGCGAGAAGCGAGTAAAGTTTTGATAGTTTTGACGCTCGGCTATAAAGCGAGTGTTCGCGGACGACTTAGCTGCGCTAGTTTTATAGTTGATAGCTTTTATTGCTGGGGTCAACTAGTAAACAGCGGTCCCACCGCCAGATATCGGCGAGCTTGGCGAGCAACTACGAGTAGTAAAATTCCGTACTAGAAACAGTTGACAACCGGCGGGAGGCTAGTAAAAATTCTATGGAATTATAGCTTACTCGCCGGGCGTTGGGAGAGTGTCCTCGCCGGCAGTGTGAACAGCGAGCGATGAACTATAAATATATATCTCTCTCTTTTATTTACACGGAAGCGATTATCTTTTGTTCGTTTCTTGGGCTAGAAAAAAGTCGATAGTTCATATCTCACTCGCCAGCGGTCGGACCAGTGCAGTTGTAATACCGCAAAAGAAAAGGAGTACCTTAATAGTTGATTCACCCAAATACCCTTCTCATTACCGGCCACACCGGTTACAAATGTGTTTTTCCCAGGTGTTAACAGAAGCGCCGGACTACGAGGCCAAGCGCTTGCAGCTCGAGGCTCTGTACAACCGCTTGGAGGCAGCGCTGTCCGCGCCGTTCCTGGAGGCCATCAACCAGCAGGACAAAGGTAAGGTGGTTTGAAAAACTGGAAAGAGTGAATTTCAATAGTAGTGAAGATAAGCGAACAAGAAAAAGGGTTTAGGCTGAGGCGGAGATGAGCGGAGTGGAGCGGAGCTGTGCCAATATTAACCAATAGAATCTAAACTAACGTGCGGAAGGGCCGCTCGACGTGACCGCATGCGCCTTCTATTGGATAATATTGGCACAGTTTCGCTCCGCTCGTCTCCGCCTTAGTGGAGCCGCGCCCTTATCAATGTATCGGCGAAGTCTCAAATTATCAAGCCCCTAACAATTTATTTTGCTAACTTTTATGCTGCTGTGCTAATGTTTTTTTTTTATTTCTATCGTTTCATTGTGATACTATAATATTTTGGAGATATTCACACTTTTTTTTTTAAATACTTCGATCTATAAAGTATTAGAATTGGAACAAACACTGCCATATTGCAAAACAGCCGAACCAATTAATTTTATTGGTCTTTTCTTAATTGTTGTTTTTAAAGCTTCTGTTATGGTAACTAATGAAATATTTTCCGTATTTTATTTTAACACATCAAAATTATTGTAGAACAGTTTTTGACAAGTATGATATAAAAATTGAGATGTCAGTTGATCACCAAATACCATCACTGACATTGTTCAAGCGCGTTACCATGGTAATAACAATGCTATAATAATTAGAAAAGAACTGTTATAACCATGGCAACGCTCATTATAGAACTGTTTTCACGCTACGCTACACTATAGGTGGTATTATGATACTGTTAACAATATCAATATTAGCGGTTTAAAGTACCCGAGTAGTTTTTTATTTTATTTGATAGGGTATACTCTCCAAGCTGGTCCAAGTGTTATCAAGTCTGATTTTGATGCGGAGATCCATGAGAAATTGAGGGCTTACATAGTGATTTTAATACAAGTGTAGACACGATCAGGATCGGTCGGGTTGGGGGGATACGAAGTTAGGGAGGGAATTAGGCAAACTGTTAGATGTCTTACACCCGTATTCACAAACAATACTTAAGGGATCCTTCACTGAGTAAACGCACTGCGTTCAATACAGCTTTGTGATCGGTCCCTTTTGACCGACCTTTTGTTTATGAGACGATTTGAACCACCCTGTGCGTTCGTGAGCACTGTGAGACCTCATAGTGATGGTGAATACGGGTATAAGAGTTGTTTGTCGCATGGCAGAGCGCACCAAATGCTACGTGGCGCTATTCCGCGGCATGGGGCGCGCGGCGTCCGCGGCTCGCTGCTGGCGCCGCGCCGCCGCCGCCGCCCTCGCCGCGCGCTGGGGGCGCCGCGCCGCGCGCCGCCTGCCCGACCTGGCCGACCCTGCGCAGGCGCGCCAGCACGTGAGTCGCTATACTACACGGGAGTCACTGTACTATACGGGAGTCACTATACTACACGGGAGTCACTATACTACATGAGAGTCACTATACTACACGGGAGTCACTATACTACACGGGAGTCATTATACTACACAGGAGTCACTTTACTACACGTGAGTCATCGTACACGGAGTCACTATAGGACACGGGAGTCACTCAACTACACGGGAGTCACTATACTACACGGGAGTCACTATACTACACGGAAGTCACTATACTATACGGGAGTCACTAAACTACACGGGAGTCACTATACTACACGGGAGTCACTATACTACACGCGAGTCACTATACTACACGGGAGTCATTATACTACACGTGAGTCACTGTACTACACGGGAGTCACTATACTACACGGAAGTCACTATTCTACACGCGAGTCACTATACTACACGGGAGTCACCATAATACACGGAAGTCACTATACTACACGTGAGTAACTATACTACTCTACACTGTTAAAAATGTTTTATTTTTATTCTTTTTCTTTTTATAACTACGTAATTGACGTTGTTACAATAGTGTTATATTATATTATAATGCTCGCCATTATGCACCAGTCACATAATACTTATTCTACTACACAGGTAGATTGGCTAACCAACGTGGTGAAGTCAGAGACGCCCCTCGACGAGCTGGTGAGGTTCTACACCGAGCTCCTGCAGTCTCTGGACCCTACTCCCACCAAGGTACAGCCTAATACTGCATTATAATATATCATGACCAGACCTAGGAATATACGGGGCAAAATTAAGTGACAGCTAGGGATTGCCTATATCAATAAGCTCAATTATCGATGTTTTTCCCATATACTAGTGATCGCTCCAAGTTTTGTTTGTAAAAATAAAATTGTATTGAAAGTATGCAAATGAAACAAAATAGCAACATGATTCTGGTTATTCTTAAAATTCAAAGGATTTTTTACCCTTCACTCATCATCATCATATTTTTTTTACTCCTAACATATTCTGATCGTTTATTTTATCAAAAGTAAATGGGACAGTCATTCTGAAATACACAATAAGGAAAAAAGATGATGATGAGTAAAGGTTAAAAAATCCTTTTAAAATAAAGATTAACCGGAATTATGTTGCTATTTTGTTTCATTTGCATGCCTATTTTCAATAAAAAAATATTTTTCAAACAAAACTTGGAGCGATCACTAGTATATGGGAAAAGCATCGATAGTTAAGTTTATCGATGTAGGCAATCCCTAGCTGTCATTTAATTTTACCCCCTATATTCCTAGGTCTGGTCATGACCAATGTGCAGTTGTCATGGCCACTAGTAAGCTAAGCATAGCAGATAAAGAAATACATTTAGATACTTAATTGTATTATTATTCGTTTTTTTAAATATATTATTCAATAAATCGAATATATTATTATGCCACGTTGTTTTCGATGTTTTCTACGATGTCAACATTCTTCCATACACGGCACCCTAATAATACATATACCCCCTTACTAATAAACGGTAGAAGCGAGCGTAGGGTAGAAGTACCGTTTGTTGCCACTTTTGTGGTTGATATTTGTATCAAAAATACTGTAAAATTAATAATAATATTCATAGATAGTTAAGGCTGAAGATTATTGTAAAGATGAAATATAATTTTTTGTATTGTAATTTCATAATGCTTCACATATTAGCTAAAATTTAGAGTGGCCAAAACCGGTAGTTCTACCTTTCTTACGGGGTGCGCTTCAATAAGTATAAAAACATTTTGCATAATTTCATTTAACTAACCACGAAAAGCATAATTAACGTTTAGCATAAAAATCAATTGTATAATTTTAACTGGCATACGATCGAATAACATAAAACTCATTTAACATAACTGTTATTTTCTTTTTATTATGCATTTTAAGTCAATTTCTTCTAACTAGGTTAGGTTAGGTTAGAACTGTGACCACATTAATAGTAATGAAAGCAGTTAGAAATATTTATTTTTCAATTTATAAACATTATAGTTTTAAAAATCATGCATTTCATTTTATGCATCGTGACTATTATATCGATGGTTTATTATGCAGATTGAAATTATGCAATTAGTGTTATGCAAAATGATCATTAGACCATTTGTTTTTATGCTAAACATTACACACCCCTTCTTACGTATATATGTGGTGGTTAGGTGGTGTCAGCCAGCCTGAAGCTCTGCTCGGATCCGGAAGAGGGCGTGGCGCTGCTCACGAGCCTGCGGCAGGACATCGACGAGTTCGTGGCGTGCGTGCACGGCGTGCTCGACGAGCCGGCCAAGAACAAAGGTATTGGAACCAATGCTAATAGAGATGCGCCGAATAGTGGTTTAACCGAATAGCCGAATACCGAATACTATTCGGTTTAACCTTTACCGAACCGGATATTCGGCCAAATTATTCGGTTTACCATTTCATTGTTTTGTCGCGTAAACTGGTTCTAACATGTACGCTATGTGTCGCTGCTGGTTAGATGAGGAGCGAGCCGCACCTTACCGCCCGCCACCCGCGCACACCGCGCTATCACTTTACTTGAAAACATCGCACGACACGATTACGTTAAGTACAAATAAAAACAGAGGTGCTTATTATTACAAAAATAATTCAACACATTCTTCATAGGATTTCTCTGACTTATAATATTTATAACATAAATCGTACATAAGAAGTTTTGTCTTTTAGTTCTATACCTTGTCGTGTAGCCAAGAAAATGGAGATACTCGAACCGAATATATTCGGCACCAAAACTGAATAATTCGGCCGAATACAAATAGTGAAAAAGATGCCGAATACGCCGAATACCGAATACCAAACGAATATTCGGCGCATCTCTAAATGCTAACCACCTCGTCAGTACCCTTACTATGAGCTACAATTACTGTACTCGCTAGAGAGTCGAATGCTCTGTCCCTCGCAGACCTCGCAGTATTCTTATAGAGTGCAAGGGACAGAACATTCGACTCGCTAGCGATTACAATAATTGTAACTCATGGTAAGGGTCCAAGAAATCCCTTACTTTCCGCGCCTAGGCTATAATGTACTATTTTATTGTACATACAATATGTTATTTAACATTGAAACTGTGTATATAGGTAATAGGTAAAGTTTAAAATTATATGCATACATAGCCATTTGTGCTTATTTATGTACGATAAAGATTAAATAAATAAATAAATAAACAGATATACAGATACACCTATACACAGATAGCCACATGCACAAATACTCAGATACACACATACACAGATACATTAAAACACAACTGATATGGCTTACCGATGTACATGCGCAGATGAATTTTCGAAGCGCGGGAACCAATCAGCATGATCCACGCGTTGCGCGTCTGTATTCTGTGCTATTATTGATTACTAGTGACGCCAAGTTGACGCGCGCGCATGTCATTCAGTCAGCCGTGAGTGAGATGGAGAAAATAGATGCAATTTAACTTGCACCTTATAACTATTACGTCCAAGTCTGATCGTGGGTTTTAATCGTGCTTTCGGAAATAATCGGATTCGTTGTTCATGTCTGCGCGAACGAAGATTCACGACACGCCATATAAATTGTGTTCTAGTGTACACACATACACAAATACTCACATACACAGATACACACATGCACAGATACACACATACACATATACGCAGATACACACATACACAGATACACACATACACATATACGCAGATATACACATACACAGATACACACATACACAGATACGCAGATACACACATACGCAGATACACACATACACAGTTACACACATACACAGATACACACATACACATATACATACATACTCAGATACACATATACACAGATACATACATACACAGATACACACATACTCAGATGCACATATACACAGATACATACATACACAGATACACACATACTCACATACACACATACTCAGTTACACAGATAGACAGATACACATATGCTCAGATACGCAGATACACATTTTTTCGCAAATGTATTAAAAAAAATCGTTTGATACACGTGCGGAACTGTCATTTTCACGACTTTTGCAGCTCGGGCCAAGACACCTCGGGACGCGTGTACAATGACATACTTTCCGCACTCACATCAAAATGTACTATTTAATTCAGAGGTGGTGGCTCCTGCAACGCTGGAAGAGTTCGGGCGCGCCGCGTACGCGCCGCTGCGTGAGCTGCTGCCGAACTACACGGACCTGCAGAAACAGCTGCTGCTGGCGTATCTGGACGACCCTCAGCTCAGACAAGTATTACACTCATTATGTTTGTAAATAAGTATTTTTATCTTCCTTACATAGTATAAAACAAAGTCGCTTTGCGCTGTTTGTCCCTCTATATGTACATACCCTTAGATCTTTCAAACTACGCAACGGATTATCATTCAAGAGGATAAAAGAAATAAAAAATCTGGATTTATGTACGGGGGTTACAGAAACTCACATAAACCGAAGCGAAGCGAGGGCGGGTCGCTAGTTTTAAACTCACTATCAAAAGACCAGTCTAATGAGTCCAAACTCGACCGGCAATCCCTTATTTTCCGGGTCTTTATGTAATAATATTCTAATAAGCCAAATGCAGATTTCCTCTTCTAGATTTTTAAGACACTTGAAAAGTTGGTTCCCATAAATGTTTTCATTCCAGGAGGATATTTTAGAACAGTCCCGCGCCATCCTCGCTGTAGCGGAGCGTTGTGAGAACTGGCTCGATATAGCGCGCGGCAGAGCGGAGAAGATAGCGGGAGTCGCCGGGTGGACGTACTACGCGCCCGCTGTCGAGGTAGAGTATAGCAGTCGCGGCATCCTCGCTGTAGCGGAGCGTTGTGAGAACTGGCTCGATATAGCGCGTGGCAGAGCGGAGAAGATAGCGGGAGTCGCCGGGTGGACGTACTACGCGCCCGCTGTCGAGGTAGAGTATAGCAGTCGCGGCATCCTCGCTGTAGCGGGGCGTTGTGAGAACTTGCTCGGTATAGCGCGCGGCAGAGCGGAGAAGATAGCGGGAGTCGCCGGGTGGACGTACTACGCGCCCGCTGTCGAGGTAGAGTACAACGGTTGCGGCATCCTCGCTGTAGCGGAGCGTTGTGATAACTGGCTCGATATAGCGCGTGGCAGAGCGGAGAAGATAGCGGGAGTCGCCGGGTGGACGTACTACGCGCCCGCTGTCGAGGTAGAGTATAGCAGTCGCGGCATCCTCGCTGTAGCGGGGCGTTGTGAGAACTTGCTCGGTATAGCGCGCGGCAGAGCGGAGAAGATAGCGGGAGTCGCCGGGTGGACGTACTACGCGCCCGCTGTCGAGGTAGAGTATAGCAGTCGCGGCATCCTCGCTGTAGCGGAGCGTTGTGATAACTGGCTCGATATAGCGCGTGGCAGAGCGGAGAAGATAGCGGGAGTCGCCGGGTGGACGTACTACGCGCCCGCTGTCGAGGTAGAGTATAGCAGTCGCGGCATCCTCGCTGTAGCGGGGCGTTGTGAGAACTTGCTCGGTATAGCGCGCGGTAGAGCGGAGAAGATAGCGGGAGTCGCCGGGTGGACGTACTACGCGCCCGCTGTCGAGGTAGAGTACAACGGTTGCGGCATCCTCGCTGTAGCGGAGCGTTGTGATAACTGGCTCGATATAGCGCGTGGCAGAGCGGAGAAGATAGCGGGAGTCGCCGGGTGGACGTACTACGCGCCCGCTGTCGAGGTAGAGTATAGCAGTCGCGGCATCCTCGCTGTAGCGGGGCGTTGTGAGAACTTGCTCGGTATAGCGCGTGGCAGAGCGGAGAAGATAGCGGGAGTCGCCGGGTGGACGTACTACGCGCCCGCTGTCGAGGTAGAGTATAGCAGTCGCGGCATCCTCGCTGTAGCGGAGCGTTGTGAGAACTGGCTCGATATAGCGCGCGGCAGAGCGGAGAAGATAGCGGGAGTCGCCGGTTGGACGTACTACGCGCCCGCTGTCGAGGTAGTGTACAACAGTCGCGGCATCCTCGCTGTAGCGGAGCGTTGTGATAACTGGCTCGATATAGCGCGTGGCAGAGCGGAGAAGATAGTAGCAATTTTTTGAAAGTTTGATGACCAGTTCTTATTCGGAGTCCGCCAAACGTTTAAATTGGGTTTTTGAGGCAATAGCAAAAAAGTTTTTTCAACGGGCGAACTTCTTATGTGTCATCTTTTGATAAGAAACATTTCATATCATATTAAAAAATAATTAACAAACATTAAACTTCGTGGCAACCATAGCTCGCCGCGACTATTTGCATGGCGAGACATGCTTAGAGGTCTTAAATAGAATTAAGGTTGTCACATTTGGGCGCGGTCACAGTACTGTGATACCGTATATATTTGAAACTGTATCAGCGTACGTTTTCAGGCGTTCTTCGCGGCCCTGGCGTCGCTGATCTCGTCCCACGGGCGGCGCATCGAGGCGCTGTTCCTCGCTGACCGCGGGGGCGGAGGAGTGCTGTGCGGCGCGTGCCCCGCCGCGCTCGCGCTCGAGCGGGCCGCCGCCGCCGCGCTGCGCGCCGCGCACCTCGAGCCGCGCGCCACAGGTACACTACCACACGTGTACACCTGCAGTACTACATCAAGGGGTGTACTATCGCAGGTGTAGTACTGCAGGTGTAGTACCGCAAGTGTAATACTGCAGGTATAATACTGCAGGTGTAGTACCGCAGGTGTAATATCGCAGGTGCAGTACCGCAGGTGTAGTACTGCAGGTGTAGTACCGCCGGTGTAGTACCGCAGGTGTAGTACCGCAGGTGTAGTACCGCAGGTGTAGTACCGCAGGTGTAGTACCGCAGGTGTACTACCGCAGGTGTAGTACTGCAAGTGTAATACAGCAGATGTAGTACTGCAGGTGTAATACTGCAGGTGTAGTACCGCAGGTGTAGTACTGCAGGTGTAGTACTGCAGATGTAGTACCGCAGGTGTAGTACTGCAGGTGTACTACCGCAGGTGTACTACCGCGGGCTACAATGTGGCATACAAATACACAGACGTTATAACACTTCAATTTTTGACCGATTAATAAACAAAATCATGGTATAATTCAAACAAGGTCCGCTAATATTAGTCCCCCCCCCTGCAGAGCCGACGCCGGCGCCGCTGCAGGAGCTGGCGACGGCGCCCGCCCGCCCCCCGGGCGCGGGGCTGCGGCGCGCGCGCGAGCAGCTGCGCGCGCTGGCCAAGCAGGTCGTCCGGAGCCCGGTCGACATACAGCTGGGTATGTTACACAATTTTTCTCAAAAATGTCTGGAAATGTTTACATAACTATCTACATATTAACGCGAAGTACATAGTTTACTGAGAGTTCGCAAATTAAAAAAAAATTAGTGCTCGCTACACAAGCCCGCAATGTTGCATACAAATTCCATTAATATCTAGCTTGTAACTTTTTAAAAAGTGAAAAGGGCTATAATAAAATGTGGCTCAGGGCACAAGTCTTATTCATCCATATTTTATTCGAAACAACTTTTTTATCTGTGTCTGGAATAGCTTGTTTTTTTTTTAAACAAAGCTTGCGTTTCTCCTTGTAATATACAAAAAGGCGGTAAATAGTGATGGTTTTCTCACGTGAAGTTTCTCACGTGAAGCTTAATGTGACGCCGATCTGCATCAGCAGCACCCAGCTACGGCACTCGAGATCAAATTTTATGGGAAACCCGTTATTTCTCTTTTTTTTGGTCATAATTTCATTGTTGACAATGTCATAATTTTTATATGCTTGAACCGAAAACTTAAAAAAAACTTAAATATACAAGGCTAGGTTAACCATCACTCTTTACCGCCTTTTTGTTTAATGACAAGGAGAAACGCAAGCTTTGTTTAAAAAAACTCAAACTATTCCAGACACAGATAAAAAAGTTATGTTTCGAATAAAATATGGATGTACATATAAGACTTGTGCCCTCATTTTATTACGGCCCTTTTCACTTTTTAAAAAGTTACAAGTTAAATAGTAATGGAATTTGTAGGTATGCAACATGCAATGTTTTTTTTTTTAATTTGAGAAGTGTCAGTAAACTATGTATAGGTGTTCCACGAGAATTGAGGTGAATGATTACACACACAGCTACATGAAGTACTGATTGCAAAAAAAGTGAGTGAATGAAATGAGTGAGTGAATGTAAATGTAAATAAAAACGCTTAATTATATTTTTAATAAGTATCAAAAGCAGTAAAAAATATAAAAAAATGCTTTTATAAACCATCATCACTTGGCATATCTTCATCTGATTCGTTAAGATTGATTACAAGGTTTTCGGTTAAATAATCAATCCTAGGTTCCATTCTCTTTGGTTTCTACGATTAGTATTATATTCATATACGTACGCATATCTGACCTTTATTTATTCATCTTATAAATTATTTATGTAACTAATATCGGTCAAAATATTTTATTTTCTGTTTTATTTGAAGTCGATGAATTGTTCTACATAATACTTAACAAAATAGTTTAAAGAAACTTTTTGGTCTTTCTTGCAGTTCAGTGTTGAACTTGCTATCGGTACAACATTAGAACAGTAATTTCAAAATCCCGCTGTCATTACATGACAGTGTTGTTGTGTGCGTGACCTCAACTCTCTTGAAACAAGCTATACTTCGCGTCTCAATATAGTAATGTCAACATTTCCGGACATTTTTGAGAAAATAACTATTCTAACTCTAAATGTTATTCTATAGGAGTATATGTACGTCGTTTATTGCAGAAAAAATACCGTCCCTGGACGTCTGGAGCAACAACGACGCGCTGTCGTCCGAGTTGCCAGACTTCGCGCTGTCGCCGCAAGAGTACATCACTGAGGTAATCCATATCGCTCAGGTTCACTTTGTCCATATTCCCATCTCGTCCATATTCTCATCTCAGCTACATTCCCATCTCATCCACATTCCCATCTCGTCCACATACCCATTTAGTCCACATTCCCATTTCGTTCACATTCCCATCTCGTCCACATTCCCATCTCGTCCACATTCCCATTTCGTTGACATTCCCAATAACTAGTAAACCACCAAGTGATAGAATTGATATAGAACAACCCTACAGTCTTAAGGTTAGGTTGCAAACGAGTTAGGAATGAGGACGAGTTGGGAATTCGGACGAGTTGGGAATGCGGACGAGTTGGGAATGAGGACGAGTTGGGAATATGGACGAGATAATAAGTGGACAATTTGGGATTGGTATGGGGACGAGTTGGGAATGTAACCGAGATGAGAATGTGGACGAAATGGGAATATGGACAAGGTGAACCTGAGCGATCCATATCTGACGACATGCTAGCCTAGTTGAGTGACCCTGCCTACGAAGCTAGCGGTCCTGAGTTCAAATCCCGGTAAGGGCAGATATTTATGTGATGAAGGGTTAGGGTTTTGGTAAAACTTCCCTCGCTTCCTCCACACTCAAAAGTGTATTAATTTCGGTTTATTTTTTTATTTCAGATAGGGCAGTATCTAATGACTTTGCCGCAGCATTTAGAGATGCAGCTCTCGGAGAAACAGGCTCCCTGGCAGTTCTTATCTGAGGTACCTATAGCTAAATATGGTGTATGTGTCCGTCCGTTTTATTAAGGCCAGGAGAAGGCAACGACACACAAGCCACATGATGATAAGTTTAATCCGGGACCCTTAAGGTCGGATTTTTATTCCCACGGAAAAAATGTATACAAAGGTGTTGCCGTTAACGAAAAACATTTGCAGTATTCAAAATATTTATACTTTCCACATTTATAAGAAATCGACTTTCTATAAAAAAACTATATATTGTAATCAAGATTGAAGAATTTAATTTGTTGATGGCACACTTTTTATTTTGATATAAATTCTTTGTTGTATTGATTTAAAACGAGAAAACTGTTTTTGTATGCATAATTTATTTATTGCACTGGTATCATTGACTCGATACACCTGTGTCAACAAGTTGAGGGTTGCTTGATTAATGTGAGACGTCACTTCACTCGCTTCGCTTCACAATTCGTGATTCCGTCGTAATCGCTTTTCAGTGACTGATTTGTGCGATTTTAAGTTCAATTATTTCTCAAATTTATTTTTATATCACGGTACGAGCGAAATGATAACTTAATATTATATTTCTTGCTGGCCCAAACTTTGAGATCCCCTGAAATGTCACTTTGACAGTGACTTAACTTTGTTTACATTTTTTCCGTGGGAATAAAAATCCGACCTTAGACATTTGCACGAGAACATATATAGGTTACCCTAACTGACTATTTAATTCTTCATAGCAAACTGTCTATTCGCATTTTCCCCATATTTTTTTTACCAATTGCATATTTTCCATCTTGGATTTTTGCCACTTGCATGTTTTCTCAATTCAAAATCAATTTCACTGAGTCGACGGACTTTGATTTCTAGGTGCTTGACCTTTCGAGCCTTCTGCAAAACTAACATAACCAAACTTATCTCCCTATTTCGATCTATTTCGACATAATTACAATGGGAAATTTTGCGAGTGGGGAAAATCCTGTGATTTCTAAAAGTTCAAAATGGGAAGCAATGCCATCGGAGTAAAATTAAAATGGGGAAAAATGCGACTGGAAAGTTTGCTACGCGGAATTAATCAGTTTGAGGAACCGATCTAGCTATCCTTTTGCACTCTCGAGACTACAATCCTGAGACTGCAAATGAGTTACCTTCAGGACTTGAAGAGAATGAAATCGGTGAAATTAATGCATTCTATTTTAGTCTTAAGGGAATAGAAAAAACAGTGGAAGTGGCATGAGCTTCGCTTAGTATCAGACCTGGTTGTCGCCAATACTCAAACTATCATAAAAACAACACGCCACCATGGAAAATGTTTTTGGTGCGGTTATTGGTTTTACACTCCAAAATAACACAATAAGGCATGCTTCTGGATTTATTTCCTATTGGTTTTAGAAATATCAAAATATCGAAATATCGAAATAAGCGATCGCGGCAAAAGTATGGTAGGTTGCGCGGAACTCCGCATAACTATGCCACACGTTACACGCCCACTTGACACTTCTACTGTTTTTTCTGTTCTGTGGGGTTGACAACGCATTTGCGATCTTAGGATGGTAGCCTTAAGATTGTACTCTTGATAATGCATGTCTATAGGTCATAGATCCCATTTACCATCAGGGGCCTGTTTTATATAGCTACAAATTACAATTGACAGGTTACAAGTTTCCATTTGACACAACCTCGACCAATGACGACCGGCCATTGAGCAGTGTTGCCAGTTTAGACCTGTAAAATTGTTACTTAAAGCTTTATAAAACGTGCTCCAGGTGTCCTGTACGCTCTATTGTCTATGCCAAGAAAATATCGAGATTATTTTTTCACATAAAAAAAACTATTTAATTGTACTTTCAGATATGTACACACACATGCGAGCTATACGCCGAGAAGATCTTAAGCATTCGAGACATGGACGCGCTTGGGACTAAGCGGTGCCTCACAGACATTGGTGAGCTTATAATCCTTTCCTTACTAGTTGGACCGAAGCTCCATTCTTCCCCGATTCGGATTTTCGTTGGTCCGCATACTCTTCCAAACTATTAGAGGTATTAGGATTTAAATTTAGCCCGTAATACGACATCTAGCCATAGATGGTTTAGAAAAAATAAGCTGGTATGATGACGGAAGGTGTCCATAGGAACTCATAGCTAATAGTACATCCGTCGATTCTATATTCGCTCTACTCGTCTATTAGTAACGAATCATCAGTTTTAGAAGTAGTCAGTACCGATGAAATTACTGGCATAGAGGCATTTCTTAGTTTTCAAGTTGGGTTAATCCCACTTGTTACCATTTGGTTTGGGTTTGGGATTTTTTTGTCAACTTTTACCAGTGGTAACTAATGGGAATAAAAATTCCTACCTGTTACCATGAACTACTGGGTTTTTATTTTTCCACCAATTATCACCGAATAAAAATATTCCCAGTTGTTAATACTGAGTATTTAAGTGGTAAAAGATGAGAAAAAAAATCCCAGCTGTTACCAGTGGTAACAAATTGGTTGTAACAGGTGGGAATAACCCCTCAAGTTTAGTAACGCATTTGAAGTCTTAGGATTGCAGTCGTGAGAATTCAAATATCTTTGGGTCTTAGATACTTACCATCAGTTAGCCTGAAAGCTCGTATCCATTCTTCTTGCCATTAAAAAGTCATTTCATAAAACGTATCACTTCGGAGAATTTTCATGTCATAGAAAACTATTTTCTGCTGACCCCGTGTTGTTTTTGGTTATCTTAAACATGATTCACGTAGGTTAGGTTAGATTAGACTTGTAACCATCACAAGATAAACTGAAATCAACACGGGTTCAGCAGAAAATAGTTTTCTATGAAATTAAAGTTCTGCAAAGTACGTTCTATGAAATGAGTGTCTATAAAACAAGGGTAAGCCGTGTTAGTTAGAAAAGACTTGCACCTCTCGTCGCCAGTTTTGTAAGTTTTGTAAAAAGAAACCCTCAGCTATTTGAAACAGTACTACAACAACGCAGGCTTCCCGTACGATCGAAATATCAAAATAATGTTTGTACCTACTACCAAACATAGAACAGCATTTATGTGCAAGGAATGGGTCCTAAAATTTACAATAAAATACCAAACTGCATCAAAATACAGAAGCATGCCCAATTTAAGAAGCAGTTGACAACATACTTAGTAAAAAAATGTTATTATTCTATCAATGATTTTTTTGACGACATTTAGGAAATTGTATTTGACATTAAGTATTTTCTATTGATGTAATGTAATGTAATAGTTTTAGTTAATTTTATGAACAATTGTACGCCAACAGGCAAAACACAGAGATCTGTATTCCTAGATTTAAGACCTAATTTAATACCTGTGATTTACAAATAAATATATTCTATTCTATTCCAGTGTACCTGTCGAGCGTGGTGGAGGACCTGGGCACGGCCGTGACGCCCGCGCTGCGCGGCCTGGAGCGCTCCCTGCGCGCCGCCGCGCCCGCCGCAGAATAACGACCATACACACATTGTCATTATTATTTAAATATCTATACCACGAACCTAAAAAAAAAGTTAGGGCGAAAAACGTCCCATTCGCAAAATGTCCCATTCGCAAAACGTCTTCTCTGCAAATTCCCTTATGTAAAATACCCCATTCGCAAAACGTCCCTTTCTTAAAAGGTCCCACCACTTTCGCAAAACTTCTCTATTGCATAACGCCCCTATCGCAAAACGTCCCGTCTGCGAAATGACACATTCGCAAAATGTCCCGTCTGGAAAAAGCTTGTTTGAGTAGAGACTAGGAGTCTTTTCATGGGAAGAAACGTTTTGCGTAAGAGACGTTTTGCGAACGGGACTTTATTTATGTGAAGGGATGTTTTGCGAACGGGACCTTTGGCAGAAGGGTCATTTTGAGTAAGGGACATTTCGCGAAAGGGACAAAGGGACATTCTGCGAGTGGGACGATATGCGCCCTAACGAAAAAAATACGGACGTAACGTTTCACTAAAAAGGTGAAGCATGCAAGGCCGGCACTTTCGGTCGTTATACACGACACGCACGCATACAGATGCACTAGGTAAGACAACGCGCCGACAGCACGAGTGACAGTTTACGTGTGTGTGCACGCACACAGACAGCCATTTTGCATGCTTCACTCATGATTAGACGACGTTACGACCGTATTTTTTTAAGTCCGTGATCTATTTGTAAATAAAAAAGTTAATAAGAAAATGTTTATTTTGCTTCTCCTGTCAATGCATGTCCCCTTTAGTACCGTTTGGTAACCAAAATTTCGTAACCAGATACAGAATCAAATTAAATTTAATGCTGGTTACGAAATTTTGGTTACCAAAGGGCATTCCCAGAATACTGCACTAAACTCTAGACTTGGAGGGACTCTAGTATGATCCTCCCCTTTGGGAGCTTGAATTACCAACACTCATTTGATAGATTTCCTTCGCCAAAATTTCTTTTCATCGACAGCTATTTACACGTACGTACACGGCATGTTTAGATGCTACAGTATACCATAAAGTTGTGTACAAAATACATTATTTAAAATAGTAACATTTTTAGTGATCGCATTCAAGATAAAAATCTGACAGTTCCAATCTTAATTAGTTATTTTAACATTATTTAATAAAAACATGAATGAGAACTTGTGTAAAAAAAAAAGAGTTTCAGTTCTAAGTATGGGGAAACCCCAAAAAAATTTTTTTTCTATTTTTGTGTGAAAATCTTAATGCGGTTCACAGAATACATCTACTTACCAAGTTTCAACAGTATAGTTCTTATAATTTCGGAAAAAAGTTGCTGTGACATACCTACGGACGGACAGACAGACATGACGAATCCATAAGGGTTCCGTTTTTTGCCATTTAGCTACGGAACCCTAAAAAGTGCCCCGGTTCGTTAGACGTAAAAAAATCGCTGACTCTAAGCGTCTCCTCAAACCTATGGACGCGGAATCAGCTTGAGCCGGTAAGAAAAGGATTTATGTCCATGCAAAAAGAGCGAAAACGACGTCGTCCCGTTCGCAACGCCGAAGCGAGCCGAGCCGAGCCGATTGACGTTTGTTTCGCTCTTATTGCGTAGACATAAAGAGTTGTTTGATGTGTGAAAATGTCCCCTTACTGCCGCACTCAGACGTCAATTAAATTTAATGCTTGTTTAAAGTTACTGCTGACGTTTTCTTTGCTATAGCAATAGAATAAGACAACACATCACTAAACAAGCATTAAATTTAATTGACGTCTCTGAGTGCGGCAGTTAGTCAATTAACCTTTCCAGCTTTAATATCACAGCCTAGCTTGGTAGGTTTTTACCTACCAATATTTTCAATATTTTATTTTATTTTTATATTTGTCAGTATTTTGTTGAGGTCTGTTTGTCACGAATAAATGTTTTATTTTTCTTTCTTTATTTATTTCAATAAAACGTTTATTAAGCGATAACCTTATTTGAAGCCTAATTATACTTAAAATTCTGAAATTCAAAATGAAATTGTTGAAAAACTATCACTTACTGCCGCACTCAGAGACGTCAATTAAATTTAATGCTTGTTTAGTGACGTGTTGTCTTATTCTATTGCTGTAGCAAAGAAAGTGACAGCAGCCACTTTAATCAAGCATTAAATTAAATTTACATCTCTGAGTGCGGCAGTAAGTTAAAAGTATGAAAAAAAGTATTTATTAATAAAATATTTTTAATCACTAATTATCCTAACAGTTAATCTGCCAGCAAATTTAACTGGAGAGTTGCTCTGCAGCTTTTCATTGCCAGAATGTTTTTTTATCATACAACATAAGTATAACTAAACATTGTAATAGTACATAGATACTATAAAATCACGGAATAGAAAAAACAGTGGAAGTGGCATGAGCTTCGCTTAGTATCAGACCTGTTGTCGCCAATACTCAAACTATCATAAAAGCAACACGCCACCATGGAAAATGTTTTTGGTGCGGCTATCGTTTTTACACTCCAAAATAGCACAATAAGGTATGCTTCTGGATTTATTTCCTATTTTAGAAATATCGAAATATCGAAATAAGCGATCGCGGCAAAAGTATGGTAGGTTATGCGGAACTCCGCATAACTATGCCACACGTTACACGCCCACTTGACACTTCTACTGTTTTTTCTGTTCTGTGTATAAAGGGGCTTCTAAACGGGCCATATTTCCACTGCAATATGTGGTCGGCATCTATTGGTGTCTTTCTCTAACATACGAGTAAGAGAGGGACACCAATAGTTGCCGGCCACATATTGCAGTGAAAATATGGCCCGTTTAGAAGCCCCTTTAAATAATCGTACTGGACTTGCGTCTGAGACAAAATAAAAGAGTATACATGGTGGGAAAAACGAACGCCACATGGACGGCAACTACCCTTAAATATTGGAAATAGCAAATTCTTATTGGGGGGGACTAAGTTTCGATTGGCTGATTAACAGAGCCACTCGGTTTGTTGACATTTGGTTAACAACTAGAGATGGGCCGACTACGGATTTTGCCGATTAATCGGCCGACTAGTCGGCAATGCCGATCGTAGGATTTTGCTAAGTCCGGGTGAATTCGGAAACGGTCGCTTCGCTTCGTCTGTCGCGCTATTTGTTACCTACCCCCACCATGCGTTCATGTTTTGACCAGAGGGCCCTGCCAAGATGCACTACGCTAACTAGCGTTTCTATTCGTTTCGTTTTTAAACCAATCGCGTCACTGGTAGGTCACGTGACTTTTCGTATCACGTCATCTACCAGTGACGCAATTGGTTTAAAAACGAAACGAATAGAAACGCTAGTTAGCGTAGTGCATCTTGGCAGGGCCCTCAGTTTCGTTTACGTTTTTTCTGTACCGGCGTGTTGCACGACAAAAAAAAACAATTAAATCCCTAATTATAGTAATAAAACGAACTACCTAATGCTTTTTATAACTATGTCGAAAACAAAATCGCATGTGTGGACATTTTTCGACGATATTGAAGGTGATTTCTTATAGGCAATAAAGTGCCGAATATTCGGCATTTTTTGCCGACTAGTCGCCTACTAATCACCGACTAGAAATGATGCCGAATAGTCGGCTTTCCCGACTAATCGTCGACTAGTCGGCCCATCTCTATTAAGAACCTAATCAAATGAAGTACAACATCAAAAATTAAGATCAAATATAGGCTTATTATTAACTTAAGTACTTAAAACTAAACAATTCAGTATTAAAAGTAGCTCAAATCATTTCATTAACACTGTACAATCGAGTTCATAAATATACAATAAACTTTAGTACCTTGTCACTTTAATCCCGTGTGACAATTCATATATGGCAGTTTAAACATGACATTAAAATGACAAAGTACTAAAATGTACACAGCATATTTATGAACTTGACTGTACCAGAGAGCAAAATTATATTTTTTTAGGGGTTCCAAATACAGTAAACCCTTATAAGATGACTTTGTTGTCCCTCTGACAAGACAAGACCCTAATTCTCTTATCAGATTAAGCTATAAAGCTGGAATGTTTAAGTGCGAGTCGGACTCGCGCACTCAGCGTTCCCTACCGTTCGACTAAAGTTCGCTATAAGATAACCTATTGTAGTTTCTATTTGATACAAGGGGATAATAAGTAAGCTAAATAATTGACTGGACCTCTATGCTACTAGGTACAATCAAATTGCTTTTGACGTGTTATCATATTATTTTTAACTCGGCCCACCATTACTGTCAAATACCTATGAAATCAATCAAACAATCTTTTTAGTTTATGGCATCCGTCGCGGGGACAAATTTGCCAATGTCAAGTGAGTCAGGGTACTTTTCACCAACAGATGATCGGTTGAATTACCTAGGCCCTAGGACAACACAAATAAAAATATGATAATTATACAGGGTGTTTGGCAGAAGGTCCGACAAACGTCAGGGACTAACTATGTAGGTCATACTCATCAAGTTTTATTATGGGACCAACAAACAAATCGCGAAAAAAAAACAGCTGTTCCATACAAACTTTGAGAGCTAAACAGCTGAAATGTATGGAACAGCTGTGAAAGACCACAACACAGAAGCTCACAATAACGTTATGGAGCTATATACAAAAAGCTGGACGAGGAGTGGGTGAAGGGAGTTTACTGGAATAGGAATGGACGGTCTAAAGTTTGATTATATATTTGTCAATGTACTCAGATAGGATATTGATGAAGGGGGTATAAATCAGTGAAAGAAGAAATGCGACATTAGTGGGGGGGAATATAATTTTTAATAAGATTATAAAGGGAAACAGGATTTTTACCGCAGTTAATGAAATATCCACCGTTCCTTCATCTAAGCTGCACTCACACAAGGAGTGATCGATTATGATCTTGGCCAGGATATGAGGAGAAACGGCGTGACCCAGTCGCAACCAGATAACGGTAGAAGTAACATGTTTACTGTCAGTACAGTACCTATGCAACATGTTACAAAAATACTCAATGAAATAAATTATAAAAATAATATCATCCCTATAAGCTGTCATCTCAATTGAGATTATTTTTATAATTATTTTTTTTGGGCGTTTATGTAACACATTGCATAGATACTTGACAGTAATAGTGGGCCGAGTTTAAAATAATATGATAACAATACAAACCTAACCCTTTAAAATGATCACCGCCATTTTGGCTTTGGCTGGAGGCCTCAGCCTGTGGTTTCAATTGTTCTACCGAGGCTGCCTCTAGTCCATACACACTTAAAGCTACTTAAACATGAATACATGAGCTAAACAATACAAAAACCTACTACTATACCAAGTTGATGTAGTCTGGACAGTATTCCCAGCTTCTTTAGTCTTTGGCTGCTGGATGGGTGAGAAAATGTCACAGTATGGATTAGTCATCCCAAATTTCATGGTTAGGATCAGTCTCAGGCAAGTATTCTCTCTGTAAAATTGGTTTTGGCGTAGTCAAAGCTCCAGCCGCCTTCGTAGGGACCTCGTCAGGGAACATGGCTGCCCTAGCCGGACAGTGGGCTACGTGCGCTTTGATTTGATCGTCCGGAAGGCGGTGTGTGGCGTTATATGGACATATTTTAAGGTCGGGGTACCTCTTCTGGCATTTTACGATGTGCCCTTGAATGCGGGACCGAGGAACACGATGACTGGGTTCGTATGGGCACGAAACGAAGGGGTCGTCCATTACTGTAATAAAAAGAGCATTTTTACATAGAAAGACACAGCGAGTTACTTTAGTTTAAACTTAAGAACATAATTAATCGCCCCATATAGTCAGCAAGAGGTTAAAACTTTAGGTCTTAGAGGAAATTTAATTTTAGGTTAGTACGGTGATTTTAATAAGTCGGTTTAAAAGTTCGCGAAATAAACACCTTGGCATTAACAGAACGCCTTACATATTATAGTTAATTAAATAGTTTACTCGTGAATACGTACTTAATGTTGCTTCACACCGACAAAATTTTTTGCACACTTGTTACGTGTTTCTTTCCGGTACTTTGGGCAATTAAATTGATTTGATATATGATAACAAACATTAAGGAAATCAATACAAATGATGTCATGCACAGATTATAATATAAGGGGCACTACTTTGAAATTCGAAGTTCGAAGTTCCGTTCTTCGATTTCACCGTTTGCTACTATGAACACCTTCGGGGCCCGTCTTCGGATTCGAAGTTCGTCGTTTGACGTTTGTTGCTTCTATTGACCTACTATGAAAATCGAACTTCGGCGGCGGTTTCGGATTTTGACACAAAGTTCTTCGGGGAGAAACGTCAAATCTCACGTTAACTAAAGTGTTATCGTTTGACCTTCGATCCATTGTTTTCATTGCGTGAGTGTGAGTGATTTTTGGTTCTATTACTGTAAAATATTATTTCCTAAGCTTTTTTTATTAAATCGAGTTAAGTTTATATTTTAGATTGAACGATGTCACGTTTTTTGCTCAACGAAGTACTCCGCAAAGTGATGCGCGTACATGACGAGTTTGGCGGCGGGTGACACTCGAGGCTTTTTGGGGAATTTGTCAACACTTTCAGATTAAATCGAGTGGTGTTAGAGGCTATTACTAGCCAAGCTTAATAGCCGAGGCATCAACCCTACCTATTCAATCAAAAAAACCCTTAGGTACGTATTTAAAGTGTTTTAGCGATGCTTATTTTTAAGAAAATATGTTTACTTTTGGTGTTGTTATTAATGAGGTATAATGTCTACCCCTCTGGGAAACAGGCGTGATGTAATGTATGCATGTTTGTCTACCTTTTTTTTGTTCAAATATGCAGATCAATAAAGAGAGATAAAACTATTTCATTTGATTTAGTAATAAATCTGTAAAGATTGGAGTTGCCTTAAATTTTATGGTATTGTAGATTACCAGGGCAGGGTTAGAAGAGATGATGCTGGGTGAAGAGGTGATGACTTGTTGCCTGTGTGATGTTACAAGGCCCTTTTTCTGCCCCATGTGATGTTCCCCCAAACAAGCGCAGCATTATTAAAACTGGGTAAGTACATACTATGGCTATTATATTTTTCTCATTATCATTCGCACTCATCATAATGTCATCCTAAAAGATATTATGTTTGTATGACTTTTCTATACATTGTACCTAGTTAAGTCAAAATGATTATTTTTCATTATTCATAATAATGTTTTGAGTTGCAGCGTAAGAGTTTGTGGGACCACCACTAAAACACCAATGTGTCCAAAGTCACAGCATAATCAGAATTTATAATTAATTATATATTTTATTTGTCACAGGGCAGTGGAGATGCCTTTTGGCCGAACGCATTCTGCACTACCCCCGAGATGGCTGGCACGATCTGCAGGATCACCATTGAATGCAGTATGCTGTACAATATCTGCATGCGAGCTGTAGCTGACGACGTCACAAGCTAGAGCAATATGCAGCCTGGTGCTGTCACCGACGTCCATGTCTCCTCCACCGCAGAGGCGTTGCACAGGGGGTGTGAAATAGATAAATCTTAGTTTTAATTAATAGATAAGTAATAGTATGTCGTCCGAGACATCTGACCATATTAAGCGAATTTTTCAAATGTTTATCCTTTGACAAAAATTATACTTACTTTATTTTAAAACTGCTGCTTATGATTCACTAAGACAACATGAATGATGAACTTCAATTTTCGGAGTACTTGTTGGTGTTTTTATTAACCATACTTTTGTTGGATGAGGGGGTTAGGCTTGTAAGGACTAGATTGCAAAACAACTATGTAAGCAAGTTGGATAACAACCAACTAAACGCCTTTTTTGTACAATGCCCTAGGATGCAAAATGTCTATGTTGTAAGTAATGCCTAATTAGGCATAGCGTCAAGGTTGTTTTATTTTATTTATTTATTTATTTAAGGCTCACAAAACAAGTTACAGTCTTTGTTACATAATGCTAAAAACAGAGTTTTAAGGTCTAGACTATTTCTCTAAACTATGTGTGCACAGTAAGACAAACATTCATGTTAGTTAAATAATGTTAGAAGGCATTAATTTTATTAGTACTCATATTTAAGTTTTAATTACTATCAGGTTATACAAATCAAAAATTGGTTATTTTTCTTTATAAATAATGTTTGTACAATTCTTTTGAAAGTGAGAAGCTTACAGTTAAATATATCCAAAGAAAAATGCTTGGCTGTGATTTCATTTTAAGTTAGGCACATTCTAATAATAGGATTGTAAAAAGATGTATTATTTTTAAGTATTTGTAGGTGGAATACTTTGTGCGTCAAGTTTCACGCTTTGTAGCGTGTGGTAAAGTTAAGTAAAGCTAGCAAGGAAGAACAGTCGATATGTGAGTGGAGGATATGCAGGTACATTAGCTCACTGCATTTACGACGTGCTGCTAATATCGGCAGTTGAAAATGCTCTAGTCGGCTAGCATATGAGCTGAATTTGCATCCAAGTCGAAGATAGCACAGAACATTTATAAAAGTTATTTGCACTCGCTTTATGCGTTCACTATGAACCTTGTAATGGTGGGACCAAATAAACGCTCCATTTCAAGTATACTTCGCACTAGGGATTAATATTAAAACTTGTATGTGTCAGAATTGAGAAAGCTATGTACACCTGGATATTACATGGTCGTAGTTAATGTTAGTCGATCATCAAAGTATATACCGAGATATTTAGATAATATACTATCAAAATTTATATAAATATCGCTGAGGTTATAACTGTGGCTAGGTATATTTGCTGAGTAAGAACTTAACAAAGAGAGACATGGTTTCTCAAACCAAGATCTTATGAAACTAAGTCTTTTGTTTTCATAGTCGTTTTGCAATATAGTCCTTATAAGCCTAACCCTGGATAGGGATGTAGAGAAATTATTTCAATTGTTTCAATCTCCACTGATTCATTGATTGATTCCTGATTGGTGTTCAGTGTAGGCAAGAGATAGTCAGTTATTTATTGACTTATTGATGAGAAATCTAATCATGGCCATCATAATGCTCCCAAAAAACAATGCTAGTTATGAAATATATATATAAACTAGCTTTTGCCCGCGACTCCGTCCGCGTAGAAGTCATTTATCGCTGCTCCCTCGGGATCTGTCTAATTTTCCGGGATAAAAACTAGCCTATGTCCTTCCCCGGGACTCAAGCTGATGGAGATCCATACCAAATTTCATCTAAATCGGTTCAGCGGTTTAAGCGTGAAGAGGTAACAGACAGACAGTCAGACAGACACACTTTCACATTTATAATATTAGTATGGAAAGTATGGAATGGATAATGTCTAATGTCTAAGGGCCTGTTTCACAATCGACCAGTAAATTTATCTGCCATTTAAAGTTGGTTCTCTCCTGGTCTATTTTCAAGTGTCAGAAAGAGAGCGCTAATTTTATCTGTCAAATATGCTTTACTTGTCGATTGTGAAACAGGCGGTGAGGTACTTTTTCAGGCTTAACTATAGACAAAATATTGGAATAGTTCTCATACAATTTGTTATAGTTTTTTTTTTCATATTTTTATGTCGTACTTTTTCTTCTATATTTGTATTAAAGGACCATTCATGTATACTTATATTGCCAAGAGAGAGAGGGTGGATTTGTAATTTTGTTTTTGTGGAAGGTAACCACTGCACCTCTCATGATTGCAAGTAGGTAATGCTAGACTTAATCAGTAGTCTTAGTCCGTGGGTCCACAGAAAACCAGCGTGTCGCACCTCCGATAGGTCGTACGACATATAGCTGAGTGGATACCATTTTCGCAGCACTACTTTTTACACACTGTAATAATTTATAATTAAGCGAAATAAATGTTTTCTAGTCTATTCTATTCTAATAGGAAGTTGTAATAATTTTCAGCAAGTACTGAAAAATGAGCAGTACCATGTAGGAGGGTAATTCAATTTTGTGTTATGTGTAATAAAATAACTTTTATTATTTTTCGATTTTAATTTTATTTTCCTTGTGTTGGAGTCAATGAGCACCGCTTGTCTTGATTTTGTTAGTTCTGCGCAAATGGTTAACTTGGTGATTTTGGAATCTTCCATATCCAGCCTGGCCTGTTTGAGCAGCCAAGATCACCACCGACTGGTGCCTTATGTGAACAGATAATTACAATATTATAAAAAATGTAATGGGATCAATATATTTAAAAGACCTAGACCTAGAAAAAACACAGCACATAATAACAGTCAGTTAATCCATGAAATACCTAAAATTATATATAAACCCCCTTGCAAAGATAATGGGCACTTTCGATTTCTACAAGTAGTTTATACTAATACATACTGTAACTAAATGAAATTTTATGCTACCACATTAGAATAATAATATTTGTAATCAGTGTTTTTCTTTGTTAACAATACTTTCATTAACATAACATTTTAATCAGATGCCATTTTTTAATTTAACAAGATGTGTTTCAACAACATCAAGTTTTAGACAATTACCATGAACTTATCATGTTTGTTGTACAGGAGCCTCCCTTAAATATTTATAACAATAGCCACAAAATAAATACATCATCTGTGAAAATTTCAACTGTCTAAATATAATTGGTCATGAGATACCAACAGAGAGTCGGACAGATGGACAGCGGAGTGTTAGAAATAGGGTCCCGTTTTTACTCTTTGGGTACAGAACCCTAAAAACAAATCCATGGATATCAAACACATGGACAGTTGTATGGTTAAAGAGTATTTATTCTGGTGGACTAAACAGAAGCACAAGGGCTAGCCCCATACACTTCTGCCAAGTCATAAGAAGGTTATGCTTACATGATTGGTGCTGAAATGACAGGAGCTGTAATGTTCCTAGGGTATGGATGATTGGTCACAGTCCAAGAGTGAAACCGACACTTTCTCATCCATTTTTATAGGGCAAGTTTTACCCGATGACCTCTTTTGGCGATTGGGATCGCATCATCACCCTGGAAATGAGACAATGTTGTATTGTTTTTATTTTATTGAGAATGCACCTGCATCGGCACAGGAAAATAAAAAATAATACCATGTCGTGATATTTTACCTTCTGCCGTTGCATTGGCGACAGGACCGCACCACCGAGACTGTTTAACGTAACAGTAATTTGCTCCCACAGGGTGCGGGAGCGTACTCCTCCTTACACGCTCCTGACAAAACCACGAGCATGATCAGCATTTCAAATCGCTCGTGGGTAACAGGGGAAGAAGATGATGGTTGCTGCAATCCATAAGTACAATGTTTTCATTCAAATCTTTCGGTAAACTAGTACTAAAGTAAGTAAGCAAGAGAACCAACAAATATATCAGTTAACTAAACAATAGATACAATACAAATTTAAAAACCACCAAGTCTTGACTCGAGTTTAACTGTTTTATAATATAATATTGGGATGTTATTGGAAATTAAGTTTAAATATAAAAAGAAAACTTACAAAACAAAATTTCGTTGCTTGACTGACACATGGATATGACAGATAGATTATTTTTTACACTTAATGATACGTCAGAATATTTTTAAATATTAAAAAACAAGCGTTATTTGGAGATTTTATTTTATTAAACTATCCTTGGTACTTTGTTTGTTATTGTACAAGTAAGATATAAATTGTTAATCGGCGATTTAGGACAAAAATCTGATTACCGGTTTTTAAGTGCTATGAGTGTAAACCATACTTTTTATTCATTCGTTCTTTCCCTTCAAGTTGCTCAATTCCTCTAGGATCGAAGGTGATCTATGGCTCCGAAACGTAAGTGAACAATTCGAAGTTACTTCATAGTAGCCTTCACCTTCGTCGTTCGATCGATCTGCGTTGCGGGCTTCGTTGCGAGCGTCGAATTTCAAAGTAGTGCCCAAGGTCACTAAATAATCTGTGGTGTTGTGTACCAAGACGTAATATTTTATAGGGACATAGTATCATTCATAGACAAGATAGACTAGCCTAGTAAAGCCCCAAACTTTACGGTTTTGTATACAAGTCCGGTTTTACTTCTGTTAGTATTGCGGCGATAAAATTACCAAATGTTAACTCTGTTCAATCAGAGTTATTGTGATACTGTTAAGTATGAAATTAATGTGGATATAATATGCTTATAAGTGCGTAATACTTTGTCATGGGAATCTATATGGGTTGATTTTAATTTATCAACAATAATTTAAACGCTATGTTTTTATATTACGAACGTGTCTCATTCCTGTCATTTTGATATGTTTTTGTGTCCACAGTCTTGCTTGATTTGACATTTAAAACGAAATCTACTTTCGTACGGAATACGGAATAGAAATGTAAAATTTCATGCATTATCAGCAAGTTACGCGATTTTTTTACACATTATGAACTCACAAAATAAACGTAAAGACAACATGGCTGGTAAGTTCTTAAAAAATAACGTATTTGAGACAAGACTTGAATAGTTTCGTATGTCAACATATTGTTGTTTTCAGATCAAAATACTCCGAAAAGAGTAAAAAGAGAATGTAGTTATGGTGACAAGTGCTACAGGAAGAACCCAGCTCATCTCAGGGAGTTCAGCCATCCTCATTGTAAGGATAAGAATAAGTTATATATTTTAAAATTGGAAGAAAAACGTAGTGTAAGGAGCTAGCTGGAACGGAATTAAAATAAAAGATACAATAGGGTGAATAGCCACTTATTTTTAGCAGATAAAAGTTACTTTTGTGCCAAATAATAAATGAATAAATAATAGTCTTGCAAATAAAGATCTCAAAAGAAAAACACACATACCCTCAATTTGGCAGTGTATCTTCAAAGTTACATTTAATATGATTCGATTTTGACTTTGTTTTTATTATAATCTTATTTTCTTATTTATCATTTTATTTGTTTATTACAAATTTCACAGGGCCTTTATGTAACGCACTGAACTGAACTGAACCAAACTAACGTCCTTATGAATTAAAGACTAACTGCCGCACTCAGAGACGTCAATTAAATTTAATGCTTGTTTAGTGACGTCTGTGAAAGTGAAAGAAAGTGACAGCAGCTACTTTAATCAAGCATTAAATTTAATTGACGTCTCTGAGTACGGCAGCTAAAACTTCAAACATATCTCAAAACTGGATGGTGTTGTGTTGCCAGATACAATGAATGAAATTTAATAGTGATTACAAAATTAAGGAAATCCTCAATAATAGCAATCTATATATATAAAAGGCTAAACTGACTGACTGACATATCAACGCACAGCCGAAACTACTGTACCTAGAAACTTGAAATTTGGTACATGGGTTCCTTTCGTGATGTAAGTGAGCACTAAGAAAGGATTTTCCGAAAATCGACCCCCACGGGAAGAAATGGGGGGGAGTAGAGGGAAACTAATTCTACGCGTACGAAGTCGCGGGCGTCCTCTAGTAAGTTATAGAAATATCAACTGCCTTCATCTACTATAAATAAATAAATAACAAGGCAATCTCACTCGAATCATCAAAGTCCTAGTAGTATAAACTTTACACTTGTACTAAAAATACACATACTTTTATAGAGAAATACATACTTAAATAAAAAGAACCTGGGCTATTCCGTGTGTTTGCCGGCTTAGAATAGTACCACTCCATATCTTTCCATGGAGGTCTTAAGAGATAAAGGCTTGCAGTATTGTTAGGTGATGGGCTTGCAACCTGTCACTAATTTACACTGGTAACATCATAGCCTGTTTGTACAAAATGTGGTTACAGAATTAACAACAAGTTTTTACAGTTGTTGGTAATTCTGTAGCTCTGCCTACCCCACTGGGAAGGAAGGCATCACTATCTATAAAAAATATTATACCAACTAGGCTATACTTCGTAGTCATTAACAATAGCCGCCTAACATGTCGTTTTTGAAGGAAACTTGATCTATACAAATAAAATATGTATTAGTACTTGGCAAATGTTTTAATATTATGCTAACTTTACAGTAGAATCCATTCTGGACACAAGTAGCAACGGTGATTATGTGATACCACCGCATTTGAGCTTGCAGCGGCAGATGATACTGGAACAGCTAGAAATTATTGTAGAGAAGCAGCTCTATGTACCTGAGAAGAAGGGAGACATTCCTAATGCCAGGTGAGTTGAATGTCTTTTTCGCTATTATTGCATGAACAGTGATTGGAATATTGGCGTGGATATATTTTGATAGACCCTTAACCACCTTTGAACCAGTACCTCTTATGCCCGGTTCCTATATTCAAGAAACGAATGGTTTTCGTTATGTCTCGTTAAAATTTGACACATTTTGTACGTAGCAAATGTCAAATTTTAATGAGACGTAAGGAAAACGATTCGTTTTTTGAATATAGGAACCGGGCATTAGTAGATTAGGCTGAAATTTGGACCACATATGTAAACCCAATGACAATGCAATATTATGGTGTCTAAGAGCTGGTCTGATGATGGAGTCAGAGGGTGGCGTGAGGATCTCTGCTATACTTAATGTAGACCCACCATGTAGGGAATCATTAGTTTGGTCTTCAACAGCAGATAATTACGGTAACAAGAGATTATCTCAAAAATGAAGTTTTTGACGGAACCTTATTTCTAACATAATCAAACTAAACCCTGTTCAGACTTACTTTTTTACTTTTTTTTACATAGTTCGCAAGTTCTATTGACAGCGACCTTAGTAAACAACTTTCTAACCTCAAAATGCACGGACAATACATTAGCCCAGTGATGTCCAAAATGTTTTCTCATTATTACGATAAAAGAGCTGTTTTAGCCAAATAAGTTTCATTTTGAGGTTAGAAAGTTGTTTACCTTATAAGACAAGTAAGTCTGAACCAGTTTACATTAAAATGAATGTTTTTTTTCAGTGCACCAGTTACAAATAGACCTAAAACGCCAGAAGTTCCCAAAGTGCCAAATACATTAACGGTTACAAATAAAAAGAAAGAGACATTAAATTCAGATAATGTAACAAGTATGGAGGTAAAAACGGATAGTGGGAGGGACAAGCCTCCGGTAAGAACTGGAGAGGTGACATCTAAAGCAAAAGTCAAAGGTTAAACTATATTATTTTTTCTTATGGGCTTCTAAACGGGCCATATTTTCACTGCAATATGTGGCCGGCAACTATTAGTCTTTCGCTAACATTCGAGTAAGAGACAGACACCAATAGATGCCGGCCACATATTGCAGTGAAAATATGACCCGTTTAGAAGCCCCTTTAATTACGGGAAATATTGCTCTGTATAAGCATGTTTATTGTTGTCTAGTACCCATAGTAAAAGCCTAGAGCTTAGTTTGGGATTAGGTCAAGATTAAATATTCAGCCATATAAAGGAGTGCATGGAAAACGGATGCAAATTTCAGAATTTTACGTTTAATTTTTCTCATTTTATAATTTGCTCGTGTCAAATAATTTTGTGTGTAATTTTCTGTGGTTTCACCTGATGGTTCCAGTGGAAGACCGGCGTAGTCTTTAATGCCAGCATTACGCTGAGTTGCGACCATTTCGTGGCTACTTTCTTCTTGTGTTTATTAATCTATCTATTCTTTGTTATGTATGTCACTAATAAATATTTTTTCTCAAAAATGTCCGGCAATGTTGACATTACTATCTACATAGAAGCGAAGTACATAGTTTACTGACAGTTCTCAAAAAAAATAAAAAAAATATTGCGTGCCTGCTACACAAGCCCGCAATGTTGCATCCAAATTCCAATACTATCTAACTTGTAACTTTTTAAAAATTGAAAAGGGCCATAAAAAAATGACGGAACAAGTCTTATACGTCCATATTTTATTCGAAACATAACTTTTTTATCCGTGTCTGGAATAGCTTGAGCTATTTTTAAACAAAGCTTGCGTTTCTCCTTGTCATAAACAAAAAGGCGGTAAAAAGTGATCGTTTTTTCACGTGAAGTTTATGTTTGTATGCAATTCAAAAAACGAGTTTAAGCGATGAAGATATGACTCCAACACAAAAAAAATCTTGTGATTTTTGAGAAAAGCACTATGTTTGCCTTGGCAGGAACAGCAATTGCGGGCTTCGTATTTTTAAACCAGTAATCGGCCCGCAATTGCCTACTTCCCTGCCTAGGCAATAATGTACTATTCTTTCTAAAATTGCCCCCTGACATGTCTAGTTTCCCCCCAGACTCCGATTACAGGCCCGTGGTGCCGCCCACGCGGCGTGCGGCCGACTACCTGTCAGTCGTGCTGCCGGCCGGCGGCATGGCGGCAAAACTGGCGGCACGTGCTCCCTACTATATCTTCTATACGGCTATAACGGCGGCCGGGGAGACGCACCGGCAGCCATACTCTATCACCTTCCAAGGTAACTCAGTTCAAGTGATTTCGTTTTTAGGGTTCCGTCACAGACCTAGATATCCTAGATACCGCTAATGCCTGTACTTTGCGTGTAACTAAGTAGAGCGGTGCACCATTTGCCGGTCACTCGCGCTCCTGTCGTTCTAACTGTCAGACGTGTGTAGTATTAACTGTTTAAATTCGTATTGGACATCACTAAATTGCTTACGTGACGTCATAGATGGCATATAAAAATTGACACGCTCGGTTTCCATACTATTGAGCGCGTTTGCGGCGTCCATATGGTCTGTGGGTTCCGTACAAAAAATGTAAAATCGGAACCCTTATGGGATCACTCGTGCGTCTGTCTGTCCGCCCGTCTGTCACAGCCAATTTGCTCCGAAACTACTGGACCGATTGAGTTTAAATTTGGTACTCATATGTAAATTGGTGACCCAAACACAGAGATGTGCAAAGTTATTTTTTTAATTTTGAATAAGGGTCATTTTCGGGGGACAAGTTAGGAAGTAAAAAAAAAGTTTTGCAAACCTTACCGTGTCATATATCAAATGAAAGGGCTCGTTATGAGGATCTCAAATATATTTTTGTTATTATTGTAAAATAAGTAGTTTTGATTTTATTCATGAAAGAAGACGAAAATTACCCCTTTACCTTAAACGTAAATTTACTTTCGTAACTCCCCGTCCAGGGGGTGAACTGCGTTCCTCCCGCTCTCTTAAACTCGCTATTCCTTTTCACAACACTGGTTTCATGTCAAACTCTTTCGCCCTGCAGGCAACCCGTCTCTGGAATGCACTCCCATTTCATGTTAGACGAGCCCCTAGCTAGGCTTTCTTTCAAGCGAATGCTTCGTAAGCATTTGCTGGAACAAGATGTTGCGTAGAATTTTAGTCTAGACCCATCATGGAATATGTTTTAGTCTCTGTTGTTATATATTATTGTGTTTATTTATGTATTTATATTTATATATTTATGTATGTATATATATATGTGTATATATTTGGATATATGTGTATATCATGTAAGTACCTTTTGTAAGTACTTTTTGTGTGAAGTTATTTTGTAAATATGTTCTTTGTTTTGTTTTCTGTCTTTCTTTTTCTGTGCACCACCTCTGTTAGTTTCTGTATGATTATTTGGTTGACTGGTAGAGAATGCCATTAGGCATTAAGTCCGCCATTTGTACTTTTTTTTGTGCAATAAAGGTTAAATAAATAAAATAAATAAATAAAATAAAATTGACCCCCCCCCCTGATCTCCGAAACTACTGAGCCTAAAATTATAGCTATACCACCGTTACTCAACGTTTATTAATAAGGGGGCTACAGATGAATTATTGTTTCAGAAATCCTTGACCGGAGCTTAGGCGAGTTGAAATGCTCGTTGCAGATCAACTTCATGGTGGAGCCCGGTTGGCTGTTAGCGCAATACTACTTTGCTGGGTACAGGTATGTTTTAGGGTCCCGTAGTCTTTTTTATTGGGTTTTACTTGCAGAGAGAGGAAGGGGTTCTACCCTACATGGGCTAAACCCACAGAACAGAAAAAACAGTAGAAGTGTCAAGTGGGCGTGTAACGTGTGGCATAGTTATGCGGATTTCCGCGCAACCTACTTATTTCGATATTTCTAAAATAGGAAATAAATCCAAAACCATGCCTTATTGTGCTATTTTGGAGTGTAAAAACGATAGCCGCACCAAAAACATTTTCCATGCTGGCGTGTTGTTTTTATGATAGTTTGAGTATTGGCGACAACAGGTCTGATACTAAGCGAAGCTCATGCCACTTCCACTGTTTTTTCTATTCCGTGGCTCAACCTAATTGATTTTGAAATGTTATCGCATGGTCAACAATATGATAGTTTAGTCTTTACTTACCTTACTAATAAACGTTGAGTAACCGTGGTGTAGTTAAACCATGCTGTGTCCTTATCTGTCGTGGTGACATTTGAATTTGACAGATAAGGACAAAACATTGTATAGCTATACCACCGTTACTCAACGTTTATTAGTAGGGGGTTAATTTGTAGTAATGTCAGCTAAGTAAAAACAATATTCTTTTAGCCTCAAAGTTAAGACGACGTGTAGGGCAATCATCTTTCCATGTTATCTCTCTCCTTTTCCCTCTTCCTTCTCTTCTTCTTTTTTGTTTTAATACAAAATCAATATTACCTTCATGGATCTATATATTAGTGATTTTAGTAGTGTACCTGATTTTTTGATTTTAATGTTATTTAAATTTTTATCGTATTTTATTAAACCAAAAATAAAGAGAAAGACCTTACGTTAATCAAACTTTTTATTAAAATTGACCGTTACCATTTTCCACCTCGGGGTTGGTAACGCAATTGGGCGTTTTCCAAAAAAAGTACCTGTAGTTAAGGACTAAAATTAACAACGGTAACTTTTCCATTACGTCACGACAGTTAGTAATCATTAATACGCTGCCCTCATACGCCAATAGGCTGTCTCTCACTTTCAATAACCGAGGCAGTTTCAATCCTCACTCGTTAGCAAAATGGTTGCATCTGCAACACGAGTTTTGTTTGAGATACCACTGTTTTTCCTATGAGCAGTAATTGTCGTGACGTAATGGAAAAGTTACCGTTGTTAATTTTAGTCTCTAACTACGGCTACTTTTTTTGGTAAAACGCCCATTTGCGGTCTTAGTATTGTAATCTCAAGATTTTAGTCTTGACAATGCAAATGTCTGTAGGGTCCAGATCCTATTTACCATCTGTGGCCTGTTTTATAAAGCTACAAATTACAATTTACAGGTTACAAGTTTCCATTTGACACAACCTCGACCAATCGCGACCAGCCATTTGAGCAGTGTTGCCAGTTTGGACCTGTAAAATTGTAACTTGTACCTTTATAAAACGTGCCCCAGGGGCATGGTTTCGAAGTTGTGTCAAATGGAAAATTGTAACGTGTAACTTGTAATTTGTAGCTTTATAAAACAGGACCCAGGTGGCCTGCTCGTTGACAAAAAAAACTTATTATTTATTTAATGGCGTCTACATAATAACGTTATTTTGCCAATGTCAAGTATATAAAACCAACGTTGTACGGTGAATCCTGTCCTGTCGTCGAAGTCTTCCAGTCATAGTCGATGACCCTTGAAGATGGCGAGCATCCACTTCAATGGCTTGGTGTGATCTTGACCGCTTACTCATTTGGAACCATATTTTCACTGTTATTTTATTCAATGCAAGTTCTTCATCAATGTTACAAGTTGTCCCACAACACTGCTCTGGATTTGCGATCCAAAATCAAGAATAAAATAATTTACAAAAAATTAAATGATTGGACAGATGTTTTCAGAATGACTGCCAGCCATAGACCAAAAAAAAAACTTATTGTTACTTTAGTGAAAAGAAACTAACGATCCTGTACGGCGAGGAGTGCTCGGACCTGAAGAGCATCAGCTCGAAGAAGCCGCACGTGGAGGCGTACCAGGTGCCGATGGCCACTCCCTTCGGGAAACACCACACGTGAGTCATTTTTTATTTATTCTCTAGCCGACCCGCCGAACTTAGTACCACCTCAGAATGTTTATTTTTTTCGATGTTTTAATAATTATTTTGCTTTTTGGGGCAGAGACAATAACAACAAATCAAAGATTATAAAAATCGGTCAAGCTATTCTCGAAAAATATATGGTGTAAATAACCCGATATATTAATTATATGATATCAATTATATAGCTTGTCAGAGTCAATTTAAAATAATAAATAATGTCCAGTGTATCCAGGTTGCAAGCAAGCGTGCAATAATACTTATGCAATAAAGATATTCATTTGTTACAAAATTTGGTATGTAATAAAAATTAATAAATAGTAAAATACATGTAAAATTACAAATAAAACCGTTAAAATTTATAACATTATACTAAAAGTCAACTATTACAAATTATTACATTGCTCAAGAAACTCCTCATAACACTATAAAAACACTTATCTACAGTGTTTTTCAGCTACGAAGGGTTCTGTGACGTTTCGAGTTTGACAGTTTTAGAGATGTCCTATAATGAAAGCCTATCTACTTTTTTTATCTTTTTTCTAACTCATCCTACTTTTGGAGAGATTTCAATATATTTTATCAGATTTGCTGTGTTTCAAAATATTCTATCAGCGTTCGCGTACACTAGTATGATAAGTGTAAACGGCGCGTTCAAAATTTCAAATATCTACTTATTCACTGTTATCGAATAATGAATCGTGGCAATTGTCGATTCTGTTGTGTCCCAACTCTACTCTGTTCCGTTTCACACATTGCGTACTTTAAAAAATCAATATTTTTCTATCGTGTTCAATTAAATGTAATTAATAGACACAGATTTTGATATACAGGGTGTAATGCAAGTCGAATGCCAAATGAAAAGGGTGGGTAGCTAGGGTCACTTGCAACACGTTTTGGGCCAATTAACACTCATCCTGCCCACGGTGTTTTTTTAATATTTTTTTTAAATAAAATCTCGGTATCTTCCAAAAGTTGACCATTTTGTTTACCTATCTTTTTTTTTAAATGTGACAGCACAAAAGTATTTGTATTTTTTTTATTTCTAATGTATGCGTATTCTAATGAAATGTTATTTTTATTCATATAGTAAACTAATAAACAAATATTAGCCGACAAAGTGTGAAGGACAGAAAATAAAAATCGTCAAGGTCAACTTTACGGCACAATTTAAAAAAAAGTAGACGCTCCTCAGATCTTCCAACATCATAAAAACTTCTCCAGTTCATGATCATTCTTACGGTATACCACATGTCTAGAATCACGTTCAGTTTTTCGGAAAAATATGGTTTCTTTCTAAAATGGTGGGTTACATTACCTAGTACTTCTTTGAAACTACCTACTTGAAAGTAAGGTTTGATAAATGAATTGAGACTATTTTTTTACTAATAATAAAAAAACATAAAATAGTCATCAAAAATTATTAAAAACCTAACAATAGTATTCATTTATTTCAATAACTAAGTATACGATAGGTACGCAAGTTACGACTAGGTAACCGTCTACCAGAGGGACTAGACAAGATGCACTACGCTAACTATCGTTTCTAATCGCTTCGTTTTTAAACCAATCACGTAACTGGTAGATCATATACTTAGTTATTGAAATACCTATCGTATACTTAGTTATTGAAATAAATGAATACTATTGTTAGGTTTTTAATAATTTTTGATGACTATTTTATGTTTTTTTATTATTAGTAAAAAAATAGTCTCAATTCATTTATCAAACCTTACTTTCAAGTAGGTAGTTTCAAAGAAGTACTAGGTAATGTAACCCACCATTTTAGATTGAAACCATATTTTTCCGAAAAACTGAACGTGATTCTAGACATGTGGTATACCGTAAGAATGATCATGAACTGGAGAAGTTTTTATGATGTTGGAAGATCTGAGGAGCGTCTACTTTTTTTTTAATAGTGCCGTAAAGTTGACCTTGACGATTTTTATTTTCTGTCCTTCACACTTTGTCGGCTAATATTTTTTTATTAGTTTACTATATGAATAAAAATAACATTTCATTAGAATACGCATACATTAGAAATAAAAAAAATACAAATACATTTGTGCTGTCACATAAAAAAAAAGATAGGTAAACAAAATGGTCAACTTTTGGAAGATACCGAGATTTTATTTAAAAAAAATATTAAAAAAACACCGTGGGCAGGATGAGTGTTAATTGGCCCAAAACGTGTTGCAAGTGACCCTAGCTACCCACCCTTTTCATTTGGCACTCGACTTGCATTACACCCTGTATATTTCAAGAAACATAGTTTTTATATTTTTTTGGTCATATTGCTACAAAATATAAGTGACTAGAGGACGCCCGCAACTTCGTACGCGTAGAATTAGTTTCCCGCTACTCCCCCCCATTTCTTCCCGTTGGGGGTCGATTTTCGGAAAATCCTTAGTGCTCACTTACATCATGAAAGGAACCCATGTACCAAAATTCAAGTTTCTAGGTACAGTAGTTTCGGCTGTGCGTTGATATGTCAGTCAGTCAGTTTAGCCTTTTATATATATAGATTTTTAAAAAATATTTTGCGAAAATAGTATGCGTAATTCGGAAAATTTTAAAGTGTCAGAACCCTTCCTAGCTGAAAAACACTGTAGGAGCCAGTGTTCATGTTCATGTTACGTGTTATTATTATAGTTGTTGTGTTGCAGCAAAATGATGATTCTATGCTACGAGGACGGCTCCCTCCGCGTCGTGGTGTCGACGGCCAACCTGTACCTGGACGACTGGGAGAACAGGACGCAGGGGTGAGTGGTCACCTTCAGACCTTCTAATAGCACCTTTTTCATGATACAATTATAATTATATCGTTATACACACGTGCTAGCATTTTTAAATGTTTTTTTATATATTATTTCGGTACAAATATGATACATGATTAAATATGATTACTAATATGATTCGGTTATTGTAAAATCTATAGGATAAGCAAACGGACTGTACAAGGCGTAGATGATATGATTGTGCACAAATAAAGAAAAACAACAAATGATAAAAAAACGGCCAAGTGTGAGTCGACCGGTACGGTATCCTCGATGCGCGAGTCCGACTTACATCAATGATTAGATAGGTACACACAGCAACACACCTAACTAACCATTGGAGGCAGAGCAGAGAGAAAATATCAATGCTTGACAGGGATGTAGATATTTTTTTCATATTAAATATATTTACATCCCTTTCAAGCATTGACACTTATTCTCAGCTCCGTCTGACCATCAGTTAAGTGTGTGGGCGACTGTACTAGGCTCACAGAAATCACTGGGCTATGAATATTGTGCCAGGCTCTGGTTCAGTCCGGCCTGCCCGGAGCTGCCGCCGGAGGCGATGCCCCACGAGGGGGACTCGGCGACGTGCTTCAAGAAGTCCCTGCTGCGGTACCTGGGCCAGTACCGCACGCCGCTGCTGGCGTACTACGTGGAGCGGGTCAAGCGGTGCGACTTCAGCCATATCAAGTAAGACTGATGGGTGATGGATGACATTTTGTTTAGGTATTTCATTTCGTATTTATTTCGTTTTCATTTCGTTTTGATTTTATTTTCATTTCGTATTTATTTCGTTTTCGTTTCATTTTCATTTCATTTTTGTTTCATTTTCATTTCATTTTCATTTCATTTGAGTTTCATTTCATTTTTATTTTCATTTTCATTTTCATTTCATTTAATTTTCATTTAGTCGGGGGTTTTTTTCGGTTTCATAGTCATTTTTAACACACCCATTTTAACTCTTAACTAACAATGTCATAAAATCTTGGAAGTCGATTCTTATATGATAGATATGGCCATAGGAACTTTTTCTCCTCGATGGCTCATAGTAGGTCCGAGTTAGGACTTATTTGACTCGTCTTTCTATTGTGAGCTTATTAACAGAAGTACAGTCAGAACCCTTATATACTTAAGTACCCTTATGTACTTCATGATAAGGGTTTTTTTTAATCCGTTGTGTTTTCCAGCGTTTTTCTAGTAGCGTCAGTCCCGGGGGGCCACTTCGACCTAGAGTGGGGGCTGGCCCGCATGGGCTCGCTGCTGCGGCAGCACTGCGCCGTGCCGCGCGCCGAGCAGCCGCGCTGGCCGCTCCTGGCGCAGGCCAGCAGCATCGGCAGCTACGGGAAGGAGCCCAGGGTCAGTACACACACACTATAGTCATAATATACAGGGTTTTAGGCAGAAGATTGGACAAACTTCAGGGACTAACTCTGTAGGTCATACTCATCAACTTTTTTTATAGGACCAACATCCAAATCGCGAAAAAAAAACAGCTGTTCCATACATTTCTGTTGTTTAGCTCTCAGAGTTTGTCCAACCTTCTGCCTAACACCCTGTCACGGTTTCAGAAATAAAATTATTACACTACAGGATAATGCTTTTATTTCTGAAACCGTGAACTTTTCAGGATTTTTAAAAGCCATTGTATGCACATACAAACCTCAAATCTGTTGTGATTATAATGCAAACCCTAAGAAAAACCACAAGTCGGGCGTTAAGAAACCGTTCCGTACCCAAAGGGTAAAAACGGGACCCTATTACTAAGACTCCGCTGTCCGTCTGTCTGTCTGTCACCAGGCTGTATCACTGACAGTTGAAATTTTCACAGAAGATGTGTTTCTGTTGCCGCTATAACAACAAATACTAAAAACAGAATAAAATAAATATTTAAGGGGGGCTCCCATACAACAAACGTGTTTTTTTTCCGTTTTTTGCTAATGTTGTATAGATAATGGTACGGAACCCTTCGTGCGCGAGTCCGACTCGCACTTGGCCGGTTTTTTTATACAATTATGGAACCCCCATTTATTACTATTGGCTTCCATCAGCTCTGGCTGACGGGCGACTTCCTGCACCACCTCACGAAGATCAAGGAGCAGCCGCAGACACTCTCGCAGCCGCCTGAACTCAAGCTGATATACCCTTCGCTTGGTAAGACCACAGATCAAAGAATACAAGTACAGATACCCAATCTCATAGAGCAAAACCGTGCCGTCCTAATGTAGGCAACTCTGTAGGCAATTTTAGTCCCGTAGTTTCACCAGTAGATGCCGTATCTGAGCCACCACTGCTATGACGCTGGCAGCCTACCTAAAAGTTTTAGTAACATATTGAGACATCACCAGATGGCATTAACTACAAGAAAATTGTTGACTTTAAAAATGAAACTTCAAGAAAATTGCTGACTTAAAAATTTACATGTTATCGCTATAATCCTACCGGTCACATTAGTAGTATTTTGAGACAATATTACACATAAATTTATAAAAACTAATCGCTTGGAGCCTGTGATTCTATAGAACTTTCGTAATCCGTGATGGCGCCATCTAGTCAGAGTACCCAATAAGACGTAGCAAGCTTGAAAGCTCACAAGTATTGTATGAGTTAGATGGAGTTAATATATTTTTTATTATATTTCTTAAACTTATAAAACATACCCTTACTTTATGTAGCGAAGGATGTTTTTGATGTAATTAAGATATGTTGAATTTATTAAGGTGTAAAAATCATTCAATCTTCACGATTACTGGTTCAAATGTTTCGCTCGATACCTGTGACGCCATCTATGAGCTTATTTAAGTAATAATTATACGTTGTTCGAGTTGGGAGGCCATGGTAAGACATATGTTACACTAGGGGACACTTCCTACGCGTAATTAACTCCCCCTATTTAAACCCCTTAGGAGATGAATTTCCAATAGTACATTATTGCCTAGGCAGAGAAGTAGGCAATTGCAGGCCGAGTATTGGTTTAAACGGACGAGCTTGCGAGTCTCATTATGCACTATTTCGTTTGACCAAAATGTTTTTGGTCAAATGTATCATTTGTCAAATTTTTGTTTTCCAAAAAGCCGTTTACCGTCGCAGTTGGTTTATTTCTACTATAGTCGCAAGTGTAACCTAACCTAATAGACGAAGCAAGCGGTTTCGATATCCCGGATATGAATTAAAACTAATACAAAATTCTTTTTGGGGAATGATAAAATTGGACATGATAATGATGAATTTGGGCATTTGACCAAAAATATTTTGGCCAAACGGCGGGCTTCCACCAGTCACATGCTCAGGTTCCCATCTCGTCCACATTCTCATCTCAGTTACATTCCCATTTCGTCCAAATTTCCGTCCGTCTCGTCCATATTCCCATCTCGTTCACATTCTTATCTCGTCCACATTCCCATTTCGTTCAAATTTCCAACAACTAATGAACAACCGAGTGATCGAATTAAAATAAAAAAAAATAATAATAAAAAAAATAAAAAAAAATCTTTATTTCAGACCGAGATCCATAGTGTGTTAGTAACAAAATTGAATTGCCATACAGTCCTAAGTTAGGTTGTAGACGAGTTAGGAATAAGGACGAGTTAGGAATGTGGACTAATTGGGAATTCGGACGAGTTGGGGATGAGGACGAGTTGGGAATATGGACGAGCCTGGAACTGGATAATTTGGGGTTGGTATGAAGACGAGTTGGGAATGTGGCCGAGATGAGAATGTTTACGACATGGGAATATGGACAAAGCGAACCTGAGCGCAGTCCCATAATCTACATCTACACTAATATTATAAAGAGGAAAGATTTGATTTTTTGTTTGTTTGAATTGAATAGGCTCTGAAACTACTGGACCGATTTGAAAAATTCTTTCACCATTAGAATTGTACATTATCCCTGATGAACATAGGCTATGTTTTATTTTTCTGCGCGGACGGAGTCGCGGGTTACAGCTAGTCTACAAATATTTTGCGATCTGGTAGAGAACGTGCGGCGCTCGCACGACGGCCTGCTGGGCGGCGGCTGCCTGCCGTACGGCGCCGACGCGCACGCCAAGCAGCCCTGGCTCAACCAGTACCTCTAGTGAGTCCTAATTTAATACCCTAGCCCCTGGCCAAACGAGGGTCGTTCGGGTTCCGAGGTCAAACTAGGAACCTTTCTCGGGAATAGGCTATTTGACAACATTGAAAATATACTACAAATTGTGGTCATCCTATTAGATAATAGCGTAAAACAACATATTTCACTTTATTTTAAACTAAATTATGTATATTTTTTTGGAAATTACTCGAAAAAAGTTGTAATATTTTTTGAAATTTTATCTGTGGCAGAAACGCTATGTGATTGCTTTGTAGCTGTGGTTACTCCGTGGTGACGTCACACGCAAGTAGCCACAGATCATAAGGGCGTATCTCTTCTAATGATTTTTTATTGTTTACTTGCGTGTGACGTCACCCTTGTCATATGGCCAGCGCCATGATAGAAACAGCGTTTTTATGGCGGTTTTGAACATTTAAACTTTAACATAGATTTTTATTGATAATACAGTAGAATCTCACGGAAATATCGATGTAGTGTGCTTCTTATGTAATAAAGAATCATTTAAAAAGGTTTTCTTAAATTAGTCAAATAGCCTATTATCAAAGTTCAAAGTGAAATTTTGTTTACATATAAATAATTATTTAAAGCAGTTATTATTTCATTTTACAAATATTATTGTGCCTGTGACGGATGTCATTTGGCAAATTAAGTGATGCTGCTAATTAAAATCGCATTCTTTTTTTTCGATTATCGATAAGGTTTATTAAAAAAAAAACGATTGACGATAAAGTTGACTTAATTTAATTTACCTACCTACTTTAAAATAAGGTAACATAAATCGTCTAAAATCACGCTAGAACTATATTGCCATAGTATGAAAAAATTGGTAAAGCCAAGGTAAGTGTTTTTATGTGGTAAAATAAAACGCAATGATATTAAATGATTAAAATCGTAAATGAAACGGACTCAGCAAAAGGTATATTTGTACTATACTTTGGTACTACTAGGAATTAAGTAGTCTGTGTCAAAAATATTCATCAAGCGTATTTTTATTTAAAATAACGTATGATAGTTATTTAATTTTAAACTTAACTTGAATGTAAAGATCAAGTGTATAAATCATTGCTAAGACGTCACTTGCTTTTAGCACGTGATTATCGACTAAAAATGGTAAATGGCCTTTCTATTTATTTTTTGTTATATTGCCTGTGTTTTGTAATTCTTTTTTTATTCTTGTACAATTAAAGAGTATACATACATACATATAGTCTGTGCCAATTGAAATTGGCAAAGATGTAAACACAACCAAACGAACCAATTCACCATTATTACTCGATAATCACGTTAGGTCGCCGTCAATAGAACTTGTGAACTATGTAAACAAATTAGTACTGTTTGACACATAACCTCAAATATTCACCAAGCGTGTTTTTATTAAAAATAACGTACAATGAATAGTTATTTCATCTTAAACTTAATATGAAAATATTGATTTAGTGTATAAATCGTTGCAAAGACCTCACTTGATCTTTAAAAGTACGTGATTATCGAGTAATCATGGTGAATTGGTTCGTTTGGTTTTGTTTACATATTTCGCAAAATCTATTGACGGCGACCTTACTTTTAAAGATCGTGTGAGGTCTTAGCAATGATTTATGCACTTTATGTTAACTTTCACATTTAGTTTAAGATTAATTACCTATTAATTATACTTGTTTTAAATAAAAACACGTTTAGTGAATATTTAAGGTTATGTGTCATACAGTTCTAATTTATTTACATCTTTGCCAATTTAAATTGGCACAGACTATATGTGTCACGTGCCCGTCCCGCAGCCAATGGAAGGCGTCGTCGTCAGGCCGCGAGCGCGCCATGCCGCACGTCAAGTCGTACCTGCGGCCGTCGCCGGAGCACGCGCGCGCCGCCTTCTACCTGCTCACCTCCGCCAACGTCAGCAAGGCCGCCTGGGGCACCCTCAACAAAGGTATCTGGGTCAAATTCTCTTTCGATGCATTGAAATTTGTCCCCGGAAAATGTGACAGAGTGGTTGTTTTTATATATATACTAGAGGACGCCCGCGACTTCGTTCGCGTAGAATTAGTTTCCCGATACTCCCCGCATTTCTTCCCGTTGGGGGTCGACTTTCGGGAAATCCTTTCTCAGTGCTCACTTACATCATGAAAGGAACCCCTGTACCAAATTTCAAGTTTCTAGGTGCAGTAGTTTCGGCTGTGCATTGATACATCAGTCAGTCAGTTTAGCCTTTTATATATATAGATATATATTTTATTTTGGTTGCGATGTTTGACAATACTATGCTGATTCAAATAAAATAAACATTTATTTTGATTAAAAAAACATTACTACTTAAAGAAAAAAAATACGATCGTGACAGAATGGAAAATTTCAGTGCACCGAAAAAGATTTTGACCCATCTAGCGTTTTTCGAACGTCACCGTCTCAACAAAGATTTGTTCCTCTTCTAGCAGAACAGAATTTAACATGGGTTTTATATGGCCGACCTGTTAAATGACGTCACAGTGCTTATGGGATCTCTCCGTGTAATCGCTGTCTGATTAGCAATTAAATGCTTTTATCATCTGTGTTGTTTAACAAGTACCTACAACAACAACAACATAAACTCACGCCTTCATTCCCAGAGTGGGGTAGGCAGACCCACAGACTCACCAACAACTCCAAAAACTTGTTGATAATTCTGTGACCACATTTTGCACAACCAGGCTAAGATGTTATCCAGTGTATTAGTGACAGGTTGCAAACCCATCGCCTAACAGCACTACACAGCCTTTAGTCCCTTAGTCGTCTCTTACGACATCCACGGGAAGACATGGAGTGGCAACATTCTAAACCCGGCACCACACGGCAAACCTACCTATAACAATTACCTATTTGCTTGGTAATTCAATATGCTATTTATCTTTTTGTCGAATGTATTGGCATACAATAATTTTCACAACAAAAAGTTTGGCATATAGTTTCTATCCTAGTTCAGTAGGAAGTAAGATACAACTTTTAGATCAATTCAAAATATATAATTTAAGAGAAGATCAACGGAGCTCCGCTTTGCGGAGCTCCTATTCCGTGTAGTTGAGACGCTACACGTCTTGACACAACTCTAACCGAACCTAGCAACTGTTGTAGTCATTCATTTGTACAACAAAAAATCATCATTCGATTTCAAAACTATACTTTAGTTTATTAGAAAACCTACTAATAGTAATGAGGGCGCCACTGGACGCTCGGCGTCGTGTTTAAACTTTACACGAAATGCTATTTATTTTATAGGTAACGCAGCGCTGAGGATCATGAGCTATGAGGCCGGGGTTCTGTTCCTGCCCAAATTTGTGGTGAGTAATTTAAATATAACTTAAAAAAAACTGGATCCAAATAGGAAGCTTAGGTTAAGACTGCGCCGAGCAAACGTCGACCGTCCAGTGGCGCCCTCATCACTATTATTGTGTTTTCTAATTAACTAAAGAATTTCCTTGCAATCGGACGATGTTTTTTTGTACCGCGAGTAACAACACAATTTATGGGATACGTAACAAACTTTGATAACAATTACCCTATGAGTAGTCAGCTTAACGGGAAAAGGTGGCCACTTTTTTCCGTTAAGTTGAAAACTCAAAGGTCAATTGTTATTAAACTATGTGATATGTCCTATAAGTTGTGTTTTCATTTGTAGTACAAAAATGCACCGTCCGATTTCAAGAAAATACTTTACTTTATTAAAAAACACAATAATAGTGATGAGGGCGCCACTGTAGGTACATCCGGCGTACGCTCGGCGTAGTCTTAAGTTTGATTTATAAGTGTTCTATCAGCAAATCGCATTCGGAATTATGAAAATTCGGGATTTTGATCAATTCGGAATTACGACTCTTCGGAATTATGTAGTGTACCCATTTTTTTCATTACATACGCACATACCTTCACGCCTGTAATCCCAAAATGGGGTAGGCAGAGAATTACCTACAACTCTAAAAACTTGTTGATTATTTTGTAACCACATTTTGCACAGTCATTCATCATAAACAGTGATCAGAATAGGTAGAGCATATTTACCTAAAGTTCGCAAAGGGATATAATATAGAGTGGTTGCAACCGGGTGAAATATTAATTTATTTTATTGAATTCCAGATTTCCGGTATTTTTCTGGTACTAGTCGTAATGTTAAAATATACGTAATATTTACTCACGTTACGGGATATTTTATGTTAGTTTGTGATAAAAGCAGCGCCGTGTAAATCGTTTCTTGTATATAATTAATAGGTGTCTAATTAATTATTTATATAATATTACGTATATTTAGCATTACGACTAGTACCAGAAAAATACCGGAAATCCGGAATTCAATAAAATAAATTAATATTTCACCCGGTTGTAACCACTGTATATTATGTCCCTTTGCGAACTTTAGGTAAATATAATCTACCTATTCCGATCACTGATCATAAATGAACCATTTTAATAATTAATTTTCATTTATAATTGTCAACAGATAAACGAAGATTTCTTCCCCCTAACCGGCCCGAACCGGCTGGTGGTCCCCTACGACCTCCCCCCCACCAAGTACACCAGCGACATGACGCCCTGGGTCCAGGACTACCTGCGATGATCGCCATCCAGCCGGGCAAGTGTTCGCACTGTTGTGTTCCAGTCGAGAGACAGCCTGTCAAACTATACAATTTTCTAGTGACAACGCGTTGGCCTAGTTGGTAGTGACAAATATAAATACTCATAGATAACGCATAGACTTAATATATTACTTCGTATGGACTGGCCTCTAGTACAAAAAAACGGGCGATTAAATTGGTGCTAAATCTAAGAATCTAGCACCAAATCGTGACAGTGACGTTTCAACCTCGCACCAAGTCGTACGTACTAGTAAAATCAAAAATGCCATGTTGCGTCATAAGCAAGTGCAATAATTATACCTCAAAGGTATCGAAAACCAAGGATGGAGTTTATTTTTTCCGGTAAGCATATTAAGTAGTGTATTACTCGAGTTAAACCATTTTTTCAAGCATTCTTAATATTATTGTAATAAATACAGCTGTTGTTTGGTTACCCGGTCACGTTTAGTAGTTCTATGTAGTTTGACGTAGTTTATAAGCAATCTGATAGATGTCGCTACTGTTTCTTGACCAAACATATGTGACATTTTTGTTCGGAAGACCCTATCTAGTTGTTTAAATCAATGAGATAACGTAAACTCCTCAATCTGTATGAAAACCAACCGTGTCACTTTTTGCTACCAACTGGGACACACCAAGAGAAGAGAAATTTCCGTTTTCCGCGCAAAATCGATTCAAATTCGTCGCTTTTTTGGGCTATTGCAGTTTATTATCACGCAACGAGGCATTTTCTTAAGACTACGCCGAGCGTACGCCGGATGTACAGTGGCGCCCTCATCACTATTATTGTGTTTTCTAATAAAATAAAGTATTATTTGTTTAGTATCAATATCCGGAATCCATCTTGAGTCAAGCACCTGTCTTTCAGCCTTAAGTCAGCGTTTCCGGTTCCTTTTCGATGGTGGCGCCCTCTAGGGTGTCGTTTTGGTACTACTCACTTGGCGCGCGGGAATCTTCTTGTCATTATAGCGTCGTTTTTCGCGCCGTTCACAAGTCAGTTCAGTTGCAAAAAACTTTTATCAGTTTACAATTAATCTAATTATTTTTGCACAAATAATTTCAGTTCCTTTCCGATAAATAAGTAGGTACGTTAAATAGTTATGGAGAATCCAAGTGAAGAAGATACAGCCTCACGAAAACGTGATCGTTCTCCATCACCGAGTTCGGATAGCAGTGAGTCATCCAGTGGCAGTAGGAGTTCAAAGAAAAGGAAAGTGCAGCAAACCGTGAGTTATGCACATTTTGAATTTTTATCGCAACAAGTGGCATTTTTGACTAATATGATTTCACAACATAAAGGAGTTTCGAATCCCAGTCAAGAGAGTGTTCCATTAGCGGTTGATTCGAATGATCTGAATTTACGCCGGCCTACCGAAACTGTTTCGCAAACTATTAAACTCAATTTGTCTGAACCGAGTACCACTGTTAAAGATCCGCTTTATTCACGTGCGAACGAAGCGCATGTTAAAAAATTAATAGACCTTCAACGGTTTAAATGTGATGATTGGTATGCAGTTCGGTTTGCCGATGCTCAGAAGAAATATTTGGCAACCCCCGGATTCGTCGAATTAAATCTAAATGATTCGTTGAAACGTTTTGAAGTTGCATCCTTACGGGAGGATCCGCGCTCATATTTGCTAGAACGATCGTTTGCCGGGTTAACAAATGCTTTGCTTTCACAAAAACACGAATTGCAAAACACCTTACAAATGTTAATAGATTGGGCGAACGAGTCTAAACAGGCATTGACTCCTAATACATTATTCGACAAAGTCGAGTCTTTATTTTCGAAAGAATCATCTTATAGTAAGGTAACTGATGATTTGTTGCAAATAGTGTGTGGTAGGCGGGCGGATTTAATTACTTCAAGAAGGGATACATTACTACGACAAATACCAGAGGAATTCCATCGTGAAGTTTTTTATAAAATTCCCCCCAGTGTAGAAACACTTTTTGATGACGATTTAGTTCAAAACTACCTTCAAAAAATTGGCGGGGCGGATAAATTGATTACTGCGTCACAACCGATACCTCGATTGACTGCCAAAGATAAATTTTATCAGACTCAAAAACCATCAACTAGTAAAGCAATAGATGATACGAACTTTCGTCGATCCGATCCTTCAAAAAGACATACGGCTCGCTCATCCAAACGTAAAAACCAGGGAAAATCGGGATATAGGCAAAAAGGAAAGAAGCAACATAACGCTTCCTTTAAAAATAAGCGTCGCGAATGACTATTTGACATTTCACGGCGGCTGTCTAAAACAATTTCAATATGTCTGGAGCAACTTGGGGGCACCAAAACAAATATGCAGATTACTAAGCGGGGCACGTATTCCATTCGGGGTAAAACCACCACTGATATTTCCGAATTCCATTGCAATGCAGAGTTACAGAACGAAAACTACCCTCGATATGACTGCTCAAATTCAAGATATGATAGAATTAGGAATTCTCGAACCAGCAGAGCCCAGCCCCAGTTACCTCTCGACATTCTTTCTGGTACCCAAGTCAGACGGCAGCCAACGTCCCATATTCAATTTAAAACAACTGAACAAATTTGTTATAACGAAACCATTCCAACTCTTCAGCCATTTTCGTGTACCTACCTTCTTGCAACCTCAGGATTGGTTGGCGAAAATGGATCTGAGCCAAGCGTACTTTCATGTACCTATTGCCCAGCAGCACCGTCCATTCCTAAGGCTCAATTATCATCACGATCTGAATCGCCACCAGCTGCTACAGATGACGTGCTTACCGTTCGGACTTGCATCGGCCCCGAGAACATTCGCTACTCTGACGAACTGGGTCGCCGAGCTACTGAGAAGTCACGGTATCCGGTGTATCGTCTATTTAGACGATTTTCTGCTGGCAAACCAGTCGAAACAGCAACTGTGCGACGACATAGCCTGGACGATAAAAATCATGCAGATACTGGGATGGAAAATAAATTACGTCAAGTCTGTTCTGACTCCGACACAATGCCTCGAGTTTCTCGGTATAACATGGGACACAAAACGCAACGCAATGTCCTTGTCAGAGTCGAAGTGCCTATCGCTACGCAAAGCACTTCAGCGACACCTCAAAACAGACAAGTGGTCTCTCAAACAGTACCAAACGCTAGTGGGGAGACTCAACTTTACCACCTTTGTAACCAAACGGGGTCGCCTCCACTGTCGAACGCTGCAAGTCTTCAGTCGACAGTTGTCAAAGAATCACCCTTACCGCCAAGTAAAAATCCCGCAGCTAGTTCGATCCGACATGGAATGGTGGTACAATTCAATAGGAGCAAGCATGCCGATACACATGAATGCCGTGAGCCACCTTCTGACGACAGACGCGTCCGATATCGGTTGGGCAGCTCAGATCAACGACCAGCTCATTGCGGGCACATGGACGGACCGACAGATGTTGTGGCACTCCAACAGAAAGGAAATGTTCGCCGTATACGCAGCGATATCTCACGAGCAAAATCGGATTCAAAACGCGCAAGTACTCCTACAGACGGACAACCGAACGGTAGTGTCTTATATCAACAAGGAAGGCGGCACAAAATCGAAGAAACTGCTCGAACAAACTCGACAGCTACTTACAATCCTAGACGATCTAAACGTTCATCTTCTTGCTCAATATTTTCCAGGAAGGTTCAATGCCGAAGTGGACGCTTTATCACGCCAGAAGACTTGTCCCGAGTGGCATCTCACTACAGCGGCCACAGCAAACATTTTTCATATGTGGGGTATACCGGAGATGGATTTGTTTGCGTCAGAGACAGCTCATGTAATACCGAGGTATGTCTCGATGGACGTGCAAGATCAGAAAGCACTTCATCACAACGCGTTCTGTCACCAATGGCACTACGGACTGGCATGGTTATTCCCACCTCCGAATCTAATTCCGAGAGTGCTAAGTCACCTGAACCAGGCCAGCGGACGATACATTCTAATTGCACCCAGATGGAACAAAGTGTTTTGGCAAGTAGATGTTCAACGCCGGGCTCTACGGCCTCCTTATCAGATTCACAACCTTCATCAAGTTTTAATAGACACGCGTACAGGCGTGCATCCACCGAATATTCAAGACCTGCACTTAGAAGCATGGCTGATTTCGGGTGGAAAGAGCTGTTGACAGATTGGACTGACCAGGAGCAAGAACTTTTAATGTCCAGTTGGCGTCCCTCCACCATGAAAACCTATAAACCAGCGTGGATAAGATGGAGGAAATGGTGCGAGTCATATTCAGTAAACTTTAAATTTCCTAAGGCGGATCAAGTCGCACGTTACCTTGCTTATTTACACTGTGATGTAGGTTTAGCTTATAAAACCATCTTAGTACATAAATCTGTAATCTCGACATTTACTCACTTACATTCTAATGTAGATCTTTCTTCAAATTTCTTTATAAAACATACACTAAAAGCTATATCTGTTGCCCGTTCTAAACCTATAAAGCCACCTATTTGGAATCCTAAAGTGTTATTACAATATATGAACACGTATAGGCTAGATGAAAGTAATCTTTACCAAGTTTCTAGACATACAGCTTCCTTATTATTATTAGCCTCAGGTCGTAGAGTTCATGACATAACCCTGTTACATATGGATCAAAATAGCCTAATTGATGAACAAACTAGTATTGTTCTATGGCCGGCTTTTGGGTCCAAAACCGACAATGCAAACCACCAGCAGTCAGGTTGGAGACTTTCAGAACATCCTGAGAAAAGATTAAATATTGTTTTGTGGATAAGAAACTTGTTACAGTTATCTTCAAGTCGCAGACAAAATATTAATAACTTGTTCATAACAGCTCGTGGTGATGCCAAGCCCGCGAGCAGAACTGTGATTGGTGGCTGGGTAAAATCTCTCTTAAAAGACGCAGGTATAGAGGCCTCTCCCGGTTCAATGCGTTCCGCTGTGGCTTCCCTAAATTGGTTAGAAAATTTCCCTCTAGATAAAATTCTTGCTACTGGTAATTGGAAAACTGTACATACGTTCCGAAACTATTATCAAAGAGAATTAAGTAATAATGATTCAAGTAGAACGCAATCAGTTTCTTTATCGCACTACTTTGATGCAGTCAACTGCTAAGTTATTTCAATAACGTGCAATTTTGTGATTTTTGATTTTAATAATGTGTCTACACAATATAAATAATGTATTTAATTAAATCGAAATTACAATCTATATTATTATTATTTTCTTGCACTATCTATTCTCACACATTATAGCGTCAATAACGCAAGTTATTGGCACCAGGAGATAACAAACACATCACTCAAGATGGATTCCGGATATTGATACTAAACAAATAATAGAGAGTTTTACCTAAAATTAAAACTTACCTATTATTTTTTATTCAATATCCGGAATCCAGGTAAGGTCTACCTGGTGCATCATGAGTGCCATAATGACAAGAAGATTCCCGCGCGCCAAGTGAGTAGTACCAAAACGACACCCTAGAGGGCGCCACCATCGAAAAGGAACCGGAAACGCTGACTTAAGGCTGAAAGACAGGTGCTTGACTCAAGATGGATTCCGGATATTGAATAAAAAATAATAGGTAAGTTTTAATTTTAGGTAAAACTCTCTATTTTCTTGAAATCGGACGGTGCATTTTTGCACTACAAATCAAAACACAACTTATAGGACATATCACATAGTTTAATAACAATTGACCTTTGAGTTATCAACTTAACGGAAAAAAGTGGCCACCTTTTCCCGTTAAGCTGACTACTCATAGGGTAATTGTTATCAAAGTTTGTTACGTATCCCATAAATTGTGTTTTTACTTGCGCTACAAAAAAGCATCGTCCGATTGCAAGGAAATTCTTTAGTTAATTAGAAAACACAATAATAGTGATGAGGGCGCCACTGGACGGTCGACGTTTGCTCGGCGCAGTCTTAATTCTTGCGCGGAACGTCAGTAGCGCCGGCCAACCCCGACGCTTGGTCGGGGTTTAAGTCCGGATTCGGACACGCGAAGTAGATGCAATTGCGTTATCTATGTGTATTTATATCTGTAGTAGTGACCCTGCCTACGAAGCTAGCGGTCCTGGGTTTGATTCTTTGTACGAGCAAATATTAATGTAATGAAATTTGATTCTGAATTTTGGATGATATGTATTTATTTCTCTATACAGGGTGCCTCTGACCATGGGGCTTTAAATGCAAGGATCGATTATACTCGCAAAACTGAGCATCTTTTGTTCTGCAACTTTTTAAAAACAAGACTTTTTTTTTTCATACAAACTAAATGTAATTTTCAATGTACGCGATCCAATTCTCCATTTTCCTTTAGCCCCCGTACTAAGGAAATGTCGCCCCCGTACCATGAGATGGTGATTATATGGCCATGATTTAATACACTAATTTTACAATTAGACTTTAACATCAATTAGTTATCTAAACTTAAGTTATTTTTTAATGTTGCAGAACAAAAGTAGATCAGTTTGGAGAGTAGAATCGATCGTTGCATTTAAAGCCCCAAGGTCAGAGGCACCCTGTATAATTATTTTTATCCTTGTCTAGTACCCATAGTACAAGCCTAGAGCTTAGTTTGGGGGTAGACTAATTTGGGAAAACTAATATTTTGGCTTCGATATTATTGAAGGCCTTTAATTATATATATTAACGTGTAAAAAACCATCCATGGCCGCTGAAAAAAAAAGACAATTATGTTAACAAAAATTCACCCAATGCCCTTAATATAAGAGTTAAGTTAAGAGTTTTTGCAAAATGCTGGATCATTGTTTTTATTATGTATTGAAAATGGTCATAAGTTATTTGTAAATAAAATATTTTGTCTATTATGTATTTTCTTTTATTTTTAACCCAACTTACAGTAACTTTAATTTAGAAATAACTATCAAATACACTCGGGGACAAATTTAGAGGCACGCAAAAAAACAACTTGACTAACAACGTATTTTTAACCGACTTCAAAAAAGGAGGAGGTTTCACAATTCAACCTTTATATATTATTATACGTCGTAAGTCAGATATTTATCAGCTTGGGGTTATATAAATAAAACGGTAATTTAGCCTTAAAATTGTTTTTTTTTTATTGTTTTCTAATACTTCATGTGTTTTTCCTTTGGCTTAACTATATGGAATTTTTTGGGACATTTGAGTTGGTGCAACATTTTTTTTTTTAATAAACATGTATTTATTTTTATAATTGTTAAAAATGCACATTTTAAAGGAACTAAAACAAAAAATATTATCGCAGAAAACGACGTCAATAATTCATAAAAAATACAGCATACTTAAAGGGGTAGTCAATTGTTTTTAATTTATTTTATTTTACTGTCATGATAGAAAATAATCCTTTAAATTATTTAATACACAATATTATTAAATAAAAACCATGCCTTTTTGTTATAAAATGGTCACTTCTTCCCGTTCGTTCCTCTAATTTTGTCCGTGAGTGTAGTTTAAAAACCTTCGATTTAGTACCGACCTCTACTTTAAGAGTCGAGGTTCTTCTTACTAGATAAAACCATATTGTTTTTCACATGTTATTTTACTGTCAACGTTATGATAGCTCTTATTTACGGTTAGGGCGCATAACGTCCCACTCGCAGAATGTTCCTTCGTCCCTTTCGCGAAATGTCCCTTACGCAAAATGACCCTTTTGCAAAAGGTCCCGTTCGCAAAACGTCCCTTCACATAAATAAAGTCCCGTTCGCAAAACGTCCCTTTCGCAAAATGACCCGTTCGCAAAACGTCCCTTTCGCAAAATGACCCGTTCGCAAAACGTTCCTTTCCATGAGAAGACTCTACTTAAACAAGTTTTTCTAGATGGGACATTTTGCGAATGGGTCATTTCGCAGACGGGACGTTTTGCGATAGGGGCGTTATGCAATAGGGACGTTTTGCGAAAGGGGTGGGACCTTTTAAGAAAGGGACGTTTTGCGAATGGGGTATTTTACATAAGGGACCATTTGCAGAGAAGACGTTTTGCGAATGGGACGTAATTTTGCTGGAGGGACGTTTTGCGAGTGGGACGTTACGCGCCCTAACCTTATTTACTTGACAGTAATGGCAGCCGAGTTGAAAATAATAAGATAACATGACAAGAGTTATAATAAGTTTCTGTCAAAAATTTCATTTTTGTGGCAAGCTTTTGTTGCCGACTGTACTTTTTTTTTTGCAAAATCTTTATCTGCTTAATAAGACCGAACTAATGAGTCCCAACACGGTGGGTCTACGTCAAGCACGGAATAGAAAAAACAGTGGAAGTGGCATGAGCTTCGCTTAGTATCAGACCTGCTGTCGCCAATACTCAAACTATCATAAAAACAACACGGCACCATGGAAAATGTTTTTGGTGCGGCTATCGTTTTTACACTCCAAAATAGCACAATAAGGCATGCTTCCGGATTTATTTCCTATTTTAGAAATATCGAAATATCGAAATAAGCCATCGCGGCAAAAGTATGGTAGGTTATGCGGAACTCCGCATAACTATGCCACACGTTACACGCCCACTTGACACTTCTACTGTTTTTTCTGTTCTGTGACGTCAAGTATAGCGGAGATCCTGTCGCCACCTTCCGACTCCATCATCAGATCAGCTCTTAGATACCCTAATATTGCATTGTCATCGGGTTTACATAAACTACCGTACACATTGCAAATGTTTATCACAGGTCCCATGGCCTGTGCGCTGATTCGCCATCTCCATTAAAAAAAACCGGTCAAGTGCGAGTCGGACTCGCGCACCGAGGGTTCCGTATTGAAGATAATACGATTGGTAACCGCACAAGATATTACTTATTTTGTTATGAGCTTTATTTTCCAGGGAATAAGGTCGATTTTGACTAGCCAAAATTTGAATACAGATTTTCTTAGTTTTTTTGGTATTTCTCAAAAACTCTAAATAATGAACAGTTTTTTTTATTTTTCCCAGAACATATAAGTAATTATCTATAAGTCAGGATTTTTTTCCGATTTTTTGATTAATAAACTTCGGAGATAAGGGGGGGGGGAACGGTCATTTTATGTACATTTTTTTCTATAAATCAAAATGTACACCACAGAAATTTTTCAAAAAAATAGTTTTGAAAAGTTCAGATTAAGACCTTTCATATGACACCCCATTTGCTATAATCGAACCACTTTAATTTCCCCCATAACCCCCCATTCTAGACCCCGTTTCAATTATTAATAAAATTAATTTCATTTTTTTTTACTTCAAATATATGCGGGCAAGCAAGTTGTACAACTATGCCAAATTTCAAGTTGATAGCATTTGTAGTTGCTGAGAAAACCTGCTGTGACATACAGACAGACAGACAACGAAGTCTCACCATAAGGGTTCCTTTTGTACCATTTTGGTACGGAACCTTAAAAAGCGAGATGGTCAACGCAGACAAAATCGCGGGCATTACCTAGTTTTACAACACGTGTGCAACAAATGCCCCGCTCTATCAGTCAACAATCTAGATGCTTCCCCAACCGGGCTCCATGCAAATATGCTGTAACGTGCATCGGACCGCTAACTCGGCTAGCTGCACTAATTACTGCAGTAATTGTGCATCATTATCGACGTGTTTGTGGTAATAATCGATAATTAGCTAAGGGTAGTGCAATTGAAACTAGGAACTTTTTTTAAAGGTGTTCTGAACAAGTACAGAGGGCTTATTGTCTAACTCACTCGCACTCACGATCGTTTTCATTTTGAAAATCAAAGGCTTGTCTGCATACAAAATGAAAACAATTGCTCCACTTTGAAGCCGGTTGTGAGTGCGAGTGCGTTAGACAATATTTAAGCCCTCGGGTCCTACCCCCTTCCGTGTCATTTTCCATGTAATTTTTTTGCGTTGAATCGAAGAAATGGCGATGAATTCCCATACGTATAGGATCAATATTTTGCGAGATATGAAGGGTTTTTGTTGGAAAATATTAAAAAAAGAAAATATTTCAAGTTAAAGTAGGATTTAATCAGCAAAAACATGTTCATAGTTGATATTACACACTGCTAGTTTAAAAGTTTCCCTATTGTTTTTGCTGGTTAAATCCTACATTTGACATGAACTATTTTTTTTTAAAATTTTACCAGCAATGGGTATGGTCTCATTTGATTTAGCGCAAAAAATTACATAGAAAATGACACTTCACTCGGCTAGTAAAATTTCCCCCCTGCCCGTACCACAAAAGTGGGAGTATGACCCCTAAATTTTGGCAGGCCTCGGCAGTTCCTCATTTCTAGTGCCAAGATAAAGTTATAAACAAGTTTCATTGATGTACATAATTTGCCACCAAACTATCATATTTACTGCCGCACTCAGAGACGTCAATTTTATAATAAAAATAAAATAACTGGGGAAATTGTCACACCAATTAACCTAGTCCCAAACTAAGCTCTAGGCTTGTACTATGGGTACTAGACAACGATATAAATACTTACATAGAGAAATATATACATAAATACACAGAAAACATCCATGACTCAGGAACAAATATTTCCGCTCATCAGACAAATATCTGCCCTTACCGGGATTTGAACCCAGGACCGCTAGCTTCGAAGGCAGGGTCACAAACAACTAGGCCAGCGCGTCGTCTAAAAATTTAATGCTTGATTACAGTTGCTGCTGTCACTTTCTTTGCTACAGCAATATAATAAGATAAGACTTGACAGAAGCGCGTGGAGCTAACCCCATGTGCTTCTGTTTAGTCCACCAGAGTAAATCTCTTTAACCGAACAATTGTCCTCGCGTGTGATATCCATGGACTTGTTTCTCTAATAAGTCCATGGCGATTGTCTAAAACTCGATACTGGCGAAATATACCTTGTTAAAACAAGGCCTGAACGCCATTAATTAAGAATTATTTTTTAATAATAATAAGATAACACGTCACTAAACAAGCATTAGATTTAATTGACGTCTCTGAGTGCAGCAGTCTTACTTTACCTGTAGGTATTACCCAGGATTGCTAGCTTCGTAGGCAGGGACACTAACATCTATCTAGGCTAAGCGATGTATGAAAAATTCCAATTCCCAGCCCAAGGTCCCCACTCGCCGCATACCAGTTATTTTTCGGTCCATCGAGTTGTTACCAATACTATATATGCTATGTAGTGTCGTAACTCGTTCAGTTCGCTAGTGCTTCTGTGTTGTGATACTCCTGTCAAAAATGCGGGTAGGCTTGCTGTATATCTTTTTTTTTCTTAACCTTGTGAGGCCCACCTCAAATTTCGTTAGTTCGAAAAATAATCTTGTGTCGGTCAACTAAAGTCAAAAGTCACTTTGACAAATGTCCCAAATTTAGGAGAGTGTATATCATAGTTTCGACGACGTACTCTCGGAATATCATGCTATCGAATGTTCGTTGGCTCGACAGTTAGATACTGGATCGAATATTCGCTGGGTCGATAGAGTAGAAACAATAAATCGTCAAATCGAAATTGAGATTTCGATTGTCATCCCATAGAAAATCTCAGAGACATTGTTAATTGGCTCGACTGTTACTGGATCGAATATTCGCTGGGTACGAAAAGCGTAGAAACGATAAATCGTCAAATCGAAATTGAGGTTTCATAACCATAACCATATAATTCTAGATTACGTTTTGTCGATTGTACATATTTCGGCCACAATATTTTCGATCCAGCGAATATTCATTACAATAACAGTCGAGCCAATGAATGTTCGATACACCACTGATCGAAACTATACAATTCTAGATTACGTTTTGTCGATTGTACATGTTTCGGCCACAAATATTTCGATCTAGCGAATATTCATTACAATAACAGTCGAGCCAACGAACATTCGATAGCATGGTATTCCGAGAATACGTAGTCGAAACTATGATATACACTCAATTTAGGACGTTGGGCCTTACGAGGTTAATTAATGGCTTTCACTCCTTGTTTTAACAAGGTGTATTTCGCCAGTATCGAGTTTTGGACAATCGCCATGGACTTATTAGAGAAACAAGTCAGCTCCACGCGCTTCTGTCAAGTCCTGCTGTACGAGTACCTATATCTATCTATTGTGTCAATTGAAATTGCAAAAGATGTAAACAAATTAGTACCCTCTGTTTGACACATAACGTCAAATATTCATCAAGCGTGTTTTTATTTAAAATAACGTATAATTAATAGTTATTTAACTTTAAACAATACGCATGGATTTTTTAAATCGCATTTCTCAACATAATTATGAAAATACCGTTAAAGAGATCACCAAAAGTGCAATTAAAATTGGTCAAGAAATAAGGATGATACAACATTTTAAACTGCTAATTAGGTAGACAGCAAGGTTCGATATGCACTGTGACGTCATGTAACTGGTCGGCCATATAAACTCCATGTTAAATTCGTTTTGGTAGAAAGAGATAGGAAAAAATCTTTTTTGGCTTATATCTTGGTTGGCTTATATTTTGCCACAAACACTGAGGGACGCAACTATATGTTAAAGTGAGCACTATGTATTTTCATCTCAGCCTAACGTAGGTACAGTTGCGTCCTGGGTAGTGATTCTCTCAAAGCAAAGGTGAGCGAATGCAGGAATGAAGTCCAAGCGGCGAGTTTCAGTAGTCCCGTCAGAGCGAGCAAAACATATTTTAGCGCGTGTATTCTCAATTAGGCAGCCTTATACGTTCGAGAAGCCATGCTGCCAAATTGAATACACGCGCTGAAATGTGTTTTGTTCGCTTTGACAGGACTACTTAAACTTGCCGCTTGGACATTCACTCCTGCGTTCGCTCACCTTTGCTTTTGAAAGAATGACTACCCTGCAGTGTGGCAAACAACAAGCATGTGGATGCGGCTTTAACACTGGTTTTGTCCGCAGTTAATATGTCTGTGGTGCGCCGTGGTGGCGGCGGCGCGGGCGCAGGACGACGGGTTCTACGCGCCGCAGACCTTCAAACAACATGTGAGTATTCAACAAAGCTTGGAAAGGGTGCGCTGTTTTTAGAGTTTGCATAATATGGACATACCCTGTCATTTAATGGTAGTCGCCCCATTTGTAATTTAATTATTAATAAAATAATTTTATTTGCGCTCTCTTCCTGCTACGAGCAATACGTCGCCGTTAAAACGAACTCAAGTGATTTAGAATCCACGGAATGTGATTGGTCGATTTTGCACAGCTCCGTTGCGGTCCGCTCAAGTGCGAAGACAGATTTAATTAATATTAGAGCAAACCTCTTTAGATAATATATCCACAAGAACGTGACTTTGCAGTTTTTCATCTTTCATATATACATCAAAGAGTTGAAAGTCAGTGTCAATCAAATCTCAGATGTTTACAAAAACAACATAACTAACATTTTTGGTGCATTCGAGTTAGTTTAATCATAATTAATTGTTTTGATTTGTTTTAATATTTCTAATTCTAATTTTAATTAATGGCTTTCCCTCCTGTTAATGCGTATTTCGCCAATGTCAAGTTATTTATAGACACTCCCATGGACTTATTAGAGCAATAAGTCCATGGACATCACACGCGAGGACAATAGTATTTTCTCTAATGGACTAAACAGAAGCACATGGGGTTAGCTCCATGCGCTTCTGTCAAGTCGGTTTTAATATTTATCGGGGTGTATCCACATTAATATCTACACATGACGTTAATGACATAAGAATAGCTCACCCTTTCCGAGCTCTAGTAACCAATACGATCATCTCTCGAGATAGCTTAGTTTTAGTGGTGGCAGGCCCTTGTGCAGGGTCCTTCCGAATCGCTACCACCATCTTTGACGACGCACTGTGGAACGAAAATGGCCTCTCCATAGAAATAGGGACTTAATTTTCTAAGTGCCTATTTTTTTAATTGAAATCGAATTTACTCCTCATAATTAGGTAAAAAAATGAATATGGGTCAATTTGGCTGGAAAACTGCCGAGTAATAATTTTTTTACGAAAATTTTGTATGGAGCGTATATGAAAAAACGGAATATCTCAGAAAGTGCACAATTTCCCGTAATATCCTTCCGCACGAATTTAGTACCAATTATTTATGATTTTTCGGCGTACTTAAAATTTTCCGGACAGGTGCACTTTTTTAAAAAAAAAACAAAAACGTTTTATATAGGGAAAACTTGATTTTAAGTAGGTATTTAAGTTTTCAAGACACGTTTAATCATGGAATAAAATTAAATAATGGCTTTAGATGAGATGGATTTTCAAAAATGAGTTCATTGGAATAATGACATATCTCACTTTTTGGCCCTTTATCTCTCTCGTACATTCGGTGCTCATTAAGTGTATGATTAACAGTAAAAAATAACTAAATGACTCTTAATTATTCTTAATGAGTTGGCATTACGTAAAAGTATAAATTAAATATTATCTTATTATCATTAAGGATGATAATTACCCGGATTTCAAAGGGTTCTGATTAGTAATATGCAATAAATAGGTTGCAGTAAAATTTTATTGTTTATTCCTTCTGGAACATTTTATTTAGAACATTAATTAATAATAGTTAAGAGTCATTTAGTTATTTTTTACTTTTAATCATACACTTTATGAGCACCGAATGTACGAGAGAGATAAAGGGCCAAAAAGTGAGATATGTCATTATTCCAATGAACTCATTTTTGAAAATCCATCTCATCTAAAGCCATTATTTAATTTTATTCCATGATTAAACGTGTCTTGAAAACTTAAATACCTACTTAAAATCAAGTTTTCCCTATATAAAACGTTTTTGATTTTTAAAAAAAAAAGTGCACCTGTCCGGAAAATTTTGAGTACGCCGAAAAATCATAAATAATTGGTACTAAATTCGTGCGGAAGGATATTACGGGAAATTGTGCACTTTCTGAGATATTCCGTTTTTTCATATACGCTCCATACAAAATTTTCGTAAAAAAATTATTACTCGGCGGTTTTCCAGCCAAATTGACCCATGTTCATTTTTTACCTAATTATGAGGAGTAAATTCGATTTCAATTAAAAAAATAGGCACTTAGAAAATTAAGTCCCTATTTCTATGGAGAGGCCATTTTCGTTCCACAGTGCGACGCTGGCCTAGGTGGTAGTGACTCTGCCTACGAAACTAGCGGTCCTGGGTTCAAATCCCGGTAAGGGCAGATATTTGTGTGATGAGCGCGAATATTTGTTCCTGAGTCATGGATGTTTTCTATGTATTTAAGTATATATTTCTCTATATAAGTATTCATATCGTTGTCTAGTACCTATAGTACAAGCCTAGAGCTTAGTTTGGGACTAGGTCAATTGGGGTGACCTAAAAAAAAAACTTATCCATTAACCTACCGCCAAGCAGTAGTGTTTGCATTGTTGTGTTTCGGTGCGGCGATAAGACAACCAGCGAAGTTACTTGCGTAGAGGCATTCCATCTTAGTCCTCAGGGTTGGCAATGCATGTGTAGTCTTAGGATTGCAGTCTTGAGTTAAAACAGCGCTAAGACCCATGAACTTGTAGAGATTGTATGAAATCAGAGGTCTAAATAGGCTGGTGATGTTAAAAAAACATTTTAATCCCGACTAAAACAGATTGTTATAAATTTAACGTATGTATCTGTGTGTCCGTGTGTAGTATCGTAATTACCAAAAGAACTGACTGATATGGACGCGGTAAAAAAAGGCTAAAAAAAGGCAGCTGTTTCATACATTTTGGTCGAGTACGTATTGAACTTTTCTATGATACAGCTGATTTTTTTTCGTGATTTCAGATTTGGTCCCATAGTGAAAGTTGTTCATATTCGTGCGTAGAACACAGAGGTGATCTTTGTATTACCATTTAGAGTTCACCCTGTATATGTACTAGAGGACGCCCACGACTTCGTACGCGTAGAATTAGTTTCCCGCTACTCCCCCTATTTTTTCCCGTTGGGAGTCGATTTTCGGAAAATCCTTTCTTAGTGCTCACTTACATCATGAAATGAACCCCTGTCCCAAATTTCAAGTTTCTAGGTACAGTAGTTTCGGCTGTGCGTTGATATGTCAGTCAGTCAGTTTAGCCTTTTATATATATAGATAAGCAGGAAAAAGTTAAAAACAAGTGTCAAGCCTTTTTCTTCAGTCTAGGTACTTCATTAGATTATTTCTGTGCAGGTAGGAAGCGCGCTGTTTCAACCCATGCACCGTCCCTGGAATAGTCCGCCAATAATGGACAGAGTAAGGAACCTCTCATACAATCTATATAGGTCCAGTATCAATACATCACAAAATTATAAATAACCAAATAAATAATAATAGAGAGGTAACGCAGCCAGTGTCATAGGGACCATGCCGCGAGCGGACCTGCTAGAGGGGGTGTTCTTTTTATAGTGGTGATTATTATTTACGTCTTTAATATTTGAGTAGCTTAGTTTTTATTTTAATTTAAATAAGTTTAGTTTTAACTTTTAATTGTATTATATTAAATGTTTTAATTTGGTAATAAATAACCCCGCCCGATATAATGACGACCTCTATTTTTAGAACCTCTAACTGATCTTCATAAAACCTAGCTCAGAACCATTTTGATTAATCTAGCATTAAAAAAACCGCATCTGAATTGGTTCATCCGTTTAAGAGCTTTTTGTTTGTTTGGTTTACTTGAGCTTTGGCCACTGGGGCCATCAGCTTAATCACGAATTAGAATAATTCAAAAGTAAAAACCGAACAACTTTCAATTCAACAGTAACTAATATAAATATCTTAATTATGGACCCTGTTGGGCACAGCAACATCTTATTGTGTACCAGTCAACATCTGTATTATATTGAATTTCATGTTGTCCGCAGCTGGAGTCGTACCAGAAAAGTCTGTTCTCGCCAGCCCGGAACGACGTGGACCCTTCAGCTCAGTCCTGGAGACCAGCTCCTGCTGCCCCTGTTCGTGAGGATTGGCGAGGTATGCTTCGTTCTGTAGCCCTCAGGCCTTCAGGGTAGTGATTCTCTTAAGAGCAAAGGTGAGCGAATGCAGGAGTGAATGTCCAAGCGGCGAGTTTAAGTCCCGTCAGAGCGAGCAAATCACATTTTAGCGCGTGCATTCTCAATTAGGCCTTATACGTTCGAGAAGCCATGCTGCCAAATTGAATACACGCGCTGAAATGTGTTTTGCTCGCTCTGACGGGACTACTTAAACTCGTCGCTTGGACATTTACTCCTGCGTTCGCTCACCTTTGCTTTTAAATTAATCACTACCCAGATTATCTCATGCAGATGAGTTCTCGTACAATCTATAACGACAAATGATTCAAATATCAGAGGGCCCTGCCAAGACGCACTACGCTAACTAGCGTTTCTATTCGTTTCGTTTATAAACCAATCGCCTCACTGGTAGATGACTGGATACGAAAAGTCACGTGACCTACCAGTGACGCGATTGGTTTAAAAGCGAAACGAATAGAAACGCTAGTAAGCGTAATGCGAACGAACGTAATCATTTGTGATATTCCTTATAGTTTAAACAAGTATGCAGATGAGTATAATAATTTTGTAAACAAATTTAATTCGGCCCTTCATAAGAGATTTAATAATTTCTCACATTTATGGCTTCAGGCTCCTAATAGTGTTCATTTTGGAATAAGAGATTACTTCTCAAGTGGCTATAAACTAAACTATAGTGGAAAATATAAATTAGCTCACAGTCTAAATAGTGTTCTAATAGCCGTAAATAAGGCATTTTACAATAGTATTAATTTTTTATGAATACTAAAGCTAACCAAACTTGCCAATTTGACAATCAACCGATAGAAACAGCTAGTAATAACTTAATTTTGTATAGTAATATTTATGTACTACATCAGAACATTAATGGTATTATAACTAAGTCAGACATGCTAAGTGTACATATACAGGAGATGGAAGAATTAGGAAAGCCAGTTGATGTTATTTGTGCTACAGAACACAATTTGATGTCAGGTGATGAGGTACATTTAACCATTCCTAACTTTAAGTTAGCATCAATTTTTTCAAGAAATAACAGGAATGGTGGATCTTGTATTCTAGTTAGAAATAATCATAAATACCAAAAATTAAGCGAAATCAATAATGTTTCTATACCAAATGTAATAGAATGCTCAGGAATTGAATTGATTACTCATAAAATTGTTATTATCAGTATATATAGGGTTCCAAGAAACAATAATCATAGTATAAGAATATTTCTAGATAAATTAAATTTTATATTGAATAAAATATGTTACAAAAGGAAAAAGATCATACTTTGTGGCGATTTTAATATAGACATGATGAAAACAACTTCACAATCAACTCAATTTAAAAATTTAATTCTAAGTTATAATTTAAAATTAGAACTATCAGTACCCACTAGATTAGCCAGCAACACGTGCATTGACAATATCATACACAATGTGCGAGGCAGCACGGCTGAGGTGCTTGAATTCGCCTTATCTGATCACACAGCACAGTTACTGAAGTGTCCAGTTAAAAAGACATGTTTACTTGCACACTGGTATAAGAAACAAAGAGATTTAAGCTATGAAAACATAAATAAATTTAGGGAATATTTACAACAAATAAATTTCAATGAAGTGTTTATGACTAATAATGTTAATGAGGCTTTTAACAATTTTGCTGATCTATTTGAATTAATATATAACTTGTGCTTTCCTATTAAAAAGATTAAAATAACTACAACAAAGAAGCCCAAATGGATAACTAGAGGAATAAGAAAATGTTGTAAACGGAAGCGTGATTTGCTATGGAAATATAGATTTTCTACAGGCAACAAACTTGTTAATAAGGTTAATTTTAAAATGTATTCGAGATTATTGAAAAATGTAATAAAGTTGACCCAAAAATCTCAAAACGATCACTATATTAATAAATCAAACAATAAGACAAAAGCATCGTGGAATGTTATTAATAAAAATAAATATCAACTACCAAACGAAAACATCTCACAAATATTATCCGATGGGATAATAATAAAGGACCCCAAAGCCATTGCTGAAGAATTTAATAGCTATTTTGTAGACCAAATAAACATAAACTCTAATAATATAAATAATAATTCAAATAATCCTACTAATAATATTACAACTCAAAAATTTCATTACAAAAATACAATGACATGCAATGTGATTAATTCTATATTTATGAAACCAACAAATCCTGATGACGTAAGACTAATAATTAAATCATTAAAAAATACATTTAGTACTGGGTATGATGGTATAAGCACAAAAGTGGTAAAAAAAGTTTCGGATATTATTTCAGATTTGATCAGTCATGTAACAAATTTATGTATAGAGGAAGGAGAGTTCCCAGATAGACTAAAAATTAGTGTGGTTAAGCCACTATTTAAAAAGGGGAATAAGGAAGATATGGGAAACTACAGACCAGTGGCGCTAATACCTATTTTTTCAAAAATAATAGAAAAAGTAATGCACAAAAATATTTATAACTATTTTGAAATAAATAATCTCTTTGCACAAGAACAGAAAGGATTCCGGAAAAATAAATCAATAAATATGGCTATTTATGATCTATTACAAATAATATTGAAAAATGTCGACCAACGAAATCCAGTTTCAGCCCTCTACATGGATATGACAAAAGCTTTCGATTATGTGGATCACGAAATACTTTTGGATAAATTATATATGTATGGTGTAAGAGGTAATATACATAATCTAATTAAATCGTATCTAAATAACCGCAAGCAAATAATTACAATAAACAGATTATGCGTTAAAACAAAAACTGAAATTACTTATTCTTCAAAAATTAGGAAACTACGTTATGGCGTACCGCAGGGGAGCGTTTTGGGTCCTTTATTATTTTTCACTTCTCATGCTCTTAAAATGTTACTTTAGTCTCTGCACATCGGGACTAAAGTTCCATTTTAATCTCTAGGGATTAAAGTAAAATTGTTTTAATTTAGGTACTTTGGAATCCCCTAAACATCCAATTAAGGTGTTTGTGAATGGAGGATTATTGCCATTTTCAATGTTTTTGTATAGACCACAGAATAAAGACTAAAGGGATAGAAGTCGTGCAATAAGATGAACGTTGTACCAGCTACTTGTCTCTACTTTATAGATTACATTTTGATAAGAGGAAAAGAAACAAAAACCAGGTGTCTTTTCTTCTTTAATCTGTCATGATCAGAAAGTGAAGAAACGTCAAATCAACGACCGGACTTCTTTGGCGTTACTTTCTTCTACACTGGTGCTTAAAGGTCCAAATCACGCCTTGTGACGATCTCTTTCCAACTCACTATGAAAACCATAAGTAAAAAGAAGGTAACCATAATGTATTTTCTGCTTATTTAGTACGTTTTCTATGCCTTTAGTCTTTATTCTGTGCTATAGACAATTTTTAGCGCGTGGAAATAACCTCAAAATGACAACTGTGAAAAAATATAAATAAAAATGATTTAATTTCGTGAAACACGATTAATTATTACGAATATGAATCTATTTAATTATATTAAGGATGAATTCATTTTATTATGCTTGGTCCAATTAGTTTTAAAATAGTTTTCAAGTTTGAACCTGTTGGCTAAATATGCAAGCATTTAAAGAGGCACTGCACAAAAAAAATATAAGAAAAGAAAAAACCGCGGAACAAATTTGTAAGAAACTTTCTTATAATCAATATTGTAAAATGTGTATAGAACTTCGTCAGTGCTGGATTGAGCAAGCACGGGGTCCGTAGCTAATTCTATAAAGAGACCCCTGGGTTTGTTTTAGGTTACAGGTTGTGGCGGGTTTTTTTCCGCAACTGAGCGACTTAGATATGCACCTATTTTGCGTGGGTGTTTGTTTTAGGTTATTCTGCTGGAGAATATCGACTGGATTATTCATATGAGTACACGCATACGCATACTGATGTAAGTACTAGCATTTTAGAGGTTGAGACGTGTATGCGCGGGGCCCGTAGCATTTGCTACTCTTGCTAGGTACGTGGCTAATCCGGCACTGAACGTTGTTTTTTTTCCTCGCATTCAAAGTGAAAAGTAGAGTGTTTAACGCGAGACTAAACAACCATAATGACACTCGAACTATAGCCACTCTCGCTCGCTGGCTCGCTCGCGTGGCTAAACATCTCGTGTCATTATGGCTTGCTTTAGTCCCTTGTTGAACAATCTACTATTTGATCTATATCAATGATTTGCCTAAGGCGATTAAATTTCCCATGGTTCTTTTTGCTGACGATAGCACAGTAATTTTCACTGGTAAATGCCCAATAACGTATGAAAGTAAGATAAATGAGTCATTGGGAATTATAATAGATTGGCTAGATAGCAATAACTTAAAAATAAACATAGAAAAAACTAAAATTATGACATTTAAACAAAGAAAAAACAATGCATGCAATTTGAACATAGTTTATAAGGGACAACGAATTGAAGAAACAGTTGGTACAAGGTTTTTAGGTTTAAATTTAGATAATAAGCTAACATGGAAGAACCAAACTGACACTGTATGTAAAAAATTGAATCAGTTTTCATTTGCTTTGTACAATCTTAGAAAGTTTGTAAATGAGTCCGTGGTGTTAACTGCATACCACGCTTATGTAACATCGACTCTACGATACGGAATTATTTTCTGGGCAAATTCAGCTGATAGAGAAATTATATTTAGAGCACAGAAAAGATGTATCAGATCATTGTGTGGCATTCATTTTCTCGAATCTTGTAAACCACATTTCCAGAAATTACGCATATTAACTTTTCCAAGTTTATATATTTACGAAATAGTAATGTTTACACGATCTAATCAGAACTTATTTAAAAATTTCAACAGTCTTCGTCTTAGAAATAAAATCAGCGCAGCGTCTGCTAAGACCGCTTTCTTCCGGAATAGCATTCTCGGGATGGCTCCCAGAATCTATAATAAAGTACCAAAGGAGATAATAAATATAGACACTTTAGTAGAATTTAAACACAAATTGTATAATTTTCTAGCAATAAAGGCTTATTACACAGTAAATGAGTACTTGAGCGACTACAATTAGTTGCAAAGTCTAAGCATGTGCATGTGCATGCCAAAACTTTGATAACTGCATTTTCAATTTGTATGCCTCGCGGCACAACATGGTGATACTAACTAATATTTAAGACCTATTGTACCTACCTATGTTATACAAATAAACGATCTTTATCTTTATCTTTATCTTATCATCTTGTCTAGCGCCTCTGTCCTAATAGCCGGTATTGTCCCGTGTCAGGCTCCCCCCTGGCCCCGCAAGCCCCCCTGCAGCCCATCCCGGAGCCCTGGCGCGCCCCCTTCCACATGAGCAAGGAGCAGCAAGCGTCCATCTTGCACCACAAGCAGGCACTCACCTCCAGTAAGTTAGCAAGTTCCAGTGAAATGAAGTGCAAAGGAGCACACATTGAGAGCATTCAGGGGCACGTTTTATAAAGCTACAAGTTACAATTTTACAGGTATAAACTGGCAACACTGTTCAAATGGCTGGGGCCTGTTTTATAAAGCTACTAATTACAATTTATAGGTTACAAGTTTCCATTTGACACAACCTCGACCAATGACGACCAGCCGTTTGAGCAGTGTTGCCAGTTTAGACCTGTAAAATTGTGGTCGAGGTTAGGTCAAATTGAAACTTGTAACCTGTAAATTGTAATTTGTAGCTTTATAAAACAGGCCACAGGTGTAATGAGCATTCGGTGTGAAACATCGAGTGGTGTGTAAGCTTCACGCGAATGCTCTAAGTGGAATGCTCCTTAATGTACATCACGTAACATGAACTAAAGTCGCCGTCAATAGAACTTGCGAACTATGTAAACAAATTAGTATTGTTTGACACATACTTAACCTCAAATATTCACCAAGCGTGTTTTTATTAAAAATAACGTATAATGAATAGTTATTTCATCTTAAACTTAATATGAAAATAATGATTTAGTGTTTAAATCGTTGCAAAGACCTCACTTGAGCTTTAAAAGTACGTGATTATCGAGTAATCATGGTGATTTGGTTCCGTTGGTTTTGTTTACATAGTTCGCAAATTCTATTGACGGCGACTTTAATGCGCAAGTCTACTTTTAGTTGTTACTTGCAAATAGCTGTTAAAGTTTGAGACGCAACTATGGGCTCGTGAGTGGCAAATTAGTTGAGTCATTCTATGTTTTTTGACAAACAAATTAATAACGTTTTTAAACTTGTGTGACATCATAATGATACATTTGGGTGTGGTGTTTAAAGTTCACTACTCTCTCCCCCCTCTACGCTTCACCTCCAATACAAATTGGTCAATTAGTTCTTGATTCGTTGTCATATTTGTATGGAATCGTATGAGATGAAAGTACATTAGTGGCCGGTAGCTGAAGCTATAACTTGAAAACCTAAGTAGAGCCTAAAAAAATATTATTTTTAGAATTTAATAAGGAACATTTTTGTCCTTGACCCTTTTTCGTATCTATTATAGTTGGGTATAATGTTACCATAAAAACAAATGGTCTAATGATAATTTTGCATAGAACTAATTGCATAATTTCAATGTGCATACTAAACCATCGATATAATAGTCATGATGCATAAAACGAAATACATCATTTCAAAAACTATAATGTTTATAAATTGAAAAATAAATATTTCTAACTGCTTTCATTACTATTAATGTGGTCACAGTTCTAACCTAACCTAACCTATACCCGGCCCGGGGAACCTTGATCCCTATGACAGTTCATGTTAGTGATGGGTCGTGTCGATGTAACTTAGTTTTTTTATAGGCAAAGGCGTGACTTGCATTCAGCCACGTTGGTAAACATGTTTAAAAAAAAAAATGACACATAATTTGTTACTTAATGATGTCACACATGAAAACTGATACGAATAAAACCTAATCTTAATTAAAACAAAAACTGGTGTCCCCAAAAATAACCATAATTTGAGTGGAATAAAAACAATTTCATGTAACTTTTTTAACATTCAGCACCTATAACTTAAATGATTATAAATCGGACACTGAATGCGTAGGTACTATGTTAATGTATATTGTACACTCGTTTCCATTATCGACATTTGTTTATCGATACTTTCCGCACTAGTCGATATCTTCCAAACGAAGTAAGTTTTGCAAGACGTAAACGTAAAGTCTGATTGAGATAATTTCTAGTAAATGTTAAGAATTGTTATAATTCCAACGGAATATCGTATAGTAGTGAACTTTAAACACCACACCCAAATGTATCATGTCACACAAGTTTTAAAACTTTATTAATTTGTTTGATTTTCCCATACATTGGATACGTAGAAGTACAGTCACCCAATAAAAATGTTGAGCATACTTAGAACCTTGTCATTGTGAATGTCATTGTCATTGTCATATGTGTCATTTGATGTTCTGTTTGAAGTTTACTGTGACAACCGCAGAACAGAAAAAACAGTAGAAGTGTCAAGTGGGCGTGTAACGTGTGGCATAATTATGCGGAGTTCCGCATAACCTACCATACTTTTGCCGCGATCGCTTATTTCGATATTTCAATATTTCGATATTTCTAAAATAGGAAATACTTAAATCCAGAAGCATGCCTTATTGTGCTATTTTGGAATGTAAAAACGATAGCCGCACCAAAAACATTTTCCATGGTGGCGTGTTGTTTTTATGATAGTTTGAGTATTGGCGACAACAGGTCTGATACTAAGCGAAGCTCATGCCACTTCCATTGTTTTTTCTATTCCGTGATGACAAAGCTGTATAGCGCTTAACATTTTCGTTGGTTACTGTACCTACCTTCAAGTGTAAATGTGGCCTTAAGCTTTGTCCACATTTGTATCATTTCGTCGTATCGTATCTCCGTCGCGTTGCACCGACGCGTATCAAGATCGCTAGTGTGAACGCACAAACAGCGCGATCATGCGGCGCGCCGTATCTGATCGCTCGGGATCGATGTTGATACGCGTTTATTATATACCCTGCACATTCGCGATCGGATACGCGTATCAAGATCGGTAAGTATGGACGTGTTTTGATACTGTATCACGATACGAAGTTATGATTTGATAGGCGATACGCCGTGATCGCTCCCGAGGCGATGTTTCCCCGATCATAAAAGGGGATACGGATAGCGTCCACACTTAATGATACGGCGTTATGATACGATACGCTGCTACGCTACGGTTAGTATGGACGCATTTTCTCACATGACGATGGTAGTGATACGGTGTGCCCAAAGTGAGCGTCCATACTTAGGATACGCGAGCTCGATACGAAACGCGTGATCGTGATCGGCAAAATGATACAAATGTGGATCCAGCTTTAGTTTATTTGTGTCGTGCTCCGTTAGATGGCGCCTTCCGCTTCGAGTACGCCTCGGACAACGGCCTAGCGGCCGGAGAGCAGATCGAGCCCGACGGCTCCCGCGTGGGAGCCTACCAGTACAAGGATCCCAGCGGGAAACTAGTCAAGCTGAAGTACCGCGCCGGGAAGGACGGGTTCCAGGTAAGAAAAACCGGACAAGGCGAGTCGGACTCGCCCACCGAGGATGCCGCACATGACACGGTTAACTCAATTCAAAATTTGCACCGCCGCCGTTCCGTCTATAAAGGCCCTGTTTTTTTGTGATTTAAATAAATAAATAAATATCAGGGGACAATGTCACACCAATTGACCTAGTCCCAAACTAAGCTCTAGGCTTATACTATGGATACTAGACCACGATAAACATACTTATATAGATAAATATATACTTAAATACATAGAAAACATCCATGACTCAGAAACAAATATTCGCGCTCATCACACAAATATCTGCCCTTACCGGGATTTGAACCCAGGACCGCTAGCTTCGTAGGCAAAATTTTAAATTGATTGTTTGATTAAATTGTTGGGTTTTCAGATTTTTCCCTATATTTGTAGTATAAGACGGTATTACTTGCCAAATTGTATAGCTTTAGGTTAACGGAAAATACCCTATAAATTTTGATTCCCTTGAGAGTGTTTTTGCGCCATAAACGGTAATAAACATTATTTATTTATATACATACATAAATAAAATAAATATTTTATATTATAGTCATAATAGTCATAATATAATCATGTATAAGTTTTATACTTTTTTATTTTTGTGTTGCCATTATTTTTTATGTTGTTTTTTCCTGTTCTGTATTTTTTGTGCTCGTCGAATAAATGTTTCTATTTCTATATATTTTTGCAGATTCTAGAAGGGAGTCATCTTCCAAAAAGCCCGGAGCCAGTGGTGCCCCCCACTACTGGTAAGTGGAGGAGTGTCTATACGTCAGTACCCCGTCATTTATACATAAAGGGTGGAAAAAACGAATGCCACAACTACCTTAAATATTGAAAATAGCAAATTCTACGCAAAGGAGACTAACTTTTATTAAAAAAAATAGTAATTACTGCATTATTGCAGCCTATGTGATAAGAAGCCATTTGACTGTAGATGTTTACTCATGTCACTTTTTCTTTCAGACCAACACTACCAACAGGCGTACCAACAGCAGCGACAGCAGTACGACCTCCAACAGCAGTACAACCAGCAGAGGGTGGATCCCCAGGCCTGGAACCAAGGCCAGAACAGGGTGAGCTGCCGTTCTGTATACTTGCTTTTAAAACAGAGGCCAATTGTCATCGTCAACATGTCTCAGAGGCATTTTGGAGCAATTTATTCGTTCCTTTTTCAAATTTGTGTATGAAAAATCGTTACTAAGTTACTAAACGACTTTAGCGTCATTATATGACTGTCATTTATGCAACTGTTATATAATGAAGTTTTTAAAAATGAGTGGTGAATTTTATTTAGAACACGAGGCGTAGCGAATGTATAAAATGTGCACTTATGTATATGAGCTCCGAAAAACGGTTGATTTTTAAAAGTGTAAAAGGCTTACCTCCGACTTTTAGTACAGTCAAGTTCATTAATTTTAAACATTTCGCTGTGACAATTCATATATGGCAGTTTAAACATGACATTAAATAGACAAGGTACTAAAATGTACACATACTTATGAACTCGACTGTAAGTATGTCTGCTAACTAGTCCAAACTAAGTCCCGAAGTCAAACTTTTTCCTTCCGACCTATCCATTCACATCTTCGTTGTGACCACTCATTTACCAAGCTACTGATTGTCTCTATATGTCTCTTGAGTACGGCGGTATTGTATTTAAACAGTGGTCTCCTCTTGGGAAGCGCTGGTAGATTTTTGACGTGTAAAGGTGTTCACTCGGCTGAGTTACTGGATAAACATCTTTTACATTTTTTTAAGTGTCGTATTTGGGCATTATTCGAGTGTTTCAACCGCCTCACTTTGGTTGGTGGACATATTTTTGAAGAATTGGGCGTATATTTTGATGATGTTTTTGAATATTTGTTAGATGTCCGGTAAACTTAGATAACAGAAACGAAATCGAAATCTGCAGCCACTTCTACAAAAATGTGACTGCACAAAAGTGATTCGGAACAAACGCCCAAAATAATGAATGACCCATTTATATAACGCAGGGCTACGAGGCCGGACCGCGGGCGGCCGCTGCGCAGGTCTCGCCGCAGAGCTGGCGAGCGGAAGGCCAGGAAGACGACGGCCAGGTATATCATTGTTTTAGTACCTGTACACCACGACATACATGTACACCACACAGATACATAGAACCATACATGTCAGCCGATCCTGATGAAGTGCCAGGCTCGTTCTTAATAAACTGCGGTAAGACTGGTGACGGTGACCCCCTTGGTTTTACAATTCCGACGTTCTTTTTATCCGACTGCCGAAAGAGGAGGGTTATGTGTTTATCAGCGTATATTTGTGTGTGTGTATATACTGTTTGTTCCTTTTTGGCGCTCTAGAAACTAAACGCATGGGCCGATTTTGATGATTCTTATATCAATCGATTTGTCTTAATCTTCTGTGTCACTAAAGATGTGACAGTAATCAAAATTCAATATGGCGGCAACCAGACATCTTGTTTAAAACTATTGTTAAATAGATTCCTCCTTTCCTTACAGTACCGTCCGACGGAAAATGAAGTGGAACAGAACAGAGGACCCCACAACTTCGGCGAGGGGTACGAGTTCTCGTTCCAGGGGTAAACTGTGTATATTTATAGCTATGTAAGTGCCCATACAGTGTAGACTTGTAATTAAATCGTGATTTTATATTATATTGACTTTTTTTAATCATTTTACGGCACCAGCAACCAATAACAACAACTTTTCCATACAAACTTTGAGAGCTAAACAGCCGAAGCTTATGATTTAAATAAAACGGTTAGGGCGCATAACGTCCCACTCGCAGAATGTCCCTTTGTCCCTTTCGCGAAATGTCCCTTCCCTAAATGTCCCCTACGCAAAATGACCCTTCTGCAAAAGGTCCCGTTCGCAAAATGTCCCTTCACATAAATAAAGTCCCGTTCGCAAAACGTCCCTTTCGCAAAATGACCCGTTCGCAAAACGTTCCTTCCCATGAGTAGACTCCTAGCCTCTACTTATACAAGCTTTTTCTAGACGGGACATTTTGCGAATGGGTCATTTCGTAGACGGGACGTTTTGCGGTAGGGGCGTTATGCAATAGGGACGTTTTGCGAAAGAGGTGGGACCTTTTAAGAAAGGGACGTTTTGCGAATGGGGTATTTTACATAAGGGACCATTTGCAGAGAAGACGTCTTGCGAATGGGACGTAATTTTGCTGGAGGGACGTTTTGCGAGTGGGACGTTATGCGCCCTAACCAATAAAACCACTTATTAGTTCATATACCCACATTTTATTAAAACACCTCACAATTCAACACATACTCGTATATAACGTTCGACTACAAAACTTGTACATATATAGGTATATCCATTTATTTATAAGCGATTTTGAGTTTAAAGATAAAACATTTTGTAGGGCAGGACTAGATATTAAACTAGTAAAACTGTATTAAAAAATAACTTTTACAAAATATACTAATTTAAAATATACTCAAAAACTTATAAATAACATGAGTCACTTAATTTTACTAATTTTAAAATTAAACATTTTAAATAATTGTAAATATTTTAATATTATTCTATGCTAAAAGCTGTTAATCGCATTGTTTCCTACGCAGCATGCTAAATGTAGATTTAAAAAGCTTTTAAAATATCACTAATACTATCACATATATTTTAGTATTTAATAAAGATTATGATGGGAAAAGATCCACTACCTAGTAAAATATATATTATTATGTTTATATAATTTATTATATGTAAAACAGCAATATATTACAGAGATCTTCGTTTATTACTACCATACACTTTTTTAGCTCTTCGCTCTTTTACTTACAGTATTTTTCCCTAAAACTACGATTATTAAATTGATAAATAAAATGTTAACAGTAAAATCTAAAGTGCACTAATAAAAAAAAAAAAAAAATATTAAATATTATTTATTAGTTTCGGACCCCCAAAATTATAGTAAGAGTACACGATTTTTTTTAAAGGACCCAATCCCAGCTATTGCTCAAGTATATACTCTAATTATAAGTATTGTATAACACTACTAAAATATAATCATCAAATATAAAAATGTGCAATATAAAAGAAGTTTAGAGCTATAACTTAGAGATATTAATAAATTGAATATGAATATTTAAAATGGTATCATGAAATTATATGACGTAAAAATAATGAGTATGAAATGATTTATTTATGGCGAGTGATCTAAAACCTACTTATGTACAACGCATGCAAGATATTATAATTTCTAAATTATAGCTAAAACTGGAAGATTATGTGATTAAATATGTTTCTGATTATAATATTTCTAGCTTAATATAATATTCGTAAAAGTTGTTCAATAATAATTTAAAATGGTGGAATCAATTTATAAATATAAATTATATTGTGAAACTATTTAAACATAATTTTATAATAAGAAAACATATTTATTGCGTTCTTGGTAAGTATGCTGAAACTTGGTAAGTAAGATGTTTAATACTGGATGCAACGAAGAAAAAAAAACACGAAATGCACAATATTTCTGACACTTTTCTTCAAACAGTCTGTGCAGCCATACGCAGACGGTTTTGTTTTTAAAATATTTTCTTTGTCAATTAAATTTTGAGAATAAAAAAAATACATTTCATGGAAAATTAAACAAGTAAACGGTGCAAAGTTAACTTTTCAGAGATGTAAATATGTAATTCGTGAAGAAATATGGTGCATTTTGTTTGTTTATATATTTCTATTAAAAATCACAACATCAAATTCTACTTACTTATTATATTTTTCAAACGTAGGTATTCGATAGCTTGAATTTATTGTATGCATATAAGTATTATTTGAAATATATTATTATACATATAATTAAGATTTTTTTTATTTGTTCATTTGAGTACAGTGGGTTGGGAAAGGTGTCGTTGTTTTTTTTGTACACATCATAATTTATTGTTTAACTAATATTTAGCTTATTTCCGAGAAACTACCTTATACATAGAGAATTGTATTAATAGATTTTAAATAAATTTCAACATACAGACAGTCTACAACTACTTTTAAAATATTTATGATGATATTTAGTAAAATGTGAATGAATAAGGTGAGCTGGTAATAATTTGAAAGAGACAACTAAACGTTTCATTATTTGATGATAATATTTTAGCTAAACTAAATATATATCTAAAATAAATTATATTTATGTGAGAATAGATTCAATGGCTAATTATATCATTTAAAGATATAATAGCAATATTATTAAATAAAATTTTACATTGATCAGAATGAAAGCTTATTGCTATACTATTTACAAATATCTTATGTAAGCTCAAAATATATCACACAAAAATTAAATACTACTTTTCCTTGGTCCGTCACCGAATATTTTTCAAAATATGTGTAGAAATTATAAATGTGCAATATTTAACACGTGATTAATAACAAAATGTTTTATTGTCAATAATCGTAAATAAATAAAAGTATTTATTTATTGTCCTATATATTATTGTTGTATACATATATTGTCGATATTTACCTTACTTGTCCAATATAATATTTATTGTGTACATTAAAATATTTATAAGAATACATAAAATCTATGACAAGCGCAAGAACGCATTCAAATTATTATTATTTTTGTGTAATTCACTGCTTATGTTTATTGATATAAATGTAAAGGGGTCAGAAAAAATAAATATTTCCTTATTTCAAAAAACTTAATTTTACAGAAAGAACATAATTATATTTGTTTTTAATAAACTTATCAATAAAACTTGAAAACAATAATAATGGGAAAGTTTTTGAAAGAATCAAAAAATATATTTTATAATTTATACAAATAGGTAGGTAATGCTAAAAGTGGACAGGTTTGTATTTCCTAAATATTAAACAATAAACATTTAATTTATATTTTGGCCAAGAGAGTTTACAAAAACCGATTATATTGATAGCATCCTTGATGGCATTACGCAGAATCTGTAATAAGGTAATATTTTCCACCGAAACACTATGTTCGTAAAAAGTATACCAAAAAAAAAATACGTTCGAATTAAGAAACTCTTCCTTTTTTGAAGTCATTTAATGAGTCCTAGTTTTTCTGGCCCTTTCATTTTACTTCGAGAAATATTAATGTAGGTAGACCGGAATTGTATTGAAATTTCTTGCAATTTAAGTAGGTAAAATTTTACAGTAAGTATATTAAATTGTACTTAAAACAAAATGTATAGTATAGGTATAGATAAAAATACGAAAATATATATAAACCAGGCATATTTTAATGTCTACGCCGCATACATATTTTATTAGCATATATGATATAAAAACGCACATGTTTTTCGAATAATAAAAATATTGTCAAAGTCACATATGCAACATAATACGATAAATATATGCGACATATAATACTTATAAAGTGAATAGGTATATATCTTTAAATAGATAAATATGTGTTACATAATGGAACACAGGTGTACTGAGAAAATTAAAAACACATCCATCTACCTACATAATTTACATAGTATAGACAACAAGTTTAAAAATATTGATATAGTATATTTTGTATAGATATGTTATGCATATATTTCTAATACAGACACCCTGACTAAATGGCTATTTACGTAGATATATCAAGTACCAATAGGTTATAAAATAAAACACTATTTTCAGAAAATTGGTCAAGAAGAACTACTGAAGATAAAATCGAAGTTTGTCAACTTCTTTGGGCAATAGGCGATATTTTATCTGATCACACTCACACAAAAATATAAAGATATATTATAGGCATATACATTTCACTCCTTAGACGCCTTCTAATCCTAAATTAGCTTAGCAAACCCCTTAAATCAATGTAAATAACATTTGGCACAACGAATCCCTAAGTCTAACGTGCTCAAAATGGCGGGCGGTCAAGATGGCGGCGGTTCTAAAATGGCGCTTATTCTTCTTCCTCGTTTTGGTAGCTCACGTAGCGAACTGCTGATTTGTCGCTTATTATTAGGCTCTGAAAAGCAAAACACAATCATAATGTAATGGTCTAAGATCCGAATAGGAGACGATTTGCACCGGGCTGCTTATTCGATCAAACGTATTTTATATCAAATTTGATACGCTAAATAATATGTGGCGAATAGGTTGCCTGAAAAATTTCAGTCCAGTACATATATCATTAAATTTTTTATTACAATAAATGAACTTTTTTTAAAAATTGCAAATGCTTGTTTAATAGACAAATTACATACTAATCGAAAGTATGAAGCCTATAGAATATGCAAACGTTCGGTTTGGTGCAAATTATTAGTACCGACTTACCTGTTTATACCTGCCTATCCAATAGTTTGACGGGAAAAAAATAGTCAACCCAACGTTTGCATGTTCACACTCATACTCTCGATTGGTATGTAATTTGTCTATTAAACAAGCATTTGCATTTTTTTAAGCCAAAGTTAATTTTTATTTTTTTAATTAATTATATACTGGACTGAAATTTTTCAGGCAACCTATTCGCCACTTTTACTGTATCAAATTTGATATAAAATACTTTTGATCGAATAAGCAGCCCGGTGCAAATCGTCTCCTATTCGGATCTCCTACTATAAGCTTTTATTTATTAAAGAAGTGGAAAAGAGCAGGTATCAGTTGCTGTAACTCCATATGTCCTAATTCCAGCCAGCGTTTATTGCGTGACAAAATGTAGATAAAACATCCGTCACTTTTTGACACGTAACGAGAGTGACGGATGCTTTATCCACATTCTATCACGCGGTAAACGCAACCATACTGGGCTCGCAGGTGGGGCAGAAAACCGCGTGAAGACTAGCCCTCTTCATAAACGCACAATGCTTGAAAAATGCTTTATACTTATCTGTCATTGTGACATTTCCATTTGACAGACGGGGATAAGGCATACTTAACTAAAATAGGATTATAGTGCGTTTATGAGTAAGGGGACTAGGATGTAATGGCGTGCTATAACTAATGCCTAGCCGTGACCTAGCCCCGATGTGCGCTAAGGCCGATGATGATGAAATATTATGTAAGAATTTCATATATATTTTTTATAAGTCTTCACAATTATTGTAAATTTTTTTTAAACTGATGAAATTAGGATATTAAAGTAGGGTTCCGTGCCCGAAGAGAGCCCAACCGAACACTACTAAATGCCTACACTGTCCGTCGGACCTAACTTTAAAGAGCTGTATATTTTGAACCGTAATAGATAGCAAGTTGTTATTACGACTCATTTAATAACTTTTTTCGGGAGCCCTTTGTTTCTCATATTTTTTTTTGGTCTGGACTGACAGTAAATTGTCTTGTTTTGTTTGAAATGACATCCATATACTTTTATTATCTTAATAATATTAGAAAAGGATATTCAATGTGCACATGGATAAATTTAAATCAACATCTAATTTATCTATTTCAAATCCCTAGAACGTGCTTATCAAATTTGTTAGTTACGCGGTTTAGTAGTACCGACGTTATATTGGGTCCTTACCTATGAAATTGGCGTTATTTTTTCGTGTTTTATTTCGTACGGAATTTATTCATTTCAATTTTAACTTCCAAATTATTTTTAAATTTCATTTATACAGTATGTTACAAAGGTTTTAGATACAAATAATATGGTTCAATTTCTTACTTAGTGTTTAAAATTAAAGTGTGAACTCAACTCTTTTCATGTGCTGTGAGTTCAAGTGTTTCAATTACGCAAAGTTTTATGAAGGTAACTATTTTTAAGTAATTAAGATATGTATAATATAGCTTGGAAGTGTCCAATATTCCTGACAGAATTTTTTTTGGTTTGCATTTGACGTTACTAAATAATCCGCAAAATTAAATGTATGAAAACCACCGTTTTCATAAAATTCTCCATATAAAACGCCAATTTCATAGGTAAGGACCTAATACTATGCCCAAAGTTTAAAATCAAGCGCTTCGTGACGGCCGTCCTGACCTTTTTCTCGTCCCTGGCCGGCGGGTTGCGCAGCAGCAGCAGGCACGGCGCGTACGCGAAGTTGAGTACTGCTATGATGACCAGCATCCACTCGAAGCCGATGCTGTTCACCAGCGAACCCGAGAACGCGGGCCCTGGACACCACACGTGGAATGTTATCGAAATTGCCATTGTAGGATGTCTATCACTTAGTCACCAATGTAGGAAGGGAGGACAATAGAGAGATCTCTCTCCAGGCGGTTGTTATGCCTGGGGACCGAAGTCCATTGGATTTACTGTCATTAGGTTCAAATGGAAAATCGTCCACTTGAAATTATACGTCAGTTCAGAAAAATTACCATTTGAAATACAACAAAAAGGAAAATTGTCCATCTTGAAAAACGTCTAAAATGGAATCATGTCCCATGGTAAAATTGTCCAATAATAATATGATATTGGTCGAAAAAATTATGTCTATTTGTATTTACGTACACTCAGAAATATGACCAATTGTAAATACGTCCTACCTGAAATTTGTACAATTTATATTATATTATAGGTAGTCTTAATTCATATTACACTACATTCACTTGTGCGTATTTCATTTTGGTCATAATTTATAATGGTCAAAATTCCATTGGGACTTAATTAATTTACAACGAAAATAAATTTGGTTGTAAATAATTTTGAGCACAATTACATTTTGACTAAATTCACTTTGGACACTATTACTTTTGACCCATTTTCAGAATGGTTATTTCACGTGGACGATTTTCCATTTGTACCTAATGACAGTAAATCGTCCATTGGGATGAAGTTGGAACTTGGAAGTCGTAAATATGTCAACTGACTGGGGAAACTTCGTTAGCGCGATGTAGAAAACTTTCAGTTGCGCTTTCTGACGCTGGTGGCGCTGGCGAGTTGGTTGATACAAGTTGCCGCTAGATGTCGCTAGGTCGCCACACCATAAACATTAACCAAACCAACACAACCAACCATTGACATAACCAGAGGTATGGTTGGATAGAAAGAGAAAAAGGCATTTATTCACTACACAGAAGACATAAAAATCACAACAATAACATAAAATAATAAATATGACAGAAACCACCGGTGAACTTAGTAGATTTTGTGTTTTTTCGTCGCTGTCGGAATCTTACGGTTCCGTGCCAAAATGGTAAAATTATGGTGATACTTCGATGTCTGAGTCTGTATGTCACAGCAGGGGCACGTTTTATAAAGCTACAAGTAACAATTTTACAGGTCTAAACTGGCAGCACTGCTCAAATGGCTGGTCGTCATTGGTCGAGGTTGTGTCAAATGGAAACTTGTAACCTGTAAATTGTAATTTGTAGCTCTATAAAACAGGGGCTCTACTTTGAAATCAGTAATTCGAACTTCGGATCGCCCCGTCACTTTCTTGCGAATTAGTGACGCGTCGATAGCAAAAGGGATAGCAATAGACGAAGTTCGAATCACGGATTTCAAAGTAGAGCCTCAGGCCTCATTCAAGTGTTGCCATAGATTATTGAATGACTTACCCACGGCGTACCCCAAGCAGAACGCGGTGTCTCCGATAGCATACACGGAGCCGTAGACGGCGGAGTGGCGGATGTCGACCAGGAAGCCCAGCTCCGGCATCATGCTGGAGTCGACCATGCCGATGGCGAAGCCGAGCCCGGCGTTGGGGATGATCAGGTGCTCGAGCTTGCGGGCCATTGGGATCTGGGGTAGAGGGGGGATAATAGTAGAGTTGTGCCCGCTTGGTCTTTAACGGGAGCGCTCCGATCTCGGTCAACCGGTCAAAGGACTTTTAGTTCCTTTAGGTCAGGGGTTCCCAAAGTGGTCCAGGTGGACCCCCAGGGGTCCAAAGGAGATTCGACGGGTGTCTACGTAATCTTCACATTTTTTGCCGAGTTTTGGGAATATGGTATAAATGTGGTGTAGGGGGTCTACCAGAACTTGTTAACTTTTGAAAGTGGTCTATGAGAAAAAAAAGTTTGGGAACCCTGCTTTAGGTCCTTTAGCTCCAGAGCAAATTTTGAGATCTGAGCAGGACACGCTTTGAAATAGGTACTATTTTTCTCGTTCACATCGAGTGCCATGCCGTGCGCTCTTTACTCGTTCGCTCTGTTTCGCTCATACGTTCAACAATTGCTACTGACCTAAAGGACCGAAGACCGATTAAGATCGTTTACGACGAACTAGTTCCTTTCGGTCCGTGAAGGGAATTCATTCCTTTTAGTTCTTAGTTCCTGACCGACACAAGCCTAGACAATAATGACAAATCATTTTTGTACGGATGCTCGTAGCTAAAAGACATGAGCTTAATATAATGAACTAGAGGACGCCCGCGACTTCGTACGCGTAGAATTAGTTTCCCGCTACTCCCCCCCATTTCTTCCCGTTCGGAAAATCCTTTCTTAGTGCTCACTTACATCATGAAAGGAACCCATATACTAAATTTCAAGTTTCTAGGTACAGTAGTTTCGGCTGTGCGTTGATATGTCAGTCAGTCAGTTTAGCCTTTTATATATATAGATAATCTATTCTATACCATTAAACGTGCAATATTTGTATGATAAGTATACAGGGTGTCCCAGAAACCGACGTCAACCCGCCTAGGGCTGGTAGAGCAGCTAAAAAGCTATAGATTTAACCCCTATGTATGTTAAGCGATTTTTGCTAGTTTCGGAGATATTGATCATTTGAATCAGAATTTTTGTAATTTTCCCTTATGTCCGTGTTTCGAAAAATCATTAATTTCATGTTTTATTTCATAAGTTTTTAAGCTTACATAATTAAAATCATTATGAACCAGCGAAATTTTTAAACTTATTTGCCCGTTTTTTTCAGTATTTTTTTTAAGTAATTACGTAAAGTTTGTTTCTCCATACTAGGTATCCCAGTGTTTGCTTTTCACTTTGTATGGAAAAAACAACTTTACGTGATAATTTTAAAAAAATACTGATAAAAACCGGGCAAATAATTTTAAAAACTTCGCGGATTCATAATGATTCTAATTATGTAAGATACCGCTGAAAAACTTAACTCTATCAGCCCTCGGCGGGTTGACGTCGGTTTCTGGGACACCTGTATATGAGCTGATCCATCCACGCACAGGAAAAACCACTGGGTCTAGGGACTTGAAATTTGAATATTCAAATTCGCGAATCCGTACAAAAGAGGTGCATTGAGAAGGGATTTTTGGAAATTCATACCCCCTAAGGGGTTAATATAGGGGGAGTAGCGGGAAATTAATTTCTAAATATATAACGAAGTCGCTATTCTCGAGCATTTGTCTGTTTGGCAGCTGATTTCTAAACTACGCAACGGATTTCGATGCGGTTTTGACTATCCTTTCGTTCCCTTATAACTGCTATAGTTTAGGATTTCCCTCCACTGACCCAGTTAAAAACACACATTGTACAATACTGCCCTCCTTAGAGAAAAGGGCGTATGTCTCATAGAACCGCGTATGTATTAGTGACCTTATTCCTTAAGACGGGGGGTTAAATTTACTTTGACTATCAAATTGCGCATGCGTCCTTTTTACTTAAGAGGGCAGAATAGTATCTTTTACTGTCTGAAACATAGGGACGAGTTCACCAACTAATTTAACAGACGATTAGGTCTTAACCTTTTGGTACCCGTTGGCTCCTCAGAGAGCCAGTGACAAAAAGAACTTGATTTCTGTGTTAAGACACTAATGACTGTTTTGTTTTTTCGCTATATGTATCGGGTTTCGAAAGGTTAATCAGCCATTAGTCAATACATTTGACAACCGTCAAACCGCTAGCCGTCCGTTTAATTGATGGTGAACACTGCACTTAAACAGTTCCACTTAACGCGCTGCCTCGAAAACTTGAGTTTAATAAGTGGAAGCTCACCAGAATAAGACAGATGCCGATGATGATGAGACCAGAGCAGGCGGCCAGCCAGCGGCCCATCTTGTGGCCGAGCGGACCGAACAGGTTGGTTCCTGCAACGATCACGGCATTTTGTTATTTATTTAATCGTATGGTAACAAGAAAGAAGAAATACACTGAAAAAAATATTGGTCGCTTCTAACAAGATTGTGCTTGCTTTACATAAGCGTCTTGATTCCATACGAGGCTGAAAAGACGTTAGATACATCAACTAAGATGTTAGTTGAATCACTGAAGAAGTTGCTGTTGTTAGACAATCTGAGTGAAAATTACTACTTGTGCTGTCTAACACCTGGACTGATTCACTCACCGATGAGATAGCAGATGCTGGCAGGCAGGAAGACGAACCCCAGCTACCTGTGTCTAAATACCATCCAGATGGGAGCTCGGCTCCATGCGAAAATAACTACTCCTACTCACCGATGAGATAGCAGATGCTGTCGGGTAGGTAGACGACCCCCTGCAACATGTGTCTACCATCCAGATGGGAACTCGGTTCCACGTGAAAATGACTAATCGTGCTGACTAACCTCTAAACTGAGCCACTCACCGATGAGATAGCAGATGCTGGCAGGCAGGAAGGCGACGCCCTGCTGCCAGCGGCTGGCTTGCATGGTATCCACCATCCAGATCGGCAGGCTTGGCTCCAGCATTGCGATACCCACGTTCGCGAAGGTTATGGCTCCTGGAATGGAGATCAGTTTGAAATTGATCTTTTGGTCAGTTGTTAGTTAATTATAAAAACTATTGAATTACCTATTCAGTCAAAAAGGATGAAGTAAAGACAATGAAAATAGACGATTTTTTACGGAGAATTTGAGAAAAACCATGAATTATGAATTTACAAAACCGGCAATTACTTGAAATTTCCAAAAACAATTATAGTTTTGAGGTAAGTTTTGACTGAAGAAGCATTATTCTTACACTAGTAAAAAACATGTCACATTCGAGACATAATGTCAGCTGCTTAAAGGTTGAACCACACTAGTTGCGTGCGAGTAGACGTGCACGTGTGCGCGTTCCACTGCGTTGTATAGCTTGAATCCTCATAAAATATGTTACACCGCTTGCGTGACGTACGCGTGAACGCATCCGGTGTTGCTCGGCCTTAAGTACTTTTTAAGACCTTGGCATGATCTTACCCTCAAAAGTACATTCAGTCTATGGAGCCCTTACCAGCAGCGATGATGATGTAGGGATCGGTGACCAGCTCCTTTAAGGATGGAGGATCGCTCTCCTGACGCACCACGCCGGGTTGCAGAATCATCAGCTGTAGCACTGGACAAAATAACAGTTGACTTTATAAACTGTCACAGGGATCATTCAAAATTGAACCAACTATAGCCCATGAATTATCAACAAGTTTTTGGAGTTGTTGGTGAGTCTGTGGCTCTGCCTACCCCACTCTGGGAATGAAGGCGTGAGTTTATGTATGTATGTATGTATAGCCCATGAATTCACCTGAAATAGAGCTAAATAGAGAATAGACTCTGTGCGGAAAGAAGAGTCGTAGGATTTGAGGGCGTGCCAGTGCTATATTACGGTTTTTGCTATGCTGACTATGTTAGTTCCTGTTTCTGCCACGACTCTTCTCTTTCCGCATAAACTCTATAAGTTGTCTTGTTGGGGTAAGTAATGATTTCCATATAATTTTCACTTTGCACAAATCGAGTTGCATAATTTCGGTCATAAACATACATACATAAACTCACGCCTTTATTCCCAGAGTGGGGTAGGCAGATTGATTTAAACTCACACGATTTTTACACATTGTTATTGTTAAAACGGGACTTTATCGCGGGGCATTTAAGGTCACCTAAAGATGTAATTCCCTTTCAATCGTCGGGTGTGTACAAGATCAGATCAGATTGGACAGACGAAGCGTACAATTGCTGAAAGAGTCAAGGAACATATCGCGGCTGTAAAGAACCGTCAGGTTAATAAGTCTGCCATAGCCGAACATTTGCTGGAATCAGGACCAAACCACTGGATTGAGCTTCATAAGCCTAAGATCTTATCCCGAGAACGACACTTCTATAGTAGGATTGTACGTGAAGCCGTTGAAATCAAGAAACACCGGAATTTCAACCGAGAGGATGGTTTTAAGCTTTCATCATCGTGGAATCCAGTTATCAGCAAATGTAAACCATGTCAAATATCCTCCGACCGATTGCCAGATGTCGTGAGCGTTGTGTGCCGGTACAGTGACAACCCTAGTGCGTGTAATAAAAATATAGACCAAGTGCGGGTAGTTCGAAAAACTCGCACGACAAGAAGATGCTGATGCCCGCCTCTTCAGTCCTCTCGAGACCATGGGCGTAGCGTCACGTCCGAAACGTCGAGGTAATAATTAATTAATACAATTAATTCAATTTCCCTTCCTCCCTTAACGCGATAAAGTCCCGTTTTAACAATAACAATGGGGTAGGCATATACAAAATTACCAACAACTTTGATATTTCTGTAATCACATTTTGCACGATTAGGCTAAGTTTTTTACGTCTATTAGCGGCAGGTTGCAAGCCCATCGCGTACACACAGTACTACGGCCTTTATTCCCATAGCCCTTCAAGCGGCAAGTAAACTATAGTTAGTTTAAATTTGAAGTTTGAGTTAATGTCATAAAGTATTAATTGTATTTGCCAGCAGCCGTTATACGGCTGCTTGCCACTCGAAGTGTTAGTCGCCTCTTACGACTTCCGCGGGAAGAGATGGAGTTGCACTATTCTACCCTGGCATCCACACATTAGGTGTACCTAATGATCAGTACCTATCCATAATCTATAGTAGCATGATGTACAAATAGGGTTCCGTTCTTTTGACCAAAAGTACGTTTGTCAAAGTTATCATTTTACAAACTTTCATTGCGTATCGTGTTATTTTGTATCATTAATTTGTCTTTTCTTTCTTTCTCCCTTTCTTTAAAAAGATAAAAGAAAAAAGATAAAAGATAAAAGATGTTTATTCAGTAAGTAGGCCGCACGGGCACTTTTACACGTCAAAAATCTACCAGCGCTTCGCAAGAGACCACTGCTGAGAAGAAACGCCGCAAGAAACTCAACAGTCAGTCGTTTTCTTATAGCAAGGTCCTTACATCCATCTCCGAGGGCCAGGGCGGACAGCATGAGGAAGGGCGCCGTCTTCCCGACGAACTCGTACATGAGGCCTCCGAAGGGCGGCCCGATCAGCACGCCCAGCGCCAACCCGCCCAGGGCGATGCCCATGGCGTTGCCTCGCTCCTGGAAAACAATCAGAGGGGTTTGACAAGGTGCACCTAACTATCGTTTCTATTCGTTTCGTTTTTAAACCAATCACGTCACTGGTAGATCACGTGACTTTTCGTATCACAACAAGGGACGCGATTGGTTTAAAAATGTAACGAATAGAAACGCTGGTTAGCGTAATGCATCTTGTCTAGACTCTCAGAACGGTTGTCCCTCGCAAACTGGGGCCGTAGCTAATGCAAACGCTACTAACGTTTTTGTTACTTATTATAATCTAGCCGCGATCAGAAAAGGATTAAAGGGGACAGTTTTACCATATACTTACGTCAAAACGCATTTGAATTGACAGCTATTCCAATCTCAAACTAATCGCTTTAACTGTGGTTTCACTGCTTGGTTCCAACGGAAGACCAGCGCTTGCTTTAAGCCCGCCTTACATTTGGCTAAATTTAGACAGGCGGCGTGGAGGGGATAAGCGCGTCCTCTTGACTAACATGCTAACTGCCTTTAGGCACTGGTCCCACCGCCGGCGAATGAGATATGAACTATCGACTTTTTTCTAGCCCAAGAAACGAACAAAAGATAATCGCTTTCGTGTAAATAAAAGAGAGAGATATATATTTATAGTTCATCGCTCGCTGTTCACACTGCCGGCGAGGACACTCTCCCAACGCCCGGCGAGTAAGCTATGGAATTATCCATAGAATTTTTACTAGCCTCCCGCCGGTTGTCAACTGTTTCTAGTACAGAATTTTACTAGTTGCTCGCCGAGCTCGCCGATATCTGGCGGTGGGACCGCTGTTTACTAGTTGACCGCAGCGATAAAAGCTATCGACTATAAAACTAGCTCAGCTAAGTCGTCCGCGAACACTCGCTTTATAGCAGAGCGTCAAAACTATCAAAACTTTCCTCGCTTCTCGCCGCTCGCCCACTCTTTTGTAGTTTATAGTTCTACTAGCTTATAGTCTGTAGCCGGCGGTGGGACCAGTGCCTTACACAGGTTTTCAGCTGATTCACGCCACTTTTTCATTTTTCAAAAATACCTGCGTTTTTTGATTTAACATATTTTTAACATGACGCGACCTATACTATTTTGGTCTTTAATGTCTACCCTATTTCGGGTACCTTGTCGTCGGGGTACCGCTCGGCCAGCATGCCCATCCCGGACACGCTGGAGCAGGACGACCCGATCCCCTGCAGCGCGCGCGCAATGAATAGGACGCTGTACGAGCGGCCGAACGCGAATACTGAAACAAATTTAATGCGCATTTAGCCTAGTTTGTAGTGATCTGCCTAAAAAGCTAGTGGGGCGGTTTTTTAAAACCGGCCAAGTGCGAGTAGAACTCGCGTGGAGAGGGTTCCGTACATTTTTTTTTTAGAATTCTTATGTTTTCCTATAATCTGGGGGTGGTAAATTTTCGTCTTCTTTCATGAATAAAATCAAAAATATTTATTTTACAATAATCACAAATTTATATTTGAGATCCTCATTACGAGCACTTTCATTTGATATATGACTAATATCACACAGTAAGGTTTGCCAAACTTTTTTTTTTAATTTCCTAATTAGCCCCAAAAAGGAAACCTTTAAAAAAAAAATACTTTGCACATCTGTGTTTGGGTCTTAGGATTACACCATCCCACCAAATTTCACCTGATTTGGTCCAGTAGATTCGGACCAAATTGGCTGTGACAGACGGACGGACAGACAGACAGACGCACGAGTGATCCTATAGGGGTTCCGTTTTTTTCTTTGTACGGATCCCTAAAAAACCTGTAGGTAGGTAACTAGTTACATACATACATACCTCCACGCCTTCACTCCCGGAGTGGGGTAGGCAGAGCTACAGAATTACCAACACTAAAAACTTATTACACACTATTATTTTATACTCAAAATAGTGTCTCAAGTCTCAACTTGTGTTTAGAAGGAACTTACTCAGTGTGGACAAAAACATGAGGATGAATCCGGTGAACATTGGGATGCTGTAGCCGATTCTATGGACAAAGAACACGTTAAAGCGCTTCGCTCATTCTAGTTTTAAGTTAGTTTTCAAGTACAGAAAGAAGAAGAGGAAAAACATTAATGTTACGCCCACACCAATGCTTAAAAAACGGTGACGGTACGGAATCGCAGTGACGCGTCGTATCAGCACCGTTTTTGACGCAAGCTCCACACACCAATGCTTAAAAAACGGTGACGGTACGCAATCGCAGTGACGCGTCGTATCAGCACCGTTTTTGACGCACGCTCCCCACACCGCTGCTTAACGGTGCGTATATTACGGTACGTCAAAAACGGCGCCATGTTGTTACTATGACCCCGTCTTTTGTTTACGCAACGACACCGTATTTTAAGCACCGGTGTGTTCGCAGCTTTATTCGTGACAAACAACAAAAAGTTCACGCACAAGAATTAAGTAGTCACGAATAAATGTTTCGCAGGGTGTCACATGTTTTCTCACCTGTGTTTATGAAATGTGATACGCAATAAACAATTTGAATTAGAATTTGAAATGCTCCCACCTCAGCGTAATGCTATGCGCGTGCACATTAGCTCAAGCAACGAAGCAAACTCAGGGGAAATAATTCGTGTATAAGCGAATTTTGGCATAGTTGTAGGGAATGGTGTTTTAAACCACATACTAAAAGTACTGACGGGTGGGGGTGGAGCGTTCGGGTGGGGGGGGGGTCTAAAGGTCCCTTTTTTTAGTTTTTCGTAAATAACTCGTAAACGGTGGCCCATAGCAAAAAGTTTTCTATTACATGATTAATCTGCATAAAATTCTCTACAAAAAAGTTTTAGACATTGTTTCTCTGGGATCAATATTTAATGAGATATGGAGGGAAGAATGATTCCCGAAAGGCCATAATCGGGTTTCCATTGTAAGTCGGCCCTTATATCAAATGGGCTCGGGCTTTTTTTGTGGGTGTCTCTTATAGTGAAGATTATTTATGCTGAGTATCAACATCTTAATTGTGACAGTTCTCGACCTATAATTTTTTTAAGATTTTTTTTTAATTTCCTGTTTTTCGGGATGTATTCAAGCGATTTGGTTCAAACTTTGGGATGATGTTCTTTTTATAGATTTGCATCGCCTCCCAAAAAACAAATACTAGTTATCATATAAAAAAAAGAAAATGAAGACCAAATAAAAAATAAACATTATTTTTTATGTGGTTGTGAAATAGTGACACCTCTAGATTTTTTTCTCAGAATAGACCATACATTGGCACTACTACTTGCCAAAATAACAAAATTTTCCAGGCGCTACTTCCTATCAAAAATCAGCAATATGTGTGGTCAATACCCTAAGCAATAAGGCAAAATCAGGGGAAAAAACTCGTTTATAAGCGAATTTTAGCATAGTTTTAGAGGACGCCGGTGCTTTAAACGGGACTCCTTTACACGCATAATTTTTTTACGCATAATGTATCATTACGCATAGAATCGTTTGTCATAACACTCTTTTAGGCTGACATTGCCGAAGTTAATAAACGTCCGTTGTGTAGATTAAGTTAAATTAGGTAAGGTTAGGTTATAATAATAATAAAAACAAAACCCTTTCTATTGTAAAAACCGTTTTATGACAAAAGGTTTTATGCGTAATGATACATTATGCGTAAAAACCACTATGCACTTGACCGGTTTTCAGTTTTTTTTTGTTTTTTTAGTGTTAGTACTATGTACTTAATAATCATGCCAAATTTGTCGCTTGTGTGTTTTACCATCGTTTGTAATGAAATGTTTTTTTTATCTTAATTTTGTATTGAATAATACAAACTGACAATGTCCTAAACAAAGCAAGAAGGACGAAGGTCTTCGATCATTGAGTGCGAGCGGGCTTTGCCGCTCCTATTTACACTCCCTGCAAAGAACTTTGTCGCAGTATATTATGCTTCCATGTATAAACTAAAGTCGCACAATTTCACACTGAACGAATTTTACGATTTAGATGTTAGTGCGTAAAGTATAGTAGGTACTTACTAGATAGATGTAAGTGTCCAATTAGTTTTTACTTCTAAAGTTGAATAGGTAATTAAGAATAGTTAGTGTACATCGGTATTTAATTTTTTACATGATTAATTTTTAGTACTGGGTGGTCGAAAAATAATTATTGTACCTGTTTAATTTTTACATGGTTAATTTTCGATACTGGGTGGTTAAAAAATAACTTAACCTAACCAAGCCTATTTGGATTCTGGATGGTCAAGAAAAACACTCTCTTTCGCATTTATAATATTACTAGGATTAGGATTTTTATTTTTATTTATATACCTGCCATACTTAAAGAAATGTAAGTTTGTTTTTTATTGTCCATCTTCTTCCTTCCATATCTCATTAAATGTTGATCCCAGTAAAAAAGTGTAAATATCTTTTTTGTAGAGAATTTTATGCAGATTATTTATGTGATGGAACATTTTTTGCTATGGGCCACCGTTTACGAGTTATTTAAGAAAAACTAAAAAAAGGGACCTTTACACCCCCCCTACCCGTTAGCTTCTACCCCACCCATCAGTACTTTAAGTATGTGGCTTAAAACACCATCCCCTACAACTATGCCAAAATTCGCTTATTCACGAGTTTATTGAATACAGAAAAAAAAATGCATCTTTTTTTATTTGGTCTTTATTTTCTTTTTTTATTTGATAACTAGTATTTGTTTTTTGGGAGGCGATGCTAATCTATAAAAAGAACATCATCCCAAAGTTTGAACCAAATCGCTTGAATACATCCCGAAAAAAAGGAAATTTAAAAAAAAACTTAAAAAAATCATAAGTCGCAAACTGTCACAATTAAGATGTTGATACTCAGCATAAATAATTTTCACTATAAGAGGCACTCACAAAAAAAACCCGAGCTCATTTGATATAAGGTCCGACTTACAATGGAAACCCGATTATGGCCTTTCGGGAATCATTCTTCCCTCCATATCTCATTAAATATTGATCCCAGAGAAACAATGTCTAAAACTTTTTTGTAGAGAATTTTATGCAGATTAATCATGTAATGGAAAACTTTTTGCTATGGGCCACCGTTTACGAGTTATTTACGAAAAACTAAAAAAAGGGACCTTTAGACCCCCCCCCCACCCGAACGCTCCACCCCCATCCGTCAGTACTTTTAGTATGTGGTTTAAAACACCATTCCCTACAACTATGCCAAAATTCGCTTATACACGAATTATTTCCCCCGAGAGGCAGTATTTGGTCTTCGTTGCTCGAACTACATAGCGGTTGCGCTGTAAAGGCTTCACGCTACATGGGGCCCTAGCTAAAATGCAATATGCTAACCAGAGTTTCTATTCGTTTCGTTTTTAAACAAAACGAAAACGAATAGAAACGCTAGTTAGCTAAATGCATCAGGCTAGGACCCTAGTTAAACACAGTGACAACGCGGGTTACCTATATTGCCGCTCGGACGCTAGGATTGCGTCGATGCACGTCGCTCAATCTATATATATACTATATATAAAAGGCAAACCTGACTGACTTATATATCAACGCACAGCCGAAACTACTGTAGCTAGAAACTTGAAATTTGGTGCAGGGGTTCCTTTCATGATGTAAGTGAGCACTAAGAAAGGATTTTCCGAAAATCGACCCCCAACGGGAAAAAATGGGGGGAGTAGCGGGAAACTAATTCTACGCGTACGAAGTCGCGGGCCACCTCTAGTACTTAATAAGCACGCAACCAAACGCGGCGACGGCGCGGCCCCTAATAAGCCGCAAAATAAACATTTGAAAACGATCTACTTACTGTTTATAATGTGGCTTTGCGTTACGTCAGTGTGTGCAAGACCGACAGCACGCCTAGAGTCGGGTACTCACTGGCGAGCTGTAACTGTCACCGTAGGAGTTACAGTAACGACGCAGTCTGCGGAGGCCCTAATAGTTACGGCTCGCTAGGAGTATCCGGCTTAGCTCACCGTATGTCATCATCATCATCATCATCATCATCATCATCATCATCATCATCGTCATCGTCATCATCATCATCATCATCATCATCATCATCATCATCATCATCATCATCATCATCATCATCATCATCATCATCATCATCATCATCATCATCATCATCATCATCATCATCATCATCGTCATCATTATCATCATCATCATCATTATCAGCCCGTATTAGTTCACTGCTGGACAAAGGCCTCTCCCAATTCACGCCAATGCTTCCGATCTTCAGCTTCTCTCATCCAACCTACACCGGCCCATCTGCTCATATCATCACTCCATCTTGACCCAGGGCGTCCCTCATGACTTTTGCCGAGACGCGGTCTCCACTCAGGAACACGACGGCTCCAACAGTCTTCGGTTCTGCGGCAAACATGACGGCCCACTGCCAACGTGTGCAGTATCCTTAAAACAAAATGGCCGACGTACCTGTGCGTAAGCGGCCCGACGAAGGGGTTGGTGAACAGCTGCACGATCGCCTTGCTGGCGAACATGACGCCGACTTCCACCGTCTCCTGCACCAGCTCCTTATGCCGTTCCTCCTTCCGTGCGGTCATGTTCACTGCAACACAGTTCACCTTTACCATCAAGAGCCTATTATTTCCTAACCTAACCCTCCCCAGCAAGGACTATTAATAGTTTTTTAATCAGGGGCACGTTTTAAAGCTACAAATTACAATTTTACAGGTCTAAACTGGCAACACTGTTCAAATGGCTGGTCGTCATTGGTCGAAGTTGTGTCAAATGGAAACTTGTTACCTGTAAATTGTAATTTGTAGTTTTATAAAACAGGCCCCAGGTGTAAAGTACCCCTTTGATCTGCATTAACATGATCATATATTATCATATCAGACGACTGCAAGTGCTTGTCGGTAAAACTTTGTTCTGTCTCGTTTTTCCCGATGATTTAAGCCTATTTTTATCACAACATAAACTACTGAAGTTCATAAACTATGAAAGCACCGAACATTGCTTTAATGAAAAGATAAGACAGATTTAAGCCCGCTTTACATTTGGCTAAATTCAGTGTGCTAAATTTAGACAGGCGGCGTGGAGGGGATAAGCGCTTCCTCTTGACTAACATGCTAACTGCCTTTAAAGTTGTCTTTTTTTAGAGTCTTTTTTATTCAGCACACTGAATTTAGCCAAATGTAAAGCGGGCTTTAGTTGAATAAGTTTCCCTACACATCGACATACATATGTCACTTTCAATTCTCCAAATGCAAGTAAACAATAACAGTGCTATAGACTTTAAAGGAATTCTCGGGTTTGTTTTTCCCTTTCAGTCCATCTAATACATTTTTAGACTTTTAGAGTTAAAGATTTTTAGATTTTACGTTTTACTTGTGCTGAGAAATCTTGCTTCTTGGATCTAGGTCATCGTGAAGGGAAGGAACCTAGCTGTGATATGCTGTGATACTCGTATCTTCTGAGATCAATTGAAAATCAATCGAAAAAATATTTTGTATCACAATTTATTTTTCAACTGACTTACGTTGCCCTTAATTATTGTCATATTTCAAAATTCATTCATTTGTATTCGTTAAATCGCTAAACCAGTTAAAATAAATTTTGGTATGGAGCATATACCCGCTGCTAAAGCGTTACAAACAAACAAATATTAGTACGTATGCATAAACTAAACTAAAGATGTATTAAGTTTGTTTTTAAAGTATGACAATACTGAAGGCCAAAATAAGTGGTGTGTGTTATAATACTTATAATAATTAAGAAATAGCGACTCCATGGATTCTCGAACCACAATATGCCACTAAAATCCTATATGAATGTTTAAGATACTCGTATCCAAAAAACATCATGGTTTCAGCAGAAAATAGCTTTCGATGAAATTAATAACACCAAGGCCCGTATTATGGTCGCCTTTATCGCGGTTGATAAAGCACACGTCACTCTCGCACTTACATACTGGTCAGAAAGTGACAGATGGGTAGTTCTACTAGCGTTTTAACCGCTTTCACTTCCCTGTCGCATTTTTAACCATTTCCCTGCGAGTAGGTTAACCATTTTCGGTTATTTCCTAGGAGTCCAGGCATTCTTCAAAATAACCGAAAATGGTTAACCTGCTCGTACAGGTAAATGGTTAAAAATGCGACCGGGAAGTGAAAGCGGTTGAAACGCTAGTAGAACTACCCAGATGTTTTAACCACATCGATAAACACGACCATAATAACTAGTGATGAAAATGGCGAAAGATACAATTTGTTGTTTTCGAAACTTTCCTGTAAAATACATATAATTTTCGAAAAAAACACATAAGAGGTTCGTCTGAAAAGTACAATCATACACGTATAATACTTGTTTCATACTGTAATTTTCATATTAACAATCAAAAGGTAATTAATCTTGCTTATTAATAATAATTGAACAGTAATGTTCTTTATGTAATCGAATAAATGTCTCTATATAAATAATAATGCGAAAAATACATTAAATACACGTAATAAACTTAAACTTGCGAAAGATTCAAGCGAAGATCCGCAAGGAAAGATTCAGTATTTTATTGAAAGATACAGGGGCGTTTGAAAGATACTTGTATTTTACAAGTGATTTTCAACGCTAATAATAACGCAAGGATGAAGCGAACTTCGATAAAATGATAGATTCCTTTTGCTTTACCTTGGGTAGCGTTCTCCAGGGCGAGGGCGGTGAGGTTCTTCTCGAGGCACGGGCAGTAGGGCGCGGGGGTGGTGGTCACGTCGAGCGACATGGACAGGGGCGCGTCGGGGTGCCGGATGTCGTAGAGGAACTCCGGAATGATGGGCACTGCGGACGATCAGTTATATAAATAAATATCTGGGGGGAAATGTCACCCCAATTGACTCAGGAGCCTAGTGAAGATGCATTAAAGAGAGCGATTTTTAAAAATCGTCAATTTGTATTATATTGTCCAGAGCTCGGAGAGGGGCTCTACTTTGAAATCATTAATTCGAACTTCGGATCGTCCCGTCACTTTCTTGCGAATTAGTGATGCGTCGAGAGCAAAAGGGATAGCAATAGACGAAGTTCGAATTACGGATATCAAAGTAGAGTCTCAGGTCATCGCAAAAACAGATATGGAAATAGAACAAGATTCAATAGAGTCGTAATTAATGGCTTTCACTCCTTGTTTTGACAAGGTGTATTTCGCCAGTATCGAGTTTTAGACAATCACCATGGACTTATTAGAGTAACAAGTCCATGGATATCACACGCGAGGACAATTGTTCGGTTAAAGAGTATTTACTCTGGAAGACTAAACCGAAGCACATTTCTTTTGTTGCATATATATGGAGTTACACGACGTGCGGCGACCGTCGCTGGGTGGATTAACCCCGCAGTTCTAGTTGAAGACGCAGCTACTCGCCTAATAGCCACTTACTTCCATACAAGTAGCTAAACAGTTAGTACTGTACGTTATTTATTTTAAGTACGTATGTATAGTTCAAACCATGATTCTAAAATTGGCGTTGTTGTGCGTTTGCAATTAAGAAATCGTATCCGCCGTTAAACACTAACCCCGTTATTCATAAATGCACTATAAACCTATTTCAGTTAAAGTATGCTTTGTTACTTTCTGTCAGATGCAATTGTCACAATGACATATAAGGACAAAGTATACTTTAAGCATGTTTTAACTATTGTGCGGTTATGGATAACAGGGATATTCTGTAAAACAAAAACAATCGGTTATGGTTCGATAGATTCAGTATTGTAAAGGACGGATGGATGGCGTAGGCTTATGGCCGAACCCAATATTCAAACCGCGGATAGATAGGCTTACTTCGGATTAAAATTTGACATTTGCCCATACAAAATGTGTCAAATTTTAATCTGAGGTAAGCCTATCTTGACAGAAGCGCGTGGAGCTAGCCCCATGTGCTTCTGTTTAGTCCACCAGAGTAAATCTCTTTAACCGAACAATTGTCCTCGCGTGTGATATCCATGGACTTGTTTCTCTAATAAGTCCATGGCGATTGTCTAAAACTCGATACTGGCGAAATACACCTTGTTAAAACAAGGAGTGAAAGCCATTAATTAAGAAAAAAAAAAAGCCTATCTATCCGCGGTTTGAATATACCTAGGGTTTGGCCATAAAACAGATTGACAGCCGTTATAACAATAAAACAACATCTTTTATTAGATATCATCGCAATAAACGTGTTAGTTTGATTTTATAAGAAATAAAAAACGGTAAAGTGCGAGTCGGGCTCACACTTGTATTTTTTTAGTATTTGTTCTTTTTCTTTAGTGTTAGTTTTAACGACACCTCATGTCAAGCCGTTTTGGCAGCAGAGCGTGCGTGCCTACGTACGTAAGTACAGTCAATCAATTTGATTTCTACGCCACTATGAATTATGTCAAAGTGACGTAAACCAAAACGTAAGAGACTAACGATGATTTGATTTACAACGTCACTTTGACAAACCCTATAGTGGTCTACACTCGAAAAACATAACCCTTCTAAAGCAGTCGGGTAAAAATACAATACAACCACACGAAATAAGACTAAAATTCAGGAGTGCTTTGTAATTTTGTAATTTAAAGCGTATAAGATCTGATATTCCGAGGTCAGTTCAACCCGCATGGCTGGCTCGCGTCTCGCGTCCGATAGAGAATAGAATGTTCCAGCAAATTCATAGCGCTACATGTTATTATAGATATTATGCAGGTCTTTACTTACTCTGCAGACATAAACGCTAGGTTAAAGTAACTAAACGAGTGGCCAATTTGAACTAATCATTCATATATGCCAAACAAACAGCTCTACAAATGAACTGAAACATTGGTAGGTATTAGGTTTAGTGATAGGATCTTTAAAAAGATTTTTCAAAAAACTTATTGCATGTAAGCATTCAAATTGCGATTCAATTCGTAAATGTAGTAGGTGGGTTAAAACCGACTGACAAAAAAAAGCAAAAGAAAAAGAAATTCTAATTCTAAATTCAAATATCAAAAATATTTAACAAAATGGAAGCCGTCATCGTCGATAGCCAATCACAATCGAGTTGGTGCTCGATGGAATTTGAACAGCGAACAATTTGCGCGCGAAGCGTGCAAGTGACAGCTTATTTACTAGTGCTGTATTCGCATCTATAAACCGGTATTATCGGAAAAAATTGAATTTGTCTATGAATAAATTTATAAAGTACGAGTGACTTGTTGTGAATTGATTGAGTGAAGCGTAAGCTTTATGAAATTAAAGTATTTTTAGTAGTCCTTACTAATAAAACTATCAATCATTTCCACGAATTATGCATATTCCGAGCCTTTTCTTTGATACTGGTACGGTATGACGCCTAATTTTTCTTTTAATTGGTCTAGATGTACAATGAAACGTGGACAATGACTCAGCGGGACCGAGAAAGACTGGAAGCTTTGGAAATTTGAAGACGAATGGAAATAATTAGCTGGAATGAAAAGAAGACGAATGAGGAAGTATTTACCTAGTTAGCATAGTAAAGGAAAAGGGTAGTATTACAGACAATATAAAATAAAGGAAGGGAATATGTTTGGACCTACATTGAGATAATGAAGGAAAAAAAGGAAAATTAAAAAGATTGTGCTATATTTTATACTAGTAATTTACGGATAGGTACTCTTGCCATTGGCAGGTAAAAAATAGGTATATATTGTGCATGTAACTTTTTTTAAACAGTTTCATGTATAAATCAACAGTTTAAAAACCAATTGTAACTATAGGTACCTAAGTCAATCTGGGTACTGACAAATCCATTTTGCGCAGCGTTTACTGGGTGCAAATTAAATTAAGACAGGACGGCATATTGCCCCACGCTGTTTTGAAACTATAAATTGGTCTGGAAACAATTTTTATCGCCTAAAACACAACTTAACTCGATTTTGTTGTACCATCGTTCATGTTAAGCTCAGGACGACCGCGGTTTCAGACGCGTAGAATTAGTTTCCCACTTTTCCACTATACCTTTTCGTTGAGAGTTGATTTTCCAAAAATCTTGTACCCTCGTCATGCCCGAGCATTTTAAACCAATTTGCGATTCAAAATTCAGTAAATTGGCCACATGAGGGCTCTTTTACTTGTCAGTAATATGGAGTGAATCTACTAACGCTCTGGACAAGAGCATCATTGCGTAGAAGTGCCGCAAGAAACTCCACACCAATGTCCTCTATGAAGGACATTTTTGTATGAATAATTTGAATTACCGGGCAGATTTTTGTTCTTATTAAAGAACATTGGGCAAGAGGAGGCTAGGGTACCCAACTTAGGTACCCAAGAAATATTCCGTCTAAATTTCAAATTCCTCAGTTCAGTCGTTTAGCTGTGTGATCTCCGTTAGTCACGGAAGAGTTACGAGTATTATGTAGACTAGCGACTCTCTCTCTCTTCGCTTCGGTTTAGGTACTTAAGTTTTCTGTAACACCCGTATATAAACCAGAATTTATACTCATTTCTAAAAAATACATTTGTTTAAACATAATAATTTCTGCTCAGTTGAATCTTAGATAGTTCGTTTGGTCTATAAATATCAGGATTAAAGAGACTAATTTATCTAGCACCAATTAACCTACTAGTCTAGAACTAATGTTTGAGCAATTTCAACCAATTCCAATGCAGGGAACTAGGTAGTCCGTCTTTTTTTCACAAATCACTATTTTTACGTTATCAACATTTAAATGCCTACAGTATTTTTGGAATATAATGAATCAAAGCTTCATATTTGTTTTACTGAAAACTTGGAAATTTCAAATTTTTTACGCCATTATTCCTTCTAAAGATTTTCGACCTCTCAAAGACCCTCTTGTCCGCACTTTACCCGAGCGCAATCGAACACCTTGCCTGATGAATTAGACATGAGCCACTTTACCGATTGGCGGCCATCTTGATGGCAGGGAGGGGAAAAATCGGTGCTGTCCAAGAAGTTTATATACTATGGAGGATGCAAAACAAAGTAAACATTGAATTGAATTTAGAAACAAGTCTAATTAATAAAAAGAAAAAAATCCGACTGTTTTGATTTTATCGTCTATATAATATCATATTTCTTGTTACATGCTTTTAAATCCGCTTTTTGGCAAGGTCATATCCAGCGAGCTAAAACATTATACTCGTTGAATCTAACTTACGTGTCCCTCGTTGGTCAAAATTGGGGCATCCGTACACGTGGGAACAAATAATCCTATATGGGATAGGTAACGTCCATGTACATTTACTATATAGTTTAAATACATACTGATCCAAAACATTACCCTCTTTTTGAAATTTTGAAAGAAAAAAAGTTAAAACTCATATTAAAACATGTGCCCTGGCATATAACTGTACCTACATAGCAATTAACATTTTTAAATTATACAAGGATTTCGGTTCAACAAAAAAAAATTAGAAAACTAAAGGAACCTCCGTCACTTTTAGAAGTCGGTACAAGCTTTTATTCCTGTTACATTTTCCGTTATTTCCTTTTCTCAAACCGACGACAGTTCCGTCACACAATCTTATAGAAATCAATTAAATATATATGCGTGATATAAATATCTAGGGACAACTCACACCACCTTGACCTAGTCCCGAACTAAACTCCAAGCTTGTACTATCAGCCCAATGGAACCCTGACCCACCATAGAACGGTGTCACAGTGACATTATAAAACAATTTGTTTGACACTTCTTATGACCTGAATCATAACGTCTCTGTGACACAGTTCTATGGTGGGTCAAGGTTCCAATGGTCTGATGGTACAATAGGTACTAGACAACAATAAACATACCTACTTAGGTACATACTTCTGATTTCTATCAGGGCTCTGAAATCTGGTTAATTCACCCCCGACGCCAAAATTGTTATTTTCTTAACCAGCTCGTCAGAAATACCATACATCACAAATAGTGCATTTCCATTTCGATTCCGCTCAAACAAAGTCGATATTATTTCGGTTTGGATCAAAGCGCAAAATAAAACTGCGCCTCTATTCCCGACGGTAAAAACGATATTGTGGTTGACCTGTTATGGTATTGTTGTGACGTCTACGACGTACGACGAGCTATCACGGTGACAATACGATAACAGATCAAAAACGATATTATTTTTACCGTGTTGAATAGAGGCCCTGTTCCTGTTCGAAACACCGGTTAATTTCGCTCGTTAAAATGGTCCCCCCGCCCACCACCACCCTTTTCTCGCCTTTCCTACCCTAGTAGCTGATTCTTTAGTTGCATTTTCACTTACTCAGCTTGAAGTCAAGCAGGCCTTGTTATTTTTAATACACCATAGTTGCCACGTCATCAAAGTGAAGGAAGAATCAAAAATGAAAAGAACGTTAATCCCAGCGATGATACTTAACGCTCGTGAATCTATTCAGCTCCGAGCGAGCTTTTACGAAGAACCTGGGCGTCTATTCAACACGGTAAAAACCGTTATCGGTATTGACCTATTATCGTATTGTCAACTAGCTCTTATTTACTTGACAGTAATGCTGCCGCGCTACGATATTGGCAGAAAGTAAGTATGGTTACCATACTAACTTACTGCCGATATCGCTAGTGCGGCAGAATGGCAGCCGAGTTATAAAGAATACCATAACAGGTCAAATACTATTTGGATTTTACCGTCTAGAATAGAGGCGCTGGTTAAGAACATTAACCGGTATTTGGGTCAAATAAAATGTACAAGAACAAAATTAAGAACAGTTAAAGCCTCAATTAAAATCCTTAACTTTATTTCATTTCGTAACGACAACTAAATTGCACTGTAAAATTGTCCTATACGCCAATTGCCATTTTAACCATCGAATGATTTAAGTATAGTAATTTTCGTTACGAGATGGAAAAAAGTTAAGCATTTTAATTGAGGCTTTAACGGTCCTTAACTATGTACAATGTTTTTGAAAACGGCCCATTTATCGAATCTTTTCCAAGCCCTGCCAGAAATACATACTGAAATACATAGAAAACATATAGTACAATATTTTATAATTACTACCCTGCGACGCTAGGAGTGCGAGCTAACCCAATTTCTCGTATCCGAGCCGTCGGGCAATTTCCTCGGATCAAAGTGGAACCTACTTCGCCGTCAAAGGCAGTAGAGACGCCCTCTCGCATATTTAATACCGGTTTTTAGAGAATTTACAACCATTCTTAAAAGTTTTTTCCTCATTTTTATCCGCGCTTTCTTGCTTGTACTTGCTATTAAAAATCAAAAGTTTTTTGATGTAATTGTAATTTTATTCGTTTTATTATAAACTAGAGGACGCCCGCGACTTCGTACGCGGAGAATTAGTTTCCCGCTACTCCCCCCATTTCTTCCCGTTGGGGGTCAATTTTCGGAAAATCCTTTCTTATTGCTTACTTACATCATGAAAGGAACCCCTGTATCAAATTTCAAGTTTCTAGGTACAGTAGTTTCGGCTGTGCGTTGATATATAAGTCAGTCAGGTTTGTCTTTTATAAATAGTATAGATATCCTCTATTATAGTATTCAGAGGTAACATTGTGTGATTGTTTGTATGTATATTAAGGCTGTATTCACTCTATTGAAGCTAATTCTACGCGTACGAAGTCGCGGGCGTCCTCTAGTCTTACTTATATAATAAAAGTAGGATGTAAATAATTTCAAACTTCGATGTTGAAGCTTATGCGGCTCACTAAACACTATTATTTTGCATTTCAAAAGGTTGGGTAATTTGATCAAAGTCGGCTTCTTTCGAGCGAGAAACAAAACTAGCGAAGAGTCAGGCTTGCTTATTTCTTATGCCAAGATATTCGTGAACCATTGAAAAAGAAAAAAACTGAAATAGATTAAAAATCCCACATTATTTCGACCGTTACTTTGACTAAATTTTGACAGTTTAACCGATCTTTAACAAACCTAAGAGATAATAAAATAAATCATCTGTCTGTTTAGCGCTGTGTTTTTTTTATATCCTAGATTAACTACGGAGCTGGTCATAAATTAGTGGTGTTGAGATAGACCGCTCCATTTTTTTAAAATTGTAATACTAATTATAAAAGGGTCATTATTTGGGCGTTTGTTCCGAATCACTTTCGTGGTCACATTTTTGTAGAAGTGGCTGCAGATTTCGATTTCGTGTCATTTGGTTAATCGATAAACCGGTATCAGCCCGGAAACCACGCCAACCCTAGCGGCGACGCCGCTGCCACTAAATTGATTTTGAACCCAGTTTAGTTTCAAATTTGCTTAAATAGAGAAACTGGGGCGGCATTGATAGAGTGAGCTAGAAAATTGTCTGTAAATATATTTAATAATCACTTTGAGGCAATCTTACACCAGTTGACCTATGTCAAGGCTCTATTGGTTTGTAACAACTACGGGTACCTACTTAGTAGAAAATTATTAAACATACCTAGGTACTTATATGAATACATTCTTATATCTATACATAAAGGGAAGGAAAGCATTGAAAGTTTTAGATATAATTTATTATTCATGGTAAGATATTGTTTTATTTGATAGGTATAGATAATTAATTTGAATTAAGAAAAAGCTCAGAATTTAGTGATTACTATATAATAAAATGTTACTATTCGTTTTACTGTTTGGGTAAACAACACTTAATTTGAAGTTATTAGTTTGAGTAGGATAGAGAGATTTACAGACAAAGTCATTAACAAATATAAATTAAATATCAGGGGGACAATTGACCAATTGACCTAGTCCCAAACTAAGCTCTAGGCTTGTACTATGGGTACTAGACAACGATATACATACTTATATAGAGAAATAAATACTTAAATACATAAAAAACATCCATGACTCAGGAACAAATATTCGCGCTCATCACACAAATATCTGCCCTTACCGGGATTTGAACCCAGGACCGCTAGCTTCGTAGACAGGGTCACTACAAACTAGGCCAGCGCGTCGTCGAATCGTCGTCGAAAATATACGAAATATCTACTCGTACATGCCTCTATGACAATGACAATAAGCCTTGTGTATAATGCCTATAGATGTGAGTTCAATATTTGAACAAAATTTGAATTTAGAATACAGTTTGAGTTGTGGCGGTCACTTCGGAGCTTTGGCACCCTTTGTATACGGAACTCCCTGATGGTGAAACATGGCGACCCACCGACGGTGGTGAGCTGGTGAGCTGCATGTGGTCCAGCTAGTGCTGAAGCCGTCGGAGGCCGCCCTCATGCTGGCTGACGTGGTGACTCACCGACAGTGGTCAGCAGCATGTTGTCCAGCAACAGCGCGATGACCACGATGACCAGCACCAGCTAGCGCGACTCCCGGAAGGCCGCGATCCTGGACCGCAGCCAGCCAGTGCTGAAGCCGTCGGCCCCCATGCTGGCTGACGTGGTGACTCACCGACAGTGGTCAGCAGCATGTTGTCCAGCAACAGCGCGATGGCCACGACGACCAGCACCAGCTTGCGCGACTCCCGGCAGGCCGCGATCCTGGACCGCAGCCAGCCAGTGCTGAAGCCGTCGGAGGCCGCCTTCATGCTGGCTGACGTGGTGTACTCACCGACAGTGGTCAGCAGCATATTGTCCAGCAACAGCGCGATGGCCACGACGACCAGCACCAGCTTGCGCGACTCCCGACAGGCCGCGATCCTGTCGCACAGCCAGCCACTGCTGAACCCGTCGGAGGCCGTCCCCATGCTGGCTGACGTGGTGACTCACCGACAGTGGTCAGCAGCATATTGTCCAGCAACAGCGCGATGGCCACGACGACCAGCACCAGCTTGCGCGACTCCCGACAGGCCGCGATCCTGTCGCACAGCCAGCCACTGCTGAACCCGTCGGAGGCCGTCCCCATGCTGGCTGACGTGGTGACTCACCGACAGTGGTCAGCAGCATGTTGTCCAGCAACAGCGCGATGGCCACGATGACCAGCACCAGCTTGCGCGACTCCCGGCAGGCCGCGATCCTGTCGCACAGCCAGCCACTGCTGAACCCGTCGGAGGCCGTCCCCATGCTGGCTGACGTGGTGACTCACCGACAGTGGTCAGCAGCATATTGTCCAGCAACAGCGCGATGGCCACGACGACCAGCACCAGCTTGCGCGACTCCCGGCAGGCCGCGATCCTGGACCGCAGCCAGCCAGTGCTGAAGCCGTCGGAGGCCGCCCCCATGCTAGCTGACGTGGTGACTCACCGACAGTGGTCAGCAGCATGTTGTCCAGCAACAGCGCGATGGCCACGATGACCAGCACCAGCTTGCGCGACTCCCGACAGGCCGCGATCCTGTCGCACAGCCAGCCACTGCTGAACCCGTCGGAGGCCGTCCCCATGCTGGCTGACGTGGTGACTCACCGACAGTGGTCAGCAGCATGTTGTCCAGCAACAGCGCGATGGCCACGATGACCAGCACCAGCTTGCGCGACTCCCGGCAGGCCGCGATCCTGGACCGCAGCCAGCCAGTGCTGAAGCCGTCGGAGGCCGCCCCCATGCTGGCTGACGTGGTGACTCACCGACAGTGGTCAGCAGCATGTTGTCCAGCAACAGCGCGATGGCCACGATGACCAGCACCAGCTTGCGCGACTCCCGGCAGGCCGCGATCCTGGACCGCAGCCAGCCAGTGCTGAAGCCGTCGGAGGCCGCCCCCATGCTAGCTGACGTGGTGACTCACCGACAGTGGTCAGCAGCATGTTGTCCAGCAACAGCGCGATGGCCACGATGACCAGCACCAGCTTGCGCGACTCCCTACAGGCCGCGATCCTGTCGCACAGCCAGCCACTGCTGAACCCGTCGGAGGCCGTCCCCATGCTGGCTGACGTGGTGACTCACCGACAGTGGTCAGCAGCATGTTGTCCAGCAACAGCGCGATGGCCACGATGACCAGCACCAGCTTGCGCGACTCCCGGCAGGCCGCGATCCTGGACCGCAGCCAGCCAGTGCTGAAGCCGTCGGAGGCCGCCCCCATGCTGGCTTATGTGGTGGACCGGCTGGGGACAAGAGCTGCAGGTTACTATCAAATTATGAGGATTCGACATGAGAGGAGATAGGGTGACGGCAACAACGATGGACAGTTTTAGCTGACAGGCACCAGTAATGGACACTTCACTCTTAATTCAAATTTCATACGGTCATATATTGATTGTTTTGCAAAACAAATGAATAACCCTTATCTCCTGTTAAATAAGAATCAAGTGTCCATCATTGGTCCTTGTCCATTACTGGTTCCACGGGTTCCACCACCCTAGGTCTGGCCTAGTTGGTTGGTAGTAACCCTGCCTACGAAGCTAGCGGTCCTGGGGTGTGATTCTCTCAAAAAGGCGGTCGGACGAACGAACGAGTGAATGCATTACTGGTGCCTGTCAGCTAAAAGTTACCAACACTGGTGCCATTCATTGCCCTATTTATAATCATATTCCACATTGTAATCTATACTAATATCTCTGGATCTACTAAACCGATTTTGAAAATTATTTTACCAATAGAAAGCCACGTTATTTGTGAGAGTCATAGGCTATACAAGGTGAAACATAAGTCGTGAGCAAACTTATCACCAGGGTGTGCTACCCACAAATATGAACAACTTTCATTATGGGACCAACTCTGAAATCTCAAAAAAAATTTAGCTGTTTCATAGAAAAGTTCAATACGTCCGCGACAAAAATGTATGAAACAGCAGTTTTTTTTTTCGTGATTTCATAGTTGGTCCCATAGTGAAAGTTGTACATATTTGTGCGTAGAATACTCTGGTGATAAGTTTGTTCACTACTTATGTGTCACCTTGTACCTATATTATTAACCTAAAAAATAATGTTTACGTCACACCTGGCCATAATGTGAGTTTTATCGCACGCTGCGCGCACGGTAAAACGCATTGTGGCCAGGTGAAGACGTAAAATTGTGTACTCATCACGGGCAGTAAAAAAGAAAGCCCTCTATCGCATATTTACAACCCTCGCCTACGGCTCGGGTCTCAAATACCTGCGATTTCGGGCTTTCTTTCTTTTACAGCCCTTGTTAAGTAATGTACTATTATTGCCCAACGAAGTGGGCACGGGAACAGCTAGAAACCAAAAAAAACATAACAGCGAAAACTTGGTGGTCAAAATTGTAGCTCACCGCCCGTCGCGTGCCTAACTCAATTGCCTAATATCACAAAATTTGCACAAATGCGGTACTCCTGGCATCTTCCGGAGGATTAACACATAATACCTACTTATGCGCTTGCTACGTTGGAGCAAACTGACTAAAAATAGCCATCTCGGGTAGTTAATAGACCACAGCGTAGCTAGGTACAGTCAACAGCATAAATAAGTGATCATTTATGTACCTTGTCACTTTAACGTCGTGTTTGTTGTAAATGTTATACAAAATTGTGAAACGATTGAAAGCGACAAGGTACATAAATGATCACTTATTTATGCTGTTGACTGTACGAGTACTACGCCGAGCGTGCAATGGCGCCCGCCCTCCTTACTATTATTGCGTTTTGTAATAAACTGTATTGTATTGAAATCGAAGGATGTTTTTTGTTGTACCTACAAATAAATACTCAAGTTACAGGGTAGGTATATGATATTTTTATAAATCGAGTCCGACTCGCACTTGACCGTCTTTTTAGTCCTTATTCCCTCGGTAATAGAATGCATGTTTATTGTCGACAATTTCACGGCCACGTGTCCTTCCAATTCCGCAACAATTTACCAACCCACGACGAAATTGACACCGTTTTCATAAATCTTGTAATGCGTCTCATTCGCTGGATTGCAACGAGCTAGGTACTAAATTATAGGTATTACCGCATTTACGGTGATACCTTTAGACTAGTTAGTTGGCTACTGCTACGATACTAAGGCCCCGTTCTCACGAGCGCTTAAAAAGCGACGCGTTAGAACACAAACACGGAGTTCCGTAAGCTCAATTCAATTTAACGTCCAACGCCCAACGTCGAAAATCGAACAGTGTTCGATAAAAAAGCGCCGCGCTTTAAAACCGCCTTCGTGTGAATAAACACATGGTTATCAATTTGTGTCATTTCAACGTTTTTTTAACGCGCGTTGAAAAAGCGCTTGTGAGAACGGGGCCTAACGGTCCTGGCACAAAATAGATAGGTACAGAAGTCAATCACATGTATGTACTTCACTTTTCATACCTACGCTCGGCGGTCGCTCTATGGTTGTCAACTATGGCTTATGCACAAAAAACTATCGTGGTAGTAGCACTCGTAGGTATCTAGTTGTTTGATTTATCGTTGAGAATTAAACGGGAAGAATGTAAATATAAATCTATATTTTTATTTTAATGTCATTGTTATGTTATTACAAATTTGACTACCTATAGAAAATCCCTAATAACTTCTAAACGGATTACCCTACCTAGTTACACAATTTCTATTGTCCTATTCGTTTTAGATCTAAACCTATCAAATGACACTAAAAACAACACAATAATATCTACACAAACAAAAAAACATGTTTCAAATTACGTAAGGTGGCGTGAATTTACCTTACAAAAATTTAGTTACTTCGTTTATACTGATTCAAAATAGGAAACTATTATATAAATCGATCTTACACCGTTTAATATTGAATTTAAACAACCGTCCACTGAACAGTTATAATTACTTTTTTTTGTTGCTCCATTATTGCACAAAATATTCACAGACGCGTGTCTCAAGCGGATGGCCCTCGCGCTCGCACTGGTCCCAACCGGTCCGAGATATCGTGTCCGTGAGCAGTGTCTATGTGTGCGTTGCTCGAGCGCACTTTGTATGTAGATTGACTTCTGTACCTATCTATTTTGTGGTCCTGGGTTCGATTTTAGCGATGGGCAATTATTTGTATTGAGCGCGAGTATTTTGTTACTGAGTCTTGTCTATGCATTTGAGTATTTATCTACACAAATAAAATCTGTTTCTGCAATAATCAATAAATCAATTTAATTTCAAAATATACAGGGTGACTGCGGGCGGGATCGTGATCCTAAATTATGTTTATCTACACTCATATCATAAGTTCTCTATAATGCGTTCAGAATCCGTAGACAATGACCAGCATTACTTGATACAATTTTACTATGATATGTTTTCTTATCTGTAGCTGTAATGAAAAGTTAAAATTACGATACAACTTTTGATAAAGTAATGTTGTTCAAATTTGGAACATCTTCCAAAACCAACAAAATTCAAACAGGGGGCCAATTCTAGTATCAATTGAACGTAGACTCGGTATATTTGAAGTAAAGTGTCGTACGCCATTTTGATTTCGAATGACATTAGAATAGGGACTTTGTTAGTTTGTCTATGATTTAAAAAAAACATTCATATTCGTGACACAGGTTAGCTTTGCCGCCATGTTTGTTCTGCCGCCTACGAAACGCATCTTAGAGTACTTATAATATATGTGTGTAGATAAAGTAATGTATGTAACTGTACATAATTAGGCCTTAAAACACTCGTGTGATCTTATTATGAAACTCGTTTTTTTTTGTTTTGCTCGTTTCATAAAACCACACTCGTATTTTAAGGACCCTCTTTATGTAACAGTTACATAAAATACTGTTTCGAACTCAGTAAATGATTGAGATTCTATTACCATAGTGGTTTTTGAAACAATAAAAGTTTCCCATTTTATAAAAGTAATGTTATGTTCCCGTATTTAATACTAAAAGTTAAATGATGAAAAAACCTAAAGATGATTTTAAAATACCTATTCAATGATTCCCTACTTGTCATAGTTCGTCGACTTTTTTCTTTTCACAATAAGGCGTCTGGTTGCCGCCATATTGAATTTTGATTACTGTCATATCTTTAGTGACAATTACAAGATTAACCGCCTGTTTCACAATCGACAAGTAAAGCATATTTGACAGATAAATTTAGCCCTTTCTCTTTCTTACACTTAAAAATAGACAGGAGAGAGTCAACTTTAAATGGTAGATAAATTTACTCGTCGATTGTGAAATAGGCCCTTAGACAAATATCTATACCTATATATAAAAGGCTAAACTGACTGACTGATGTATCAACGCACAGCCGAAACTACTGTACCTAGAAACTTGAAATTTGGTACAGGGGTTCCTTTCATGATGTAAGTGAGCACTAAGAAAGGATTTTCCGAAAATCGACCCCCAAAGGGAAGAAATGGGGGGAGTAGCGGGAAACTAATTCTACGCGTACGAAGTTGCGGGCGTCCTCTAGTATATGTATAAGAATCATCAAAATCGGTCCACGCGTTTAGTTTCTAGAGCGCCACAGAGGAACAAACATACATACATAGGCTGATAAACACATTACTCTCCTTTGCTTCACGCAGTCGGCTAAAAAACGAGCAAAAGCTCGACTATAAAAAACCGGAAGCGAGTCGTTAGCGCTCTCTCTGCGCTTCCGCCATTTTGGATCCTATTCAACTGTCATTTTTAATTTTAATTGGACGATTTCGCGTCAAGATTTTAAGAAATTTATAAAGACTCGATTATTATATAATAGGGATTATTTGCGACATTTTTTCACAGCTTCAATAAAAGCTGATTCATGTAACAAACTGTTGAGAAAAATCATTTTTTGAATAGCTATAAAAATAACCAAGATATAAGCCAACAAAGATTCGTTCCTATCTCTTTCTAGCAAAACATAATTTTACATGGAGTTTATATGGCCGACTTGTTACATGACGTCACAGTGCATATCGGATCTCTCTGTCTAATCACTGTCTAATTAGCAGTTTAAAATTGTATCATCCGTATTTCTTGTCCGATTTCACCACCGGTTTTTAGTTTTTCCTACCATCCTCCTAAGGCCCATCATACAACAAAATTTGTCAATTGAATATGAATAGAAGAAGAAGTTTTGCTCGCTCTGACGGGACTACTTAAACTCGCCGCTTGGACATTCACTCCTGCGTTCGCTCACCTCTACTTTTGAAAGAATCACTACCCAGGACGAATCAATAACAAAAAAGCGGCCAAGTGCGAGTCGGACTCACCCATGAAGGGTTCCGTGAAAGGTAAATTGCGGTTTACGATTTATGACTTATAAAAAAACTACTAACTAGATCTCGTTCAAACCAATTTTCGGTGGAAGTTTGCATGGTAATGTAATCATATATTATTTTTACATTTATCATTCCCTTATTTTAGAAGTTACGGGGGGGGGGACACACATTTTTCCACTTTGGAAGCGTCTCTCGCGCAAACTATTCAGTTTAGAAATTTTTTTTATTAGAAACCTCAATATAATTTTTGAAGACCTATTCATAGATACCCCACACGTATGGGTTTGATGAAAAAAAAAATTGAGTTTCAGTTCTAAGTATGGGGAACCCCAAAAATTTATTGTTTTTTTTCTATTTTTGTATGAAAATCTTAATGCGGTTCACCTAATACATCTACTTACAAAGTTTCCATAGTATAGCTCTTATAGTTACGGAAAAAAGTGGCTGTGACATACGGACGGACAGACGGACGGACGGACGGACAGACATGACGAATCTATAAGGGTTCTGTTTTTTGCCATTTGGCTACGGAACCCTAAAAATACCAGGTTAATCCCAGCGAACATAACGCTCGCGAATCGATTCCGTTCCGAGCGAGCATTTACGAAAAACCCGAGCGAAAGCGCAGCGGCGAGTTCAAGTAGTCCCGTCGGAGCGAACATAAAATTAAAGTTTAAAAAAACAAAAAAACCGCCTTCAAAAAGCAAAAAATAACTTCATTTAAAATGGTAGGTAATAGGTCAGTCCAACTAAAATTAGTTGCGTTGCGTATTAGCGTTATGTTCGCTGGGATTTGTTGTTTTTTTAAACTTTTATTTTATTTTATACTTTTTAGTGATCATAATTATACTGTTATATTATGTAGTCCCACTTTAATTAATAAGAATTAATAAGAAACTATAGAACATTGAAATTCAATCTCGCCGCAAGCAACGCCGTGGGAAAGTCATAGTCAAATACTTAAACATACATATGCTTCGTCATAGTCGCTCAACTATCTTAATCGAAATATCTTGTCGCCACCCTTGAAATATATACCGTTTAGGAGTTCCGGTGGCCATCTGTGGTTTTCATCATCAGTTCCACTTTACCAAATAGTGTTTTCCAAGAGCAAATACACGAGTTACAATGAAAAATACCAAAATCGCTATAGGTGTGCCTATAAATTTTGAAGAGTTCCGTCGATTCCTCATAGACTCCATCATCAAATCTTCATTATGATAAGAATGGGACCAAATTGGAAGCATCAGCTTTCAAACATAAAAAGAATCTTCAAAATCGGTTCACCCAGTCGAAAGTTCTGAGGTAACAAAAAAAAAAAAAAAGAACATACAGTTGAATTGAGAACCTCCTCCTTTTTTGAAGTCGGTTAAAAACAGATTTTAGCGCGTGCATTCCCAATTAGGCAGCTTTATACGGTCGAGAAATTGACCATATTGGCTCATATAACTATTTTTACTCATAACGTATTATAAGTCATAATCATCGCAACTCATAACGTATTTTTTTCAGCAACTGTTACTTTTTCAGGATTTTTATAAATCAAACCTAACCTAACCTAGTCTTAGCGACACATTAAATATTTCAGAACTTCTAAAAAGTTTACGTTTCCAGCGGTATAAAAACTACATTTTCGGAGTTCCAATAATCGGAGTTGCAATTTTATATGAACTTTGGCGCTCCCTTCGAGAAACTGCCAAATTGAAAACGCGCTTAAATCTGTTTTGTTCGCTCTGACGGGGCTACTTAAACTTGCCGCTTGGACATTCACTCGTTCGTCCGTCCGTCCGTCGTTTTTGAGAGAATCACACCCCGTTCAGACCCATAATTACTTAACCGGTATTTTTCTACCGTTACCAAGCCCTGCACGTCGACTGGGGTTTGAAAGCTTTTCCGTACTTAATAAAGAGATGTAAGCCAGGTTGATAATGGTGATCGCTTCATCTGATTTCTCCAGAGGGCTGTGCAAGATTATCCTCGATTTGAAGATTATTTGAAGGGTTTGGAAGATTAACTTCCCATAAGAATTAAATGGTGTTTTATTGGAAGTTGTAAAAGAGATATTTGAAAAAAATGTACCCATTTTTACAATTGGAATCATTTTTAGGGATTCGTACCCCCTTTGGGTCCTCACCGGGACCTTATTAATATGCCTATACTGTCCGTACGTCCGTCCTAGGGTCTCTATTGGATCGCATAATTTTTTTACGCATAACGTATCTTTACGCATAAAATCGTTTGACCTAAAACGGTTTTTACAATAGAAAACGTTTTATTTTAATTATTTTAAAAATCTAACTTAACCTAACCTAACCTAATCTACACAATAGACGTTTATTAAATTTTGAAATGCCAGCCTAAAGGGTGTTTATGCGAAAAAAAAATATGCGTAAAGATACGTTATGCGTAAAAAGTTTATGCGTTTCAAAGGGATCCCTCCGTCCTAACTTTTAGGAGCTGTATCTTTGAACCGAAATAGATAGCGGGTTGTATTTTTACACAATATTGAAAAGCTGCCTGCACACGTAAAGTTCGGACCGCGGGAAACGCCACGCGCCGTTACAATCTTCGTTCCGAACCGTACGTGTACATGCAACTGTAATAGTAACAAAATAGTAAAAAATTTACGGTTCGGAACGAAGATTGGAACAGCGCGTGGCGTTTCCCGCGGTCCGAACTTTACGTGTAAAGGCCGCTAATATGTATTATTGGGTGACGGCACCAATGTTGGACACTTTTAGCTGAAGGCACCAATAATGGACACTTAACTCTTAATTCAAAAGTCATAAGGCTATAAATTGAATGTCCCAATATAAAACGAATAACCCTTATCTTCTGTACCGTAAGAATCAAGTGTCCATTATTGGTCCTTGTTCATTACTGGTGCCATCACCCTACGGCGGATTAAGTAACATATTTTAATTTTTGTTGTATCGTATAAACGGTAAAACATACAAGCGTAGAATTTGGTATGATTATAGTATGTACCGACCCTGACGAAAAACATCAAATACTAAGAATGGTCAAGTGTGGGTTGGGCTCTACGTTCGTGGGGTGATAATTTAAGATATTAAAATATACATTTTTTGATTTGTAAAAAAAGCTGTGATTGGTACCTCGGAACACACACACACTGCGAACACTGCTTAGCGGTAAGTTAAAGCATAAGATGGTGGTAGCGATCCGGACGGACCCCGCACAAGATCCTACCACCAAAACACATTAATATTCAAAACTACAGCGACCCGCCCTCGCTTCGCTTCGATTTTTGTACGATTTCTGTAACACCCGTAGTTAATCCAGAATGTACCTACATACATACATACATACATACATACATACATTAAATCACGCCTGTTTCCCAGAGGGGTAGGCAGAGCCACTTCTTTCCACCTGCTACGATCCTGACAGATCTCTTTCGCTTCTTCCACGTTCATACATCGAGTCATGCACGCACGTCGGTTTCGGGTACTTGAGATTCGACCCTTTTCCAGTATTTCTCCGATTTGATTCGAAAAAGTACGCCTAGGGCGGCCACTTCCGACCCTAAAGGTGCTTTTCCACCGGCGGCGCGAGACGAGACGAGGCGGCGCGAGAATTTTTATTTGTATTACAACACCCATTTCCAGCGCGCGCGCGGGGGGGTGGTTGCGAGATTCTTAATACAAATTTCAATTCTCGTCCCGCCTCGTCTCGCCTCGGGCCGCCGGTGGAAAAGCACCTTAACACTCACTTTCGCTCTGTTTCTTTCGTCAATCTTCTTTCATCCTTTATAAATGACCGAACCATCGTAGCATGCCCTTTTCAATCTTAGTCACTACATCTTCTTTTAGTCCACATTTCTCTCTGACCTTTTCATTCCTTACTCTATCAATCAGTTTCACACCACAAATAACGCAAAGACCGCATTTCAACTGCATTTATACGACTTTTTGATGTTGTACAGTCAACCAATTTGATTCCTAGGCAACTATTGACTTTGTCAATGTGACGTTGTAAACCAAATCATAAGAAGTCTGTAACGTTTGGTTGTCAACGTCACTTTAACATAGTCCAAAGTGGCCTAGAAATCAAATTGGTTGACTGTACCTATTAGCGGCCTTTACACGTAAAGTTCGGACCGCGGGAAACGCCACCGCCAAGATTGGAACGGCGCGTGGCGTTTCCCGCGGACCGAAATTTACGTGTAAAGGCCGCTTTTACACATAAAAACCTTCCTCTTGAATCACTCTATCTATTCATGAAAACCGCATTAAAATCTGTTGCGAAGTTTAAAACATCTAACACCCGTATTCACAAACAATACTTAAGGGATCCTTCACTGAGTAAACGCACTGCGTTCAATACAGCTTTGTGATTGGTCCTTTTTGACCGACCGTTTGTTTGAGACGATTTGAACCATCCTGTGCGTTCATGAGCACTGTGAGACCTCATAGTGACGTTGAATACTGGTGTAAGCGTACATACAGAGGGACAGACGGCGAAGCGACTTTGTTTTATACTATGTAAAGATACCATTTGATTCTAACGGAAATGTTCCCATTCTTTCAAATTATCTTTGAATCGGGGATAATCTCGGGTCTCCCGAGAAATCAGTTGAAGCGATCGCAATATCAATCTGGCTTATATATCTTTATTCCGACGGAATGCCTTCGAACAGCACGAGCCTTGTGATTTAACTTGCAAACTGAAAACTGAGTGTGAATCGCGCACCGAGGGTTCCTTTTGACTGTTTTTAGGGATCCTTACAAAAATGAAAAAACCGGACAAGGCGAGTCGGGCTCGCCCACCGAGGGTTCCGCACATGACACGGTCAACTCAATTCAAAATTTGCACCGCCGCCGTTCCTTGCATAAAGACCTTTTTTTTTGTGATTTAACTAAAAATTTACAGATTTCCGATTTTTTCCTATACTTGTAGTAAAAGACGGTGTTACTTGCCAAATTTCATAGTTCTAGGTCAATGGGAAATACCCTATACATTTTGATTCCCTCGAGAGTGTCGAAATTCACGTTTTTTGCGACATAAATGGCTGTATCTCTTTTTTACGTAAATGTAGAAGTTTGATTTTTTCACAGCTTCAAGGAAGTATAGATTTGAGTATATGGTTTAAATTTCAACTCGATACCTCCACGCGTTCCCGAGATAAACGGTCTTGACTGACAGACGGACAGACGGGCAACGTGATCCTATAAGGGCTCCGTTCGGTACGCTTCCTTTTGAGGTACGGAACCCTAAAAACGGAACCCTTATAGGATCACTCGTGCGTCTGTCTGTCCGTCTGTCTGTCACAGCCAGTTTGCTCCGAAACTTGGTAGACATATATAAAATGATGACCCAAACACAAATGTGCAAAGTGTTTTTTTTTTAATATAAGGAAATATCCAGATGCGTGCGATCCCAGGGCCGGGTCTTTTTTCGCCCAACGGCTTAGCCTGGCCGTGCAGCGGGGTAATGCTGCAAGCATTTTAGGGACGCTGCCCCGAGCGGGAGATATGCAGGGTTTTGATAATATGTTTTAGTTAAGTATCAGTTTTTTATTTTTATTTTTTATTTCTTTCAATGTTTTTATATAAGGAAATTAAAAAAAAAAGTTTTGCCTTACTCTGTCATAAATCAAATCTTGGGCTTGTTATGAGGATCTCAAATATATTTTTGTTATCATTGTAAAATAAATAGTCTTGATTTTTTAATGAAAGAAGACAAAAATTTACCATTTTGAAAAAAATACAAAATATAATTCATTGCTTGTAGATTACAGGAAACCTATAAGAATTCTATCAAAAAGAAATAAAAAAAAATACGTATGCACGGAACCCTCTCCAAGCGAGTTCAACTCGCATTTGGCCTGTTTTTTTAGTTAAAACTAGTTCTGACCGATTAAGAGTCCTGACTGTAACATATATATACGAGTACCACTTAGAGAAGATCCAAGACACGAGAAAAAACCTCTCGCTCATCATCCTACCAATATGTGGCCATACCGGGAATGGAACCCGTGACCGCCAGCTTCAAAAGGTTTCACTACCAACCAGGCTATAACCGCGTCGTCCCAACTAGTATATATTTATATACTATACTAATACATAAATTATAAAACCGCATCAAAAACAGACAGACGGACGCGGAAAGGTCCCATTTATTCTGACGTTTTACCTTATACATTCAAAGTTTACCTTTATGAAAAATAAGGTTAAAATTTGTCCGGCAGCTTCATCGTTAATGTTTATTAACTACTAACTCCCGCCAGCGGCTTCGCCCCGCTGCTAATTTCTTTTTTTTCTTACATATAAACCTTATCTTAACAATAACGAACACAACAAAAAAGAAATCATCCAAATCAGTTCAGCCGTTCTCGAGTTTTGCGCAACACATTTAGTGATTCATTTTTATTTATATAGATACTAGCTGTCCGCGCCCGGCGCTGCCCGGGTGTAATTTTCATACAAACCTTATGAAATATACTTTACGTCCTATTCTCAGGCCTACTGATATTACACACAAAATTTCATAAGAATCGGTCAAGCCGTTTCGGAGGAGTTTTGTTACAAACACTGTGACACGAGAATTTTATATATTAGATTTAATCTTCATAAAAGTAATAAACAACATTAATTTAACGAATTTTTAATATAAAAACTTGAATTCTTCAACAATTAGAAGATTTTTTTTAATTAACATCATAAAGATGGTCGTATATTATCTTTAACTCTTAAAATATCGCAAGATTAATTTTAAATTAATTAAATCACGGAATCACTTCAGCATTTCATAATAATTCAGTATTTGCGAATAAAATCTCAGATATTGACTTTAAAAACACTTATAAAGCATTCTAATATCAATTTTTATTATATTTTTACGATTAATAATTATTATTTTAACACTTACCCTCAAAAACCGCGTGCCATCTTCAAAAAAAAATACAATAAAAAATTAATACAAAAAAATTACTAGCCGTGTTCTTAGTCTGAGGTCCGCAGACCGACTGGTCCATACGACACCGTTTAAATAGAGCTGCCAAGCGGCAAAATAACATTGACCCGTGACTTATCAACGCTTTCCTTCATACGCTGCATTTGACTTAAGACCAGGGGGGTGAGGGAGCTCAAGGAATACTGGCCAGATCTTACCAAGCTGTTGCTTCCGTTACACCATAATTTCAGCTTTGGATTGTTTGAAATAGGGTGCATTTCAGATAGAAGGGAAATTACATTTATAGAATAATAGTTCTTGTTTTGCAATGTGGACTGTATTTCTGGAGCGTAGGGTTGGTTTTTGTGTGTGATAGAGACAAAAGCTACAGGTTTTCGATAAGTTCGCGCTGAAAGAGCGCCTTGATGGCGCTGTGGGGAGAAGAGTGGAAGTGAAATTTTATGCGTGAAATTAAATAATAGCGAATTTGTTTTTTGTTTTTGAATGCATTAAATAAAATAAATATCAGGGGAAGTCTCGCACAACCTGTCACAGTCCTAAACTAGGCTTGTACTATGGGTACTAGAGAACAATAAACATAGGTAGGCACTACTAAAAAAAACATAGGAACACATTATTGTTTTTTAAGAGCTGAGCTGAGAATGTCTTACAAAAAACATACAAGAAATTTACCTTATTTAATGTCGGTAGGCCTTTTCTTCGAAATTTGGTATCTAAATAAAGTTACATAAAAACCCTGGGATAGTATCACGCTAAAAGCAGCTTTTAAATAGCAATAAACTGTATGGTCAGCTGACTGAATATTGGTTACGTGTAAGAGTATTTTCTGAAATAAGTGTTGCAATGTACTAGAAAAGGGCCGAATTTTAAGTACCCTAAACCGACGTGCGTGCATGACTCGATGTATGAATGTGGAAGAAGCGAAAGAGATTTGTCAAGATCGTAGCAGGTGGAAAGAAGTGGTCTCTGCCTACCCCTCTGGGAAACAGGCGTGATTTAATGTATGTATGTATGTAGTGTTGCAAGTCTACACTTAATACACTTTTTCTTTTATTGTTGTGCATTTCTTGTGGCATAATCAGACCCTACATTAATATAAAATCACGAACTGCTTTGTTTACTTTTGATGACTTGTGTCAAAAGTGAAAAGTGGGTTATTTAAAAAAAACACCACTAAAATTCCGAAACATAGCTTTTATGTAACGTATAATTTGCCAAAGCTCGACAAACACAAAAATATTTAGACGAAACACAAAAAGTAAAATAATCCAAAAAATTCAATCCCAAATTTCACTTCCAACCTTCTCCGTTTTCCCGTATCGGTCCTTAATTTCTATCACCGTCTCTCTCGCACTAATGCCCCAACGTATTACCGTCTCCTTCCGCCATTAAGTACAATTCCATCATGCCCATTGTAGGGGTAGATAGTGCACTGGGTATTTTAGCTTTTAGCATAAAGATAAAATAAGATAAAGGAAGGTAAAAGATAGGAATTAGAGGATAAATGAAAGAGATTTCATTTGACAGTTCTAAAAAGAAGTGTTATAAGTAGGGGTCACAAAACCGGTTCTAAAGTTATGTCAAAACCGGTTTTCCGGGTATTTAGGATTTAAAAAACCGTGGGATTTAAAAAAGTTATATCGTGTGGTGCCGGGTTTAGAATGTGGCCACTCTATGTCTTCCCGTGGATGTCGTAAGAGACGACTAAGGGACTAAAGGCTGTGTAGTGCTGTTAGGCGATGGGTTTGCAACCTGTCACTAATACACTGGATAACATCCTAGCCTGGTTGTGCAAAATGTGGTCACAGAATTATCAGCAAGTTTTTGGAGTTGTTGGTGAGTCTGTGGCTCTGCCTACCCCACTCTGGGAATGAAGGCGTGAGTTTATGTTATGTTATGTTTTTTAGGATTTAAAAAAATATATATTTTAATGTACACTTTATTATATAGCCATTGTTATTCGTAATAATCACATGAAATGGTTAAACCGGTTTTGTTTCCGGTAAAACCGGTTTTGTGACCCCTAGTTATAAGCCTAATTTAAAGTGTGTGTGTAGGTACATGTATGTTAGTCTGTGGCAATGTAGCTTCCAAACGGACTCTCAATGGACAGATCCAGACGTGGTTTTTATTGTACCTGCCAAACGGATGAACCGATTCCGATGCGGCTTTTTTTTAAAGAAAGCTTATTTAATAAGAAGTTTTATGAAATCAGTTTGGCCGTTTAAGAGATATCAATGTTATTTAGCTCTGAAAGCAGGGGACGGCATGATATCGGAGGCTTTTATCTATAACTAGCTGTCCGCGCCCGGCGTTGCCCGGGTGTAATTTTTTTTCATAAAATTCTTATGAAAAATAGTTTACGACCTATTCTCAGACCTACTGAATATACACACAAAATTTCATTTGACTCGGTCGAGCCGTTTCGGAGGAGTTTGGTTACAAACACTGTGACACGAGAATTTTATATATTAGATAGTTTAACGTCAATATTTAATTACCGAAAAAAATTAATTAAGGTGTGTGTAAATTATGAGTAAAAAAAAAACATGATATTTAAAAATTCGTGTTAAGATTTAAGAACCTTAAAATGGACCTTATAGAAAACGTGATAAAGTTTATAAAACTTTTGACTTTTCTATCTTAAAAAACTTTACTACTAGAGGCATTACACAGCATGTCAGATATTTTTAGCACAATGACAGCTAAGCTATTTATTCCTAGTACAATGAAAAAAAAACCTGTCAAGTGCGAGTCGGACTCAAGCACAGAGGGTTCAGCATCTAGAGTGAGTCTTACAAAAGATAACATTTCATATAGTTTTAAATTAATAAAAATAATAAAGATCAAAATATTACTAACGATAAATAAAAACAAGTCAAATTAGTTATGTTTAAATACAATTGAGAATAACCCTATTATGCTATAAACGCACAATAACTAAAGTATGCTTCAAATATTGTTTGTCGTTATCTTTCATTGTGACATTTGAATTTGACAGAAAAAGACAAAGCATACTAAGGAGGTAAATAACTCGTGTTAAACTAAAAAAAAATGCCCTCGAAAGCTACGAATGTCGGAGGAGCTACGAAAGCTCTACGAAATCCATTTAGTGCTAC